>CM038682.1:401695741-402295741 GCA_021605205.1 Aegilops longissima
TACATGAATCACATCGAGCATGTCGGTCATCAAAGTATGAATTCGGGCTGTAACCTGAGGCTATGAGGACTCGGTATCCCGGGCTATAGCATTGAGCTAAGCGGACTCGAATATCACGCGTGACATTTCCCGAAGAACGGACATAAGGCGAAGTGAAACACATACCCGGCAGTCAAGTGTCCAGCGATAGTCTTTGGGCTAGCGAGACTCCGGTGAATCGAGGCATAGCGGACTACTATCGCTCGAAGCACGAGACTACATTTCCCCATATGAGAGGCTGCCAAGGATAAACAACTAGCAACCGGGATCCCTCATACTAAGCATTTCAATCATACATAATATGCCCGATATGAGTACATACAACAAGGCATCACAACAAAACTCTACAACTCAAAGTACTTTATTTAAGAGGCTCAGGAGCCATACATAACTATATCCATACAGGTAGGGGTCACATGACCCAACACTCAAATCATACAAACATACAAGCACATGCGGAAGCAAACTAGTGCAGATGCAGACTCTAAAAGAAAGAAAGCTTGTTGAAGCCCTTCTATCTCTGATGGCCCTTCACAAGCCTTGGATCACCACAGGTGGCTAGTTCACTAAATCGATGTCAAGGTCTACATAAAACCCATCGGAGGCGGTGTTGTCGTCGAAAACATTAATTAAGCAAACATGAGTGCGGAGGTACTCAGCAAGTCTTCTAGAGAATCCTATCATACATGCACATTCTCAAGAAGGTGGTGGAGTTATTGCGACAAGCCAGCTTTGACTCTTGGCTAAGCTATCCTCGTGACACCACTTGAAAAGCATTTGTCACACATGAGTCCACTAATCACCATCACAATACTCCACCGTGGATCCTCTCTCGTCAACCCACGAGAGGGCCATCCATGATACTCACACTATCTTGAGGCTTTTAGTAGTATCCATTTACTTGTCTATGAGCGTATAGGTGACCAAGTAGTCCTTTACTGCATGAGGGCGGCTATTGAATAGTTTATACCTGCGGGTGTACTTCTTCACCGCTCTCACCACTTACCGCCGTTTACCGACATGTACTCGGCAACCTTCAGCGGAAGCCAGCGTGGGTGTCGGCCCACGACCTGACTAAACACAGTCCGAGTCGGGTTTATCGCCTATTCGGGTTCCATCATGAGGAGTCGGCGAGGTTTCCCATACAGCCCGAGCGATGTGTGCGGGGTTCTGAGACACCAAGCAGGCGAATCGGTTTTGCAGAACCCGTGCCTACCGCAACACAACCCACCCCTAAGGTCAGCGTTGCGTGCGGCCCCGACATGCTACAAACACGAAACTACTTGCAACTCCGGATGAGGACAAGAGTGGTTAATAAGTCGAGAAGGTCAATTAAGGATCCCAATGCATGGTAGTAGCTAAGTCTTAAATCACACACACAGATCTCAGTTCTTGGGGCGGCTTCAATGAAACAACCCACCATGTACTCCTACATGGCCTCTCATCGATACCTTTACCAAAAGCGTGTTCAACACTTTCACTCTCGAACAAACACAACCTTTCACTCAGTTCATCATCCCGATGAGCGGACGACACAACTCTAAGCATAGCAAGCATAGCATGGTAGAAATCACAAACATGGCTCAATCAACTCCTACACATACTAGTGGGTTTCATCTAATTCTTGTGGCAATGAAGGTCATGCAAAGGAAGTGGGTTCAACTACGCAGCACACAACAGTTTGAATCGCGTTGTCTTAATGAAGTAAGCAAGAGCGAAGCGAGAACATGGGTTTGTATCGGAATGATCAATGGGTTGCTTGCACGATGGAGTGGTGGTAGGATCTGCCCTTGAGACGGATATTAGGATTATCCTCGGGCCAGAACCTATCACGGAAGACATCGAAAATAAGCACACATGGCAATATGCAACAATATGATGCATGCTATGACATGGCAATATGGATGTGTGTTGGCCTAATGCAAGCTGGAACAAAAAGGATGAACTCATTTGAATCAAAGATTCAAATGCTAGCTCATTAACATAGCCATAAAGGTGTATTATCTTATTCTGCTTAAACAGCAAGGTTAACTTGTTTTATCATGCATGAAACCTGTACCAATGGATAGAATGGATTTTTCTGATCATTTTTCATATATAAATCTTTGCATTTGGATTCTGATTAATTTCTATGAATTTTTGAAGTTTGAACTATATTCTAAATTTCCTATAACAAAATAATTCCGATAATTTATTTCTTGCATCGGCAATCGTCGGTGATGTCATAGTCAGCGGAGGCGTCAGGTCAAACTGACTGATGGGTCCCATGTCGGCATAATTAGTTTAGCTAAAATTTAATTAAAACTAATCCTAATTAGTTACGAGTTTGGGCCCCACATCATAGACTCACGAGAGTCAACGAGGGCCCACCGTGGTCAAAGTCAAAATCGGCTACGGCGTTTGCCCGTGGCGAGCAGACCAGACCAGCGGAAGTGGTTTTGGTCATTCGGGAACCAAAGCAGGCAGCGGAGGCATCTAGGTGGAGCTGGGAACAAGCCGCAGCTTTTGGTGGAGTTAGTTGAGCTCAGGCGGCGGTCGGCGGCGGCGGCGACCTAAGCGGCCGTCGGAGTTAGGCGAAGCGAACTCGAGGCTACGGTGTGCGGTGAAGTCGTGGAGTAGTGGGTTAGATGCTCTCTACGCGGTGTGGAAGTCGTTAGACACGAGGGTGGCGGTGGATGGCGGGAGCCGTCGTCGGCACGAGCTCCAGCGGTGGTGCGGTTGAGCTCGTGCGGTCACTACGCGGCTCGGGGCGAGAGAAAGGAGGGAGATAGCTAGGCTCACGGGGCACTCGGGAAGCACTCGGTGCGGTCGAGGATGGGCTGATCACGGCGGCGTCGAAGGAGATCTCCGGCGGCGGCGAGGTCAGGCGAGTCGGTCTGAGTGGCCTCGGGCTACTGCAAGCCTTGGGCTCGGCTAGCTCAGCGAAGAGGAGGCGGAGCTCCTAGACCTGCCAGGGAGGAGCACAGACGGGGGGCGCGACTCTGGCGGCAGCAGCTGCGATGGCGTCGGCCATGGCGAGGCCTTGAGGGAGGGAGGGAGGAGGAGGAGATGTCGAGGGCTCGGGAGAGAGAGAGTGATCCGCGTCGCAGCTCGGTGAGGAAGCGGAGGCGGCGACCAGGTGCGTGGCGTGCATGCGGTGCTCGCCGCCGAGCACTACCTGCTGCTGGCCAAGCCAAGCAGCTCATTGGCTGTGGCGGCTGAGGCTGGGCAGCAGTGGGCAGTTGGTAGGCGCCAGTAAGTTTTCATTCTGTTTTCTTTTCTAATTTTACGTAACTTTGTGGAGTTTTAAAAACTTAAACAGCTCCAAAATTCACCAAACTGGACCTGGTCCTTAGTTGGAATATTTCCAACATGAAACATTTTAGTTTGGGAATATTTGGGCATTTGAAATATTATATATAATTTAAATGCCCAAACTCAAATACTTATGATTTAATTCAACAACCTTAGGATGACCTAGAAAATTGTGCACCACTTTTGGCGGAGGCTCACGAACCAAAGCAAAGGTGATGAGCATTTTAGAAGGGCATTTCAGGTTCATTGAAATAATTTTAGTAAACCCTAGTTGGATTCAAAAGGGGTTACGGGGTTCTATCCTTCCCATTTCAAATTTCAGATGAAAGTTAAACATGATGCACACACTAATGCATGGACTAGCTAGGATGTGACAACTCACCCCACTCAAAAGAATCTCATCCGAGATTTAGGATCCATTCGAAAAAGGTGGGATACTCAAGTCGAAGGCGATCCTCCCTTTCCCAAGTTGCTTCTTGCTCGGAATGGTTTGACCATTGAACCTTTAGAAACTTGATATTACGGCGTCAGGTGAGTGCGCTCGGCGATCAGAATCTGAGCGGGATATTCTCGATAGGTGAGGTTATCTTGGAGATCAAGCGTTTCATGGTCCACTCCACGGATAGGATCCGAGAAGCAACGCTGAGTTGGGAAGCGTGGAAGACATCATGGACTTTGGAAGATCACGAGAGGTAGTTCAATTGGTAGAAACTTCTCCTCGTTTGGCAAGAATGCGAAAGGGTCCAATGTAACGAGGCCAACTTGCCTTTGATACGAATCGATGGGTTCCCTTCAAAGGAGTAACCGAAGGTAAGCCTTCTCGCCAATTTCATAAGCCATAGGCTTATGCTTGCGGTCATATTGGCTCTTTTGGCGAGATTGGGCTGTTTTCAATTTCTCACGAATAACGAACCTGCTCTTACGCTTCTGGATCATATCCGGGCCAAAGTTGTCTCTCCCGGTTTCGACCAGTTAAGAAGCGTTCGACATTTCCGTCCATAAAGAACTTGAAAGGAGCTTTGCCCAAGCTAGCTTGATAACTATTGTTATAAGCGAATTCGGCGAATGGAAGGCATTTCTCCCAATTCATGCGAAAGAGATGCGAGAAGCTCGAAGCATATCCTCTAGGATTTGATTATTTCGTTCTACTTGACCACTTGATTGAGGATGGAATGCGGTGCTAAAAGAGGCGAGTTCCCATAGCATTTTGAAACTTTCCCAAAATCGAGAGGTGAAGAGACTTCCACGGTCTGAGTTAATCTCAATGGAACACCATGAAGAGACACTATTAGAGATGTACAAATCAGCTAGCTGGCTAGCGGTTATACTCTCACGAGCGGGTAGGAAGTGGGCTACTTTGGAAAGGCGATCGGCGACAACGAAGATAGCATTATTCCCTCTCTTGGTCTGGGAAACCCGGTAATGAAATCCATACCGATTTTATCCCATTTCCATTCAGGAATTTCCAAAGGTTGAAGGGTACCAGCAGGCCGTTGATGTTCTGCTTTAACTCGACGACAGGCGTCGCGATTAGCAATGTATTGACGATTTCTCTCTTCATCCTAGTCCACCAAAACCTCTGGCGTAGGTCTTGATACATTTAGTACTACCGGGATGAATGGTGAGAGGAGAGTCATGAGCTTCCTTAAGGATCGATTGCCGTGGCTGTTGTTTCTTAGGAACCACTGGCGGTTCTCAAAAACAACACCTCGTTCATCTATGGAGAAACACTTAGCAGCTCCGCTAGCAATGTTCTCCTTGATCAGAATATTCCTCTATCATCTTCTTGAGCAGCTATGATTCGATCCGTAAGGTTAGGTTTACGCCACCGGGGTGGAAAGGAATCCTCGAGGAACAATGTGAAGATTAAGCTTACGAAATTCCTCGTGGAGAAATGGTTGACTTTGTTGTAACATCAGATTGTTACAATAAGATTTGCGACTTAGTCGTCAGCCATGACATTAGCTTTGCAGGGTGTAAGATATTCCTAAGTCGTAATCTGTAATCAACTCGACCGCGTCTTTGCACGAGATTCAAATCCGGTTGGGTGAAGATGTATTTCAGACTTTGGTGATCGAGTGTAGATTTACATAGCGATTACCAAGAAGGTAATGTCGCCAGGTTTTTAGTGCATGGACCACTCTGCAAGCTCTAGATCGTGTGTGGGATAGTTATCCTCATGTGGGGGCTTTCGAGAAGCGTAGGCAATCACATGCGATCTTGCATGAGTATGCAACCTAGTCCTTGTCGCGGCGTCGCAATAGATAATAAAGTCCTTAGAAAATCTGGTGGAACAAATGCAGGGAGCAGATGTCGGCGTCTTTTCGGTTCTGAAAGCTGAACTTCGCCTTTATGGCGTCCATTGAACTTCTTATCTTTCTTGAGGAGTTCAGTTAGAGGTTTAGCAACTTTAGAAATTCTCGGCGAAGCGGCAATAGCTTCGCTAAACCGAGAAACTCGAACTTGCTTGACCGATTCAGGTGGAGTCGATCAGGGCGGCTTGAACTTCGCTTCGGGATTGACAGCAATGCCCTTACGGAGATTACATGGCCTAGATAGGTCTTACGGTAACCGAATTCACTTAGAGAATTTGGCATAAAGGCGATGCTCTCGAAGTTTCATCAATACTAGCCTTAGATGTTGGCATGTTCTTCCTCATTCTTGGAGTAGATGAGTATATCATCGAGGTATACCACGGCGAATTTATCCAAATACTCCATGAAGATTGAGTTCATTAACGAGAGAAGGTGGCTGGAGCATTGGTTAATCCGAAGGACATGACGGTGTACTCGTATTGGCCATAACGAGTAACAAAGGCCGTTTAGGAATGTCCCGTTCTTGATTTTGATTTGATGGTAGCCCAACCTCAAATCCATCTTGGAAAAATGAGGATCCGGTGAGCTGATCATACTGATCGTTGATCACTGGGAAGCGGATACTTGTTCTTGATAGTGACCAAGTTGACGGTCGGTAATCTACAACCATCCGATCCGTTCCATCCTTCTTCTTGCGAAGAGGGCGGGGCAAGCCCATGGGGATGAACTAGGGCGGATGAAACCCTTTTGCAAGGACTCATCGAGTTGTTTCTTAAGTTCGGCTAGTTCTGGGGTGCCATCTTATAAGGTCTTCTAGAAATTGGGGCGGTTAGGGAACAAGATCTATCACGAACTTGACATCACTGTCGGTGGAACACTGGCAGTTCTTCTGAAAGACATCAGGAAAATCACGGACTACGGAATATCTTGAGTGCGGAAGGGGTTGGCATTTAAGGAGTAAAGCTGGCGCTTAGACACTCGGGTTAAAACATTAACTGTCTTGCCGAAGGATGGGTGAGTTGAACAGTTCTAGTAGAGCAATCAATCTTAGCATAATGGGCTGACATCCGGTCCATACCCAAGATGATGTTTATGTCGAGGACTTGAGAGCTATTAGAGATGCAAGAAAGACTAATCTGTCGACAAAATTTCATTCCCATGACTTATTCTAGAGGTTTGCCATCTAGAACCGGGGTCTAATTTCCATGGAGGTGTGCATGTCACGAGAATGTGGTGTTGTGCAATCGAGCATAGCTCTCGAAATAAATGAATGAGATGCTCGGTATCAAAAAAACAGTTGCGGATGACAATTAACAAGGGCGTCTGAGAGCGGCGTTGGGATCCTCATAGGTTTCCTCGGCTGAAACATAGTTGATGTGGCCCGCGGCGATGGCGGCTGGTTTAACATAGAGCACCTTTCTGTTGGCTTACCACGCCAGCAGACTTTCCAATCGGTGGGGTTGTTAGGGGACACTCACGGATGTAGTGGCCCGTCTCTCCACTTGAAACAAGTTATCATATTGGGGCGTGGGCAGCATTAGCGTGGGGCCTCCATAAGTCTTAGGCGGTGTATCTGCTGGTTGGGCGGCGCCTCAAAGGATAGCCTCGGGGTGAACACAGGTGGCGAGCGATGTTGGAATCAAACCGGCGCTTACGAGATCGAGCGGATGAAGAACAGTCGCAGGAGTGCTTGCGTGAAGCTTCAAAATCGGTGTCCGGTTTCAACTTGATAGCCTTGTTGACTAACCACGAAGGAAGTGCACTCGTGCGAGCGAAGATCACGGTGAAGCTTCGGGCTAAGTCCCTTGCGGAACCTTGCACCTTCTTGGCGTCGGTGAAACCTCTTGAGGAGCATAACGTGCTAAATTCCCAAACTCACGGTGTAAGTATCCACAGTTAGTCTACCACAGGTGAAATTGCAGAATTCCTCCCTCTTACGATCCATGAGACCTTCCGGGATGTGATGCTCCGAAGCGGCCTTGAATTCAGCCCAAGTAGTAATTTGTCCAACGGACGCATAGCCTCATAATTCTCCCACCAAAGGCTAGCAGGGCCTTCAGGTGATAAGCGGCAAAAGGTAACTTTATCGGCTTCAGCCACGTTGGCGAGCGTAGCTTGTGGGTGATCTTTGCGAAGCCAATCATCGCGTCGAGAGGCTCAGCGGAATACTTGAACCGGTGGATCTGACTTGACAAAGTCATTGAGTGACACCGGATCATTTCTTGGCTGGCGTCGGTGTTTTGCTCAATCCGCTCCGATAGCGATTGGTCTCACGCTTATTGCGTTCCGCCTCCAACATAACCTCGGCCAAAGATGGCGGTTGAGGCAGATTTACATTCCTAGCTGCGCTGGCTTCTCCTTGCTCCGGGCAGCGAGATTATTCTTAGTGTTGACCATCCTAGGAAACAAAACAACGGTTTAAACCAGGATGGCAGAATTTAGCAAGGAAGTGCGGAATGTAATGGATAACACGGAATGCGAGAGATGTTCATCCGTATGACATGGTAATATAAAACTGCCATATATATACCAGCGGTCATACACACCATTCATAGTTTAGTACAAGCCCGGCGGAGTACAACTATAGTGAAAGCGTTACATCTCGCCGGAAGCATTCCAACTCCTATACATTATTTTTCTACACTTAGGAATGATACACACTAAGTCATATTCCACAATTCGCGGGGCGGTGGAAATACAACTATTACAATACTAGGGATACTACTACTAACTCGAGACAGCTCCGTAGTAGTCCTCATAAAAGTCACCACCCAAGCACGGAAGTGGAACATGATCATCCAGGAAGCAGAAGATCTGTGGAGCTTGCGGACCATAGGGACTTCGGATGTGGCCGTGGTCCAACAAGCGGTGGCAGGCGAGGTCCACGAGGAGGTGATGCCTCCTACCTCACGCCACTCCATAAATTCGGCAGACCAGCCCGCTTGAGGTACAAGTCCCTCATGTCCATGTATCCAAGCTTGCAGCGGGTGCAAACAGTCGAATGTGATGATCGAGCGGGCATTAAAAGAGCTCCATCGCAAGGCCGGTTTTCACGGTCCTTGTCTTCCGACATCTCCGTAGTAGTGCGAAGGTGAGTCCTCATGGGATGCATCGTTGTACATACCTAAAAAGGTAGCCATGCGCCCAGGGAGGATCTTGGCATGTAGCGGAAATCGGTGTTGCAGACAAGGCAGTTACAGCTCGAATAATAGTCATCATTGAATAGGCTGCATCACACGGACATCCCAATAGTGATCCCAAGTCCATAGAACAGTGGGCGGTTCGGTAGCTCGGGATAAGATGGATATATCTGACCGTGCACAGATATTGGCTTTGATTAAAATCTCTAAACTGCTCCTCGGCGGTATATTGAGGATACCATCGGTAACGGTCTCGAACATCACCGAACCAACATTGCCGTGTGACCACACACATCAATGCAGCTGGTCAGACGAACCACTTGGTTACGGGGCGGGTGGCCATCTGGCACAGCCACAATGCAAAGACATTAGAATTTCTAGGGAAAATCGGGCAGCATAACATGTAAATGCTCAAAAACAGATTTGAGACATTCATAATCAGATTGCAAAACCACTCAACAACATCATATCAAGGTTACGGTTCAAGCGATAGCATACTAAAAGTAGTAGAAACTGAGCGAGGATGTAACCAACAATCCTATAAGTTACTACGGATTAGTAACACGTGAACACGATAGAGAAAGGCCTAGTCCTATACTCACGTAGAATGAGAAGAGGATGACTCGGATCGGAGGGCATAAGGTAAAGGAGTAAAAAGAGCCTTACGTTCCTCCACAATCAATTCCCTACATATAACTAAAGCATTTCTAGACTCAACATCGACCAGTTTGGCTTAGCGAACCTCTGGGCAGCCACCTTTCTGATGCCAGCTATCGGGACCCGATTCAAGTCACATCGACCTGGCGGTAACACCTCATATCACTGCGGCCTCACGCGGTATTCCACAGGTGTCGCCTTACCATGGCCGGGACCGTTTGCACCTTTTGGCTCACGTATATGATAGTGTAGCTAGCATCCACATGACAAAAGAACCGGGCCGACATGGCTGATCGTGAACTCAAGCGGCGCTAACCCATGAGGCGAGCATACATGAATCACATCGAGCATGTCGGTCATCAGCGTATGAATTCAGGCTGTAGCCTTTGGGCTAATGAGGACTCCGGTATCCCGGGCTGTAGCAGAGCTAAGCAGGACTCGAATATCACGCGTGACATTTCCCGAAGAACAGACATAAGAGCGAAGTGAAACACATGCCGGCCGATCAAGTGTCCAAGCGGTAGTCTTTGGGCTAGCGAGGACTCCGGTGAACCGGGTTGTAGCGGACTACTATCGCTCGAGAAGCACGAGACTACATTTCCCCATATGAGAGGCTGCCAAGGATAAACAACTAGTTTGTCGGATCCCTCATACCAAGCATTTCAATCATACCGCATAATATGCCCGATATGAGTACATACAACAAGGCATCACAACAAAACTCTACAACTCAAAGTACTTTATTTAAGAGGCTCAGGAGCCATACATAACTATATCCATACAGGTAGGGTCACATGACCCAACACTCAAGTCATACAAACATACAAGCACATGCGAAGCAAACTAGTGCAATCTAGGACTCTAAAAAGAAAAGAAAGCTTGTTGAAGCCCTTCTATCTATGTGGCCCTTCACAAGCCTTGGATCACCACACAGGTGGCTAGTTCACTCGTCGATGTCAAGGTCTACATAAAACCCATCGGAGGGCGGTGTTGTCGTCTGAAAACATTAATTAAGCAAACATGAGTGCGGAGGTACTCGGCAAGTCTTCTAGCAGAATCCTATCATACATGCACATTCTCAAGAAGGTGGTGGAGTTATTTAAACAAGCCAGCTTTGACTCTTGGCTAAGCTATCCTCGTGACACCACTTGAAAAGCATTTGTCGCTTTACAGTCCACTAATCACCATCACAATACTCCACCGTGGATCCTCTCTCGTCAACCCACGAGAGGGCCATCCATGATACTCACACTATCTTGAGGCTTTTAGTAGTATCCATTTACTTGTCTATGAACTGTATAGGTGACCAAGTAGTCCTTTACATGACGCGACTATTCGAATAGTTTATACCTGCGGTGTACTTCTTCACACGCTCTCACCACTTACCTCCGTTTACGACATGTACTCGGCAACCTTCAGCGAAGCCCAGCGTGGGTGTCGTCCACGACTGACTAAACACACGAGTCTGAGTCGGGTTTATCGCCTATTAGGGTTCCATCCGCGAGGAGTCGGCGAGGTTTCCCATACACCCCGAGCGATGTGTGCAAGGTTCTTGAGACATCAAGCAGGCGAATCGGTACACCGAGCCCGTGCCTACCGCACAACCCACCCCTAAGGTCAGCGTTGCATCATTTGACATGCTACAAACACGAAACTACTTGCAACTCCGGATGAGGACAAGAGTGGTTAATAAGTCGAGAGGGTCAATTAAGGATCCCAATGCGTGGTAGTAGCTAAGTCTTAAATCACACACAGATCTCAGTTCTTAGGGCGGCTTCAATGAAACAACCCACCATGTACTCCTACATGGCCTCTCATCGATACCTTTACCAAAGCGTGTTCAACACTTTCACTCTCGAACCGACACAACCTTTCCTCCAGTTCATCATCCCGATGAGCAGACGACACAACTCTAAGCATAGCAAGCATAGCATGGTAGAAATCACAAACATGGCTCAATCAACTCCTACACATACTAGTGGGTTTCATCTGAATTCTTGTGGCAATGACAGGTCATGCAAAGGAAGTGGGTTCAACTACCGCAGCACACAACAGTTTGAATCGCGTTGTCTTAATGCAATAAAAGCGAGCGAAGCGAGAACATGGGTTTGTGTCGGAATGATCAATGGGTTGCTTGCACGATGGAGTGGTGGTAGGATCTGCCCTTGAGGCGGATATTGGGATTATCCTCGGGAGGCGAACCTATCACGAAAGACATCACAGAAAATAAACACACATGGCAATATGCAACAATATGATGCATGCTATGACATGGCAATATGGATGTGTGTTGGCCTAATGCAAGCTGGAATAAAAGGGATGAACTCATTTGAATCAAAGATTCAAATGCTAGCTCATTAACATAGCCATAAAAGGTGTATTATCTTATTCTTCTTAAACAGCAAGGTTAACTTGTTTTATCATGCATGAAACCTGTACCAATGGATAGAATGGATTTTTCTGATCATTTTTCATATATAGATCTTTGCATTTGGAATTCTGATTAATTTCTATGAATTTTGAAGTTTGAACTATATTACGGAATTTCCTATAACAAAATAATTCGATAATTTGTTTCTGCGTCGACAATGCTTGAGAGTGATGTCATAGTCAGCAGGCGTCCAGGTCAAACTTGACTGATGGGTCCGCATGTCGGCATAATTAGTTTAGCTAAAATTTAATTAAAACTAATCCTAATTAGTTAACGAGTGGGCCCCACATCATAGACTCAATGAGTCAACGGGGCCCACCATGGTCAAAGTCAAGTCGGCTACACGGCGTTTAGCGCCAGCGAGCAGACCTTGGCGGAAGTGGTTTGGTCATTCGGCAACAAAGCAGCGCGGAGGGCATCTAGGTGGGCTGGGAACAAGCCGCAGCTCTTTGGTGGAGTTAGTTGAGCTCGAGTGGGCGGGAATTGGCGCGGCGATGACCTAAGCGGCGCCCGGAGTTGAGCGAGCGAACTCGAGCTACGGTGTCTTGGGTGAAGTCGTGGAGTAGTGGGTTAGATGCTCACGCGGTGTGGTGAGTCGTTAGACACCGAGTGGCCTGTGGATGGCGGGAACACGTCGGCGGCGAGCTCCATGGCGGCGAGAGTGCAGTTGAGCTACGTGCGGTCACTACATGGCTCGGGGCGAGAGAGGAAAGGAGGGAGATAGCTAGGCTCACGGGGCTTTCGGGAAGCACTTTCGGTGCGGTCGGGGCCAGGCTGATCTGTGGCGGCGTCGAAGGGATCTCCGGCTGCGGCGGGGTCGAGCGAGTTGGTCAGTGGCCTCGGGCTCTGTGGCCTTGAGGCTCGGCTAGCTCGGCGAAAAGGAGGCGGCGGAGCTCCTAGACCTGACAGGGAGGAGCCGCAGACGGACAGGGGGCGCGACTCTGGCGGCAGCGTGGCTGTGGTGGCGTCGGCCATGGCGAAGGAGCGCGAGGGAGGAGGCTGGGGAGGAGGAGAGTTGTCGAGGCTCGGGGGAGAGAGAGTGATCAGCGTCGCGGCCTCGGTGAGGGGCGGCGGTGACCAGGTGCGTGGCGTGCATGCGGTGCTCGCCGCCGAGCACTACTGCCTACTGGCCAAGCCAAGCAGCTCATTGGTGTGGTTGGGCTGGGCGACATGTGGGCAGTTAGTAGGCGCCAGGTAAGGTTTTCATTCTGTTTTTCTTTTTCTAATTTTCTATAACTTTGTGGAGTTTTTAAAAATACTTAAACAACTCCAAAACTCACCAAACTGGACCTGGTCCTTAGTTGGAATATTTCCAACATGAAACATTTTAGTTTGGGAATATTTGGGCATTTGAAATATTATATATAATTTAAATGCCCAAACTCAAATATTTTATGATTTAATTCAACAACCTTAGGATGACCTAGAAAATTGTGCACCACTTTTGGTAGAGGCTCGAACCAAAGCAAGGTGATGAGCATTTTAGAAGGGCATTCGAGGTTCATTGAAATAATTTTAGTAAACCCTAGTTGGAATCAAAAGGGGTTACGGGGTTCTGTCCTTCCCAATTCAAATTTCAGATGAAAGTTAAACATGATGCACACACTAATGCATGGACTAGCTAGGATGTGACAAGGCCGTTAACAGGCTTGCCATGGGCCAGCCTTACCTTTGACCAAGTCAAATAGGCGGCCTTTTTCACGAGAATGGGCCTCTATTGGGCCGTGCCTGCGTGTGGGCGTATCATAGGCGCTTTGGGTCAATAGTGGATGACATACGTACTTAGCGGGCTGACCGTGTTTCCGTCGAGTCAATCGAAATTTACACGTGGAAAATCCCCATTGGTCAGGTACATTAGCAGGTTATCGGATCAAAACCAGACCGATAACTTAGCGGTGTTCTATTCGGTGGATGCCACGTGTTGGTCACGGCAATGAAAACACTTGATGATCGCGATTTATCGTTATGGAAGTGGACAATTCCGTGATGATAATTTTGGTAATGTCATTTTACACTTCTACGACAGCACAGGTATGACTATCTTGATTCTGTCATAAATTTGTCATGGATGTACATGCATGATAGAAGACATGACCTACTGTGACAAACACGTATCATCACGGAAGTATACTTTTTTTGTAGTGCAACTCCTACTCATGCTAGTGGGTTTTATCTATTTACTATGGCAATGACAGGTCATGCAGAGGAAAAGGGGTTCAACTACCGCAGCATGTAACAGTTGAATCGTTGTTGTGCTAATGCGATTTAAAGAAGCGAAGTGAGGCGGTGGGATTGTATCGGAATGAACAAGGGGTTTTGCTTGCACAGCGCATACGAAGATAGTATAGTTCTTCATCGGTGTCATTGATCTCATCGTCGGAACCACGTCTACTAAGAGGGGACAAATACCAGAAAACAAGGAAGAACACAATCAATGCAATGCAACAATTATGATTGTCGGATCACGGGTTCAGGCAAAACCCTCAAGGTTCAAACACTGGGGTGCGCACGGAGATTTCCTTCCTACCGATCTACGCCCTAGCTCGCTAAGACCTCGCGGACAAACTCGACATACTCACAACACAAAGACACAACTGGTTCGGGCCACCGTTGTGGTGTAATAACCTACTCCAGTGTGGTGGTGGTGGATTGCCTCTTGGGCTGATGATGAATATTTCAAGGGGAAGACCAGCCTCCTGAGGTTGGGGTGTTCTTGTGTTCGGTGTGTGGCTAAGGATTGGCTCGAGATCAGATGCCCCTATTGTGGTGGCTAGTTCTACTTATATAGGCCCTGATCCTCTCCCAAAATATTGAGCGGGAAGGGAGCCAACAACGGCCAATTTGAAAGGGGACAACTAGTACAGCTTATCCTGACAAAAGAGGTCTTCGCCTGCAAAAGGCTCTGGTGATGACGCCGTCTTGGGCTCCATGGTGACCTCCGTCCTGCCATCCGGCTGGTCTTGGTCTCGTTGCACTGATATGGAAACTTTTGCTTGATGCCTCGATACTCCACGCCTGCGCTTGCCTCCTTAGCACCAAAGAGAAAACAAGGAAGTTGCGTGCTAGCACCTGCCTGATTTTGATCGTCATAGCTGCGTCCGAGAGCCTCGCGAGTGTGTCATATGATTTCTCCGCTCCTCATGAGAATGGCCAGTGAGGCCGCTACTGAGGAGGTCTTTCGTCGTCCGCCTCGTGAGGCTTGGCCCCTCGCGAGGGTCTTGAATGTCTCGCCGATGAAAATGGGCCGTGCAGGCCTTCAGCACAATCACGCCGTGGGCCGCAGGCAGGCTAATCTGGGGACCCCTGTTCCCCTGCATGACAGTAGCCCCGAGGCCCAAGGTGTGCTCGGGCTTGATTCTTGGCGAAGCCAAAGGTCAGCAGGCCCCAAAAAGCACATGGCCTTGGTCCCGCTTCCCCTTGACCTCGGCAACTGCCCGACTTGACAAAAGGCTGGCGCAGGCAGCACTTGCCTTCACTTTTCCCCTTCGCCTTGCCTCAGATCCCTTTTCTCGCTCCTTGCTGCCGATACCTCCAGATCCGCTCCAATTTTACTCCGCACCCGCAACTAATGGCGCGGAGCAAGGTCTAGCCCTCCTCGGTGCCGACTTGTTATGAGCCGGCTCTTGAAGCACCCAACGTCAGGGAGAAGAGCCTCGCCTCCACGCGCTTGCTGACGGCGGGGGATAGTAATGAATGGGGGAAGACGGAGCTCCGTCTTGCCTCGGCGTCTTAGGAGCACGAGAGCACCTTCTTCCCCTTCTTCTCAAGCAGCATCTCCGCCGGGTTGCTTCCTCCCTTCTCCTATTTCTTTTATGAGGTCCTCAACCACTACGGGCTGCATGCATTGCATCTCCATCCCAACTCTATCCTTCTCCTGTCCGTCTTCGCCTACTATTGCGAGGTGTGTCACAGGCTGATGTAAATGCATTGCTCTTCTGCGCCACTTCTTCTTCCTTCGCGTCAGCGATGGACACGTCTTCGGGTGCACCAATTTCGTCGCATCCGGCAAGGCCTACTCGATCTCGAACACCGGGAAGAGAGCCGACAACATCCGGGCCAAATGGGTCATGATGGATGCCGAGCATCCTCCCGCCATTGGCATTGCCAAGCAGGCCCTGATTTAACAAGGGTGGCCTCACGCGAACTTTGGCGGCGAGCATCGCCGGTGTTGGCGCGAATCAGACCAACTGAAGCCAGAACAGCGGGCGCCGAAGGTCACGAGGCCATGCTCTGAGAATTCCTGATGTTGCGCGTTGCCCGCTCGGTAGCGTCTGCGCCCTTGTGGAAGGTGGAGATGAAGAAGACAAAGGCCCGCCTAAGGCGAGGCCTGCGATGATAGGCGTGTTGTCCTGCTCCTCTGGTTGGGGACAGCCGGGAGTACCAGCCAGCGCCTTGACTGCCTTGTTCCTCCGCAGGGGCTGAGGAGCCAATGGTGGCCTCGGGCCGACCATTGCCAGCAGCGACCTGGTGCGCCCTGCGCTCTCCGAACCCGTCTGGCGCGAAGCGGTGGAGCTATCTTGGCGAGTCTCGCGGGAGGGAGGAAGAGGAGGTGGACTCGGCCGACTCACGAGGAGATGGGAGAAACCTCCCCTTGAGCAAAGCTGAAATCCTCCACGCCCTTCGACAATGCGAGTCGATGCCTGCGGAGAGGGAGGCTGGCGTTATCCGACAAGGGCAGGTCATCCACTGATTCTGTCTGCTTTGGCGCCGCTGGCACGCTTCGGCCCTTCTACCTGCACCGTCTTCCGCTCCGGTCCGTGCATGCGCCTCGAGCTTGAGGCTTTTAGGCTTCAAGCTTCCCAAGCGGAGGGTGGAGTACGCCTTGGTGGATCAGTAAGTGTTTCGAGCTTCGTCTTGCTTCTTCTTATACTAGCTATTTCCTGACGTTCACCCTTGGTTGACCAGGCCGGTGCCTTCGGTGAAAAAACGGAAGGAGGACCGCGGCGACGCGCCCCCTTCATCGGAGAAAGGAGGTGGCATCACTCGCACCTCCCAGCGATCGCCCTCGCGAGTGAAGGAACAACGTCAAGAGGTCTGCCCCGTGGCCCGCTTGCTCGGAAGTGCGGTAACAGCGGTGATGAGGTCCCAAGGGCTCGAGCCGTTGATCTCGAGCTCTGGTAGCGGCGTCGATTCCTCATACGCGCGCCACTACTCCCGGCTCTTACGCTTCCTCCACCACACAGGCGCATTCTTTGAGAGATGGCACAGCTCTTTGGAAGATCTTAGAAGCGTGAGCAGCGCACAGTAGCGGGGAGCATGGGCGGCCTCGGTTGGCTTCATTACGACTCGTGATGCAGCGATCTGAGCGAGGCGGCGTCCTCAGAAGGAGAATCGAGTGCCGCCAAAGCCGCAGCTAATCGCGGCAACCTTTGAAGAACCAGGAGGCCGCTTGCCACTGCATAAGACACTGGAGGGCGAGCTGAAGCGTCTGCATAGCCAACCACGAGGAAAAAGCGCGTGGCGCGGTGAAGGGAGAGGAGATGAGGGCAGGGAGGGCGCTATCTAGAACCGTGTGTGCTGTCGGTTCGGGTTCAGCAGACCCTCTGGGTTCGAACTCTAGGGTGCTGGAGATCTCACCCCTACCTGCACCTCGCCGCCTCGCTAGGATCTAAACTATGAAAGGGACAACACAAGAGACCACGGGGTTTATCTTGGTTGGGCCACCATTGTGGTGTAACATCCTACTCAGGTGTGTGGTGTGGTGGATTGCCTCTTAGGCTGATGATGAACAATACAAGGAAGAACAGCCTCGTGAGGTGCATTTCTTGGCAGTCGATGAACTGCTAGGGGATTACAGTCCCTTCTCTCTCTCTCTCTCTCTCTCTCTCTCTCTCTCTCTCTCTCTCTCTCTATTCAAGATCCTCCTCTCTAGCCCTCTCTACCCTGTGGGTGGCTAGTCCTATTTATAGGCAAAGGCCCTGGGCCTCTTCCCAAATATTGAGCGGGAAGGGTGCCAACAATTGACCATTTGAAGGGAATATCTAGTACACTTATCTGACTAAAGTTGGTCCTCGCCTATCAAAGGCTCTGGTGGTGGCCCGGCTTGGGCTCCCGATGACTTCCTTCCTGCGTTGTGACCGTCTTGGTCTTGTTGCAAAGCGGATGCCTTGGCGATGCTCTCGCTGCGCTTGCCCCCTTGCACCAAAAGAGTAAATGAGGACACTCTTGCGGCAGTGGCGCCCTTGGCGCCCTTAGTCGTCATGGCTTGCGTCATGGGAACCTCGTGAAGTACCCGCCTTGATCTCTCCACCTCCTCATGAGCCAGCTGACAAGGCCGTGCACGAGAAGCTTCACTGTCGTCGCCCGGGAGGCTTGGCCCCTCGCGAGGTCTTGAGCTTGTCTTGATTAAGATGGGCGTCTTTGGGTCACCCTTGAGCCACGCCATAGGCGCGAGCGAGCAAATCAGGTACTCCGTTCCCGAGAAGCCGACGGTAGCCCAGGCCCAAAGCGCGCCCGGACTTGGCGAAGCGAGAAGAAGAAGGGGCAAGTCACGAAGCGCGCGAGCCCTAACAACTGCGACCTTAGGCGCCCGTCTGCGGTTGATTGGGCGTGGGCGCCCTTAGCAGCTGCGAATCGACAAAAGTCGACACCCGTCTAACTGCCTCCTTTGCCTCCTCGGTCATTGCCAGATCCCTTTCTTGCGCCTTTCCTTCCTACTCCCGAAATCTCGAGATCTCGCCCGACCACGTGCCCTAGCAAGACATGGCGCCTCGCGGACCCGGCCGAACTTGATACTCACCCATACTGGACTGCGCCCGAGCGTAGCCGGAGAAAGGGCCTTGCCGGTCGCCGAGATGTTGGCGGCGCAAAGCGGCAACGGTGCATCGGTGCTCGAGGCAGCTCCGCCCTTCACGAGGTCAAGGAAGCACCTTCTATCCACTCTTTGTGGCGCCATTCTGTCGGTGCAGGTGTCTCCTTTTTGAGTTCTTCTTTTCTATCCTCCGCCATTACAAACTGCAAGCTCTGCATCTCCACCCCAACTCTGTTCTTCTTCTGGCGATCTTCGCCTACTATTGTGAGGCTCATGTCGGGTGCATCCCTCAGTGGCCTTGCTGCGCCACTACTTCTACCTCCGGACCTCTCGCGGGTCCATCGCGCGCGTCTGTGACTTAAATCGCATATGCAGCTCAATGCCATCTCGAAGCCGGGAAGAGGATTGAGGGCTGAGAACAAGTGGGTCATGGTAGATGCTGGGCGCATCCATCCCGGCTGATTCTTCCCACGGAGCAGCCCACGACCTCCGGCGATTGGTCTCTTGAGAACTTCGTGGATCCCCCCTTGAAGGCAGTCTTGGAGAAGATGAGCAGCGGACAGTGGCCTGGTAACACTGGCGTGGCAGTGAAGCTGAGCGGTCTTGTCGCTCTGAGGAGTTCTTGGAGCACAGGTGGCCCGCTTTGTCGTACTCGCTTCCTTTGTGGAGGCCCTGCCCGAGCCCAGATCTTGGCCGGCGAAGATCTGGCCACGGTCCTCAATCTTTGGTCGGGGAGGCGTGGCAGGCTGGGCGCTCATGTACCCTGTTCCTTGAGATGATTGGGGAGGCGGTGGACTCCATGCCCGTCTTCAATGAGGGCCGGGCCCGTCCCCGTGGAGGTTCGAGGACCAGCGGCCTGGCGGCAGTGAGCGTGTCGCCGGGGACTCCAGCGAAGGAGGAAGAAGAGGAGGCGGGAAGAGGGCACGACTCCGAGGCGGCCGGCAGGAAGTCGAGGCGCCCCTCCCCTATCCAGGTCCAGCTCTCGCCTCTTGAAATGCAGCGAGATGGCAATGGCTAGTAGCGAGCTTGCCCCGGTCTGAAGAAGAACAAGACTGAGGCTGGTCCCAGCAGGTCTGCCCGGCTCGGCGATCCACAGGCGCACCTCCTATTCCAGGGCCTCTTGAGGCTGATCCTGTATGCAGCTCTCGGGCTTCAAGTATGGCGGAGGTTGCTCGAGCCCAGCGGCGATGACGATAAGTGCTTGATTCTTGTTTCATTCCTTGGTTTGTTCTTTGAGGCTTGATATCGTATCTCTTGGATGAGTGGCGCTGTGGCTGAAAGGCAGCTCGAGGCCTTATGCAGGCGATGCCTCCACCCATAAAGAAGGTGATGGCAAGACACGGGCCTCTCCTGCCCGGTCATCCTCGCGAGGCTTGGCGGAGCTAGCTGGAGTGAGCTCAGCCCCATGGCCAGCGACTTGAGGATCCTTGCACGATGCCCTTTGCCCGCTTTTGTCGAGGCCTGGCAGGTCCGCCTCAAGATGTCGTGGTTCTGTGCCGTCCTCCTCCTACTCCTCCACCGCTGTCTCTCGGCTCCTCCCCTTTGTCTGGATCGTCTTCTGCTGAGCTGGACCCGGCTGCGTGGCGCCGACCCTCGCTTAGTGGCAGGCGCAGAGCTGGCCTCACAGCTAGGGTTGCTCTGGCCTTCTGATTCGAGCAGCGCTGGTTCGAGCATGACGGCTTGGGGCGAGGAAAGCAGGCCGTCCTTAGGCGAGGCTGCTCGCATGCGCCGCCTTAGGGGAGGTAGCCGATGTCAGAAATCGCTGCAAAGTATTTGGAAGCGAGCTCAGGACTTGTGTGCCCAACTTGCCAAGGAGGCCCGCATTCGCAAAGAGAAGGAGGAAGACATGAAGGCTCATGGCGGCTTTATCAAAGTCTGGGGACGCCAAGCAACAAAGCGCCGTGACCGCTGGGTGCCTGGAGTAGGAGTTGGAGGAAGAGGATCGAGCTGGGCGGCAAAGCGCGGGTCCTCGCCGAGGACAGCGTGGCCAGCGGAGATGGAGGTGAAGGCTCGCACTTTCTTGAGGTCGCTTTCGACAGCGGCACGGAAAGCCTCTTGGCGGCCCGCGAAGGGCGGCCCTGCCAAGTGCATCCTTCTGATCCGTGCCCTTGAAGAGGTCACCCTCGGCCTTGGCCCTCTGGTGAGGCGGTAGCGTCTGTCTTCTGTGCACTGGCAGCGTCCTTACCCACGTCTACCTTCACGATCCCGGCGTCGACCTCGACACCTCTTTGGAGCCATGGCGAGCTTGCCAGCTGCGCTCTTGAGGCCGTGAAGGGTCGGCGGAGAACTCTGTGGTGAAGTTCAGACCAGCACCAAGCCAAGCGAAACGCTGCCCGATCTGAGGTTTCTGGCGAACCCGAACCCTTGGTATGCTCGCTGATCAACAAGTGACTCCTTTGTGGCTCATGTTACGCTTTCAGCTCACTGCAACATGTCGTCATGCATCGGGGCGTTTAAACTTGCGTTTGGTGTTGTGACAACAGTTATGCACTATAACATTTGCTTTTGAATTCCTTGAGATTTCGCTTTTCCTTCCTACTTGCTTATGTTCTCGCTGGAGCCCATTTACGGATACCTCGGCCTCCGTTAGCCCGGCGGAAAAGCAGGGAAGGGACCAAGGGTGAGGGGCTACGTGACAAGTTAGGCTCTGAGTCGCGATGCTCAGGAGTCTCCTTGAGCACGAACAACAAGTTGGGATGTGAGATGTATGGGTGAATCTACCATTCTCGTCTGCGAGCCCGGCCCGCGCATACCTCAACGCGTTAGCCTTTCGAACTAAGGGTGAGGGCTACGTGACCGATTAGGCTCTGAGTTGCGATGCTCGGGAGTCCCCTTAACGTTCAAACAGCCTTCTTACCTTGGCTCCGCTCGGGGAGGCGTCACGGCGAACCAGGTCCGAGGGGCTGGCTGGGTGGCGTCTTGCTGGCGTGACCAGGCGTAGCCCCGTGCTTAACCCCTCGCGGCACTCCCGAGGGGCGTTCTGATGAGGCCAGCCATTGAGCTCTGGGCTCCACTGAGGTTGATCTGACGGGGCCACCCTCGAGTTGTTTATCACCAGCCTTGGAGACATAAGCGCTTTCGTATGTGTATGGGCATAGCCGCTCCTCGGCGGTGTCGTCGTCGGCCAGCCCAGGAGCATGGTGCTTCCACCAGTGCGTGGGAGGGCTCCCCTCACAGGAGGAGCCCAGGCGTCTCTGACCCATACGACACGTGGCTGGCACGGTAGGGCTGGCAGTGTATCACCCGTGAGCAGCAGCGGGACTCCACGAGGCCCTACCTCAAAGGCGGGTTCGCCTACTGAGCCTTAACTTGTGATGTGTTCTGCAAATTTGGTTAGATGCCAGCGCTCTCGTCCTCGGTCCGGCCCTCGAGTGGGTCTCGACCATCAGCTGGTATGCGGTCACGATGTCGTGGATAAGGCCGGAAGGGTGAGGGCTGGAAACTAGTAAAGACCCATGGTCGCGATGCTCGGTACCCCCCTTCAGCGTGCAAGTGGCGACATGAAGGAAGAAGGGGTGCGTGGACAGGCATTAGATAACAATCATGATGGGTCGAGCATGACCGAAATAAGCATAGAGGGTACATGCCGCTGGAGTGCAGCCCGGCGACTTAGGGATGATGCAGCCGAGGCGCCCCAAACAAAGTAAGCTAGGAACATGAAGTAAAAAGGATACATGCCGCATGTGGGCCGGACCTTGGCCTTTGGGAATAATGCAGCCCTTAGAAGCGCTCAGTGGAAATGAAACTTGAAGGATGTCACCCGATAGCGTTGAAGACAAAGGGGCGATGAAGTAAGCGGGACGTCGTGGGCTGCGGAAGCCAACCTTCCACGAGCCCCAGGCCGGGAGCCTCGGGAGGCTCTGGAGGGCTGGTGGCTCCTCGTGGACCATCTCCATCTCCGCCAGGAATGCGAAACGCTGGCCTCTTGGAGCCGCCGGATGCCCCTCACGAGGCAGTGCGTGGCGGCCCGCGTTCGGCCGCAGCCGTAAAACATCTGACGCAAGCTGTGGGGTGGACCTTGGCGCCCAGCGTGAGGGCAGGCGCTCTGAGGCGGCTCGGTTGAGCCACTGGTATGTCAAAGCAGAGCCTTGCTGCCCACCATCCTCGCTGGATGGGGAGCTACGGAGGTGGCGGCGGCTGCCACTCATGACTCTTGACACTGCAGCTCTGAATGATGGTGGTGTGAACTCCACGAGGTTTGGCCCTCCTTGCCTCGTCCTTCACTGAGAAGCGTGCTTTGAAACACGCCTCAAGTGGTGCCCAAGCGCCTCCCTCGTGACCTTAGCAGGTGGTGGCCCTCGAGGAAGGCCCCGAGCCTTGCTTGAGGAGGCGCTAAGCGCGCCTTCCTATCTCTGACGAAGGAGGTGCCTCCTGAGCAGGCCGCGGACCACGAGGGGCTGTCTCCCGAGGGGTCGGGCCTGGCGATGTCTTCTTCATCTTGGGAGCAGTCTCGGGGAGCTTCCCGCTCTTGCGATCTGGATCTTCAAGTGATGCGGCTTGATAAGCTCGCTCCAGGGAGCACACTGCATCTCTCTCTTCACAAGGCACCGTGATGACTCCGTCGCTTCCTGGCATCTTGAGGACATTGTAGCCGTGATGAGTCACGGCCATGAACTTGGCCAGAGCTGGGTACCCAAGGATGGCATTGCATGGCAGGCGAATGTGGGTGACATCAAAGTCGATGAGCTCGGTGCGGTAGTTGTCTCGTGCCCCAAAGGTGACGGGGAGGCGGACCTGCCCAATCGAAACTGCGGAGCCATCGGTGACTCCGGAGAAATGCTTGGTTGGCTGAAGCTGATTGTAAGGCACTTGGAGATTGTTGAATGTCTCTACGGACAGGACATTGAGCCTGCTCCGCCATCGATGAGGTTCTAGTGACTTGCGTTCTTGATGATTGGGGAACAAAGCATCGGGAGGACTCGGATGTGGCGCACTTGAGCTGATCTGCTTTGAGCTGAGCGTGATGGCGCCGCGTGACCACACGAGGTGTGTGGCCTCTAGCTTAGGGAGGACTGCATTTGCTTGCAGGCAAACTTGAAGATCGTTGAGAGGCTGGGGCTGAGCTCCCCGGGATGGAAGCGATCGCCTGCAGCTCTTTGGAAGCCCCGACCCCTAAATCTGATGATGGTCCTCATTTCTCCTTGGCTGCGGTGGCGGAGGAGGAGGCATGCATTTCCTTGCAGGCGATCCTCGCGAGGCTGATCCCTCGGCCTCTCTCATGAGCTGATCTGCTTGGCGATCCTCGCTGGTCGGTCATGCCACCCTTGGCGAGGGCCACGGTCTTCCAGCGTCTGCATTTCTTCCTCCTCCTCGGCCATAGCCTCGTCGTTGCGGTCGGGCATCCGACCAATCTCCCTTCTCGCATGGCTCGGAGCTCTTGACATTCGTTGGTGTTGTGGGTGTGGAGGTCGTGGTACACCACAGTACCGGCTGCCCTTGGAAGACTCGGCTGATCTACGCCTCGCTTGGTGTCTGGATTACGCATGAGCACGGCAGCCCCTTGCGCTTCCGTCCTTGGCCTTGGACTTCTTCTCTTACGGGTCCGCGCTGGCAGCTCGAGGAGGAAAGGCGCCCTTCCTCAACCTGGCGCGCTTGGTTGCCAAGTTGAACAGCTCAAGGATGTACATAGATCTTCATGCATCGCCCGGCTCCTCCTTCATCTTGACGTCTACGCACACCGCGGAGAAGGCTGAGATGATGGCCTCCTCGGTCACCTTGGGAATCTTGAGGCGTCGTTGTTCAAGCGCTGGATGTATATGCGAGGTCTCCCATTTGCTGCTTGATCTGGCGCATGTCGCTCCTGGCGGAGGCTGGTCTCGGTACCTTGGAAGTTGGCGATGAAGCGGGTCGCGCATCTCGTCCCGAGCCAGGTTCAAGAGCGGTGTGGGCCCGTCCTTGAGTGCCATGGGAAAACAGTTCGCCATGACCTTCTCGTCCCAATTGGCGGCTTCGATGCCCAGCTTCGTGAGAGTTGAAGGAACTCGCAGAGGTCGGCCGTGCCGTCGTAGTGAGGCAGGTCCGGCTTGAACTTGCCGGGCCACCGCGATCTTCTGCTGACTTCGGTGGTGAAAGCGCGGCGGCCTCTTTGTGGCCATGGGAGCCTTTGGTGACGAAAGAGCTGGTCTTGCGGTCCCCATGGGTTGCCGCTGCGACAGCGTGGGAATGTGGCGTCTTTGGAAGCGAGGGCGGTCGAGGCGAGCGGCCGAGGAAACCTGTGAGCCTTCTTGAGGCGAGGACCTCTTGACCGCTCCGCTCTTGCTGCGTTGGCGCGGATGGAGTGGGTTCCTCCCGGGGCCGAGCGCCTTGCAGGGCCGAAAGCGCGTTCTTGAGGGAGGCGGCTGGCGCCCGGAGCTTCATCGCCCGTGCGAAGGCGAGTGATGCAGCGAGAAGGGCGGCAGGGGAGCCCCTGCGGCGGCGGACGAGCTTCAGCGGCAGTCGAGCCACTCTTCGTGAAGCGTCGTCGACAGTGATGGCGCAGGAGCTCTTTAGCCGCGATGGCGTAACTCGAGCCTCCATGGGCGCGCGGGCGTGCGGCGAAAAAAGAACCAGCGAGGCGAGTGAAGGAGTAGTGGTGCGGCCGTCTCGCCTCCTGAGCCGGATCTTTGGAGCAGCGCTTGCTGCTCGTTCCCGCCCGGGGCAGTGGTGGCGTTGTTTGCGAGCTACGGTGAGCAGCGAAGCGGCCGCCAGCCAGGGAGCCCGTCTGGCGGCATGAGTGGCGAGGCGGCTCGGCGCTTCAGCCTTGAGCTCGACCATCGTCGACATGGATCGATGGGTGGTGAAGAACAGGCGGCGGGAGGCGGGTTCGGTGCACCTACAGGCGCGCCAAATGTGGTTCGGGTTCAGCGGACCCTCGAGTTTGAACTTCTGGGGTGCGGAGATCTCACCTACCTACCTGCACCTCGGCGTCGCTGGGATCTAAAATATGAAAGGAACAACACAAGAGACCACGGGGTTTATCTGGTTCGGTCCACCATTGTGGTGTAACACCCTACTCGATGTGTTGTGTGGTGGATTGCCTCTTGGGCTGATGATGAACAATACAAGGAAGAATAGCCTCGAGAGTGCATTCTGGCGGTCGATGAACTGCTAGGGAGTTGATCAGCTTCTCTCTCTCTCTATTCAAGATCCTCCTCTCTATCCTCTCTACCTGTGGGTGGCTAGTCCTATTATAGGCAAAGGCCTGGGCCTCTTCCCAAATATTGGCGGGAAGGCGCCAACAATTAGCCATTCGAAGAGAACATCTAGTACACTTATCTGACTAAAGTTGGTCCTCGCTTTGTCAAAGGCTCCTGGTGGTGGCCTTGGCTTGGGCTCCACGATGACTTCCTTCCTGCCGTTCTTGACGGTCTTGGTCTTGTTGCACGAAGCAGATGCCTTTGTTTGATGCTCTCGCTGCTTGCCCCTTGCCAAAGAGGAAATGAGGACATTCTTGGGCTGGCGCCCTTGGCGCCCTTAAATCGTCATGGCTTGCGTCATGGGCACCTCGTGAGGTACCCGCCTTGATCTCTCCGCCTCCTCGCGAGCCAACGACAACGCCGTGCCGAGGAAGCTTCACGTAAATCCGTCCTTGTAATCTTCAGCCCCTTGAGGTCTTGAGCTTGTCTTGATGAAGATGGGTCGTCTTGGGCCACCCCAGAGCCACGCCGTGGGCAGCGGGCGAGCAATCTAGGTACCCGTTCCCGAAGCAGACACACTCCGAGTTGGAGGCTGGATAAGACCACAGGCTGCTGTGCGCGGCTTGGCTGAGGAAGCTGGAGAGGAGGTGAAAGCGAAGGAGGCGATCTTGGCGTAAGCGAAGGTCACAGATGAGGACATGCGCGTCCTTCGCTGATCTCGAGAGAGGTCTCGTGGCGGGCTGAAGACACTCTCGAAGCGGCTGGAGGCTGCTAGCCCACGAGATGAGGGCGGCCCTGCTCGAGGGCTTCCCTTCTTGGTGGGCGCTCGAGAAGTTGTGGAGGCGTCGGTCCCATGGCGGAGGCGAGAGGCTCGTGTTCTTTCTTCAGCTGCGTTGACTCGCGTCTTCAGCCACCACACCTTAGCGACCCAGGCGCTTGTCTTGATGAGCTGCTTGGAGCTGTAGCTAATGTGCGACTACCTGCTTGCCCATTTGCAGCCGTGCAAAGGTAAGGTGGAGGCCCTGCTGAAGAGTTCAGCGGCTTTGCCTCCAGCCCTTGACGAAGGCGCCACTGCTAGCTCTTGGCTCCGGCCGGCGACCAAAGCGGCAGCGCCACCAAAAAAGTGCCGCCCATGGGCATCGATGATATTCAGGGGTGACCAGCGGCTCCTCTCCTGTTTTATTCCTGCAATCATGCATCAGGCCTCGTGGAGGCGTTAAACTTGCATTTGATATTGTGAGAACAATATGTCTTGTAATATTTTCTTTGAGATTTTCCGATTTTCTTCCTATCCTCTTTGTGTTCTGCGTCGTGAGACGGCCCAGCATACCTCAACCGCCATTGGGCGGCGGACACGGGGCGGACCAAGGGTGAGGGCTACGTGACCAGTTAGGCTCACGAGTCGTGATGCTCAGTAGTCTCCTTGAAGCATAACAACTTATAGGAAGGATCTGCGAGATAGGTTAATGTTCTATGTCGGTGAAACCCGGCCCAGCGTATACTGAACCGCCGTTGGGCGGCCCGAAGACCAGGGCCGGACCAAGGGTGAGGGCTACATGACCAGTTAGGCTCGTGAGTTGCGATGCTCGGGAGTCCCCTTGTGCTAACAATTTCCATACCTGCCCTCGCCGAGGCCTCGAGAGGGGCATGCGACGATCAGGTCCGAGAGACCTGGTTGGGTGGCGTGCGCTTGGGTGTGACCCGAGCGCAGCCCCAAGGTCCGGGAGACCTGGTTGGGTGGCATACGCTTGGGCGTGACCCGAACGCAGCCCCCGTGCCCAGCCCCCTCGTGTGGCTCTCCCGAGGGGAGGCGTTGCGGTGAGGCTGGACGCTGAGCTCTAGGGCTCCCTGAGGTTGGTATGGCTGTGAAGCCGCCCTCAGTTGTTTATCACCAGCGTGGAGCATAGTGCTTCCGCTTGTGCACGGGCATAGCCGCTCCTCGGCAGTGTCGGCCAGCCAGCAGACATGGTACTTCCACTTGTGCGGGGAGGGCTCCTCTCGAGGAGAGCCCAGGGGCATGCTAGACCCATACGACACATGGCTTGCAGCGGGGCTGCGAGGTGTCTGTGGGCACTCATGAGCAGTGTGAGGACTCACGAGGCCCTACCTCAAGGCGGGTTGCGCCTGGTCTTGGGTCTTGATAGATGTATGTTCCTGCGAGACGGTTAGGTACAAATGCTCTACTTCCTCAGGTCCCGGCCCTCGAGTGAGCTCAACTTCCGTTGGTATGCCAGGTCGCGATGCCGTGGTCAATGCCAGGGGGTGAGGGCTGGAAGCCAGTAAGAGCTCCTGAGTCGTGATGCTTAGGAGCCCCCCTTTTAACACGCAAGCGAATTGCAAGAGAGAGGGATGGACCATGGCAGGTGGCAATCGACCAGGCGATAACCACAGGTAGATTGCGCATGAAAGGCGGGTCAGCTTGGGTAAATGCAGCAAGATACATGCCACTGGGTCAGGCACGAGTGGCTTGGGGATTATGCAGGCCGAGGGCACCCCAACAGGGTAAGCTAAAGACATGTGCAAAAGTGATACATGCCACAGGGACGGACCCACGCGGCCTGGGAATGATGCAGCCGAAGGGGCGCTCCCAGTTGAATGAACTTGGAAAATGTCACCTGGTTCTGTTGATGAGGGATTGTCGAGGCAGCTGAAGGTACGCAGTGAAGGGATTTCTCCTCACGAGCCACCATGGCCCTGAGCCTCGGGAGGCTCTGGGGGCTCAGTGGTTCCACGAGACCGTCTCCATCTCCTTGAGGGCGGCATGGTGCACAGCCTCTGAGCCGCCGGGGACACGCTGCAGGTTGTCTTGATAGGGCTGGCGACCACGCTCGGCAAGCCGAAAACAGCAACCCCTGCCAGCGGCAGAACAGCTCCTGAGAAGCGGCCCTGTTGAGCCCTGGAACGTCGACGCAGACACGCAGCCCTGCACCCTCGCCTGGATGGGGAGCTGTACCTCGTAAGCGTTGGTCGCCGCGCATGGCCCTTGTGTCCTGCAGTTCCTGAGTGGTCTTGGTCATGAACTCCTGAGCGGTGGGCACTCCTTGTCCCGTGTCCTCCTGAGGGAAACGTGCCTTGAAGCACGCCTCCAAGTGGTGCCCGGGCGCCTCCCTCGTGAGTTTGGCAAGTTCGGTGCGGTAGTTCTTGCGTTCTCCGAAGGTGACGGGGAGGCGGACCTGCCCTATTCGTGTAGTGGAGCCGTCGGTCACTCCTGAGAAAGGCTTGGTAGGCTGAAGCTGGTCATATGGCACTTGGAGGTTGTCGAACATGTCGATGGACAGGACATTGAGCCCTGCCCCGCCGTCGATGAGGGTCTTGGTAACTTGCACGTTGCTGATGACTGGAGAACAAAGCATCGAGAGGACACCAGCGGTGGCCACACACTTGAGCTGATCTGCCGAGTTGAAGGTGATGGCGCATTTGGACCACCTGAGCGGGTGCGTGACCTCAAGCTTGGGGAGGACTGCATTCACTTCACGAGCAAACTGTTTGAAGATACGCTGCGAGGCTGGGGACTGAGCTTCGCCCAAGATGCAGGCGATGGCGCGTGTCTCCTGGAAGCCCCCAGCCCCCTCGTCTTGATGGTCGTCGTTCCTTCTAGGTGGTGGTGGCAGCAGGGGAAGACCGGCGTTCCCCTGAAGTTGGTCCTCACGAGGCTGGTCCCTCCAGGCGCCCTCGCGAGGATGGTCCTGCCAGCGGTCCTCACGTGGCCTGTCGCGCCACTCCTGGCGCGGGCCACGGTCGTCCCTTCGCCCGCCACCACATCCTCCCCCTCGGCCATAGCCCCGGTTGCTGCGCTCGGGGCGTCGACCGAAGCGTCCTTCTCGAATGGCTCTAAGCTCTTGACAATCGCTGGTGTTGTGGGTGGTCAGGTTGTCGAAGGTGCAGAACGGTCGGCTACTCTTTGACGACTCGGGCTGACCTCTGCCTCGCTTGGTGTCCGGCTCCGCTGCATGCACGACTGCTTCCTTGTGCTTCACGTCCTTTGCCTTGGCCTTCTACTCCTCCGGACCAGCAGCTGGTAGCTCAAGGATGGAGAGGCGCCCTTCCTCAGCTCTTGTGCACTTGGTCGCCAGGTTGAACAACTCCTGAGATGTGCACAACTCCTCGTGGATAGCGAGATCTTCCTTCATCTTGATGTCGTGGACGCCATCAGAGAACGCGGAGATGATGGCCTCATCCGTCACCTTGGGGATCTTGAGGCGAGTGTTGTTGAAGCGCTGGATGTATACGGAGGTCTCTCCGGTTGTTGTTTGATGCAGCGCTTAGGTCACCCTTGATCGTGGCGATCGAAAGTCCGTGGAAGTTGGCGGCAAGCGGTCGCGCATCTCGTCGAGGAGGAGACCGAGCACAGTGGCAGTTCGAGAGCCCGCGAGCAGGCGCCGTCTTTGAGTGCCATAGGGAACCAGTTCGCCATGACTTTCTCGTCACCGTTGGCTGCCTCAATGCTCAGCTCATAGAGTTGCAGGAACTCCGCGTGGTCGAGGGTGCCGTCGTAGTGTGGAGGCAGATCTGGCTTGAACTTGCCCGGCCAGGCGATGCTACGCAGCTCGGGGGTGAAGGCGCGACAGCCGACCGTGGTCGCCGGGGCCCGTCTTCAAGGCGGAGCTTGGTCTGGCAGCTCCGCGCCCGGCAAGTAAGCGCGAGGAACTGTCTCGTGAGCGATCTGGCGCGGTGGGGCGAGGAGTGGCGGTGCATTCTCTTGCGGTCGAGGAACTTCTTGGCAACTTCCTTCTTCACGGGCAGGCGCCGGACGCGGTGGATCGCATCGCGGAGCCGCACGCCTTGGCGCCATCTTGGGGCAGAGGTGGTGGAGGCGCTCCATGAGCTATGTCGCCTGAAGCTGGCGGCGGGCCCGGCTGTAACGACCCGGATTCGATGCGCCAGGTGTCCGTCAGTTATTCGCCGTCTTTGCTATGTCATGTGCTTGCGTGTTGCACTTTGCCATGTCATCATCTGCATTTCATATCATGTCGTCATGTGCATTTCATTTTGCATACATGTTCGTCTCATGCATCCGAGCATTTTCCCCGTTGTCCGTTTTGCAATCCGGCACTCCTATGTCCCCCGGCGCCCCCTTTTGCCTCTTCTCTTGTGCGGATGATAAATGTTCTCAGAATGGCCCGAGGTTTGCCATGCGGCCTTGGTATAGCACCGGTAGACTGCCTGTCAAGTTTCATGCCATTTGGAGGTCGTTTGATACTCCAACGGTTAACCGGGTAACCGCAAAGGCCTCTTTTGTGTGCAGCCCAACACCCCTTCCAAAGTGTCCCAAAACCCAGAAAACTCCCCTCCATGATCTCGGTCGTTCGATCACGATCTTGTGGGAGAAAACCGCTCCTCATTTGGACTCTCCTAGCTCCCTCTACCTATAAATATGTGCCCCTCCCGGATTTTTCGCGCAGTCCAAACCCTAGCAAACTCCTCCAGCGCGCCCGGACATGTCCGCCCGCGGCGGACCGTCCACCGCCGCCTCCCATCGCGCGGACCAATCCGGGGCGCCCGTCACCCGCCGCGCTCTACTCCAACCACGCGCCGCCACCTCACCTCTCTCTCCTCCCCCACCACTGCGGCCCAGGGGACCCGGATCAGGCCCGCGAGCCGCCGCCGCCGCCCGTCGCCCGTTCGGCCCGAGCGCGTCCCGCGCTCCGCCCGCCTCGCGCCCCTTGCGCCGCCGCTTAACCGCCCGCCGGCGACCGTAAATCATCGCCGGGAGGCCGACTCCGCCGTCCAGCGCCCGTCGCCCGCCCGCGCCTCCGCCCGCCCGGCCTCGCCCCGCCTCGGCCCAGGTCCCTCCGCTGCTCACCTGCGCCGTCTGGCTTTGTCGCCCGCCCGCGCTTTGGCAGCGCCCGAAACGCCGCCGCCTCCAGCGGCATGCGATACGCCGTCGCCGCCCGCCCGGCGTTCCGCGCCTCCTGCGCCCGGATCCGGCCTTGTCGGTGCGGATCCGCCCCAGAGCATCTCCGGCCTCCTCGGAGCCGATCTCCGTGAGCCGCCTCCTGCCTCAAAGTCCGTGCCACATGAGGTTGACTTCCCCCCCTCCAAATTCCACTAAGTCCCCGATTTTTCGACATTCTATGCATAATATGGAGATGTTCACTAAGGATGTTTTGTTATACATGTCTTGCTCTATACATCCATGCCCTTGTTTGTAATTATGGAGTGCCATAGCTTGAGTCAATCGAGCTCTACTTTTGCTATAAAATGTTTCCTCGCAGATTGTTTACATGTTATTCAATTTTGCCAAGGTTGTTGCTAGTGTTCCATGCACCCTATGGACTTGATCTTGCCATGCTTAGCTTCACAAACATGCCTTCTTACTGTTGGGTACCTTGCCATGCCATGTATTGCTGTGTGGTGAGTGGTTCAAGCTCACCAACATGCCTTCATATTTCTGTTTCTGCCATGTTTGAATCTGTATTATAACTTGCTATGTTTACATGGGTGCCATCATATTTTCTGATCCTTTTTTGCTCAAGGTCACTAAAGGACTTTTGTTCTATGCAATTATTAGATTCATGCCATGCCTTTGTTTGCCATGATAAGTTCCTGTAGCATGTTGTTTGATAGCTCTAAACATTGCAACCTGATGTTATTTCTGCTAAGTCTGAAACTGTTATTATTTGCAATCTTGCCATGTGTGTTTGAGCATGTTCTAGTGATTTCTGGAGATAGATCAGTGTTCATGTTTTGTCATGCTTTACCTGTACATCATGACCATGCCTTTTGTTTTCATATGGTGGTACCTTAGCATGTTGTTTTGATGCTTGCAATATGCCTAGTTGCTGTTTTGGACAGCTTGTCCTTTAAACTTGTTTCATGCGTGTGTGTTGAACCGTTGCTCCGTTTTGAGTGTGCTCTATATGAAACTTGCTTAGAATTGCATGTAGCTTCATATTATCATGCTGCATCCTTGTCTCGAGAGTGTTTGCTTGATGTTTGTATGCATTTTGCATCAATGCCATGTTTCACTTGTTTTGCTCATATCTTCTAGGCCGTAGCTCCGAATTAAATGAACTTTATATGTAACTTGACTAGAATTTCGTGTAGACTATCGTGGTGCATCTTAACTTGATGTTTAACAACTTGAACATAAGGTTTATTCAGATCTGGACCAATTTCGAAATTTGCATATGAGGACTTACCGGAATTGCTCTATGTTGTTTCCGGCCTCATTTAAACTTGCCTTGATGTGTTGCTCTTGTTTGCATCATCTCTTGCCATGAGTAGCTTCATGTAGTCTTGTCATGCATCATGCTTGGTGTGTTTACTTTGTTCATGTGTGGTGTGTTTACTTTGTTGTGTGCTTCTTCTTGTTAGTTCCTGTTTCGTTGCGATCATGAGGATTCGTTCGTCTACGCTTGGTTCGTCTTCATGGCTTCATCTTCTTCATGGACTCGTTCTTCTTCCTTGCGGGATTTCAGGCAAGATGACCGTCACCTTGGATCTCATTACTATCATTGCTATGCTAGTTGCTTCGTTCTTTCGCTATGCTGCGCTACCTATCATTTGCTCTTCAAGCCATCCCAATTTGCCATGTCAGCCCCTAACCTTTGCACCCTTCCTAGCAAACCGTTGTTTGGCTATGTTACTGCTTTGCTCAGCCCCTCGTATAGCGTTGCTAGTTGCAGGTGAAGTTGAAGATTGCTCCATGGTGGACAGGATTTTGGTTAGGATATCACAATATCTCTTATATTATTAATGCATCTATATACTTGGTAAAGGGTGGAAGGCTCGGCCTTATGCCTGGTGTTTTGTTCCACTCTTGCCGCCCTAGTTTCCGTCATATCGGTATTATGTTCCCGGATTTTGCGTCCCTAACGGTCGGGTGATTTATGGGACCCCTTGACAGTTCGCTTTGAATAAGACTCCTCCGGCAAGGCCCAACCTTGGTTTTACCATTTGCCTCACCACCACCTACTTTCCCTTGGGAGTAATTAACCCAAGGGTCATCTTTATTCAGCCCCCCGGGCCAATGCTTGTCTAAGTGTTGGTACAAACTAGAGCACCGTGCGGGACCATCCCTTGGCAACTTGGGTTACGTCGGTACCTGTACGCTTCGCTTATCCGGTGTTGCCCTGAGCACGAGATATGTGCAGCTCCTATCGGGATTGTCGACGCATCGGGCGGCTTTGCTGGTCTTGTTTTATTCTTTGTCGAAATGTCTTGTAGCAGGATTCGAGACGATCGGTCTTCCGGGAGAAGGAATATCCTTCGATTGATCGCGAGCTTATCATGGGCTAAGTTGGGAAACCCTGCAGGTATAAACTTTCAAAAGCCGTGCCAGCGGTTATGTGGCAGATGGGTATTTGTTAATATCCGGTTGTAGTAAACTTGAAGCAAACTCTTCTAAAATACACCAACCGTAATGCGTAACCGTGAGTGTCTCTTTTCGGGTTTGATCGAGAGGAGAACACGGTTTACGGGTTATGTCGGCGTAAGTAGGAGTTCAGGATCACTTCTTGATCATTACTAGTTGTGAGCGTTCCTTTGTTTCTCTTCTCGCTCTCATTTGCGTATGTTAGCCACCATATCATGCTTAGTCGCTGCTGCAACCTCACCACTTTACCCCTTCCTTTCCCATTTGAGCTTTGCTAGTCTTGATACCCATGGTAATGGGATTCTTTGAGTCCTCGTGGCTCCTGATTACTACACCAACAGATTTTGATTTCAGGTTGTGCGATGATCATGGCGAGAGCGGTGTTTACTTGTTTGGAGTTCTTCTTTTGCTTCTTCTGCGATCAGGGGATAGGTTCGAGGTCGGCAGCCTGGGGTAGCAGGGTGGATATTGTTTGAGTTTCTGTTTATGATTCATCTGTAGTCGGATGTTGATCTTGTATATGATGTTGATGTATTCTTGTGGCATTCGTGCCTTATGTATGTATCCCTATGTATTATGTAATGTTGATGTAATGATATCCACCTTGCAAAAGTGTTTCAATATGCGGGTCTATCCTTGGTGGGACCTTCGAGTTTCTTTTGGATAGGGTCGCATATTGGGCGTGACACCGGCAGAGAGAGGGACGGCGCAGGGGAGCCCCCTACGGCACGGACAAGCTCGGCGATGCGGTCGAGCCAGTCCTCGTAGAGGTCGTCGACCGGGCGGTAGCGCAGGAGCTCGTGCGCCATGAGGAGCGCCGCCCGTGTGTCCATGGGAGCGCGACGAGCGTGGGACGACGAACCAGAGGGAGTCAGCGATGGAGTGGCGGTGCGGCCGTCCTGCCGCACCGAGGGGTGCAGCGAGGACCCTTGCTGCTCGTTCCCCACCGGTCCGGTGGCGGCGTTGGCGGCAGGATATGGAGAACGACGAGGTGGCCCACCGACAGGAGCCGTTCGGCGGCAGCGGTGGCGTGGCAGCCCGGCGCTGAAGCACGCAACAGCGGCGTCCGCCATGGAGCGATGGATCAAGTGGGCCTTGACGGCGAAGGAGGCCGGTGAACCCCTAGCTGGGGCGCCAAATGTCGGATCACGGGTTCCGGCAAAACCCTCAAGGTTCGAACACTGGGGTGCGCACAGAGATTTCCTTCCTGCCGATCTACGCCCTAGCTCGCTAAGACCTCGCGGACGAACTCGACGAACTCGCAACACAAAGACACAAGATTTATACTGGTTCGGGCCACCATTGTGGTGTAATACCCTACTCAAGTGTGGTGGTGGTGGATTGTCTCGTGGGCTGGTGATGAACAGTAAAAGGGGAAGAACAGCCTCCTGAGGTTGGGGTGTTGTTGTGTTCGGTGTGTAGCTAAGGATTGGCTCCAGATCAGATGCCCCTGTTGTGGTGGCTAGTTCTATTTATGTAGTCCTTGGTCCTCTCTCCAAATATTGAGCGGGAAGGGAGCCAACAACGGCTAATTTCAAAGGGGACAGATAGTACAACTTATCCTGACAAAAGCGGTCTTCGCCTGCAGAAGGCTCTGGTGATGACGTCGTCTTGGGCTCCATGGTGACCTCCGTCCTGCCGTCCGGCTGGTCTTGGTCTCGTTGCACTGATATGGAAACCTTTGCTTGATGCCTCGGTACTCCGCGTCTGCGCTTGCCTCCTTAGCACCAAAGAGGAAACAAGGACGTTGCGCGTGCTGGGGCCCGCCTTGCGCCCGCCTGATCTTGATCGTCATGGATCACGTCATGAGAGCCTCGTGAGGTTTGCCCCGCCTTGATTTCTCCGCTCCTCGCGAGGCGGCCTGGTGAGGCCGCTCCTGAGGAGGTCTTGCATGGTCCGCCTCGAGAAGCTTGTCCCCTCGCGAGCGTCTTGACTATCTCGCCGATGAAAATGGGCCATACAAGCCTTCAGCACAGCCACGCCATTGGCCGCAGGCAGGCAAGTCTGGGGACTCCCGTTCCCAGAACGCCGACAATGATGCATGATAATGACATGGCAATATGGTGTGATTTGAGCTAATGCAACTAGCAACGGGTTAAATGGAGTTGGTTTGAATCCAAGATCCAAATTCAAACTCCATATGTGGATATGCAAATGCCATTTATTTGATTTGTCCTAAACAGAAGCCATATGTTGTTCTAGCATGCATGAAAGTGGTACAGATGGATAGATTGGATTTTTTTGATAAATTTTCATATATAATTTATTTCATTTGGAGCTACAGATTATTTTCTATGAGTTTTAGAAGTTTTAGCTATTTTCTGAAATTTCCTGAATTACTTTTAATCCAGAAAATCCTTTACTGCGCCAGCATGACGTCGGAGTGACATCAGCGGGTCAACGGGTCGGTCCAGGTCAAACCTGACCAGTTGGACCCATATGTTAGTGCCTAACTAAATAACCTAAGTTAATTAGCACTAATCTAATCCTAATCTAGATTAGTTAAGGCCCTGGGCCCACATGTCAGTATCAGCAGGGCTAATTAAGTTTAACTAACACTTAACCAAAATTAGTAGTTGTCTGGACCCAGGGGAGGTCAAACTCCTGGTCAGCGGGGTCAAAACCACCGGCGACTCAACGCCGGCAAGGCCAGACGCGGCAGAGGGCCTCGGATTTTGTCCTCCGGTGACCAAATCGACGGTAGAGACGTGCTACGCGTAGCTGGGGAGCTTCCGCATCAAGTGGTGCAAGTGGTTGGCCACGGGGACGCCAGAAATGACGTCGGCGAGCTCGACAGCGACATCCGGAGTTCGGGCACGCACGGGCACGGCATTGTGGCGAGCGACAGGACGGGTGGTGGTTGCTATGGGCACGTGAGGATGCGCTGAGCACGGTGGTCTGCTCGGCTTCAAGTTACGTCCGCTCTAGCCACGGTGGTGATGAAACGCAACGGCGGCGAGCTTCGGTGACGGTGGGGAATGGCGCTACGGCATGCAAACGAGATGGAGAAGAGGGGGGTTCGGGGGAGGCGCTCACGGCGGTTGCAGCACGCGTCTCAACGGGCTCGGGGAAGGCCGAACGGTGACGTGGCGTTGCCGGTGATATCGGGCGCTGGAGGTTGAAGACGACATCGATGGCAGCGTTGCAGGGGTTCTCGCGGTGCGTTGCTTGGCGAGGAGGAAGAGGTGGTCGAGGCGGAGGGGGCGAGGGAGAGGCGATAGCCATGGCTACGGTGAGCGCCGGCGACGGTGGCGCTCGGGTGGTTGCGTGCAGGAGAGACAAAGGAGGGGAAAGGAGGAGTGGACAGGACAAAGGTGTCCGGGGTTATGCGTGGCGTCGTCCAGATGTGTCGGGGCAGCGGCGGGAAGCAGGAGGTGGCAGGGCGCGTGCTCGCACGCGGCGGCCACGCGCGTGCTGTCCTCCTGGCGGGAGGTAGGTGGTGACTGGAAGAGGCCAATGGGCCGGGCCTCTGCTGGGCCGCCAGGTAAGCCCAGGTGAGGTTCCTCTCTCTCTATCATTCCTTTTTTGTTTTATATTTTCTGTAATTTGTTAGATTTTATTTGAAGTATCAAATCATTTAGAACTTTCTATAAATTTTTATGTGAGCTCAGGAAACTAGTCCAAGGCCACATGCAAACTTACAAAAATTATTTGAACTTTATCTCTTATATTACAGAAATAAGTCCAACTCAAATAAGTTACTGATTTAATTGAAAGGCCCAAAATAAATTTTTTGAAGGCTCCAAAAATATTGGTTTGAATTTTATTCTAGACAATATTTTTCAAGGTTTAACAGGAACATTTTCTTGGGCTTCTTCTAGAAGATTTCAATGTTGATCATTTTTAAAAGGTTTTTGAGGCTTTGAAAATTCCTGAATTCAAATTTTATTTGAATTTAAACATGATGACGTGAAGATCAAGCAGCGGGGAAGCAAATCGCGGCCGCACGCGTGGATGAGGTCGCGATGGCTTCCATTCCTGCCAAACACCAGATCTTGGAGGAGCACCTCGCCATCGAGGCCACCGTTGATGCCTCGGGCGTCGATGTAGGACGCGGTTGGCTGCTTTAAATGAAAGTTCATGGCGTTTTCTCGAGGCCACCATCGGTGCCCTCGACAAAGACTATGAGGTGTTTTCTCGCCATGCATGTGCTTACCTCATCTCGAGAGCCACCAGGTTGGTGCCCGGAGCGGCTCAGGCAACTCACCACTACAATGAGGGTACCCATGATGCGGAGGCCTCGCCTTCTTCCATGTCCAAGGAGCCAATCGTCATCGATATCTTCGACAATGAGGAGTAGCTTTTCTTATTAGCTCACTATAAGGACCCATGTTCAGTTCGCTAGCTACTGCCTTTCCTTAACAAATTCTAGTGAATTGTGCTATCTACTTTTACCATGCAATCTTCTTCTATAGTGTATATGTTCTATATGTCGTGCAATGTGGTGTTCAGTTAACTGCTTGGTTCAATTCTGCAAATGTGATGTTCTCCAGGGTGCAATTATTTGTTGGGACCCCGACTCATAAGTCGAGATCACCGAATGCACATGTACAGTGATCCCAGAGATCAATGCTCACTGAACACAAAGAAGTTGAATAACAAGAGTCTTACATCCATACATACCGTCTTACACAAATTATGACCATTATGGTCAAGTCTTACATTGATAAAGCCATAAGGGCTGAACATCAAATGAAACACAAGCAGCAGAAATATTCGTCGATAAGTAGAACCCATGCCATCTGCCTTAACCCTAGAGGCATTCTGACTGGGAAACGTCCTAGTTCGCATGTTTGTCTCCAAAGAACTCTTCTTCGAACCCCGATCCTTCCATGCCTGGCCAATTAAATAACTAGTGGCAAGCCAATGAGTAATTTGAATGTACTCCCAAGCAACCCATGATTTGGTTCAAAGTAACAATGCAACTGTACAACAGGTAAGCAACCTAGCTTCAAGCTAGTTGAGATGTCCTATCGACTTGTGAGATATGCATCAATGAACATGGGTAACCTTGAGAACAGGTTACAGATATCAACATAAATAGGGTTTGGATAAATACCATTTCATTCAACATGTCAAGTCACCACCTAGACACAAATAGTTCTCTTCCACATACACAAGCACCGAGATTGTAAAATTTCTGGACATAGTTTAAGTAGCACCTCCCAACTGTCCATGACCGTGGACACGGCTATTCGAATAGTTTTACACTCTGCAGACCTTGCGCACTTTACCCACAAGATCCGGGAAGCTTTCGTGACATCCACGATCCCGCAGTACCTCAAGTACTCGGGGGAAGCACCCGATCATTACCTTCCCCTGGACGACACTAACATAGGGTCCACTCGTTGATACACGGCCCTCGTGTATAAGCAAAAGATCGTGGGACTCTGCCCTTTCCACATTATTTCGCATACACTAAGGGACCAACGGTGTGTCCGGTGCCCTGTAAAAACAGTCATGGCCGCCTATCCAAGCACGACCCCGTCCCAAGAGTGACCTCAAGTCACCCCCTTCACTAGTAATGTGGGCACCATGCTAGTATCAACCTAAATAATCAATAATGCCCCGTCCCATAAAGGGGTAGAGTGGTTGCACATGTTTGGTTGGGACGGTAATCACACATAAATCTAATCCATCATTTTACACACACACCAAAAGCTCTCTTCGGTACACCACTTCTTCCTCAAGTGGTGACCTTAGTTAAACATCTCCCAAGGGTATTAGGGGCACCCGATGGGGTTTTCGAAAGAATGTAACCATGAAGTGTTCATGGTACACATGCATCATTATGCATCAACTAGTCTCTTGACAATGCAATCATGAACAAGGTAAGGTCGGGAGTAGGGGTATGCATCATGGGGTGGCTCACAACAAGTTTACCATCGTCATATTCCATCATAATGCAATCGGAAAAAGGGTACCAATGAACAAGAGGGGTGACATGGTCAAAGGGCTGCTTGCCTTGATTGGCTTGGTCTTCAAGTTCTTCAAATCCTTCTCCTCCTTCTTCTTCAGCAACTTCGTTAAATACGGGATCTAAACATCACAACAAAATAACGAAAAAATAAGACAATAATAAAAACAGAAAAGTCAAAGTGCTCAGAAAAATGTCAACTTATTTTTGTAAAATATTAGGGTGAAAACTAAGAAGGGAAACATTCTTAGTTTTGGATTTGGAGTGGCATAACAGGAGAAATGGATTTACAAAGGTATATTTAAATGCTTAAAATCACATTAAAATATTTACAGTGAAGAAAAGGTTGTTGGATTTGAATGGAAGTCGCACCATTAAATAGGTTGCAATACTTTAGGAATTTAGGAGTTGGAATTAATTTATTTGGACAAATATTTTGTCCTATGGAATTTTTGGAAAAGTGACAGAAAAATAAAAGGAAAAAGGGCTCTGTGCTGCTTTGGGCGGAACAGCCATGAACGCAGCAGCCCACCAGGCTGCCCAGACTTTGGTGCACGCACTTGGCTTGATTTAAACCCGACGGGCGGGGCCAGTGTCGGCCGAGGGAGGCGATGGAGGAGAGGGTGACAGGCGGGCCCGCTGTCATCCCTAACCCTGTGACTGAGGGTCGGCGAGCTCACCGGCGACGATGCAGGGCATGGCGAGGTCGGGCGAGGGCACGGCTGGGCTCAGCGTCGTGTCGCCGTTCGGGTGGAGGTGGTTGCGGCCGCCGGGGTGGCCTGGTTCGCCGGCGACGAGGAGGCACGGCGGAGGAGCGTCGGGTGGTGGTCGTTCTGGTCGACTCCGGCTGGAAATGAGGCGGGGAAGAGAGGGGAAATGATTAGTGGGAGGAGGCGGTTTCAGATCGGGGCAAAGGAGGAGCGGGGAAGGCCTGTACCTCGCAAACTCCGGCGAGCCGAAGCGGCGGAGCTCGAGCCCGATCTCGAGCTCAGGTGCTCCTGGAGATGAACTGGGGAGTAGGGGTGGATTGTGTGGTGCAGAGAGCGAGGGGTGAGGAGAGAATGGCACGGGGAGGCCCTTAAATAGGTGAACGGTAGGTGCCATGGACCCGTGCGCCGGTGGGTTCCTGCCCGTCGCCACAGGGCTCGGGAGGAGCCTGGCGCTGTGTCTGGGGTGTTCGTGGGGGTCGACTACGCCCAGGGGAAGGAAGAGAGGGAGCAGGAGGGGCCAGAGGCGCCGCGCGTATGAGCGTGCTCATTGGAGCTCTCGGGCGGCCATGGCGCGCATGTGAGGGAGGCCGTAGGAGGGAGAAGGAAGAGGGGGACCGGGGCTTAGCGTCTTCTTGACGACTGAGGCGCTTGTCGTCGGCCTTGTTGGGAGGCCAGGTGGCGGAGGTGGTTGGCGGGGCGTCTACAAGTCTGGGGCGCCTTGTGGCGTGCTCGAGCGTGCATATGGCCGGCATGGCCATTTTTCTAGCGCTCTAGGCTTGGCCTCTAGTGTCTGGGGGCTCTAGGGGGAAGTAAAGAAGTGGGGAGGGGCATTGGATACCCTGGATAGCCAGTAGGATAGGAGAGAGATTGAGGGAGAGAGAGAAACTGCTGTCCATAGGGCTAAATGAGGGTGCTTCACCCATCAATCATTGACCAAAAGCCAGGGGGAGGTTACTGGGGGGTAGAAGAGGGTCAGGAGCAGCTGTGGTAAAGAGTTGAGCTCAAGGAGAATAGTGTTAGTGGTCAAAATGGTGATTTTTGAAAAGTGGCAGAAGGTGTTTGATATGGTTTTGGGGCACTTGCACTAATTTACATATTGTGGCACTTGGCAGGGGTGTTTTTCATGACACAATGACAAGGTAAAAGGAAGATGAGCTCATTTGGAAGAGTTTGCTAATGAAACTTTGGCAAACCCTAGAAATTAGCATAAATGAACTTGTGTAGATCTAGTTGAGCAAATCACTTCTCCTTGATGCACCACATTGTGTAGTGGCCTCATTTGGTCATGTGAACATGCTCATAAAAGTTGGGGTCAAGGGTAGAAAGTTTGTAGTACAAAGTTGTTCAAATTTGATTCTGGTCAGAGAGGGTTTTGGGGCATTTTGGTGAACCAAAATGACCTTGATTGACATGAGGCTTTTCAAGGTGATCACAATATGCATTTGTGACTTGCTGGATTTTCCTTGGATTTTTATGAAAATATTTCCTGTAGAAATATTTCAAATCCTTGAAATGGGCAGAAATGGTTTTGGGAGGTTTTGTCCAATATTTTGAACATGACCATGTGTTGAAACTCTTATATATGGGAAATATATGCCCAGTGAGTTTCCCTGATTTTTGTCAAGTATTTTTAAAACAATAAAATAATTTTTCCCTATTAAAGACCATTTCTAGCCTTAAGAAAAAGCTTTTAAATAAAATAGGAAAATAAATTTTAAAATTATATTTTTGTGGTTTATGGGAACCCTATATCTAATAGGTTTCAAATATACCTTTTGAAATATTTTTCATACCCCAAATCAAGTACTTGGAGTGCAAACCTCAATTAAGGGTTTTTCGAAAACTAAGTTTTGAAAATACTATTTGGCCAAATTATTTTTGTAAGAAAATGCTATATTGCTCTATACACATGGCATGATCATTGGGCAGAAGCTTGGGGCAAGGAGATGAAGTATAGAAGGTGAAGCTATGTTGACTTTTAAGAGCACTTGAAAACACAGAGAGAAAACGAACTCAAATAAAAAGTCAAATAATGCAAAAGTTTTTGTCAAACCACATTTTATCATGAGTTATCATCTTAAGTGTTGTGCCATGAAAATCAGGGTGTGACATTATTCCAAGTTGTTAAGCATGCTTGGTTTCGTTAACTATCTGATCTTCTATTACGAGTATGTTATATTGTGCAATGTGGTGCTCATTTAACGTTTGGTTCATTTGTTGTGGTGTTTAGTTAACTGCTTGGTTCAATTCTGTAATGCGATGTTTAATTGTTGTGGATGCATTTTGTTATTGTATACCATGTGAGGAATAAATCAAATTTTGCTGTACTAAATACATGAGAAACAAATACAATTTCTATATTTCCATGTTGTTAAGCATGCTTGGTTTGGTTAACTGTCTGATCTTCTATTAGGAGTATGTTGTATTGTGCAATGTGGTGCTCAGTTAATGTTTAGTTCATTTGTTGTGGTGTTTAGCTAACTTCTTGGTTCAATTCTACACTACGATGTCCAATTGTCGTGGGTAGAATTTTGTATTGTTGTGCCTGTGAGGAATAAATCGAATTTGGCTGCACTTAATACATGAGAAACATATACAAGTACTATATTTCCTAGTTCTTAATCATGCTTGGTTTGGATAAATGGGTTTTCCATGTGGCTTGAATTAATCTAATGAATCTGCAATGTGCTTATTTTTCATCAACATATTTTACTCATAGCATGCGAACCCTTACTTAACCTGATGACTAACTACCTTATATGTGTTGCAGGGAAACAATGGGAAGCACTGAGGTTTACAATCGAGGTTAGCACATGCATGGTCCGTTCTCTAATAGCACATTATTGTGCAATTGCAGGAACCATTCTAATATTTTGGTTTTTAACAATTTGGTCTTGCACATGTAGGTCCTGTTGTCGAGGTTTTGACCTTTATTAGACCCTTTTTGCATATGGGGAAATGAGTTGTCCATGAATATCAATCAAATAAAGAAACTCAGGAAGATTGTTCGGATAAAGAAATTAGCAACAAAAAACAACAAGATCTTTGTCTGCACAATGAAGAAGACAACAGTTCACTACAAGATGGTACTAACTATTATACCTTGCCTTTTTTTATTCCTTTGCCCCATCTCCAATATAGAGAAGATATTTATGCACATCCTTGTTTATAGGCATTTCCAAAGTAGTACACTGATGATTACCTCTCAACCCACTTCTATGGTCAGGAGGCGACTAAGGTTTTCATACAACACCCACGGTTCAATATTGAAGTGTTCCTGAAGAGGATGAAGGACGGACGGTCAATCATCCACAGGCACTGGCCTAAATTTGCCAAGACCTTCAACATGAATGAAAGCTCAATATTCGCCTTCTGCTTCAGCAGTTTTCCAGATGAGATGCACTATCTATATACCGTCTATGATGCTAATTTTGAAAGGTTCTACATGTTGCATGTGAAAGTTGGTGCTGGTGCAGTTGTGTAATGGGGTAGCTGAGTGCTGAAGCTATATCATGTTGTACTCTGATGTATTTCAATTATGAAATTATGCTTCCTTAATATGGAAATGAAATATACTATGGGCTTAATATGAATGTCAATTAGATTAATAAATGGATTATTAATAATAGGGCAATTAGCCTGCTAATTGGGTTTTGCTATTGCAAACGGTTGTTGAAAAAATACCGTGGGCGATGACCTCAGGAAACGCACACAATTTCTAGGAATAAACCGTCTTGGATCAATGAACAATCACACACGACTTTCTCTTGAAAACTATTTGCGTTAGGCCACCTGGTGCAAACGTTTACCACATAAAAACTGTGTGTGATGGATAGCCTTTGCCACACAGTTTCTTCTACGGAACTTGTGTGATACATTCAATAACGCAAACGATTTAATGGGAAAAATTGTGTGTGATTGTCAGGACCCCGATCCTAAGTCACACTGATCTAGCATGTAACACATCATATCACTTTGCGGCCTCACGCACGGTATTCCCACGGGTGCCACCTTACCTGGCCCGGGACCGTTTGCGCCTTTTGGCTCATGTATATGTTAGTGTCGCTAGCATCCATATGACAAAGAACCCGGGCCGACATGACTAGTCGTGAATCGAAAGTGGCACTAACTTACAGGGACAGGCATACATGACCCAACAATGAACGTGTTGGTCACCAACGTATGAACCCAAGTCGTAGCAAGCTACAAGGACTTAAAGGAACAACGCGTGACATTTCCCCGAAGGGACAGACACAGGAACAAAGAAGGACACATGCTGGCCAGCCTAAGTGTTCCGGAGCAGTAGCAAGCTACCATGGCTTAGTGTAAGCACTAGGAGACATTTCCCGGTAAGAGAGGCTACCAAGAATAAACAACTAGGTTGTCGGATCCCACACATACTAAGCATTTCAATAACATACACACAATATGCTCGATATGTGCAAATACAACATGACATCACAACAAAACTCTACGACTCAAAGTGTTTATTCATTAGGCTCCGAGGAGCTAGATATTACAAACATGGGTCTGAGTACAGACAACTACAAATGAAAAGCTGAGAAGCCTGACTATCTACAAGGCCCTGCCGAGGGCACAAGATCGTAGCTGAGGTAACAAGCTAAACTTCGAAGTCCACGCGGAACTACTAGTGAAACTAAAGTCTATGTGCAAAAATGTAAATTAAGCAAACGTGAGTACAAATGTACCCAGCAAGACTTACATTAGAACTAGCTACATATGCATCAGTATGAACAAAGGGGTGGTGGAGTTTAACTACAACATGCCAGCTTTGACTCGGTGGCTATCCTAAACTACGACTGCAAGTAACTCTTTTGAGGTGGCGCACACGAGTCCACATATTCACCATATCAATACACCAATATGGATCCGCTCCCGTCTCCCTACGAGAACGTCATCCATAGCACTCACGCTTATCTTGTGCATTTTAGAGTATCCACTTTCACTTGTCTATGAACTGTATAAGCAACCCAGAGGTTCTTTACCGCGGACGCGCCTATTCGAATAGATGATGTTAACCCTGCAGGGGTTTACTTCTTCACACACGCTCTCACCACTAATCGCCGTTTACACGACATGTACTCGGCAACCTTCAAGCGGAAGCCCAGCGAGGGTGTCGGCCATGACCTGACTAACCACACAAGTCCCTAGTCCAGGTTTATCGCCTATACAGGTTCCATCCGCAGGGAGTCCGGCCGAAGTTTCCACTACGGCCCCGAGCGATGTGCAGGGTTCTGAGGCACCAAGCAGGCGCCCCGGTACACTGTGCACGCGTGCCTACCGCATCACAGCCCACCCTCGGGTCAGCGTTGCGCATGGCCTCTAGCATACTACAAACACGAAACTACTTGCAACTCCGGACGAGAGGACATGGGCGGTTAATAAGTCGAGAGGTCCATTGGTTTGGGCCCAACGCGTGGTAGTAGCTGTTCATGGATCACAATCACAGAACTCAGTTTCTGAGGACGGTTTCAATGAGACAACCCACCATGTACTCCTACATGGCCTCTCACCACTACCTTTACCAAATCGTGTTCACACACTTAGCTCACACACAGTAGACATGTTCATCACCATTCCAATTCATCCCCGATGAATGAAACCTGACGCAACTCTAAGTAGTAGCTGCATGACAAACAAGCATGAATGAGTAGGCACATCAGGGATCAAACAACACTACAAAAAAACACATCCATGACATTTTGGGCCAAACGAAATTTTTTCTGTCATACTTATAACACTTCTATGACGATAATTGTGACAAAACCCGGTATCATCATAGATGTGGTGGGCTCCTACTTCTATGACAAAAAATCATGACAGAAAATGGGATTTTCGTCCTGGGCGGGCCGGAGATGCAGCTGCATGACATTCTTTGGGCCGTCCATGACGGAAAAAACCGTGGTAGAAGCAAGGGCGGGGAAAATATCGGGGTGTTCCCGGTTACGGTGGGTGGTCAGGGCCGAGCGATGCTCGTTTCTCTCATACACGCACGCGCATGGATGCGAGGCGTTGGGCTCTAACTGAACCCGAGCAATTGCACCGCAGGCTACGTGTTACTGAACCCGAGCGATCGATCGATGGTTGTTAACTGAACCCGATCAAGCGATTCCTTCGCTATTGCTACTAACTGAAGCCTATCGATGCTGCCTCTGGGTGAATAGTGAGCGTTGCTGGGGGGGTTGGAGGAACAGTTCCCGGTGGGGGTGGATGAACATGACCCCGTGGTGTTGCCTCTAGATGAACAGGGCCCGATCGATCAAGCCGGTTGGGGCTGGATGAACAGGACCCCGTGGAGGGCTGGATGAACAGGACCATCCCGTGGAGGGCTGGATGAAGAGTAGACAGTGGAGGGCTGGATGAACAGTAGCCCGTGGAGGGGTGGTTGAACAGGATCCCGTGGAGAGGGCTGGTTGAATAGTAGCCGGTGGAGTAGCGCGTGGTGGAGGCTGAATGAACAGGAGCTCGTGGATGAACAGTCGCAGGTGGAGGCTGGAGGAGGTCGACGGTGGATGAATAGTAGCCCGTGTGGAGGCTGGAGTGGGGTCAACGGTGGAGATGAACATTATCCCTTGGAGTCCCGTTTTGCGGTACGCCACACCCCTCCAGATGAACATGACCCCCATTTCGACTGTAGCGCTCCAACACAAGTCCGTTTCCTCCGTTTTACGGTACGCCATACCCCTCCCGATCTACAGGACCCCTGTTTCGACCTTAGGAGGTCTGTTTCCTCCGTTTTGCGGTACGCCAGACCCCTCCCGATGAACAGGATCCTATTTCGACCGTGGCCGGTCGAACACAAGGCCGTTTCCTCCGTTCTGCGGTACGCCATGCCTCGTTTCCATTGGCTGTTCCGTCCAAGCCCTCTCAATGAACACGACGATGGATTTCGTTCCGACCAAGCCGGTTGGCTCCCCATGAACACGACGACGACGTTGTTTCTTTGTTCCGACCTAGCCATGTACACGAGCCCTGGCCGTACGTATGCGCGAGTAGGCATTCGAGACCACACCCGTATGTACGTATGTGGCCGTATTTACTTTCTTGCGCCCTGGCCGCTGTACGTACGTGTACATGCTACGTGCGCGCCTCCACTACGACACGTGCGCACCTCTACATCGACCAGTATGTACATACACATTCGCGACCAGAATGACAACGCTACGTACACTTCGACCAGGTGGGTCCCGACTGTCAGGCACTTCCTTGCGTGCGAAGATGTAGCTGGTGGGTCCCAGCAGTCAGGTGGGCGAATCAATTTTTTTGCCCGGACGCACTTCCTTGCATGTGAAGATGTAGCTGGTAGGTCCCAACAGTCAATGGGAAACTTTTTTTTCGCGAAATACAGTTGCTCGTCCAGTGGGTCCCTACTGTCAGGTGGAGGAATAATTATTTTGCGTGTAATAAGGAGGCACTTCCTTGCGGCCGCCGCTGACCTAGCTGTCAGCCTCTCCACGTATAGTACTCTTCCGATGGAAGTCGTTCCTTGGCCACGTTGACCATGCCGTGCTGAGAGCACCAGGGCGGTGGACGACGACGAGGCCTAGGAAGGGACGACGCGAGCCGGGAAGACGCTTCTGATGGAAGCCCGCACGGAGAGGAGTACGAGGGTTCACTGGTTCGGCTGCGGTGTGAGGCTGCCGTCGCCGCAGGGCCTGGCCAGCGGTGGGAATAGTAGGTGGCGGTGAGGCCTCCGTGACATCACAGCCGGCCACGGGAGGCAGGAGCACGCGACACGACCGTCGCTGGTTTGGGCGGCTGGAGCAAGAAGACCAGAGGTTGAAGAAGCACTACGGCCGTTGGATGGACATCGTGCGGTCACTGGAGCTAGAATCGTGCATATCGACTAAGTTGACAAAGCCCTCCGTCCCCGTCAACTTAGTAGGCCCACAAGTCAGCCTCCCACCAAGGTGGGTCCCAGCTAGCAGGGTAGTATTCATTTTTTCTGCGTAATAAGGAGGCACTTCTGGTGGGTCCGAGCTGACAGCGGGGGGAACGTTTTTTTCGCGAAATACGGTGGCCCGTCCGGTGGGTCTGAGCAGTCAGGGGGGAAATGTTTTTTTCGCAAAATACGGTGGCCCGTCCGGTGGGTACCTGCTGTCAGGTGGAGGAATCATTATTTTCTGCGTAATATGGAGGCACTTCCTTGTTGTGCCCGTGGACCCAGCTGTCAGCCTCTCCACGTACAGTACACTTCCGATGGAAGTCGTTCCTTGACCATGTTGACCACGCCGCGTTCTGTTGCATGCATGCGTCCATGGGCGTGGTGCGTCCCCACTGTCAGCCTCTCACGTACATTCATCTTATGATGACTCTTGGTTGTTGACCACGTTGACCACACCGTGCCGAGCGCACCAAAGGCCGGTGGACGACGGCGAGGCCCCGGACTGGAATGACCTGGAGATGGGGAAGACGGGGCAGTGGAGTCGCAGATGGAGAGGAGTGGGAAACTTGACTGGTTCGGGTACGCGATAGCACAGCCGCGGTGCCGCCCACGGGAGATAGGAGAAAGAACATAGGTTGAAGAAGGAGCACGCCTGTTGGATTAACATACAACGGTCCAGCTGCTAGAATCATTTGTTGATTAAGTTGACAAAGCCCAGCGTACACGTCCACTTAGTAGGCCCACAAGTCAGCCACCAAATCTGACGGGTCCCAGCTGTTAACGGGAGGAATAATTTATTTCGCATAACAAGAAGGCACTTCCTTCTGTGCGAAGACACAGCCGGTGGGTCCCAGCTGTCTGGTGGAGGAAAAAATTTTAGCTTAATAAGGAGGAACTTTGCTTGCGTGCGACCATGGACCTCGTGGGTCCCAGCAGTCAGGCTCTCCAAGTACAATCCTCTTCTGATGACTCTCGTTTGTTGACCACGCCACACCGAGCGCAGCGAGGCGGTGGACGACTGCGAGGCCCCGGACGGGAACGACTTGGAGATGGGAAGACGCGGCAGTGGAGTCACAGATTGAGTGGAGGAGAAGGGTTATAACTGGTTGCAGTGCGGCGAGGGCTGCATCAGCGAGAATAACGGGAGGGGTGGAGGGATAGCACGGGCGGCTGGGGTAGCGCCGCAGCGATGCGTGCTAAGCGAGCCGCTAGCCGCCGGAGGCGGACCAAAGCGGTCCCGCGAGGTTGGAGGAAGAAGACGAGAGATTGAAGGTGCATGCCGACCAAGTTGACAATGCCTGCGTGAAGCTTGACCTATTGGCCCACATGTCGACTGCAAAAATGTGGCATATATTTAACCCGTGTTTTCTAGAATGTACAGTCCATTTGCTGGGCTGGGTGAACAAATAATTTCGCGTCAATGCGGCCCATTTATATTATCTAAGAAATACCAGCCCATTTGCACTTCCTTCAAATACACGAATTAGCTAGGCTCGTTATATATATAATGTTATGTTAGAAGGAGGAATTATATCAAAAAATAAACCGGAGAGGCACATTTTTATATACATAATTAACAAATTAGTGAGTTATTGCTAAAAATAAAAATGAGCACGTTATTATTACATTGGTCCTTAAAATCTTCGCAAGCTTTTGTGCGCAATCACCAGGATTTTCCTTGCATGTGAGTCAAAATAACCAGGATTTTCCTGGCCAACTTCTGTTAAAAATTTACTTTTATAAGTTAATAACACGTGGCATGTTTTTATAATGTATATATAAGTCTTTATAAAATATATGATAATAGTAATAATATAAATATATATAATGTGGTTAAAAAATATATTGGGCTGCCGATCTTTAAGAAAAATCCCATAGGCCGGTATGGACCTCAAAAAATAAGTTGAAACCATTGTCAACATATGTCGTGGGCTACGCATGTTAAAATACAAAACCTAGGCATAGCTGATACTTGTTCACCCTCTTGTAAAAAATGATACCAGATCCCCGAGCGAAGTGGATTAAAGAGGGGGCCGGCGGCACGACTGAAGAACAACATCAATAGCGATTTTTTTTCTTCAGTGGATGGCTCTCGATGGTGTTTTTTTACTTGCCTCTGCACCATACAGCTTGTATTTTTAGCCTCCCAAATCCGTGGTGGACCAACAACCCATTTCTTTGGGTGGGCCAACCTCTGAAACCAGCACTCGATTTTCATCAAGCCCCAAAAACAACGCAGTACTATGTTTGTTTTGAGGCCGAAAACATTCTGGCAGGGGTTGAGCGGGGGAGGGCAAGATTAAAAGAGCTGATCGCCGTTGCTACCCTAACAAAGCAGGTACAATTCTTCTCGGGAAGAAAGTGTGCCGTTGACACCACACGTCACATACCCCACAGTAGGCATACTAACAAGTTCACACACAAGCACACAGAAAAGGTAAACATTCAGTATCAAACTCAGGTTCACAGGACACGTTCATATTCATAGCCAACATTCACTATCAACAACTCAAAATATTCATATATACACAAGTTCAGCATATCTATGGATCCAAATGATTGATAGATCACACAACAATATTCATAGATAATTCACAAAAAGATTCAGATATACACATGTTCAGTATGTTTATGCATCCAAATGATTGAGATCACAACCAATATGATCCATGGACGAACTTTAATTACCTAGGGTACAGATTGGTAAATGGTGTTCAGCCGGAGGTACTTCTTGCTAAAATTAATGCTTGTACGAGAAAACTTTCGATTACATAAGAGGCAGCACAAACAATCTGAACTTTTCTTGTAGGTTTATCCTCAAATAGTGGCCTCGTGCCGAGGGAGGTTTGAGCAACTTGGCCACTACTTTCATCCAACTAGTTTACTAGCTCATCTTGGTCCTGTAGCTCGCCAAAATTCTACATTGCGATGGTAAATGGTGTTCAGCGGAGGTACTTCTTGCTAAAATTAATGCTTATGCGAGTAAACTTTCGAGTACATAAGAGGCAACCAGACAATCTGAACTTTGCTTGTAGGTTTATCCTCAAATAGTGGCCTCATGCCGAGGGAGATTTGAGCAACTTGGCCACTACTTTCATCCAACTAGTTTACTGGCTCATCTTGGTCCTGTAGCTCGCCAAAATTCTACATTGCAGACGAGAATGGAGGCGGTTGAGAAAATGAACCACCCAATTTTTTTGTGCAGTTCAACTGAAATGGAGCATCCACGGCGTGCGGTGATTAAGTGCCAGATGAATATCGCATCAACCAACATGCGGAATCTTTAGACTCCATGCCATATAGTTCGCTATCATATGTGCCGATAACCAAAAGGCACAAGTTGGGACCAAAGACTGGACTGCGTTTTTCTGGGCTATGCGCCAAGCAATATTTTTGGCGTTCACTCTCCTAATACTTGGACTTTGACAATTGGTTGACGCTGGTTGTTACTCGAATGAAAATAGGCACTTCTTCTTGTCAACATCGATGCTAGTCTGAGTGAACTTTGGAGTACATAGCAGCAGCATAAGTACCTGTCCATCTGATCTTTTTGTGCAGTTCTACTGAAATCATCCGATGTAATGATTTGCCTGCGAGTTCAGGCTCCAAGTTACTCCTTTATGAAATCGACAAACAGTAGCACAATACCAAATTACCAATACATATGACAAGCACGATAATCAGGATAAAGACTAGTACCAACCTTTGTGAGGTAGCATATCAATTACTATTTCCTTTGACTGGAAGCCGAGATAAGCCAAGCGACTTACAGCAAAGGAAGAATCCAAGCCGAGATTAGCGACTAACATGAAAGGAAGGAAGCTGTCGAGGCAATGAAGCACCCAAAGTTTTTGTGCAGTTCCACCAAAATCGAGCACCGCTGTTGGCACATATATTGAGAGAGTGAGGTTACTGTAATAGTGGGACTAGTTGATGAAACATACACTAACAAATAGAAGCACCCTCATTATCTTAATGGGTAATGTTAGCATTCCCTCCCTGCTCCACCGCATGATTCACCTCCATAGACAAACTTACACACGTACATGATTCAACATAGTGTGCTACTAAAGATTTGTTTAACTCCGACAGGAAAATTAGGCATCAATAAATTAGTGGTACTTAAGTACTCCTAATTAATTAAGCGAGTCAGCAGAAGTGGAAGGGTTCCCTGGAGGATCATCTCACATGTAAGGTAGTCGTTGCCGGAGCCCTTGAATGGCCTCGACTGAGGCCTCTGGCTTCAGCAAGATCGCCTTGGCACTGTTTACTCTTCATCTTCTTCCTCTTCATGCTCTGTTTCTCATTCTCCTCACCAGTTGGTGAAACCAAGTACATGATTGGCCTTGTATTTCAGAATTGGTTTTGTCAGTGAGGGAGTACAAGTGTACTTGTAAAAAATAGCATTATTTTCTCATGGCAGTCGCAAAATAGAGATGAACACATGCATTAAACATCATTCTTACCTAAAGGAAGGTTATGGTGCCAATATGGATGATGAGGATTGGAACACAGATCTCCCTTTGTGCAGTTCCACCGAAATGAACCAACTACTCCATTCTGACATTCCAGTTAAACAACACAAAAGTCACTTCTCTTAAGAAGAGTTTTGTGCAGTGCACCAAAAGGTCACAACAACAACCAGGTGAAATGGATATCCTTGTTTGCACAAAAAGCTACAGAGGAAACAGTAGAGTCTCAAACAATTACAGGCAAAAACATTTGGTTAAACTTGTCATGGCTTATAACAGTGGCATGGTTTCATTTTTACCAGGGGCATTAGATTAAGAACAGCTAAATATTTGGTATAAGGGCATGGGACAGTGGGTGCACCAGCAGTCCAGCACCATCTACATAAACAGGGGCATAAAGTGGTGATTCATAGTTTGTTGCCCCGAGAAACAAACATCCAAGAAACATATCTGGGTTGGTCCCATTTTTGTTCACTCTAGCCACCTACTCCTATGTGTGGATAGCAAATCTAGTCCTGTTCATACCACTGTGTAAAGTGTTTCCCCTATATTTCCCTTTTCGACCAAGAGATCGGTTGGATGACCAGTCTGTACTACTTTCACCCCCTTTCCTTCCTGTTTTTACCAAGTCCGATGTACTACATACTAAATTCCCCCACCCCCACTTTATTTCTTGTTTGAACCAAGTGCAAGATTCGACTCCATGAAGTAGCTTTACCTCTAAAAATAGAAAAAAAGGTGACGTTGGACCATCCGATCAAGAGGGGCTGAGAGGTAGAAAATGATGCACATGCAGCAACGTAGCAAGCTGGGGAAGTAGAGCTAAGGCGGTTTCGAAGGAAGATATACCTTAAGGTCGTTAGGATGTGGATAGGTGGGCGGCGGGAAGCCGGATCCGCCCACACTAGGGTAACAAGGAAGTGATCGGAGGACCTCCCGCGCCGGCGCTCGGCCAGAGATAACGGTGCGGCCGGCAGTGGGTCTCCTCCTCACTATCGATGACGGCCTAACGCTACCCTCCTCCCTTCACTGGCGGAGGGATCGTCAGATCTGTAACCAGCGGTGAGGATAGAAAAGCAGTGTTTTTGAAGGGAAAGACAGTGTTACCATCCCTATCTTGTTTAGATCTGGAGAGGATGAGAGTGTGTGAATAGAGCAACCCTAGCAAGCAAGCGCGGAGGCTCTGGCCTATATATACGTAGTGGGGTAGTTTTCCTTTTTCACTCCATCAAAACAATCGTTTAAAATTGTGTACTACATGCCAGGTCGCCATTTTTTTAGTTGTTGATTATTTTTTGAGATAGCTACCCGCTTGTTCCTAGTGGTGTTATTGTGTGCCAGGTCGCAGTTTGTATCGTTCAAGTCTGGTACAAGTACCTCCATTAAATGAACAACCACCCCCTTGTAAAAATTGTGAACAAGCCCACGGCTAAAATTATCAGAAATGTGGGTTGCCCCACCATGCATTATTATTTATATTTTCTACTCCCTCCGTTCCTAAATATAAGTCATTTTTTATTAGCCACACCTAAGACAAGAATTTTTTATTAGCAGTGAACCCCACATGTCATAGACACAAAAAGTGTGGCAAGATTCCCTTAGGCAAGCCAAAGTGTGTCTAACAATTTGAGCAACTCAAGTTAGGCAAGTGTGGCAAGTGTGGGAAAAATAATGTGGCAACATAAGACAAACATAGGCACAATCCAAACAGCCCCGTAATTTTTTGTGACATGCATGAAAATTTGGTTAGTTAAATTTATAGTCAAAATTTGGCAAGGTGCATCAAATCAACACATGCAAGTATCAAAAGGGAACTCACGACATGCATGCATGCGTTGTACTCCCTCCGTTTCCAACCGCTACCCTCTCGCTCCTTGGCATTGAAGCACCTATGGAGGCGACTGCCGCTCGCGTCTATTGCGTGTCAGGAGACGTTCCTGTCGACGACAAGGTGCCTATGGTGACTTCATAAATTTCAAGATGAAAGTACTAGTATACTCAATATTGTGCACCGCGACCAAGGCCGAGAGGAAAACGAGAGAACTACATATTTATTTACGGTGTAGATTCACTCATTTTGCTCCATATGTACTCCGTCTCAGTGTAGTCTAGTCACTTGTTGAAATCTCTTGAATGTCAAATACTCCTTTCTGGTTTACAGGGCTATAATAGCAAGTACTACAATAGTGGGCTCACATAGCAATTTTGTCTCATGCAAGATCATGGCTATATGCGTGCTCCAAGGTTCGCAACAGCCACGTTCGGGTTGCACTTGGCTCTTCACCTCTTCGATAAGACGAACAATGATGTTACTACTGATGCTTCTACAGTATCGAATCCACTGCTCTATGTCCGTCCACTGCGAGCGGGAGGGATAGCTTGTTGTAGTACTATAAGCAAAAGCCTGTCCTCGTCTGCGAGCAACCGCGCGCATGGGCGAGGGAGAAGGCGTGTAGTAGTAAAATCAAGCTTCTCCTCGTTGTACGAGTTGACGCGACACATCATAGCACTGGCCCCACATGGTTGCCTCTAAACTTGGCTGAAAGACCCGCAGTGTACAATACTCCATTTGCTGCAACCTCTAACATTTACCCCACCGCAAATTAAAATATATAGTCCTGTCTTGACCAGATGAGTGTGCAAACTAGAATCACCATGATGACAGGTAGGGCCAGAAGACTATGTTAATAAAAAAAATAGCATGGAGCCGACCCCAACGATTTTAAGCTTACAGGCATGGTACACACTATCCTAGACTACTCTACACATGAAACTGCCACACGAGTGTCCGGGCTGCGCTTGGCTCTTCGCCTCTACGGGAAGTCGAACAATGATGGAGTACTAATGCAGTGGAGGAGTATTATAGTATGCTTCTAGCCATCTGACAACGATTGAACTGCTGCATGTCCATCACGTGCGGGAGGGAGAGCGTGTAGCGAACAAAACTTCTCCTAGTCCTGCCAGCCACCACGCTCATGGGCGAGGGAGGGACGTAGCTTCTTTGACTTACTGCTCCTGCCTTTGCGTCTATGACAGGTGGGCCCAACAGGTCGGTGGCCCACCTGTCATGCAGCCAAAGGCAGGTGTAGTTAAGGCGAGAGGGTGTTGTAGTAATCAAACCTCTCGGTCTTGTACGAGTTGACGTGACACATCAATGCACTCCACTCGATATATTTCAATAATTTGTGTTTTACTGATGCATTAATTACAATGCATGCATGAATGCTGTGACTCTTCTTTTGATACTTGCATGTGTTGATTTAATGCACCTTGAAGTAGTATGAATATGTGATCGTAAAGCTTTGTAATGCCCCGGCTCTAATAAAGCGAGAGATGGTTGTGCACGAGGAGGGCGAGATCATGCAGACGGAACAGGACCCGACGATGGAGCTCTCTATGGTCTCAATGGACCTCACCTTGCTCCACTTCCCCTTGTGCCTCCGCCCCTTGAAGCCTCTAGTGTATGAGGTTCAAATACACCTCGTCCGTTCGGCTGATCGAGCAAGGTGCAGGTTTCTTGATTGATGTGTTGTTCGATTGATTTGTGCAGTGCAAGGGAGGGCACCTGGCTTGCGCGGACTGCCGCGTCGAGCACCCCAGGAACCAGCGGCAGTGCCAGAAGTGCGAGCGTGGCGGTGGCTTCGACGTGCGGAACACGGTGGTGGACGCCGTCCTCTCCTCGGTGAGGGTGGATTGCCCGCATGAAGGTTGTGTGCTCTACGTCACTTACCACAAGCTTGCCGATCACCAGAGCGTGTGTCCGCTCGCGCCCTGCAAATGCCCCGTGCCCGTCTGTGGCTACGAAGGCCCACCGCCGGTGCTCTCCCACCACGTCATCACCGTGCATCCCATGCCCGTGCATAGGATATAGGACGGCAAGGCGCTCCAGCTACAAGTGCCACTGTCGGAGCCACGGCTCTTGCTGTTCGCGGAGGAGGACGACCGTGCGTTTTTCTTGGTCAGCTGCGTGCCCGACATCGGCGCGCCTATCGCCGTGTCGGTCGTCTGCATCAGAGCGGGGGCGTCCCCACTGCCGCACTACGTGGCCAAGCTGTGGCAAACGGCCCGCCGGGAGAGCCCAAAGGCAGGACCGACACCGTCAAGGTAGAAATGGAGGTGACAAGCAGTAGCGATCCCTGCGACGTCACCATGCAGGAGCTGCCCTTCTTCACAGTTCTACCCAAGCTGCTAGCCGGGCCTAAGCTGGTGTCCCTCCACATTCAGATTGATAAGCTCACGTCCTAAATGATTCTACAGTGCCTTCTGTTTATCTTTGTAATATGCTAATATAGGGGTTAGCTCGGTCTACTTTAGCTTAAGAGATGGTGGGTTTTGGTGGCAATGCAGCAATTACCTCGACATTAGATCAGCAGTGAAAGTAATTTCGAACAGTCGAATGGATATTTTGTGTCTGTTGGATATAAAGATCCTTTGGGTAAGAAGTAACAGTCTATATGCTTTTTTTCGAAACGGAACAACGATAGTATAATTTTTGTTGACATGCACTAATATTTTCGAAATGGACGTCGGGCTGTAGCTAGAAGGGCGATTGGGACGCGGCATCGGCCCATACCGCGGTGACCCCCGATTGGGACGCACCGACTATGGATTTTCTCTCTCGCCGATGTCGACCGCGTCTACGCAGAACATTGTTCCCTTCCCCCAGCTGCGGGATCAAGCCGGATATATGACCAGTGGTGTGGCCACCGTCGTTGTATGCTTGTGAAGAGAGCAACCCAAGCAAGCAGGCTTGTAGCTTAGGCTCCTGCTAGTGTATATATAGTGGTTTTCTTTTTCTCTCCATATCAACCATTTTATATTGCGTACGTGTCATTGAAGAGTGAAATGATGGTTGCTTCCTCCGACTAACTTACTGCGTGATTTATTTGCTCCTTTAGTGGCCCCTACACGTACTCCCCTACGTGTATGCACGATCCTGCGTACACATGGACGCAAAAACGCGTGCGACGACCTAATGCATGCATGTCCGCGCACACGATGGAAAACACACAGTCACGCTCAAGTGCTCAACCTACATGTGCATGCACACACATACTCAGCCAGGGTGAGCTAGTGACTGTATAAACATAGGAAAATGTATATATTGAGCGCAATGAGCATAATATGAAGTCCACTGACCGTATTTTTACAAATATATAGTGATAGACAGTGTATTTATCTCGTTTGAAATTAAGCCATATTAACCAGAGAGGAGGCAGTATGGACTAGCATTACTTTGCTGTGTCCCGTCAACTTGCCGAACGAGGAGAAGCTTGCAGGACGGGAGAAGCTTGCGCGCGGTGGCTCGTAGTACAAGGAGAAACTTTTGACTAATGCAAGCTCTCCCTCGCTCAGGCGGTGGACGTGCAGCAGTTAATTTGGTGTCAGATTGCCAGAATCATACACTATACTAGTACTATTATTGTTCGACTTCCCGAAGAGGCAAACAGCCAAGCGCAAAGTTTACTAGTACTAGTACTAATACTATAGTCTATAGAGGTATGTACTATACTAGTACTAGGAACCAGATGGAGGAGCGTCTGCACTCTTTTTATGTTTTTAAAATTTGATAAAGCAATCTTCAACACATTTGGTTCTCTTTGAGGGTTCTCGCATGTGATAATGGAAGTTGATTGCATGGAACACTCGCCACAATTCTCGCTTAATTCTGGCTCATATCCTGTTACAAATAGGAGCACTCGGTAATATTTCCTCTTTTTTGTTATTCAGCATGTAAACAGGTCAGCAAACCTTGCGGCGCATCTTTGTGCGAACCGTGCTTGCTGCACTTTGAATGTGGCCGAGAGCTGGCTTGATGAAACACCTCGCTTCCTACTTCTTTTTTTGCGGGGTACCTCGCTTCCTAGTGACCAGTGTCTTGGCTGATTATCCTAAGAATGCTTATATATGAATAAATCTCTCTCATTTACCCGCCAAAATTATTAAGCCATATTAACCGGAAAGGAGGGAGTATGGATGATAACCCACAAGTATAGGGGATCAATTGTAGCCTATTTCGATAAGTAAGAGTGTCGAACCCAATGAGGAGCTAAAGGTAAAACAAATATTCCCTCATGTTCTACCGACCACCGATACAACTCTACGCACACTTAACGTTCGCTTTACATAGAACAAGTATGAAAGTTGAAGTACTTTGTAGGTGTATTTTGGATAGGTTTGCAAGATAATAAAGAACGCGTAAATACAAACTAGGGACTGTTTAGATGAAAACACAACTAAGTTAGTTTTAGTAGAGAGCTTTTTGTCACGAGAAAGTTATTTGTCCCTAGGCAATCGATAACTAGACAGGTAATCACTACTGCAATTTTATTTGAGGGAGAGGCATAAGCTAACATACTTTCTCTACTTGGATCATATGCACTTATGATTAGAACTCTAGCAAGCATCCGCAACTACTAAAGATCATTAAGGTAAAACCCAACCATAGCATTAAAGTATCAAGTCCTCTTTATTGACATACGCAAACAACCTACTTAATCGGGTATATGCTTCTGTCACTCACGCCACCCACCATAAGCAAATCATGAACATATTGCAAACCCTACAGCGGGGATCCCTAACGCTTGCGCGACACGGAGAGCACCATAGGACAATACCAATAATAAAACATGCAACTCCAACCAATCACAATCATCAATTAACCCATAGGACAAAACGGATCTACTCAAATATCATAGGATAGCCATACATCACTGAGAAATAATATATAGCATTGAGCACCATGTTTAAGTAGAGATTACAGCGGGTAAGAGAGGGGATACACCGCTGCATAGAGGGGGGAAGAGTTGGTGATGATGGTGGTGAAGTTGTTGGTGAAGATTGCGGTGATGATGATGGCCCCCGGTGGCACTCCGGCGTCACCGGAAGCGAGGGGGAGAGAGCCCCCCTTCTTCTTCTTCTTCCTTGACCTCCTCCCTAGATGGGAGAAGGTTTTCCCCTCTGGTCCATGGTCTCCATGGCATGGGAGGGGCGAGAGCCCTTCCGTGATTGGATCTGTCTCTCTGTCTCTCTCTGTTTCTGCGCCCTGGGTTCTGCTCTTTCACCGTTTCTCATATATCCGGAGATCCGTAACTCCAATTGTATTGAAACCTTCGCCCAGATTTTTCTCCAAAAATTAGCTTTCTTGCAGCCAAAGAAGAGCAGCAACTGCCTTACGAGGGGCCCACGAGGGTTAGGGGCGCGCCCAGGGGGGGGGGCAGGCGCGCCCCCATGCCTTGCGGCCCCCTCGGGCACCGTCTCGCGTTGATTCTTCTTCCCATATTTCACAAATATTCCAAAAATATTCTCCATCCGTTTTTATTCTGTTTGGACTCTGTTTGATATGGGTGTTATGCGAAACATAAAGCATGCAACAAACAGGAACTGGCACTGGATCAGTATGTTAGTCCCAAAAAAAGTATGAAAAGTTGCCAAAAGTATATGAAAGTTGTAGAATATTAGCATGGAACAATACAAAATTATAGATACGACGGAAACGTATCAATGGACTAGCTCTACTTTTTGGTGTGTCCCGTCAACTCGCAGAACGAGGAGAAGCTTGCAGGACAAGGTGAAGCTCGCTTATGCCTTTTGACTAATGCAACGTACCCTAGCCCAGGCGGTGGACATGCATCAGTTCGTTCGGTGTCAGATTGCCAGAGGCAGACACTGTAGTACCAAACATGTGGAGTACCATCATTGTTTAACTTCACGAAGAGGCGAAAAGCCAAGCGCAAGGTTTAGTAGTACGAGTAATACTACTACTAGAACCGCATGGTGGAGCCTCTGTACTCTTATTTTTTTAATCTCTGATAATGTACACATTTATTCCGGAGAAGGGCGGAAAACAGCAGCCCAACATGTAATGATGATATCGATCAACCATGCTCGAATATACCTTGGCCTCCGTGCGAGCCCGTCTGTGTTTTCTCGCTCCTCGTCTCTCTCAAGGAACGGCGGGTTGGCCATTTTGCCGTCAATTGAGATCGGTTTGTTCACACTGCGGTCCCACATGTCAGTGATATGCCAAGAGGAGGTGCGTTGACCGACTGGCCATACGCGTACTTGGTTTTGCACCTTCATACTACTCCTCCCTCCGTCATAGTTTACAGGGTGCGCTTCATTATGATGCATTTCTCTCAATGCATTTCCACCACCAGAGTGCTCAATTAATTAGGGCGTGGAAACCATAATCAAGTCCACAATTTTCTCTTGATGTACTACGGAGTGGAGTAAGTGCATGCATGTGTGTACCCGGGGTGGAAGCACTACATGCATGTGTGTACGCATTATTTCCTCTAGTAATAGACGCTGTGCTATAACTACCAATGATATTTTTCAGGCCGATCGCTAGTCACCTTGGTCCCAGAGAGTTTTTCTTTTTCTGAAGCACACTCTATAAACAGTGACGGATGGAGTAGTATGAGCGGATTCAAAGAAGAGCTTATTTATGGTTGGTTCTTTCGAGCAACTTACAGTGGGAAAGGTGGGGCTTATGATTTGACTGCTCATTACTCACTATTAATGCGGCGCAACAACCGGGCTGAGTCTCCCATGCGGCTGTGCACTACCCCCTTGGTTCTTAAATACACTCAGGAGTATTTGTCTTTCTAGAGATTTCAACGAGTGACTACTCAAATATTTGTCTTTTTAGAGATTCAAATGGACTACTACATACGGATGTATATAGACATATTTTAGAGTGTAGATTCACTCATTTTTCTTCGTATGTAGTTACTTGTTGAAATCTCTAGAAAGACAAATATTTAGGAACGGAGGGAGTACACATACGAAGCAAAATGAGTGAATCTACACTCTAAAATATGCCCATTTGAAATTTGTAAAAAGACAAATATTTAGGAACGAAGGAGTATAATTTGTGCATGGCACATGGACCCGGATGCCGAAGAGGCTTCTAGCAATGCTATCAAGCTTCCAGCATTTGTTTACATAATTGACGTACTATACAAATATTTTTCCAGCGACATGAAATTGTACAATGGTGCGAGCTTTCAGCTTTTGCTTCATGTGTCTTGCCATCGATGCTCTTTCAGAAACAATAAAAAAACTAATTTCCTTGCTAATGCATCTCAATTATTAGCAGATCAGAGCTAATATTTACATCACAACTGAAGACAAAGTTGTGAGAAGGTGTTATATTAAAATTGATCCATGCTTTCATTGGCAGCAACGCCCCCCCAGCTCTGTCTAAATCAACAAGGCATGTTGGGAAAAAAGTAGCTGTCTGGAGCATGCAACATTCCGATCATTTTGTGCAGTTCCACTAAAATAGAGTTGAGCGTCCCTGTTCCAAAGATATTAAGTGTGATTACGATAATAGAGGACTGCTGATGAAACAATAAACACACAAATAAAAGTCGGTCACCTTTGCAGTCTCTCTTAAGACTAACTAGGGTGAGAAGATTAGGCTCGGAGTTGGATGAGGAGGAAAGAGCAAAACCAATCTCCCTTTGTGCAGTAGCAATGCAATGTATAGACGTTGCCCCTGTGACATTTTGGTAGAACTGCACAAAACACTCTTAAGAAAAAAGTGATTTGCGCAGTTCACCAAAAGGTCGCAATAGCAACGAGGTGAAATGGATAGCCCTGTTTGCAATAAATAGGTAGAAAGGATACAATTACTGGCCAATAACAGTTGATGACACATGCGACGACAAAAAAGAAGCATATTCCTTGTCCTAAGGGAAGATAACAACACAGTTGTGTTAGTCTAAAACGGTGTGATGACGAGATTGCAATATAGAAAGTACGCCGGACGAGCTATGTTTTGGGCAAAGAACAATGGAACATCCACATGCAGCGACGTGGGAAGACGGGCAGTGGAGCAAGGCCGGAGGGGATACCTGGAGGTTGTCGGGATGTTACTAGGTGAGCGGCTGCAGGCGGACTCTGCCCATACTGCGGCAGCAAGCAGGTGGCTTAGGCCCTACCGCACCGGAGCTTGGTCAGAGAGAACGGCGTGTACCGTAGATCGAGACGTGCTGCCTCGGTGCTGTCGAACAGAGAAACGATGCACGTCCTCCCTTTCCGCCAGCGGACGGGATGCGGCCGGATCAGTGACCAACGGTGAGAGAGAGAGAGAGAGGCCACCACACCCTTGTGTGAGATACTCTGAAGAGAGACAAACCAGGCAGGCAGGCTCCATTTTATATAGTGGAGCGGACTACCTTTTTCTCCATAAAAATATTTTTATATTTTGTGTACATGCCATTGAGCGATATAACTTTATTTAAAAATAAAGCACCAGCGCATCAAGTCGAACTTTGTTTCGTGGCACGCGTTCAAATTAGCACGTGGGCTGCCATTTCGTACAAAAATGAGCTCCACCGTGTACCCGCGTGGGTGTGGCTGGGCACGAAGCTGAGTACGTGCACGGTGCACCTATTCTCTTCTCGTATACGTACACCACCTACGTGGGGTTGTGTGAGAGAGATACAAATGTAGAGAGATATAGTGTGTGGGTTCGTGAGAGTTTTTCTTGGGGGGGGGGGGGTCAATCAAAAAATGTGACATATGCAATGTGTGTGAAATAGAGTCCTGGATATATCATATATATAGAGGGGGCGATCCACGAGAAGAGAGTGGAGGTATCATCGGCTTGAGGTGTCCATAGAATCGAAGTGAGGGATGATGTGTGTGTGTGTGTGCGCGCGCACGATCGATAATGAGTTCATCAAATTTGTGTGTGCCCACATCAAAGATATAGAGTGGCAGGCCTACTGGAACGTGAGAGGGGACAGGTGCAGTTTGTCTCTGTGGCATGGATACCTACCTACAACGCTCGACTATCGGTGTGTGGTGGGGGGAGGGAGGCCTAATTAACTATAGAGGTACAATGGCTAGTATATGTGTGGAGGAGGAGAGAGGCCTACCTCATGTATTAAGGGAGATTGATCTACCTCATGTATTAAGGGAGATCGATCGGCATCCATGCATATGTGTAGGAGAGGAATAAGGTTGGGAGAGATACAGAGCTAGAGTGTTGGAGGGGGTGGTAGTGGAGTTGCTTCTAACAAATGGTGGGATAGGCTTGCTAGACAACCGGAGGGCACGCCTGCAATATCAATAAGAGAGGGGATGGCTGCCTGTCTGTGCACGTGCGTGTGAGAGAAGGGCCAGGAGGCATGCATGAATGATGAGGGGGGACGATATGGCTGTGGTAAGTAGAAGTAACTACATAGGAAGATCAATCGTCCTTTGTGAGAGAAAGGAGAGACATAACTTGTGAGGTACGTCGGTCGATGGGGGGAGGATAGTTAAAGTCGACCTAGGTATATGTTGGGAGATCGATCGGTATACATGCATGTGTGTGTTAGAAGCAAATGAGGCACGGGGAGAAGGATAGAGAGAGAGGGATGCATCTAGGAGGTGGTGCGAGAGTCATACTATATCGATGGGAAGGAGTGTGCGAGTACGAGATCGATGAAAAGAGTGGTGGGAGTGAGGCATGGACGGTGATAAGAGAAGAGGGGAAGCTTGTGTTTGTGCTAGGCACACCTGGCTAGAGAGGCATATCGATCGATGTGTGCCGTAAAGAAGTTGCTGGGGGGGGGGGGGCCTACACACACCGTGGGTGCACGACCTAAAGTGAAAAGACGAATTTGCGCGATGGAGCTAGAGAATGCTGAGGGAGGGTGAGAGGGATGCGGGCGTGTGCATGCACGAGAGAAAGTTAGCGCTAGCTACAAAGATAAGAGGATTGTGTGGGTGTAAAAGACGAATAGAGATCATACTTCATTATAAAAAGCGAATTCGGATATTTGAAGAATTTATCATAGTGTTTTAAACCGACGCATGTGTGAATATATATAGCGGTGATACACATGGTCTGTTTATGAACAAGTTATACTACATATAATATATTTTATCTCTACTCTTATTAAAAACGGAGTTGTTGGTGATGATGTGCCTGCCATCCTGCAATATAGCTCGTCTGATTTATATCTGACAGATAGGAAGGAAACTATGGCAATCTTGAAAAAAGATACCCACACCCCTCTCCATATTTGCAAATTAGGCCTCCCCTTCATCATGTTGATGTTCTGTGGAACACATGGGCATTTTCTAGTACTACGTATAATATATAGAACATTGATCATAATTTGCACTAATGTGTGGCTTTTGCAGCTCAGGTCTAAATACTTGTCATAATGTAGGGGGTGGGGCACTATACTATGTGTGATAAACACGGTGTACACGTATGGAACATGGTTTAGATTATGAATATATAGTTAGTACATCAAATGTACTATTATTTGGAATCAACATCAAGTGTATTCAAAAAATAGAATTCGAGTTCATGTAGTACACATAGTTCATATCTATCTCTATAGTAATCATGTGGTGTGTTATTAAGGTAATACACGAATGATGGTTGAAGTTGGCAATCATGATTATAGATACTTATTGAAATAGAGAAACGAATTCAAATTAAGTTCGAATTGCAGCGGTAGTATAGACATTTGGAATGCACTAAAATGTTGGTATGAGTAGGTTACATTCATTATACAACAAGCGAAAAAATTTAATTGGACATAACATGGATTCATACTCGCTCCTTCCATCTATATAGGGCGTAATGCGTTTTTTAAGACCGCCTTTGACTATTGACAAGATTAATAGTACATGCACAATGTGAAAATTATATCATTGAAAGAACCTTTCACAGACGAATTTAACGGTGTGCTTTGTGTATGTTGCATGTCATATATTATTTCTCTAATATTTGGTCAAAGTTAGCATCGAAAAACGCATTAGGCCCTGTATAGATGGAAGGAGGGTGTAGCTTTGAATAGCAATTTAGTAGTAAAACAGGGAAAGACTCTCTCTTTGTGTGGTGTGAATAGTTTTATTTTTTTCGTTTTCTTTTTGGTTGAGGGAAGTGTGAATTGATTTGGTACGTACAAGTACAATATTACACATTAGGATTGTCCCTAAAATTCAACCCGCGCCTTGTTATATCCCGAAAATTCAGATATTGTGCTCCCAAAACTGGCGCCTTCACAACCCGTGCCTTGCTATCCCGAAATTACAACGCGCACGAAAACTCCCTCTAGCTGCCAAATCCCGACACACGAAATCCCCCTTCTAACCCTGAGCCGAAAGGGCTGCTAGTTCAAATCGGTGGGGGGTACTTTTGTAACACACCCTACATTTCGGACAAGCGCATCCCTAAGTCATGGTTCACCCCCTCCCATCGCCTCCTTTTTTCCATTCGAAATCCCAGGCCGCCATAACCTCTCCGCTCCAGCCGCAAAAACCCCACCGTCTTTCGCCGCCTCAGATCTCCTTCCCGCCGCCGCACCCACATAACGGCATCACCATCATCGACTCAGCGAGATGAGCCTGAGGAGTACACGGGTCCACAAGAGAGGTCACACTCTTTTGTTTCCGCTTACGTTATGAATTGCTTAAAATTACCTACTACTTTATCGTCCTGTTCACCTCTTGGACTCCAAGTCAGGTCCAAATTAATGTTCAAACTTGAGTTCTAAATTAGTTGTGGGGCACATATCGAGGAAGCAATGTATAGTATCTCTGTCTAATATTTGGTTCACCTAGGGTATGCCTATGTTGTTCATCTTGGGTGGGAAACAAATAGTAAAGCAATCATCATCTGTCTTTTTATTAAATTAAAGCAATCATCAGCCTGCTATCATTATTTTTGGATCCAGCCACCGGTTGTTACCATCACTCTAATTTCTGCATGCTCTCCTTACATAATCTCACCATATTTTTTTCGTATGCATGTCAGATATTGTACACAGTCATGCAGAACATGTAGAGAAAAAGAGAAGAGTTTTGTGCGGCAATACAATGTCAGGCAGACATCGCTCCATGGTGGGTTCAATGGCAAACCCTCCCCACCCCTCTTTGGATTGTAATCCAGAGGAAGATATCTGTTCTGAGGCGGATTCAGACGCTGCTGACCACTACTATTTACCCCCCAAGGTGTTTGCTCTACCTTGGCATGATGATGTTAGTCATATCATGCATATGTTGCCTTGTAGTGACTACTTTTGACATCATATATGTCATCTGCTTAGTTTAGACATGTTCCGTAATGCCACCTGTTTAGTTTCTATATCATATATGGGAATTATGCAGTCTCATGTCTTTTAGCGAGCCATAATATATGTGAAATATGCAATGCCATCCTGTTTAACCAGGCATCATATATTTGAATGATATCTTGCCCATCCTTTTCTTCATTACATTTCCATTTGTCGACAATGTTTGTACATTAAACTACTCTTCCTGTGAATCAGCCATTTGGGTGGGAGATTGAAAAATCTGGAGTGAAAACAAGGCCTTCAGAGTAGACAGTGCTACCTGTCAAAGTAGATCTCTTGTTGGGTTCCGATAGCTCCTCAGATATGGATTCAGAGACAGATGACCAGTCCTATTCCCCCACCGAGGTGTATGCTCTAACTTGGCACGGTTATACTACTCATATCATGCATATGGTGTCTTGCATTGCATAGTTTAGATATCATATACACAATATTCAACACCATGTTCTTAGTTAAGACATAATATGTAACGCCCCCGATGCGGCTATATCTCCCACGTGTCGAGGCACGACTTAGAGGCATAACCGCATTGAAAGCAATGTCGCAAGTGAGGTAATCTTCACACAACCCATGTAATAAATAAGGGAAAGAGATACATAGTTGGCTTACAGTCGCCACTTCACACAAGACATAAATAAACATCCATCATTGAGTACACTCAAGGTCCGACTACGGAACCAAAATAAAAGAAGATACCCCAAATGCTACATGATCCCGAATCGTCCCAACTGGGCACCACTACTGCTCATCAGGAAAAGACACATAGTAACGACCACGTTCCTCGTCGAACTCCCACTTGAGCTCGGTTGAGTCACCTGCACCGCATCGCCGGCACTGCAACTGTTTTGAAGTATCTCGTGAGTCACGGGACTCAGCAATCTCACACCAGCGAGATCAAGACTATTTAAGCTTATAGGAAGGACTGAGTAGTAAAGTGGAGCTGCAGCAAGCGACTAGCATATATGGTGGCTACATCGCAAAAGAGAGCGAGGAGAGAAGCAAAGCACGGACGTGAAACTAGTAGCGATCAAGAAGTGATCCTGGACTACTTACGCCGACATAACTCCAACACGTGTTCATTTCCGGACTCCACGAGAAGAGACCATCACGGTTACACACGCGTTGATGTGTATTTTATTTGAGGTCAACTTCGGTTTTCTACAACCGACATTAACAAATTCCCATCTGCCTCATAACCGGGCACGGCTTTGAAAGATATTACTCTGCAGGGGTGTCCCAACATAGCCCATTATAAGCTCTCACAGTCAACGAAGGATATTCCTTCTACCGGGAAGACCCGATCAATCTGGGAATCCCGGACTACAAGACATTTCGATAGCAATAAAACAAGACCAGCAAAGCCGCCCGATTGACAGCCGACAAATCCCGATAGGAGCTGCACATATCTCGTTCTCGTGGCACATCCGGATGAGACATCCCACGAGTAAAACCAAGCCTCGAGTTTCCCGTGGTGGCCCTGATCTACTCATTTGGGCCAGCACTCGAAGGAGCACTGGTCCGGGGTTAAAATAAAGATGACCCTCGGGCTCGCGAAAACCCGGGGGAAAAGGCTTAGGTGGCAAATGGTAAAACCAATGTTGGGCCTTGCTGGACGAGTCTTATTCAAAGCGAACTGTCAAGGGGGTCCCATAAATCACCCAACCGTGTAAGGAACGCGAAATCAAGGAACATAACACCGGTATGACGGAAACTAGGTGGCAAGAGGAACAAAACACAGGCATAAGGCCGAGCCTTCCACCCTTTACCAAATATATAGATGTATTAAATTATAGCAGATATATATTGTGATATCCCCAACAAGTAAACATGTTCCAACAAGGAACAACATCTCCATGTTCCAACAAGGAACAAACTTCAGCTTCACCTGCAACTAGCAACGCTATAAGAGGGCTGAGCAAAGCGGTAACATAGCCAATCAACGGTTTGCTAGGAAAAGGATGGTTAGGGCTGACATGGCAACATGGGTGGCATGATATTGCAAGTGGTAGGCATCGCAGCATAGGCATAGCAAAAGAGCGAGCAACTAGCATAGCAAAGATAGAAGTGATTTCGAGGGTATGGTCATCTTGCCCGCAATGTTCTCGAGTTGTCGAAAGCTTGATCCTCGTAAGCGTTCTCAACAGGTTCCTCGCTCACGCACTCGTCTCCGGCTCTACCCAAAGCAACAACACAAACAAAGGAACCACAATAAATCACGGTGCAATGCACAATCAACATGATGCAAAACATGACATGATATGCGGGATGTGATATGCAATGCGTATGCGCGCTCGGAAGGAAAATGATGAACCAGGCATCAACTTGGCAAACCAAGTATGCCACTGAAATATGAGATGATTTCGTTGAAATCGATATAAAGATCACCGAATCGGATGCACGGTTTGAAATGACAAGCAAAACAAGAATGGCACAAATCTGCCATTAACAGCATGATGCCACTTAGCAAGCAACAAATAATTAAGCTACTGCACCCAAACGTATCAACAAAGTACATGGGAGTGATCTACACAAGATGCTCGACAAAAGATGAGCACTGAGCTATGGCTAGTTCACAACATAACAGGTTCAAACAAGCATGGAAAAAGTGCACAAAATATCAGGCTGGACATGTCAAAAACAGCATCAGGTTGCAATGTTCAGAGCAGCAAAACTACATGCTACAGGACCTTAAAATAGCAAAACATGGCATGGCATGACTCTACTCAAAGCATAGAACAAAAGTCCCTTACTGACCATAAGCCAAAAAGGATTGGAAAATATAGTAACACCCATGTCAATATTGAAAGTTTCGTTAACAGATTCAGCAACATGGCATGTCAAAAACTGATAACAAGTAGGCATGTTTACAAGCTCAATGCACTCACTACAGAGCCTTAAATGATAATCTAAGCATACATACATCAAGAAGACATGACATAGAAGACATACATGGCAAGAACAATAACATAGCATAAATGGATCAACCACAACAACCTAGGCAAAATTGAATAACATGTAAACAATCTGCCAGGAAACATTTGATAGCAAAAGTAGAGCTCGATTGACTCAAGGTATGGCACTCCATAATTGCAAACAAAGGCATGGATGGATAGAGCAAGACATTCTTTACAAAACATCCTTACTGAAGTATCTCAAAATATGCATAGATCTCTCGGTATCATCAAGTTAACATGGCATCAAAATCAGCTAAAACAGGGCTGAAATCAGCAACATCAGGACACCTACTTTGCATGCTTGTGCTAGTCACCACATAGATCACAAAAATACATGGCATATACCCCTGGAAAGATGGCATGGCATATTACAAAACACATGTAGGACTCAAATTCATAGGGTGCACACATCAATCATGGCAAAAATAACAAAAGTGCAAGTTCTGTTAAGAAACAGAAACTAACATCACATAGCTCTCTTCCAATAGCATTTCGGGCATCAAGATGAGCTCAAATGAAAATTATGCAATGAGATGAAATGATCTACTCTTCGAGGCGAACATTTCGATATATTATACGCGCAAAATGGATCTACAGATGCAAAGATATAGCATGAAGAAAATGACACAAAATATCATCAGAGTTAACACTTAGAAGAAAAACGAGGGGGAAGAAGTCAACGGGCGGCGCGCGGACCGAGGCCGGATCGGGCCGGCTGGATCGGTGACGGCGGCGGCGGCCGGGTCCTCCGGTGACCGGACCGGCGAGGGGAGGCGCGGGCGCCGGTGAGGGACGGGCGCTGGGAGCCGCGGGCGAGCACCGGCGAGGTGGGCGGCGGTCGGCCGTCTGCGGGCGAGGTGGCGGCGATCGCTGCCGGGCGGGCGGCGGCGAGGCGGCCGAGGCGGCGGCGCTGGGCCGGGCGGGCGGAGAGGCGGCCGAGGCAGCGGGAGGGCGCGGGGCGGCTGGGGGCGTCGGCCCGGAGGGTGGCGCTGGGCCATGGGCCGGTGAGGGTGCGGGAAGTGGGCGCCGGCTGGTTGACTTGGCAGCCCCGGTTGGCCGGGCGGCGACAGGCGGACGTGTCCGCTCGAATCGGACACGCCCGCGGCGCGCGGAGGGAAATTTGCTAGGGTTTCGGGAGGATGAACCGGATTGGAAAGGGAGGTGTTTAAATAGGCATAGAGGAGCTAGGAGAGTCCAAATGAGGTGTAGTTTTACCACACGATCGTGATCGAACGCGGAGTGCATGGAAGTGACTTAGATGGGTTATTGGGCTGTTTTGAAGGGTGTTGAGCTGCAACTTAAAAGAGGCCTTTGAGAGTCGGTTAACCGTTGGAGTACCAAACGAGCTCCAAATGACCCGAAACTTGACCGGTGGTCTACGGGTGGTATACCAAGGCCACTAGACAAACCTCGGTCCATTTAGAGAAGGTTTAGTACTCGCACACGGAAAAACGTAAAAGGGGCCGCCGGGGGAGATAGGAGTGCCGGATTGCAAAACGGACAACGGGAAAAATGCTCGGAATCATGAGACGAACACGTATGCAAATGCGATGCACATGATGACATGATATAAAATGCATGGCATGGACAAAATGCAAAAAGAGGAAAAACCCAACCACGGAGGGAATATCATATATCAAAGCCGAAAATGGCAAGAGTTAGAGTTACAAATATGGAAAGTTACTTCCGGGGTGTTACAACACTCCACCACTACAAGAGGATCTCGTCCCGAGATCTAGGACTGAAAGAACTCCGGATATTCGGAACGGAGGTGATCCTCGCGCTCCCAGGTAGCTTCTCGGTCGGAATGGTGTGACCACTTGACTTTGAGGAATTTGATTGACTTGTTGCGAGTCTTGCGCTCTGTTTCTTCAAGAATGGCAACGGGGTGCTCATGATAAGAGAGATCTTCTTGAAGGTCAATCTCTTCGAAGTTGATAGTGCGTTCAGGAGTCTTGAAGCACTTGCGAAGCTGTGACACGTGGAACACATCATGCACATTTGCAAAGTTGGATGGAAGCTCAAGTTGATAGGCGAGATCGCCTCTTTTCCCAATGATCTTGAAAGGACCCACGATCTAGGGGCAAGCTTCCCTTTGATACCGGGTTAACGAGTGCCTTTCATTGAGAGACGCGGAGGTAGACATGGTCTCCGATTTCAAAAGCCACATCACGGTGCTTATCATCATAATAGCTCTTCCGCGCGATTATTGCTGCTTTGAGATTCTCACGAATGACTTGGCACATTTCTTACGCTTCGTGATCAAGTCATTGCCAAGAAGTTGGCGCTCACCTGTCTCGCACCAATTGAGAGGAGTACGACACTTTCGCCATAGAGAATTTCGAATGGGGCCTTGCCCAACTCGCTTGGAAGCTGTTGTTGTAGGAGAACTCGGCATATGGAAGACAATCTTCCCACTTCATACCGAAGAAATGACACAAGCCCCGAGCATATCTTCAAGGATTTGATTTACTCGCCGACTTGGCCACTTGTTTGAGGATGGAAAGTTGTGCTGAAACGAATGTTGGTGCCCATGGCCTTACGAAAAGAATCCAAAACTTGGAGGTAAAGATGCTGCCACGGTCTCAAGAGATCACTTGTGGAATGCCGTGCAAGGAGACAATCTCGAGGTGTATAGCTCGCCAACCGAGCTGCTGTGATAGATTCTTTGATAGGAAGAAAATGATCCACTTTAGTAAGCTTGTCAATGACAACGAAGATAGCATCATTTCCACGCTTGGACTTTGGAAATCCAGTCACGAAGTCCATTTCAATATGATCAAACTTCCATTCGGAATAGAAAGAGGTTGAAGGAGACCAGCTGGTCTTTGGTGTTCGCTTTCACTCTTCGCACACATCACATTCATTCACGAATTGAGCAATTTCTCGCTTCATTCGAGTCCACCAATATGACTGCTTGAGGTCATGGTACATCTTCGCATTTCCGGGATGAATGGATAGAAGCGAATTGTGAGCCTCGCTCATAATGACTTTTCTCAGATCACCCTTAGGAACCACAATCCGTCCTCAAAGAACAGAGTGTCTTTGTCATCAATGTGGAAGCACTTATACTTGGAAATGCCCTTGTCGATACCACGCTTCACCTTTTTCACCATGGTATCCGAAGTTGAGCCTCACGAATCTGATCTTCCAAAGTAGGAGAGACTATGAGGTTGGCAAGAAAGCCTTGAGGAACAACTTGAAGATTCAGCTTATGGAAAGCTTCACAAAGATCCGGCTGAAAGGGGTTGAGGATTAGACATTGCGAGAAGCTTTCCTGCTCAAAGCATCTGCAATGACATTGGCCTTGCCCGGAGTATATTCAATACTTGGGTTGTACTCTTGAATCATTTCGACACATCGAGTCTGCCTCGAGGTTGAGGTTGGGCTGGGTGAAGATGTACTTGAGACTCTTGTGATCGGTGAAAATGTCCACTTTCCTTCCCAACAAGAGATGTCTCCACGTTATCAATGCATGGACAACTGCCGCCAACTCAAGATCGTGAGTGGGGTAGTTCTTCTCGTTGGGCTTCAACTGGCGAGAGGTATAAGCCACAACTCTCTTCTCTTGCATTAACACAGCACCGAGACCTTGAAGAGAAGCATCACAGAAAACTTCAAATGGCTTGGATTCAATAGGAGGAGTCAAGACAGGAGCTGTGACGAGTTTCTCTTTGAGGGTATTGAAAGCAACATCACACTCAGGAGACCAGACATACCTCACATGCTTCTGGAGGAGGTTGGAAAGAGGCTTTGCAATCTTGGAGAAGTTCTCAACGAATCTTCGCAATAGCTTGCAAGACCAAGAAAATCATGGAGCTGCTTGACGCTCGAGGAGGTTCCCAATTCACAATTGCGGACACCTTCTCGGGATTAACAGCGATGCCCTTGGCGGAGATGATATGACCAAGATAAAGCACTTCATCAAGCCAAAATTCACATTTGGAGAACTTAGCATAGAATTGATACTCTCTGAGCTTGTCTAGCACCAATCGCAAATGTTTGGCATGATCCTTCTTATTCTTGGAGAAGACCAAAATATCATCAAGATAGACCAAGAAAAATTCATTGGTGTAGGGGTTGAATATGAAGTTCATCATCCGAGAGAATGTTGGAGGAGCATTGACGAGGCCGAAAGACATGACAGTATATTCATAAGAACCAAAGCTTGTTCTGAATGCTGTCTTGGGAATATCTTGTTCACGAATGCGAATCTGATGATAACCCATACGAAGGTCAAGCTTGGAGAACACTTTAGCACCTTTGAGTTGCTCGAAAAGCTCACTGATGTTGGGAAGTGGATACTTGTTCTTGATTGTCTTCTTATTCAATGGACGGTAATCGACGCAAAGTCGGTCCGTGCCATCCTTCTTCCGGACAAAAGAACACCACAACCCCAAGGAGATGAACTCGGTCCGATCAAACCCAGACGCTCTTGTTCATCGAGCTGCTTCTTCAATTCCTTCAGCTCATCAGGTCCAAGCTTGTATGGACGCTTGCAAACGGGTTCAGTGCCAGGTTCAAGATCGATAACGAATTCAACTGGCCGATGAGGAGGCATACCCGGAAGCTCTTCTAGAAAGACATCTTGGTACTGCAAACGATCGAATCGAGAGATAGCATTCAGTTCGCCCTTCTCATTGAGAGAAAACAACCGAATGGTTTCATCACGAGCGGCATAGATGATCACATCATTAGAAGAGTGAGTCAATTTTATTTCCCTGGCAGCACAATCAAGCTGAGCTTTGTGCTGAGAAAGCCAGTCCATTCCGAGAATAAGATCAATATCCGAGTCACCAAGAACAACTGGTTTGGCCAGAAATCTATAATCGCCCATCTTGATAGAGACATTAGGAGCAACCAAACTAGAATTCATAAGCCTTCCGGGAGAAACAACTTGCATAACTTTGGACAGAATCTCTGTGTCAACATTATGCTTCGATGCAAAAGGATATGACATGAAAGAATGCGATGCACCAGTATCAAATAAGACTTTTGCAGAATATCATTAATCGAGAGATTACCCATTATCACATCGAAGATTCCTCCGCTTGAGCTGCATTCATCATATTGACCTTGGCATGCTTTGGATTATGCTTGACCACCGCATTGCTGGAAGATTTCACAGAGGAGGAGGCGGAAGGCGCCTCTGGTTGAAGCACTTGTTCGCATAGTGACCTTCTCACGACATTTGTTGCAAGTCACCTCGAGAGCGGACGGTGGTAAGGAGCACTTGACCTTGGAGCTTGAGAATTAGACTTGTTTCGATAGCTTGGGTTGGGTGGGTGGGAAGATCCACGGCCACCTGAGTTCTTCTCACGATAAGGCCGACGGAACGGAGGAGGAGGAAGGTAGAACTTCGCTGCTAAGCTGCCACTTGAGAGGAAGAAGAAGACTGAACTGCATCCCCGATTCTCTTCTTAGAAGCCTTACATTTGAGCTGGGCAGCTTCTTGCTTTGAGCCATGTTGTAGAAATCATCATACTTATCTCGCTCAAAAGCACAAGAGCTAATTGCAGATCTTCTCTCGCACCACCTCTGAATTGATAGATCATACTCTTTTCATCGTGCACGCCTTGCTTAGCAAAACGAAGCGAGCTTCGAACTGGATATTGTATTGATAGACAGACATGTTGCCTTGCTTGAGATTGCGGAACTCCTCACGCTTGCTCTCAACAACACTTTTCGAATGTGATGAGCTCAAATCACGCGGAACTCATCCTGTAATGACACGACCTCCTCTGGAATCTTTGTATTGATGGTACCACTCAAAGAGCTTGATCCTTGAGTTGAAACGATGCAAACTTGACAAAGTCCTCGTGTCGACATTGCTACAATCAAAATGCTTGCGGATGTCCACTAACCAATCGTCGTCTGTGGCCTCGATACGTAAACCGAAAGACTTCGCTGATTAGCGAGGAACCGACTGAGAGTAGCAAAGTGCGGCTGATTGTTGCCTTGACCTTGATTTCCTTGATTGCCTTTCCCCTGAGTACGTTCTTGCAAGAGCTGCAAAATCATCTGAGCATTGGCATTGGTGGCTGCCATGATAGCTTAGGCCTCCGGAGGCGGAGGTGGAGGTGGAGGGTTCGACTGATCCCCATCATTGCGATCCGGATTCAGACGCGTTGGCGGAGCCATCCTAGAGAGGGTGACATCCGTTAGTCCTTTGATAGACAAAAAGATAAGTAGAATCAACGGATAGAAATTGCAACATATAGTCTTCACAATAAACATTCGAACAAGAATGAACGAATGAATTCCAAAGTTAATCATCACACGTCCATTAAGGTGAGAAGCCACTTAGATAAAGATATGGAAACAACATCTGTCTTAGAATCAAATCGAATATCACAACTGAAAACAAAAGATTGACTTCTAGAATGAGCCGGAACAAACACATGATAGAGATTTCGCCCAAAGTGTTCGTGGTGGGGCCCACACGGACACGACGATAGCGGACGTCACGAATGACAAACAAGACGCCCCGAATCAGCATAGCCAAGGATTCTTTAAGACGCCTCGCGACCCATTAGAATCGACCGTGAATGGGCGGACCACTAGACGTTGAACCTCAATCTCAAATCATACATCCGCCGGAAAGAATATCCCGTAAGCTACTAGAATTCCCACCTATAAACTCCCAAACTTTCTGGTTATGCAATCTGGTGTTGGGGACAGGGACACAAAATATATCACCCAAACTAACAATACCTAGATCCATTGTATCCATCCGTCAACACATAACCAAGAAATCCTCGAAATCGTGTACCTCGACCTTCAAAAACATCCGTTATACAAGTCATGGCAATACTCCAAGACTCGCCAAGATCGGGCTATCGGGTTATCTCACCAACAACTGCACAAAAGAGATTTCGATGTCGGCAAAACTCAGGTATTCCGAACTGCAACAATAAAATTGTGACGACAACACCTCGGAGCTCAACTCCCGGACACCGCCACAACCCCTAAATGTCGAGGCACCAAGAACAATGTTCTCGCCACAAAACCATCGAACGATTCCAAGATACCCACGTGATCCTAAAAACTTTTTAGTGAAATTTGAGGAGAGAAGAGTCAAAACTCTACGTCAGAGACCTCACAGAGCGATTTAAGGGACTGGGGAGTAAAAGAATCCTACTCTCCGATATATATAATCCTAAGACTCAAAACATTTTCCATTCTAGACTCAACAACGCCAAAGAAACAATCAAGTAGGGGCTCCTAAGTCGGGAAGGCTCGATTACCAACTTGTAACGCCTCGATGCGGCTATATCTCCCACGTGTCGAGGCACGACTTAGAGGCATAACCGCATTGAAAGCAATGTCGCAAGTGAGGTAATCTTCACACAACCCATGTAATAAATAAGGAAAGAGATACATAGTTGGCTTACAATCGCCACTTCACACAAGACATAAATAAACATCCATCATTCGAGTACACTCAAGGTCCGACCACGGAACCAAAATAAAAGAAGATACCCCAAATGCTACATGATCCCGAATCGTCCCAACTGGGCACCACTACTGATCATCAGGAAAAGACACATAGTAACGACCACGTTCCTCGTCGAACTCCCACTTGAGCTCGGTTGAGTCACCTGACCGCATCGCCGGCACTGCAACTGTTTTGAAGTATCGTGAGTCACGGGACTCAGCAATCTCACACCCGCGAGATCAAGACTATTTAAGCTTATAGGAAGGACTGAGTAGTAAAGTGGAGCTGCAGCAAGCGACTAGCATATATGGTGGCTACATCGCAAAAGAGAGCGAGGAGAGAAGCAAAGCACGGACGTGAAACTAGTAGCGATCAAGAAGTGATCCTGGACTACTTACGCCGACATAACTCCAACATCGTGTTCACTTCCGGACTCCGCCGAGAAGAGACCATCACGGTTACACACGCGTTGATGTGTATTTTATTTGAGGTCAACTTCGGTTTTCTACAACCGACATTAACAAATTCCCATCTGCCTCATAACCGCGGGCACGGCTTTGAAAGATATTACCTGCAGGGTGTCCCAACTTAGCCCATTATAAGCTCTCACGGTCAACGAAGGATATTCCTTCTACCGGAAGACCCGATCAATCTCGAATCCCGGACTACAAGACATTTCGATAGCAATAAAACAAGACCAGCAAAGCCGCCCGACAGCCGACAAATCCCGATAGGAGCTGCACATATCACGCTCAGGCACATCCGGATGAGACATCCACGAGTAAAACCAAGCCTCGAAGTTTCCCGTGGTGGCCCCGCAGTCTACTGTTTGAGCCAGCACTCAAGGAGCACCTGGTCCGGGGTTAAAATAAAGATGACCCTCGGCTCGCGAAAACCCGGGGAAAAGGCTTAGGTGGCAAATGGTAAAACCAATGTTGGGCCTTGCTGGACGAGTCTTATTCAAAGCGAACTGTCAAGGGGTCCCATAAATCACCCAACCGTAAGGAACGCGAAATCAAGGAACATAACACCGTATGACGGAAACTAGGTGGCAAGAGGAACAAAACACTGCATAAGGCCGAGCCTTCCACCCTTTACCAAATATATAGATGTATTAAATTATAGCAGATATATATTGTGATATCCCCAACAAGTAAACATGTTCCAACAAGGAACAACATCTCCATGTTCCAACAAGGAACAAACTTCAGCTTCACCGCATCTAGCAACGCTATAAGAGGGCTGAGCAAAGCGGTAACATAGCCAATCAACGGTTTGCTAGGAAAAGGATGGTTAGGGCTGACATGGCAATATGGGTGGCATGATATAGCAAGTGGTAGGCATCGCAGCATAGGCATAGCAAAAGAGCGAGCAACTAGCATAGCAAAGATAGAAGTGATTTCGAGGGTATGGTCATCTTGCTCGCAATGTTCTCGAGTTGTCGAAAGCTTGATCCTCGTAAGCGTTCTCAACAGGTTCCTCATTCACGTACTCGCCTCCGGCTCTACCCAAAGCAACAACACAAACAAAGGAACCACAATAAATCACGGTGCAATGCACAATCAACATGATGCAAAACATGACATGATATGCGGGATGTGATATGCAATGCGTATGCGCCCGGAAGGAAAATGATGAACCAGGCATCAACTTGGCAAACCAAGTATGCCACTGAAAGATGAGATGATTTCGTTGAAATCGATATAAAGATCACCGAATCGGATGCACGGTTTGGAAATGACAAGCAAAACAAGAATGGCACAAATCTGCCATTAACAGCATGATGCCACTTAGCAAGCAACAAATAATTAAGCTACTGCACCCAAACGTATCAACAAAGCACATGGCAGTGATCTACACAAGATGCTCGACAAAAGATGAGCACTGAGCTACGGCTAGTTCACAACATAACAGGTTCAAACAAGCATGGCAAAAGTGCACAAAATATCAGGCTGGACATGTCAAAAACAGCATCAGGTTGCAATGTTCAGAGCAGCAAAACTACATGCTACAGGACCTTAAAATAGCAAAACATGGCATGGCATGAATCTACTCAAAGCATAGAACAAAAGTCCCTTACTGACCATAAGCCAAAAAGGATTAGAAAATATAGTAACACCCATGTCAATATTGAAAGTTTCGTTAACAGATTCAGCAACATGGCATGTCAAAAACTGATAACAAGTAGGCATGTTTACAAGCTCAATGCACTCACTACAGAGCCTTAAATGATAATCTAAGCATACATACATCAATAAGACATGACATAGAAGACATACATGGCAAGAACAATAACATAGCATAAATGGATCAACCACAACAACCTAGGCAAAATTGAATAACATGTAAACAATCTGCCAGGAAACATTTGATAGCAAAAGTAGAGCTCGATTGACTCAAGCTATGGCACTCCATAATTTCAAAGAAAGGCATGGATGGATAGAGCAAGACATGCTTTACAAAATATCCTTACTGAAGTATCTCAAAATATGCATAGATCTCTCGGTATCATCAAGTTAACATGGCATCAAAATCAGCTAAAACAGGGCTGAAATCAGCAACATCAGGACACCTACTTTGCATGCTTGTGCTAGTCACCACATAGATCACAAAAATACATGGCATATACCCCTGGAAAGATGGCATGGCATATTACAAAACACATGTAGGACTCAAATTCATAGGGTGCACACATAAATCATGGCAAAAATAACAAAAGTGCAAGTTCTGTTAAGAAACAGAAACTAACATCACATAGCACTCTTCCAACAGCATTTCGGGCATCAAGATGAGCTCAAATGAAAATGATGCAATGAGATTAAATGATCTACTCTTCGAGGCGAACATTTTGATATATTATACGCGCAAAATGGATCTACAGATGCAAAGATATAGCATGAAGAAAATGACACAAAATATCATCAGAGTTAACACTTAGAAGAAAAACGAGGGGGAAGAAGTCAACGGGCGGCGCGCGGACCGAGGCCGGATCGGGCCGGCTGGATCGGTGACGGCGGCGGCGGCCGGGTCCTCCGGTGACCGGACCGGCGAGGGAGGCGCGGGCGCCGGTGAGGGACGGCGCGGGAGCCGCGGTGAGCCGGGCGAGGGCGGCGGCGGCGGCCGGCCATGGGCGAGGCGGCGGCGACGGGACGGCGGGCGGGCGGCGGCGAGGCGGCGAGGCGGCGGGCGCTGGGCCGGGCGGCGGAGAGGCGGCCGAGGGCGGGGAGGCGCTGGCGGCGGGCGGCGTCCGGGCCCGGAGGGTTGGCTGCTGCCCCTGGCCGGGCGCGCGGTGCGGCGAAGTGGGGCGCCGGCTGGCTGACGTGGCAGCCCCCGGTTGGCCAGCGGCGACGGGCGGACGTGTCCGCTCCGAATCGGACACGTCCGGCGGCGCGGAGGGGAAATTTGCTAGGGTTTCGGGGAGGATGAACCGGGATTGGAAAGGGGAGGTGTTTAAATAGGCATAGAGGGAGCTAGGAGAGTCCAAATGAGGTGTAGTTTTCGCCCACACGATCGTGATCGAACGACGGAGAGCATGGAAGTGACTTAGATGGGTTATTGGGCTGTTTTGAAGGGGTGTTGAGCTGCAACTTAAAAGAGGCCTTTGCGAGAGTGCGGTTAACCGCTGGAGTTCCAAACGAGCTCCAAATGACCAAACTTGACCGGTGGTCTACGGTGGTATACCAAGGCCACTAGACAAACCTCGGTCCGCTTTTGAGAAGGTTTAGTACCCGCACACGGAAAAACGTAAAAGGGCCGCCGGGGAGATAGGAGTGCCGGATTGCAAAACGGACAACGGAAAAATGCTCGGAATCATGAGACGAACACGTATGCAAATGCGATGCACATGATGACATGATATAAAATGCATGACATGGACAAAATGCAAAAAGAGGAAAAACCCAACCACGGAGGGAATATCATATATCAAAGCCGAAAATGGCAAGAGTTGGAGTTACAAATATGGAAAGTTACTTCCGGGGTGTTACATAATATCTAATGCCCTCTGTTTAGCATATAAATCACATATGTGAATTAAATGGTGCGACCCTGATTACTTAGATAACATGTAGGTGAATCTGTCATGCTATCCTGTTTAGTTATCCATCATATCTTTGAATTATGTTATGCTATGCTATCCAGTTTAGATAGACATCATATATGTGAAATTACGTCATGTTATCCGTTTTAGTTAAACAATATACATGTTAACTATTTCATGTCCTCTTTTTTCCACACTATCTATTGCATATGTTTATCATACAATGTCTGTATATTCAACTGTGTTTCCTGTTTATCAGCCATTTGAATTGGAGCGGGTGATGCGAGTATCTAGCGGACTAAAAACACGGTCTTCAAAAAAACAGTGCTACCTCTTGGTGGAGATAGCACCCCGGTTGTACATGCACGAGAACCAGCCCTACCACACATAACCCAAACTCTCGCAGATTGTACCCCTACTGCGATGGACAAAGAACCAGCTTCACCCAATCTAACCCAACCCCAGCAGATAGTAATCCAGCCTCTGACACAAAGACTATCTCCACCATGTAGCTCCCAAACAAGAGCAGTTAGTATGGCAGCTCTAGTGCCCAAAGGGCTAGTACTAGCACGGCGAACCCCAACTCCACTAGTTAGTACGCCTATTCCTTTGGAGGAAGCACAACCAACTAGTCGTAGTTTAGCATCTATCGCATTTGATGTTGTTAAATCATATGTGCGTATCTTCCCATCTTGGAAATATTATACTGAAGATGAAGGAAAATGCCAGTTGCAGGTGTTTGTCCAGGAGTTATGTGTAAGTAATGTTATTCATGGCAATTACTTTGCTTTGTCCCATACATCCTACCTCCATGATGGTTGTTATAATACAGCAAATTTTCCCATTTTTTCTATAGAGAAGAACCGATTTGGAAACTCAGGATGAGGTAACCTGTGCTAATACCTCTGCTATCTTCAAGAATGCTTGGTGGTAGTATCGGAATTACCTAAATAAAACGTACTTCACCGGCAAATAAACTCATCAAATTCCCTTACATTCTCCCGAGACACATTTATCGGAGGATGATGGAACGCTTTGTTCTCATCTTCGTCCCAACCAAGAATGTGGTAAGGTCTATGAGCTCATTTTGTATTTTTAAGTACTATATTCTTGCATGTTACTGTAGTTTGTTCATGTAGAATAAGTTCCTAAACCTGAAGAACAACAGTTCTAATTTAAGATCCATTGCTATCATAGTTCAAAAAAGCGCTAGGCGTTAATTGTGCATTTTGCCACCGCCTTGCGCTTTACTGACCAAAGCGCATGCTTATGCGCAGTTATGCACAAATTAAGCATAGTTATGCGCATTTTGCCAACGCCTAGAGCCTAGTCGTGCTTATGCGCTCGCTTATGCGCGCCTTTTTTAACTATGATTGCTATCGTGCATACTGCTTTGCTCTTGTATCACTATATTTACTCATACAAACTTATTTTTAAATTGAAGGATCCAATCGAAACTCCAATGGCACAATAGGTATGTTCACACATGTTTCTTTAACAGGCTTGCTCTTATCAATAGCTCTGTTGATTTCAATTTCAATTGTGTATACAATTGACTTCTCATATCATGCACATTACTAGCATCACAACAGAGTCAATAGTGTTGTTGTACATGTAGACCCGTGGTACCCATCTGAAATCTTGTTGTGCCGTGTAGTTTCCCATGCTTTGTATTCTTTCACTGCTGCTTTGTCTTTAACTGATATGATTTGAACCGTGTCTCTATTTTGATTTGGCAAGACAATGAAGTGACCATTGGACATATATATATATATATATATATGTTTGGTTGATGCTTTTATTATGTACTAGTACTTGCCAATAGAAGACTTGGTAGTTTAATCCTGTCCACCTTACTAATGAACTGGTTCACCAAAATGAGTTTCATATACTAGTACATGCTAATCCTGTTATGTGTCTGCTTGTTTCTTCTTTTAGAATGCTGACAGAATATTGGGGAAGCGTGCCTTATTAAGCAATGGTAAAGGAAGTAATGCAGATAAGGTTCAGGATAGTGACACATCCTTGTTGGTCTGCAACAAAGCTGATAAAACATCTAAGGAAGACTATCTCAAAGACAATGAGACAACCCCAAAGTCCTATCTTGGTTTAGTGTTCGAGTTACTGGCCACTACCGCTTGCACAAGCTATTCAAACTCACTGTCTGAATCAGTTCGGTTTCTTGAGTCTCAACTACAAGCTGAAAGACATCGATCAGCTGTGTTGCGACAAGAAGCGGAGGGACTGCGGAAGCCCCTGGAGCATTCAGATGCATACTTTCTCGTGCAACAGCAAGCGTTGGAGGATTTTAGCACCAAACAGGACAAAACTAATAAGCTTTCTAAGCTTATTGCCAGCATGGTGGATACCCTGGATAACGTTTCTTGAGCTCTTCTGAAGTTGTTTCAGTTATGCTCTTGTTTTGCTACCGCGTTTATTTGCACTGGTGGCCAATTTTGACAGCCAGTGTATGTAATATGCTGCTTTGTTCCCTATATTTGCACTGGTGGCGAACTTTGATGCCCAATGGATGTAATATGTGTAATAGCAGTAATAGGCTAGCGTTAATTGCTTGCTTATTTATTTCCTAATTGTCCTGTTTAGTTGTTTGCTTGTAGTCACTGCAGTTCTTTTTTGTGTTTTTCTAGTGGCCACAATAACCTTTTTTTGGAAACTAGGCCAAAATAATCATGGCAGCACACGGACTGTTGTAACCATGGGCCTCCTGTGGGCCTTATGATCCATGGGCCTTCTACAGGCCGTAGGATCCATTGGCCTTCTATACGGGCCGTAGGATCCATGGGCCTTCTACCGGCCGTACAATCCATGGGACTTTTACGGGCCGTAGGATCCATGGGCCTTCTAAGGGGCATATCATCATTTCGCCAATCATGGGCCGTACTATTCATGGACAATAACGGGCTGTTAATAGGGCGTATTTGATAACTCTATGAATACAGCCCAATGATTTTTTACATGAAAACGGCCCAACGTATTAACGGGCCACAAACGGGTCGAATGTAACCACGGGCTGAATTTGGCCCACAAGTAGAAAATGACAGTAACGGGCCGTAAGTAAATGAATGCTGGAAATGAGCCCATGAATAAATGGGCCCTGAGAAGGCCGAATGATAACATGGGCTGGAAACGGCCCAACGGAATAATGGGCCGTTAATGGGTATAAAGTGATACACTGTTCATTACGGGCCAGTTTTACCACGGGCCGTTAAGGGGCCGAGGGTTACTAAGGGCCTCATCTGGGCCGAAAGACGTCATGGGCCATACATGGGCCGGAAGTTAAAACGGGCTGGAATTATATTGGACGGCCCAGATGACGCTACTCGGCCTAATTCGGATAGGCCGTAAACGGGCCCTGGGTTAGCGGGCTGTAAATGGGCTATATGCGAACAGGCAGTTAACAGGCTTTCCATGAGCCGACCTGCCACCTTTTGACCAAGTCAAACGGGCGGGCCTTTTCACAGGAATGGGCCTCTGTTGGGCCGTTCCACGTGTGGACGTATCATAGGTGCTTTGGGTCCAATGAGTGGATGACATCTGTGCCAACGCGGAGCTGACACGTGTTTCCATCAGCCAATCAGAATTATACACGTGGAAAATCCCCATTGGTCCGTGCTGTTAACGGGTTATCGGATCCAAAACCGGACCCGATAGCTTAATGGCGTTCCGTTACGGTGGATGCCACGTGTCGGTCACGCTTGACGAAAGCACTTCTGTGATGCGCGATTTATCATCATGGAAGTGGACACTTCCGTGATGATAATTTTGGTAATGTCATGGAACACTTCTACGACATCACAGGTATGACTATCTTGATTCTGTCATAAATTTGTCATGGATGTACATGCATGATAGAAAACGTGACCTACTGTGACAAACATGTATCATCACGGAAGTATATATTTTTTGTAGTGCAAGTCCTACTCATGCTAGTGGGTTTCATCTATTTACTATGGCAATGACAGGTCATGCAGAGGAAAAGGGGTTCAACTACCGCAGCATGTCATAGTTGAATCATTGTTGTGCTAATGCAGTTAAAGAGAGCAGAAGTGAGACAATGGGATTGTATCAGAATGAACAAGGGGGTTTTTCTTGCCTGGCACTTCTGAAGATAGTATAGTTCTTCATCGGTGTCATTGATCTCATTGTCGGAACCATGTCTACTGAGAGGGGACAAATACCGGCAAACAAGGAAGAACACAATCAATGCAATGCAACAATTATGATTGTCGGATCACGGGTTCAGGAAAAACCCACAAGGTTCGAACACTGGGGAGCGCGTGGAGATTTCCTTCCTACCGATCTACGCCCTAGCTCGCTAAGACCTCGCAGACGAACTCGACGTACTCGCAACACAAAGACACAACTGGTTCGGGCCACCGTTGTGGTGTAATACCCTACTCCAGGGTGGTGGTGGTGGATTGCCTCTTGGGCTGATGATGAACAGTACAAGGGGAAGACCAGCCTCCTGAGGTTGGGGTGTTCTTGTGTTCGGTGTGTGGCTAAGGATTGGCTCCAGATCAGATGCCCCTATTGTGGTGGCTAGTTCTACTTATATAGGCCCTGATCCACTTCCCAAATATTGAGCGGGAAGGGAGCCAACAACGGCCAATTTGAAAGGGGACAGCTAGTACAGCTTATCCTGACAAAAGCGGTCTTCGCCTGCAAAAGGCTCTGGTTATGACGCCGTCTTGGGCTCCATGGTGACCTCCGTCCTGCCGTCCGGCTGGTCTTGGTCTCATTGCACTGATATGGAAACCTTTGCTTGATGCCTCGATACTCCATGCCTGCGCTTGACTCCTTAGCACCAAGGATGAAGGACGTTGCGCGTGCTGGTGCCCGCCTGGCGCCCGCCTGATTTTGATCGTCATGGCACACGTCACGAGAGCCTCGCGAGGTGTGTCCCGCCTTGATTTCTCCGCTCCTCGCGAGGCAGCCCAGTGAGGTCGCTCCTGAGGAGGTCTTGCGCCGTCCTCCTCGTGAAGCTTGGCCCCTCACGGGGGTCTTACCTGTCTCGCCGATGAAAATGGGTCGTACAGGCCTTCAGCACAGCCATGCCATGGACCGCAGGCAGGCAAGTCTGGGGACCCCCGTTCCCATAACACCGACAGTAGCCCCCGGGCCCATGGTGTGCTCGGGCTTGGCTTTGCGGCGAAGCCAAAGGTCAAGCGCGGGCACCATAATCATGCGGCCTTGGTCCCCGCTTCCCCATGCGGCCTCGGCAACTGCCCGACTTGACAAAAGGCAGGCGCAGGCAGCGCTTGCCTTCACTTTTCCCATTCGCTTTGCCTCAGATCCCTTTTCTCGCTCCTTGCTGCCGATACCTCTAGATCTGCTCCAATTTTGCTCCGCGCCCGCGACTAATGGCGCTGCGCAAGGTTCAGCACTCCTCGGTGCCGACTTGTTATGAGCCGGCTCTTGAAGCGCCCAACGTCAGGGAGAAGAGCCTCGCCTCCACGCGCTTGCTGACGGCGGGGGATAGCAATGAATGGGGGAAGATGGAGCTCCGGCTTGCCTCCGACGTGCCGGAGCCTGAGGGAAGCACCTTCTTCCCCTTCTTCTCAAGCTGCATCTCCGCCGGGTTGGTTCCTACCTTCTCCGATTTCTTTTATGAGGTCCTCAACCACTACGGGCTGCATGCATTGCATCTCCATCCCAACTCTATCCTTCTCCTGTCCATCTTCGCCTACTATTGCGAGGTGTATCTGGGCGTGATGTCGTCCGTGGCTCTTCTGCGCCACTTCTTCTTCCTTCGCGTCAATGATGGACACGTCTTCGGGTGCGCCAATTTCGTCGCTTCCGGCAAGGCCAACTCGATTTCGAACACCGGGAGGAGAGCCGACAACATCCGGGCCAAATGGGTCATGATGGATGCCAAGTGCATCCTCCCGCGCTTGGCATTGCCAACGGAGGCGCCCCAGTTTAACAAGGGGTGGCCTCGCGCAGAGCTTGCTGATGAGCGGGCATCATCAGTGTTGGCGCAGATGCAGACCGACCTGAAGCCGGGCAACGCGATGACGATGAAGTTCACAGGGGCCATGCTCCTGAGGGAATTCCTGATGTTGCGCGTTGCCCCGCTCCAGGCGTGTGCGCGCCCTTGTGGAAGCTTGGAGACGTAGAAGACAAGACCCGCCTAAGGCCGGGGCCCTGCCTGACGATGAACTGGCTGTTGTCCTATGCCTCCTGGTTGGGGACAGCCAGGAGTACCCTCCGAGCGCCTTGACTCCCTTGTTCCTCCGCAAGGACTGGGAGCCAATGGTGGCCTCCAGGCCGACCTTTGACGCGCACGGGCTAGTGCCGCCTGTGCTCTCCGGAGCCCCGCGGCGCCGAAGCCGGTGGAGCTTTCTTCTGACGAGTCTCGCGGGAGGGAGGAAGAGGAGGTGGACTCGGAGCCGACTCCCGAGGAGATGGGAGAAACCGCCCCCTTGAGCAAAGCTGAAATCCTCCGTGCCCTTCCTGACGATGCCGAGGTCGATGCCTGCCCGGAGGGGGGAGAACTGCCCGTCATCCCGACAAGGAGCAGGTCATCCCTGATTCCTCGGGATGTTGCTTCCTCCTTGACGCCGCCTGGAGCTGCTTCCGGCCCTTCTGCTGCACCGTCTTCTGCTCCCGGAGTCCGTGCGCCCACGCCTCAGGCTTTGAGGCTTTCAGGCTTCAAGCTTCCCTAGTAGAGGGTGGAGTACACCGCGGTGGATCAGTAAGTGTTTCGAGCTTCGTCTTGGTTCTTCTTATACTAGCTATTTCCTGACGTTCACCCTTAGTTGACCAGGCCGGTGCCTTCGGCGAAGAAACGGAAGGAGGACACGGCGGCCTCGCCCCCTTCATCGGATGTCACATCCTAGCTAGTCCATGCATTAGTGTGTGCATCATGTTTAACTTTCATCTGAAATTTGAAATGGGGAAGACAGAACCCCCAGAACCCCTTTTGAATCCATCTAGGGTTTACTAAAATTATTTTCAATGAACCTGAAATGCCCATCTAAAATGCTCATCACCTTTGCTTCGGTTCAGAGCCTCTGCCAAAAGTGGTGCACAATTTTGTAGGTCATCCTAAGGTCTTTGAATTAAATCATAAGTATTTCATTGTGGGCATTTAAAATTATATATAATATTGCAAATGTCCAAATAATCCCAAACTAAAATGTTCCCTGTTGGAAATATTCCGACTAAGGACCAGGAGCAGTTTGGTGAATTTTGGAGTTGTTTAAGTATTTTTAGAAAGTCCACAAAGTTATAGAAAATAGAAAAAGAAAATAGAATGGAAAAGCTTACCTGGCGCCACCCAACCGGCCCACCTGCCGGCCCAGCCCAGCCGCCGCGCCAGCGAGCTGCTTGGCTTGGCCAAGCAGGGAGGCAGGTGCTCGACGGCGAGCACCGCATGCGTGCCACGCAGCTGGCCGCCGCCTCGCCGCTTCCCTCACCGAGCTGCGACGCGAAACGCTCCCATTCTCTCCCCCCGAACCCTCACACACCTCTCCTCCTCCCCAGCTCCTCCCCCTCGCGCTCCCACGCCATGGCCGACGCCACCGCAGTCGCACCATCGCCGTAGTCGCGCTCTCCGTCGTCCTCGCGCCTCCCCTTCGTGTCTAGGAGCTCCGCCGCCCTCCTCTTCTTCGAGCTAGCCGAGCCCCGAGTGCTCGCAGAGCCCGAGGCCTCTGACCGACCTCGCCCGACCCGCCGCCGCGGAGATCCCTTCGACGCCGCCAAGACCAGCCCCGCCCCCGACCGCACCGAGTGCTTCCTCGAGTTCTCCGTGAGCTTAGCTACCTCCCCCTGTTTTCCTTTCTTGCTCCCGAGCCGTTAGCGACCGCACGGAGCTCACCCGCACGCGCCGCCGTGGAGCTCGTCGCCGACGTGCTCCCGGGCATCCACCGGTCACCTCTCGGTGTCCATCATGCTCACCGCACCGTGTAGCATCTAACCCACCACTCCACGCACCTCACGGCACACCGTAGCCCCGAGTTCGTCGTCACCCGAACTCCGGCGGCCGCCTAGGTCGTCGCCGGCGCCATTTCCGGCCACCCCGAGCCCAACCAATGCCACCAAGAGCTGCGGGTTGTTCCCAGCTACACATAGACACCTTACGCGGTTCATTTGGTTGCCGAAACGGCCAAATTCACTCTCGCCGCCGCATCTAGCTCGCCGGCGGCTAAACGCCGGTGTAGTTGGCGCTGACTTTGACCACGGGTGGGCCCTGGTTGACTCTCCTGGGTCAATGGCAGGTGGGGCCCAGCCCTGTTAACTAATCAGGATTAGTTTTAATTAATATTTAGTTAAACTAATTACACTGACATCCGGGACCCACCAGTCAGGTTTGACCTGGACGTCCCCGTTGACCCCGACGCTATCCTCGACGATTCTCGACGCAAATAAATGAATTATCGAATTATTCTGTTATAGGAAATTCCAGAATATAGTTCAAACTTCAAAAATACATAGAAATTAATCTGTAACTCCAAATGCAAAGATTTATATATGAAAAATGATTCGAAAAATCCATTCTATCCATTGGTAAAGGTTTCATGCATGATAGAACAAGTTAACCTTGCTGTTTAAGCAGAATAAGATAATACACCTTTATGGCTATGTTAAATGAGCTAACATTTGAATCTTTGATTCAAATGAGTTCATCCCTTTTTGTTTCAGCTTGCATTAGGCCAACACACATTCATATTGCCATGTCATAGCATGCATCATATTGTTGCATATTTCCATGTGTGTTTATTTTCGGTGTGTCTTTCGTGATAGGTTCTGCCTCCGAGGATAATCCCGAATATCCGTCTGAAGGGCAGTATCCTACCACCACTACATCAGGCAAGCAACCCATTGATCATTCGATACAAACCCATGTTCTCGCTTCGCTCTTGTTTACTACATTAAGACAACGCGATTCAAACTGTTGTGTGCTGCGGTAGTTGAACCCACTTCCTTTGCATGACCTGTCATTGCCACAAGAATTAGATGAAACCCACTAGTATGTGTAGGAGTTGATTGAGCCATGTTTGTGATTCCTACCATGCTAAGCTTGCTATGCTTAGAGTTGTGTCAGTCCGGCTCATCGGGATGATGAACTGGAGTGAAAGGTTGTGTCGGGTTCATGAAAGTGAAAGTGTTGAACACGTTTTGGTAAAGGTATCGGTGAGAGGCCATGTAGGAGTACATGGTGGGTTGTTTCATTGAAGCCGTCCCTAAGAACTGAGATCTGTGTGTGATTTAAGACTTAGCTACTACCACGCATTGGGATCCTTAATTGACCCTCTCGACTTATTAACCACTCTTGTCCTCATCCGGAGTTGCAAGTAGTTTCGTGTTTGTAGCATGTTGGGGCCGACGCAGCGCTGATCTTAGGGGTGGGCTGTGTTGCGGTAGGCACGGGCCCGTGTACCGATTCGCCTGCTTGGTGTCTCGAGAACCCCGCACACATCGCTCGGGGCCGTTAGTGGAAACCTCGGCCGACTCCTGCGGATGGAACTCGAATAGGCGATAAACCTGGACTCGGGACTCGTGTGTTTAGTCAGTCGTGGCCGACACCCACGCTGGGCTTCCGCTGAAGGTTGCCGAGTACATGTCGGTAAACGGCGGTAAGTGGTGACAGCGTGTGTGAAGAAGTACACCCCTGCAGGGTATAAACTATTCGAATAGCCGCGTCCGCGGTAAAGGACTACTTGGTCACCTATACAGTTCATGGACAAGTAAATGGATACTACTAAAAGCCTCAAGATAAGTGTGAGTGCCGCGGATGGCCCTCTCGTGGGTTGACGAGAGAGGATCCACGGTGGAGTATTGTGATGGTGATTAGTGGACTCGTGTGCGACAAATGCTTTTCAAGTGGTGTCACGTAGGATAGCTTAGCCAAGAGTCAAAGCTGTCTTGCTGCAAATAACTCCACCACCTTCTTGAGAATGTGCATGTATGATAGGATTCTGTTGTAACACTTGCTGAGTACCTCCGTACTCATGTTTTCTTAATTAATGTTTTTCAGACGACAAGCCCCCTCCGATGGGTTTTATGTAGACCTTGACATCGACGAGTGAACTAGCCACCCAGGTGGTGATCCAAGGCTTGTGAAGGGCCACTGTAGATAGAAGGGCTTCAACAAGCTTTCTTTCTTTTTAGAGTCTGTACTCAGACTAGTTTGCTTCCGCATGTGCTTGTATGTTTGTATGACTTGTGTGTTGGGTCATGTGACCCCTATCTGTATGGATATGTTATGTATGGCTCCTCGGAGTCACTTAAATAAAGTACTTTGAGTTGTAGAGTTTTGTTGTTTTTCCATGTTGTATGTACTCATATCGGGCATATTGCGTGTATGATTGAAATGCTTGGTATGAGTGGGATCCGACACACTAGTTGTTTATCCTTGGCAGCCTCTCATATGGGGAAATGTAGTCTCGTGCTTCTGAGCGATAGTAGTCCGCTACAGCCCGGTTCACAGGAGTCCTGCTAGCCCAGCACTACTGCTCGGACACTTGACTGGCCGGCATGTGTTTCACTTCGTTCCTATGTCTGTCCCTTCGGGGAAATGTCACGCGGTGATATTCGGAGTCCTGCCTAGCCTGCTACAGCCCGGGATACCGGAGTCCTGTTAGCCCAGTGCTACAGCCTGAATTCATTCGTTGATGACTAGGGCTGCAAACGAGTCGAGCTCGAGCGAGTTGGAGTTGGCTCAGTTCAACTTATATGAAAATTCGAGCGAGCTCAAACTGAGTGAAGCTCATGATCGAGCTGTAGAACATGACTTGTGCTCAGCTTGTAATGATCTCGAGTCGATCTCGAGCTAGTTTTGAGCTAAATGAGATGCTAAAAATTATAAATCTATGGATAAAAAACAAAAAAAATAAGGTGAATATGCTGGGAACCTTTGCCAAAAATATAGGATATTGAACACATAGTCGACCACGTGCCATAATTAGGCCTAAATTCTCTCTGCACTTAATTAAGTTTTCATGTTCGTTGGTAAATAAAATGGAGATAAATTATGGACAACATATATGGTAATAAATTATCTTATTTCCGTTAACATATGACATGATCATTTGACATAATGATATTCTGTCGAGCTATCGAGCTAAAATCCAGCGAGCCAACATTGGCTCAAGATCGGCTCATTTCTCGGTCGAGCTACATAAAGTGTTCAAACTCAGCTTATATTTTTTTTGAGTCGATCTCGAGTCGAGTTAAAAAATGAGTCGATCTCGAGCGGCTCACGAGCCTCGAGCTTTTCTTGCAGCCCTATTGATGACCGACATGCTCGATGTGATTCATGTATGCCTGTCCCCATGGGTTAGTGCCGCTTTGGGTTCACGACTAGCCATGTCGACCCGGGTTCTTTGTCATATGGATGCTAGCGACACTATCATATACGTGAGCTAAAAGGCGTAAACGGTCCCGGGCCATGGTAAGGCGACACCGTGGAATACCGTGCGTGAGGCCGCAAAGTGATATGAGGTGTTACCGCCAGGTCGATGTGACTTGGAATCGGGTCCCGACAGCGCTGGCATCGAGCAGGACTGCCTATAGGTTCGCTACGCCAAACTGGTCGATGTTAAGTCTAGAAATGCTTTAGTTATATGTAGGGGAATTGATTGTGGAGGAACGAAGGCTCTTTTTACTCCTTTACCTTATGCCCTCCGATCCGAGTCATCCTCTTCTCATTCTACGTGGGTATAGGACTAGGCTCTTCTCTCTATCAGGTTCACGTGTTACTAATCCGTAGTAACTTATAGGATTGTTGGTTACAGCCTCAGTTCAGTTTCTACTACATTTTAGTATGCTATCAGTTGAACCAGAACCTTGATATGATGTTGTTGAGTGGTTTTGCAATCTGATTATGAATGTCTCAAATCTGTTTTGAGCATTTACAGATGTTATGCTGCCCGATTTTCCCTAGAAATTCTAATGTCTTTGCATTGTGGTTGTGCTTTCAGATGGCCACCCGTCCCCAGAACCAAGTGGTTCGTCTGACCCGCTGCATTGATGTGTGTGGTCACACGGCAATGTTGGTTCGGTGATGGTCGAGACCGTTACCGATGGTATCCGAATATACCGCCGAGGAGCAGTTTAGAGATTTTAATCAAAGCCAATATCTGTGCACGGTCAGGATATATCCATCTTATCCTCGAGCTACCGAACCGCTTCCACTGTTCTTATGGACTTGGGATCACTATTGGGATGTCCGCAGGATGCAGCCTACTCGATGATGACTATTATTCGAGCTGAATCGCCTTGTTGCAACACCGATTTCAGCTACATGCCAAGATCCTCCCACGGGCGCATGGTTACCTTTGTGGTATGTACAGCGATGCATCCCATGAGGACTCACTTCTTCACACCACTATCGAGATGTTGGAGGACAAGGACCGTGAAAACCGGCCTTGCGTGACGGAGCTCTTTAATGCCCGCTCGATCATCGGGCCACTCGACTCGGTTTGCACTCGCCGTGCAAGCCGGATACATGGACATGAGGGACTTGTACCCTGTGCGGGCTGGTCTGCCAGACTTTATGGTGTGGCGTGAGGTGGGAGGCATCACCCCTCCTCGTGGACCTCGTCTGCCGCCGTTTGTTGGACCACGGCCACATCCGAGTCCCTATGGTCCGCAAGCTCCACAGGATCGTTTGTTTCCGGATGATCATGTTCCACTTCCAGGCTTGGGTGGTGACTTCTATGAGGACTACTACGGAGCTATCTGAGTTAGTAGTAGTATCCCTAGTATTGTAATAGTTGTATTTCCACCGTCCTGTGTGACCTGTGGAATATGACTTAGTGTGTATCATTCCGGAAGTGTAGAAAAATAATGTATAGGAGTTGGAATGCTTCCGATGAGATGTAACGGCTTGTACTAAACTATGAATGGTGTGTATGACCGTTGGTATATATATGGCAGTTTTTATATTACCATGTCATACGGATGAACATCTCTGCATTTCGTGTTATCCATTACATTCCGCACTTCCTTGCTAAATTCTGCCATCCTGGTTTAAACCGTTGTTTTGTTTCCTAGGATGGTCAACACCCGCAACAATCCTGCTGCTCCGGAGCAGGGAGAAGCCAGCGCAGCTAGGAATGTAAATCTGCCTCAACCGCCATCTTTGGCCGAGGTTATGTTGGAGGCAGAACGCAATAAGCGTGAGACCAATCGCTTGCTGGAGCGGATTGAGCAAAACACCGCACGCCAGCCAAGGAATGATCTGGTGTCACTCAATGACTTTGTCAAGCTGTATCCACCGAAGTTCAAATATTCCGTTAAGCCTCTCGATGCGGATGACTGTCTTCGCAGCATCACCCACAAGCTACGCTTCGCCAACGTGGCTGAAGCCGATAAGGTTACCTTTACCGCCTATCACCTCGAAGGCCCTGCTAGCCTTTGGTGGGAGAATTATGAGGCTATGCGCCCGGTTGGACAAATTACTACTTGGGCTGAATTCAGTGCCGCTTTCCGTGAGCATCACATCCCGGAAGGTCTCATGGATCGTAAGAGGGAGGAATTCTGCAATTTCACCCAGGGTAGACTGACTGTGGATAATTACAACCGTGAGTTTGGGAATCTAGCACGTTATGCTCCTCAAGAGGTTTCTACCAACGCCAAGAAGGTGCAAGGTTCCGCAAGGGACTTAGCCCCGAAGCCGCCGTGATCTTCGCTCGCACGAATGCACTTCCTTCCGTGGTTAGTCAACAAGGCTATCGGTGCTGAAACCGACAATCTAACTTTGAAGCTTCACGCAAGCACTCCGTGACTTTGGTTCTTCATCCGCTCGATCTCGAAGCGCCGGTTTGATTCCAAACACCGCTCGCCACCTGTGTTCACCCCGAGGCCATCCTTTGAGGCGCTCGCCCCAACCAAAAGAGATGTACCGCCTAAGACTTATGGTGGCCCCGCTGCTAATGCTGCTCCACGCCCCAACATGATAACCTGTTTCAAGTGTGGAGAGACGGGCCACTACATCCGTGAGTGTCCCTGAACAACCCCACCATATCGAAAGTCTGGCCGTGGTAAGCCAGCAGAAAGGTGCTCACGCTAAACCAGCCGCCCACGCTCGTGGCCACGCCAACTATGTTTCAGCTGAGGAAACCCATGAGGATCCCAACGCCGTTCTTGGTATGCTCCTTGTTAATTGTCATCCGCAACTCGTTCTTTTTGATATCGAGCATCTCATTCATTTATTTCGAGAGCTATGCTCGATTGCACAACACCACGCTCGTGACATGCACACCTCCATGGAAATTCAGACTCTTGGTTCTAGATGGCAAACCTCTAGAATAAGTCATGGAATGAAATTCTTGTCAACAGATTAGTATTTATTGCATCTCTAATAGCTCTCAAGTCCTCGGACATAAACATCATCTTGGGTATGGACCGATGTCAGCCCATTATGCTAAGATTGATTGCTCTACTAGAACTGTTCAACTCACCCATCCTTCGGCAAGACAGCTTAATGTTTCAACCCGAGTGGCTAAGCGCCGCCTTTACTCCTTAAATTCCAACCCCTTCCGGACTCAAGATATTCCGTAGTCCGTGACTTTCCGGATGTCTTTCAGAAGAACTGCCAGTGTTCCACCTGACAGGGATGTCGAGTTCGTGATAGATCTTGTTCCCGGAACTGTCCCAATTTCTAGAAGACCTTATAAGATGGCACCCCTAGAACTAGCCGAACTTAAGAAACAACTCGATGAGTACTTGCAAAAGGGTTTCATCCGTCCTAGTTCATCTCCATGGGCTTGCCCCATCCTCTTCGTCAAGAAGAAGGATGGAACGGATCGGATGGTTGTGGATTACCGACCTGTCAACTTGGTCATTATCAAGAACAAGTATCCGCTCCCCAGGATCAACGATCTGTATGATCAGCTTGCTGGATCCTCAGTCTTTTCCAAGATGGATTTGAGGTTGGGCTACCATCAAATCAAAATTAAGAACGGGGACATTCCTAAAACGGCCTTTGTTACTCGTTATGGCCAATACGAGTACACCGTCATGTCCTTCGGATTAACCAATGCTCCAGCCACCTTCTCTCGGTTAATGAACTCAATCTTCATGGAGTATTTGGATAAGTTTGTCGTGGTATACCTCGATGATATACTCATCTACTCCAAGAATGAAGAAGAACATGCCGAACATCTAAGGCTAGTATTGATGAAACTTCGAGAGCACCGCCTTTATGCCAAATTCTCTAAGTGTGAATTTGGTTACCGTAAGTGACCTATCTAGGCCATGTAATCTCCGGTAAGGGCATTGCTGTCAACCCCGAAGCGAAGTTCAAGCCGCCCTTGGCTGGACTCCACCTGAATCGGTCAAGCAAGTTCGAGTTTCTCGGTTTAGCGAGCTATTGCCGCCGCTTCACGAGAATTTCTAAAGTTGCTAAGCCTCTAACTGAACTCCTCAAGAAAGATAAGAAGTTCGAATGGACGCCATAGTGCTAGTTCAGCTTTCAGGAACTGAAAAGACGCCTGACATATTGCGACGCCTCGCGACAAGGACTAGGTTGCATACTCATGCAAGATCGTCATGTGTTTGCCTACGCTTCTCGACGATAAGGCCCACATGAGGATAACTATCCCACACACGATCTAGAACTTGCAGCAGTGGTCCATGCACTCAAAACCTGGCGACATTACCTTCTTGGTAATCGCTATAAATTTACACTGATCACCAAAGTCTGAAATACATCTTCACCCAACCGGATTTGAATCTCAGGCAAAGACGTTGGGTCGAGTTGATTACAGATTACGACTTAGGAATATCTTACACCCTAGGCAAAGCCAATGTCATGGCTGACGCACTAAGTCGCAAATCTTATTGTAACAATCTGATGTTACAACAAAGTCAACCATTTCTCCACGAGGAATTTTGTAAGCTTAACCTTCACATTGTTCCCCGAGGATTCCTTTCCACCCTGGTGGCGAAACCCCACCTTACGGATCAAATCATAACCCCCCAACGGTATGATAGAGGAATATCTCGGATCAAGGAGAACATTGCTAGCGGAGCTGCTAAGTGTTTCTCCATAGATGAACGAGGTGTTGTCTTCTTTGAGAACCGCTTGGTGGTTCCCAAGAAACAACAGCTACGGCAACTGATCCTTAAGGAAGCTCATGAATCTCCTCTCACCATTCATCCCGTAGTACTAAAATGTATCAAGACCCACGCCAGAGGTTTTGGTGGACTAGGATGAAGAGAGAAATCGCCAATACATTGCTAATTGCGATGTCGTCGTCGAGTTAAAGCAGAACATCAACGGCCTGCTGGTACCCTTCAACCTTTGGAAATTCTTGAATGGAAATGGGATAAAATTGGTATGGATTTCATTACCGGGTTTCCAGACCAACAGAGGGAATAATGCTATCTTCGTTGTCGTCGATCGCCTTTCCAAAGTAGCCCACTTCCTACCCGCTCGTGAGAGTATAACCGCTAGCCAGCTAGCTAATTTGTACATCTCTAATAGTGTCTCTTCATGGTGTTCCATTGAGATTAACTCAGACCGTGGAAGTCTCTTCACCTCTCGATTTTGGGAAGTTTCCAAAATGCTATGGGAACTCGCTCTCCTTTAGCACCGCATTCCATCCTCAATCAAGTGGTCAAGTAGAATGAGTCAATCAAATCCTAGAGGATATGCTTCGAGCTTCACATCTCTTTCGCATGAATTGGGAGAAATGCCTTCCATTCGCCGAAGTTCGCTTATAACAATAGTTATCAAGGTAGCTTGGGCAAAGCTCCTTCAAGTTCTCTATGGACGGAAATGTCGAACGCCTCTTAATCTGGTCGAAACCGGGAGAGACAACTCTTTGGCCCGGATATGATTCAGGAAGCAGAAGAGCAGGTTCGCGTTATTCGTGAGAAATTGAAAACAGCCCAATCTCGTCAAAAGAGCCAATATGACCGCAAGCATAAGCCTATGGCTTATGAAATTGGCGAGAAGGCTTACCTTCGGGTTACTCCTTTGAAGGGAACCCATCGATTCGGTATCAAAGGCAAGTTGGCTCCTCGTTACATTGGACCCTTTCGCATTCTTGCCAAATGAGGAGAAGTTGCCTACCAATTGAAACTACCTCTGCATCTTTCCAGAGTCCATGATGTCTTCCAGGTTTCCCAACTCAGGCGTTGCTTCTCGGATCCTATCCGTGGAGTGGACCACTAAACGCTTGATCTCCAAGATAACCTCACCTATCGAGAATATCCCGCTCAGATTATTGATCGCCGAGCGCACCACTCGACGCCGTAATATCAAGTTTCTAAAGGTTCAATGGTCAAACCATTCCGAGCAAGAAGCAACTTGGGAAAGGGAGGATCGCCTTCGACTTGAGTATCCCACCTTTTCAAGAACGGATCCTAAATCTCGGACGAGATTCTTTTGAGTGGGAGTGAGTTGTCACATCCTAGCTAGTCCATGCATTAGTGTGTGCATCATGTTTAACTTTCATCTGAAATTTGAAATGGGGAAGACAGAACCCCCAGAACCCCTTTTGAATCCAACTAGGGTTTACTAAAATTATTTTCAATGAACTTGAAATGCCCTTCTAAAATGCTCATCACCTTTGCTTGGGTTCAGAGCCTCTGCCAAAAGTGGTGCACAATTTTCTAGGTCATCCTAAGGTCTTTGAATTAAATCATAAGTATTTGAGTTTGGGCATTTAAAATTATATATAATATTGCAAATGCACAAATAATCCCAAACTAAAATGTTCCCTGTTGGAAATATTCCAACTAAGGACCAGGAGCAGTTTGGTGAATTTTGGAGTTGTTTAAGTATTTTTAGAAAGTCCACAAAGTTACAGAAAATAGAAAAAGAAAACAGAATGGAAAAGCTTACCTGGCGCCACCCAACCGCCCACTGCCGGGTTCTGCCCAGCCAAGGCCAGCGAAGCTGCTTGGCTTGGCCAGGCAGGCAGGCAGGTGCTCGACGGCGAGCACCGCATACGTGCCACGCAGCTGGCCGACGCCTCGCCGCTTCCCTCACCAAGCTGCGATGCGAAACGCTCCCATTCTCTCACCCCGAACCCTCAGACACCTCTCCTCCTCCCCAGCTCCTCCCCCTCGCGCTCCCACGCCATGGCCGACGCCACCGCAGCCGCACCATCACCGTAGTCGCGCTCTCCGTCGTCCTCGCGCCTCCCCGTCGTGTCTAGGAGCTCCGTCGCCCTCCTCTTCTTCGAGCTAGCCGAGCCCCGAGCGCTCGCATAGCCCGAGGCCTCTGCACCGACCTCGCCCGACCCCGCCGTCGCCGGAGATCCCCTTCACGCCGCCGCCGCACCAGCCCGTCCCCGACCGCACCGAGTGCTTCCTCGAGTTCTCCGTGAGCTTAGCTACCTCCCCCTCCTTTCCTTTCTTGCTCCCGAGCCGTGTAGCGACCGCACGGAGCTCACCCGCACGCGCCGCCGTGGAGCTCATCGCCGACGTGCTCCCGGCCATCCACCGGTCACCTCTCGGTGTCCATCATGCTCACCGCACCGTGTAGCATCTAACCCACCACTCCACGCACCTCACCGACATCGTAGCCCCGAGTTCGTCGTCACCCGAACTCCGGCGGCCGCCTAGGTCGTCGCCGGCGCCATTTCCGGCCACCCCGAGCCCAACCAATGCCACCAAGAGCTGCGGGTTGTTCCCAGCTACACATAGACACCTTACGCGGTTCATTTGGTTGTCAAACGGCCAAATCCACTCGCCGCCGCTCTGGTTTCGCCAGCCGCTAAACGCCGTGTAGTTGGCGCCGACTTTGACCACGGTGGGCCCTCGTTGACTCTCCTGGGTCAATGACAGGTGGGGCCAGCCCTGTTAACTAATCAGGTTTAGTTCTAATTAATATTTAGTAAAACTTATTATGCTGACATGCGGGACCCACCAGTCAGGTTTGACCTGGACGTCCCCGTTGACCCTGACGTCACCCTGACGCATTGCTGACGCAGTAAATAAATTACTGGAATTATTTTGTTATAGGAAATTCCATAATATAGTTCAAACTTCAAAAATTCATAGAAATTAATCTGTAACTCCAAATGCAAAGATCTATATATGAAAAATGATCAAAAAAATCCATTCTATCCATTGGTACAGGTTTCATGCATGATAAAACAAGTTAACCTTGCTGTTTAAGCAGAATAAGATAATACACCTTTATGGCTATGTTAAAAGAGCTAGCATTTGAATCTTTGATTCAAATGAGTTCATCCCTTTTTGTTCCAGTTTGCATTAGGCCAACACACATCCATATTGCCATGTCATAGCATGCATCATATTGTTGCATATTGCCATGTGTGTTTATTTTCGGTATGTCTTTCGTGATAGGTTCTGCCTCCGAGGATAATCCCGAATATCCGTCTTAAGGGCAGTATTGAAACGCCCTCGATGCGGCTATATCTCCCACGTGTCGAAGCACGACTTAAAGGCATAACCGCATTGAAAGCAATGTCGCAAGTGAGGTAATCTTCACACAACCCATGTAATACATAAGGGAAAGAGATACATAGTTGGCTTACAATCGCCACTTCACACAATACATGAGTAAAGCATTACATCATACAGATACAATCAAGGTCCGACTACGGAACCAAAATAAAAGAAGACTACCCCAAATGCTACACAGATCCCCGATCGTCCCAACTGGCTCCACTATCGATCGATCAAACGAAACAACACAAAGAACAAGATCTTCATCGAGCTCCTCCTTGAGCTCAGTGCATCACCGCACGGTTTAAATCGGCACCGCAAACTGGTTTTGGAAGTATCTCAGGTCACGGGACTCAGCAATCTCACACCATGAGATCAAGACTATATAAGCTTAAAGGTAGGACAGGGTAGTGAGGTGGAGCTGCAGCAAGCGACTAGCATATATGGTGGCTAACATACGCAAAAGAGAGCGAGAAGAGGAGGCAAAGCACGGTCGAACAACTATGATCAAGAAGTGATCCCAAACTACTTACGCCAAACATAACTCCAACATCGTGTTCACTTCCGGACTCCGCCGAGAAGAGACCATCACGGTTACACACGCCGTTGGTGTATTTTAATTAAGATCAACTTCGGTTTTCTACAACCGACATTAACAAATTCCCATCTGCCACATAACCGCTGGCACGGCCGAAAGTTCAAACCCCGCAGGGTGTCCCAACTTAGCCCATGATAAGCTCTCACGATCAACGAAGGATATTCTTCTCCCGGAAGACCCGATCAGTCTCGAATCCTGCCACAAGACATTTCACAGCAATAAAACAAGACCAGCAAAGCCGCCGGATGTGCCGACAAATCTGATAGGAGCTGCACATATCTCGGTCTCGTGGCACACTCGGATGAGCAGTCCGCATAACTAAAACCAGACCTCAAGTTGCCTTGAGGGGCGCTGACAAGACTTAGTTCGGGCCAGCACTCAAGGAGCACTGGTCCGGGGGCTAAAATAAAGATGACCCTCGGCTCCGAAACCCAAGGAAAAAGGGCATAGGTGAGGCAAATGGTAAAACCAATGTTGGGCCTTGCTGGAAAAGTCTTATTCAAAGCGAACTGTCAAGGGGTCCCATAAATCACCCGACCGCGTTAGGGACGCAAAATCCGGGAACATAACACCGATATGACGGAAACTAGGCGGCAAGAGTGGAACAAAACACTGCATAAGGCCGAGCCTTCCACCCTTTACCAAGTATATAGATGCATTAATAATATAAGATATATTGTGATATCCCAACAAGTAAACATGTTCCAACAAGGAACAACATCTCCATGTTCCAACAAGGAACAACAACTCCATGTTCCAACAAGGAACAAACTTCATCTTCACCTGCAACTAACAACGCTATAAGAGGGGCTGAGCAAAGCGGTAACATAGCCAAACAACGGTTTGCTAGGAAAGGATGGTTAGGGGCTTGACATGGCAACATGGGAGGCATGATATAGCAAGTGGTAGGCATCGTAGCATAGGCATAGCAAAAGAGCGAGCATGTAGCAAGCAAAGATAGAAGTGATTTCGAGGGTATGGTCATCTTGCCTGAAATCCCGCAAGGAAGAAGAACGAATCCATGAAGAAGACAAAAGGACGAAGTCGAACGAATCCTCACAACTCCGGAACGAAAACCGAAGCTAACGAGAGAAGCAAACCGGAAAGAAGCAAACAACATAGCAAACAACCAATCATAAACATGGCATGATGCACAATCAAGTATGATGCATGTCCGTTTAATGAGGCATGGCATGGCAATATGCACAAACAATCCTACAAATTAGTGGAGCTCAATATGCAACGAATTGCATATTGACGAAACTTCACAACATTTATTTAGTTCACTCTTGTTTAGGCTACCCAACAATATTAAATGTTGTTAAACATGGCAAGAGGTGAAGCATGATGAAACTACCTATCTAGGCAAGATTAAATGAGGCGGAAACAACAACAACAATTCCGAAAAATCCTCATATGCACATTTTGAATTTGGTGCTGATCTGACCTAAAGCATATTTTAGAGTTGTTAAACATGCAAAGTAAAGCTACCATGTTAATCTAGGCATTTAAGCAAATTAAAGCGAACAACAATTATAAACATTTAAATGTTGTTATCATGATGCGGATGACATGGCAAGTTTTAAGCAATTTTTATGAAAACGTTGACAAGAGCATTATGAAGCATTGTGTCACCGTGGTGGAAGAAAGGGGTGCCACGGCAACGAACCCGAAAATGGTGCCACGGCAACATATCGGTTCCGACAGCTCATTGAGATGTCGGTGCAAAAGAGAGCGTGAGCGGAAGCGAGTCATGCAAGATGGTGGGGTGATCCCGATTACCGGGTTCCCACGGAATGGTGGCATGGCAAAAGAGGGGCATCGCAAGGACAATTCGGACACGGTGCAAACATATCGTGCATCTCATACAACTCATGCATTCGATCACGGGCGGCATCTCGGGGTTACACCTTCGGAGCGAGCAATCGGGACGGGTCGAGTTTCGTAGAGGGAAGTAGACGTTCACGGTCGTCGAGGGAAGTAGAGGAAGTAGTCGTTCTCGCGATGATCGCTGAGGGAAGTAGTGGTACACGGCGACGGTAGAGGAAGTAGTGTTTCACGTTCGTTTTCGAAGAGGTACTTGACGGGTCCAAATCCTTCGGGTTGTCGTGGTACTTGCGGTCTCGCGATGGTAGTCGACACGGCGAGGGGGAAGTAGACGCTCATGTTCGGCGGTAGTGGTACATCTCGCCATCGAAGTAGTTGTTCGCGTCCCGTGGATGTTCGGGGTCCACGGGTCTTCGGGGTCGGCGGTAATGGTACACGCCAGAGATGTTCAAGAGGACTTGGCGATCCGATGTCTCGGGTCGACGGTAGTGGTACTTGACGATCACGAGTCGAACTTGGCGATCCGTACTTGGCGTTCCGTGGTAGTCGCTCAGCGCCCGATAAAGTGGTACTTGGCGGTCTTAAAAAACACCGTAGTCGCGGTAGGGTACTTGACGATCCACGGAAGGGTCTTGGCGCCCTTGGCGGATGAAGACGCGGCGCGAGGTGGAGGCAGGACCAGATGGCGAGGCGGCAAGCTTGGCGTCGGGCGCCGGGCCGCCGGAGTTGGCCGAGCTCGGGGGACGACAGCGCGCGGCCATGGCGTCGGGCAGGGCTTCCCGAGGCAGGGGCGCCGGAGTTGAAGATGCTTGGCGGCCGGAGGGAGTACCGGCGCAGGAGCGGCGAGGGTCACCACCGCAGGGCGCGCGGAGGAGACACGGAGGCGGGCGACGGAGCAAGGCGGCACGGCGGCCGGTCTTGGCGCAGGAGGCGCGCCATGGCGGAGGACGGCGATCCGGCAGCGGCCGCTGCTCGGGGCGCTGCTTGGCGGCCGAAGGGAGCAAGGCGCAGCGGCGGCCGTGTCCTCGGCAAGGGGGTTGAGGGCGGCGGCGAGGAGGCCACCGGGGGGTCCGGCCTGGTCGTTGACGAGGGCGACGGGGACATGGGAGTCGGAGTGGAGGAGGCGCTCGAGGAGGAGGCCGAGGGGATCACCATCACCGGCAGGACCGCGGCGGAAGGAGACACGGGAGGCGGGGCGGCGAGCTCGATGCCCGCGGCGTCACGAGGGAAGGAGAAGGATGGCTGGGGGCGACGGCGAGGGAAGCAGGAGGGGATCGAGGGGATCGGGAAGGACGAGGGGTTCGGGCGAAGCGGCGGCGTGGGAGGACGAGAGGGAGAGGATGAGAGGAGGGGGTCGGGGCTAGGGTTAAGGGCAGGGGCCGGCTGGGCCATGGGCCTTGGGCCGGCGCAGGAGATTGGGAGGCCCCGGCCTGGTGGAAGAGAAGAATGGCCAGGGGCCGGCTGGGCTGGCTCCTCTCTTAAAACAGAGAAAAAGAAAAGGAAAGGGAAGAAAAGAAAAAAAAATTAGAGAAAGAGTTGGGCCTGGGGATTATTTTCCCGAGCTCGCAAAAATGAGCTTGATCCAGGAAAATAAAAGAGGCATGATTGAAAGATTTAAAACTATAACCATTTGAATTTAATTCAATGGTATGGGTTAGGATTACATTTTGGAAGAGTCCAAAATGTTGAGAATTTAGGAGGAGTCTCGAAAAAAGAGGTAAGAATTGATGGCAAAGTTTGGGAACCAAACTTGAAGTAGAAAGGGCATTGGAATTTTGCAAGTGGGTTATGGTGATTCCAAAACAATGGAATATTTTTTTATATAGCTCCCTAATATTGGGAGGATATGTTATAAAGAGAAGTCACCATGTGAATATCCCTCGATTTAAATGGACCGAAAATCCATACGATTTATTTAGTTGAGTTTTAAAAAATTAAATGGCATGATGAGATGATGCAATGCAAGAGATGACATGATGAAAGCACAAGCAAAACAAATCACACGACAAAACTCGGAAACCCTGGAAGGTAACTGAAGCTCCGGTCTTGGGGCGTTACAACACTCCACCACTACGAGAGGATCTCGTCCCGAGATCTAGGATGGCACCGGAGAAAAGCGGAAGAGGAAGAGGTAAAACAAAGTTGCTTCTTTGACAAACGAGTGAAACCAATGAACCTCAAGAGGTTGAAAACTTGAAAGAAAGAAAACAACAAAGATGAACAAAGTTAAAAACACTCTGTTAGAAAAGATGAACATGGGATACGACGCGAACCAAGAGGTTAAGTGATAAAATAGATATTGAAACCACTCTGGTTAAAACTAGATAGACTAGGAATAAGATTGATAAAATTTGGGCAGCACTCCGGCTAAAAGAAGAAGGAAAACTTGATAAGATGAAAAGAACTTGAAGAGATGACACAACCTCCGGTTAAATCGATAAGCAAGAAAAGAACATGATCTTGGCAAAAACGAGACGATGGGTCGAAGAGAGCAACATCACAATGCCTTCGAAACGAAAGAATAGAATCTAGATTGTTGGGATAAAGGGATGGAGAAGAAAATGACAACTTCTACCACAAATGAATTTGAATGAAGTATCCTTACAAACAAGGATAGAACGGAGTTGTTTGAAAAAAAACAACAACGGTAAGAATAAGCTTGTAGTGGGCTTATGAAAACATCTCAAAATTATGAGGTGAGCTTCTGCCACCAACGGAAACAATTGATTGAATTAAGATCAACAAGAAGATGAAATCTTCTTTCGCCGAGAGGATAGTTAAAAACTTGGATCATTGATAAGCACCACAATATCAGCATTCCTTTAGGGGAAGCTTTAGGTGAAATATATCCCAAGATAACTCCAATGAAGAGATTGATGGATTTAAAATACCTCAATCTTGACAATATGTGAATCATGAAACACGAACTCAAATTGTCGAGAATGACATAACACCACCTCAAATGATAAGGTAGAACGAATTGCACTTCGGAATGCAAGATGAAGAATACTTGAACTCCTCAAAACAAAACATGTGTTGGAAGACCATGTTTATTTTGAAGTATGGCTTGACGGATCTTAACTCCGAGAGAAATCTTGATGAACAATTGGAGAAATGAAAAGAATCCTTGACGAACCATCATGTAGAGCCTCCATGAAGAACTCCGGTAATAAAAGGATGATAGAAAGAAAGAGAAGTTGACAACACAAGGTGAAGCCTTGCAGTGATAAGATGAAGCTTTGAAATGATATAGCCGAGAAAACTTGGAACTCCGGAAAGAAAGATGAACAAATGAAACCAAGAATTTTGATGGACCTCCGGAGTAAGGAATTGAACTTACTCGATGAAACAAGAATAAGAATTACATTATGCTGATCCTTCACCAATTAAATTGATGAAAAGCAATGGATTTGTCATACTACTTATTCTCGTAGAAAGGATTAAGATAGATATGGCGCAAACTTGAGAAGGTATTGATGGAACCACCGGTGGGATTGAAACAACGAATAAATTGATATGATAACAAAGGAAGTGAAATCTTGAACAAACCACCGTAAGAATTGAAAAAGAACGAAGAAAAAGAACGAATCGCCGTAAGGAATTAGAAATGAACGAAGGTACTTGAGAGAATTTAGATACATGAGAACGGAGAGATCATGAACTGATTAGTGAATACTTGAATGATGCACCGGTCAGATTTGGAGAACAAGAGCTGAAAGCTGGAATGAATAATTCTGAAATGATGGGCTCTGGATAATCAAACTGAAAAGATTTCTGAATTTCTTTGGATGGGTGAAAAGAATTCTCACAATGAAAACAATTATGAGAATGGCACGAAGCTAGAACCATGAATCTTCAAGAGAACGGACCAAGATTTAGGAGAAATCCTTCTTTGGTCTTCAAATGTTGAGAATGATGACGAGAAACACCACCATGAATTGTTGAAGCACTCCGGAATGAAAATTAGAAAGGTTGAACCAACAATGAAAAGAATGTGAAAGATCTTGGAGAAAGACATATGACTGATGACAATTCATTCTTATGTCAAGCTTTGCAAAGAATTTGAGAATAACTCCGGAAAAATAAAAGAGTCAGGTAAGATCCTGGAAAAAGACCTGTGGGTTAGGGCCCACTCAAAAGAACCACCGTTGAACAATTTCTTGAAATAGATATTGCACCGGTAGAATTAAATGGCTTGAATGAGATAGCATCCTCAAAAGAACTTGAGTGAATTGAGAATGGAAACTAGAATCTTTTGAGATATCTTCAACACTCCGGAACAATTGAATAGCGAGAAGTGGATGATTAAGAGATGCACCGACATGAGAAAGCATTTGAAACGATGAAAAGAATACGATCTACACTGAAAACTTGACTTAAATCCACCGGAGAAGAAAAATTAGAATGGAACAATGATAAGGTTAAAGCTTCCTTAGCGTCTTCATGAGAAATCACCGGATAAAACATTAAAGGGAAAGAATGAAGAAACTTCACTCAATAAAATGGATACTTGATTAAGAAATCTGAGTCCTTGAAGAAAAAAGGGTGGGAGGGCGGGAAAAAACAAAGGCAACTTGGGACGGATGAAACGAACACCGTTGAGAAAAAGCTTAGAATTGATCTTGCGAATGTTGGAATGATCGGATCCACTTGAAGAGAAGCACGTCGGTTGAGAAAAGAATTGACATGACAATCTCGATGATCAAGAAGGATTAGTATCCACATAGCAATATGAGAACACCATTTAGAATGAGGTATGGAATCAACACTTGACTTCGAAGCAACTCGAATACCACAAAACAAAACACAAACAAAGGATTGGCTTCAAGAATGAGCCGGAACAAACACATGATAGAGATTTCGCCCAAAGTGTTCGTGGTGGGGCCCACACGGACACGACGTATAGCGGACGTCACGAATGACAAACAAGACGTCCCCGAATCAGCATAGCCAAGGATTCTTTAAGACGCCTCGCGACCATCAGAATCGACCGTGAATGGGCGGACCACTAGACGTTGAACCCCAATCTCAAATCATACATCCGTCGGAAAGATATCCTAGGAGCTACTTGAATTCCACCTATAAACTCCCAAACTTTCTGGTTATGCAATCAGGTGTTGGGGATACAGGAACACAAAATATATCACCCAAACTAACAATACCTAGATCCAGCTGTATCCATCCGTCAACACATAACCAAGAAACCTTCGAAATCGTGTACCTCGACCTTCAAAAACATCCGTTATACAAGTCATGGCAATACTCCCGACTCGCCACAAGATCGGGCTATCGTGGTTATCTCACCAACAACTGCACAAAAGAGATTTCGATGTCGGCAAAACTCAGGTATTCCGAATCTGCAACGATAAAATTGTGACGACAACACCTCGGAGCTCAACTCCCGGACACCGCCACAACCCCTAAATGTCGAGGCACCAAGAACAATGTACTCGTCACAAAACCATCGAACGATTCCAAGATACCCGTGATCCTAAAAAATTTTTAGTGAAATTTGAGGAGAGGAAAGTCAAAACTCTACGTCCAGATACCTCACCAGAGCGATTTAAGGGACCGAGGAGTAAAAAGAATCCTACTCTCGATATATATAATCCTAAGACTCAAAACATTTTCCATTCTAGACTCAACAACGCCAGCAAACAATCAAGTAGGGGGCTCCTAAGTCGGGGAAGGCTCTGATACCAACTTGAAACGCCCTCGATGCAGCTATATCTCCCACGTGTCGAAGCACGACTTAAAGGCATAACTGCATTGAAAGAAATGTCGCAAGTGAGGTAATCTTCACACAACCCATGTAATACATAAGGGAAAGAGATACATAGTTGGCTTACAATCGCCACTTCACACAATACATGAGTAAAGCATTACATCATACAGATACAATCAAGGTCCGACTACGGAACCAAAATAAAAGAAGACTACCCCAAATGCTACAGATCCCCGATCGTCCCAACTGGCTCCACTCTTGATCGATCAAACGAAACAACACAAAGAACAAGATCTTCATCGAGCTCCTCCTTGAGCTCGGGTGCATCACCCGCACGGTTTCATCGGCACCGCAAACTGGTTTTGAAGTATCTGTGAGTCACGGGACTCAGCAATCTCACACCCGCGAGATCAAGACTATATAAGCTTAAAGGTAGGACAGGTAGTGAGGTGGAGCTGCAGCAAGCGACTAGCATATATGGTGGCTAACATACGCAAAAGAGAGCGAGAAGAGGAGGCAAAGCACGGTCGAACAACTATGATCAAGAAGTGATCCTGAAACTACTTACGCCAAACATAACTCCAACATCGTGTTCACTTCCCGGACTACCGAGAAGAGACCATCACGGTTACACACGCCGTTGGTGTATTTTAATTAAGATCAACTTCGGTTTTCTACAACCGACATTAACAAATTCCCATCTGCCACATAACCGCGGCACGGCTTTGAAAGTTCAAACCCCGCAGGGTGTCCCAACTTAGCCCATGATAAGCTCTCGCGATCAACGAAGGATATTCCTTCTCCCGGAAGACCCGATCAGTCTCGGAATCCTGCCACAAGACATTTCACAGCAATAAAACAAGACCAGCAAAGCCGCCGGATGTGCCGACAAATCGATAGGAGCTGCACATATCTCGGTCTCGTGGCACACTCGGATGAGCAGTCCGCATAACTAAAACCAGACCTCAAGTTGCCTTGAGGGGCGCTGCACAGACTTAGTTCGGGCCAGCACTCAAGGAGCACTGGTCCGGGGGCTAAATAAAGATGACCCTCGGGCTCCGAAACCCAAGGAAAAAGGGCATAGGTGAGGCAAATGGTAAAACCAATGTTGGGCCTTGCCGAAAAGTCTTATTCAAAGCGAACTGTCAAGGGGTCCTATAAATCACCCGACCGCGTTAGGGACGCAAAATCCGGGAACATAACACCGATATGACGGAAACTAGGCGGCAAGAGTGGAACAAAACACCTGCATAAGGCCGAGCCTTCCACCCTTTACCAAGTATATAGATGCATTAATAATATAAGATATATTGTGATATCCCAACAAGTAAACATGTTCCAACAAGGAACAACATCTCCATGTTCCAACAAGGAACAACAACTCCATGTTCCAACAAGGAACAAACTTCATCTTCACCTGCAACTAACAACGCTATAAGAGGGGCTGAGCAAAGCGGTAACATAGCCAAACAACGGTTTGCTAGGAAAGGATGGTTAGGGGCTTGACATGGCAACATGGGAGGCATGATATAGCAAGTGGTAGGCATCATAGCATAGGCATAGCAAAAGAGCGAGCATGTAGCAAGCAAAGATAGAAGTGATTTCGAGGGTATGGTCATCTTGCCTGAAATCCCGCAAGGAAGAAGAACGAATCCATGAAGAAGACAAAAGGACGAAGTCGAACGAATCCTCACAACTCCGGAACGAAAACCGAAGCTAACGAGAGAAGCAAACCGGAAAGAAGCAAACAACATAGTAAACAACCAATCATAAACATGGCATGATGCACAATCAAGTATGATGCATGTCCGGTTTAATGAGGCATGGCATGGCAATATGCACAAACAATCCTACAAATTAAGTGGAGCTCAATATGCAACGAATTGCATATTGACGAAACTTCACAACATTTATTTAGTTCACTCTTGTTTAGGCTACCCAACAATATTAAATGTTGTTAAACATGGCAAGAGGTGAAGCATGATGAAACTACCTATCTAGGCAAGATTAAATGAGGCTGGAAACAACAACAACAATTCCAGAAAAATCCTCATATGCACATTTCGAATTTGGTGCTGATCTGACCTAAAGCATATTTTAGAGTTGTTAAACATGCAAAGTAAAGCTACCATGTTAATCTAGGCATTTAAGCAAATTAAAGCGAACAACAATTATAAACATTTAAATGTTGTTATCATGATGCGGATGACATGGCAAGTTTTAAGCAATTTTTATGAAAACGTTGACAAGAGCATTATGAAGCATTGTGTCACCGTGGTGGAAGAAAGGGGTGCCACGGGAACGAACCCGAAAATGGTGCCACGGCAACATATCGGTTCCGACAGCTCATTGAGATGTCGGTGCAAAAGAGAGCGTGAGCGGAAGCGAGTCATGCAAGATGGTGGGGTGATCCCGATTACCGGGTTCCCACGGAACGGTGGCATGGCAAAAGAGGGGCATCGCAAGGACAATTCGGACACGGTGCAAACATATCGTGCATCTCATACAACTCATGCATTCGATCACGGGCGGCATCTCAGGGTTATACCTTCGGAGCGAGCAATCGGGACGGGTCGAGTTTCGTAGAGGGAAGTAGACGTTCACGGTCGTCGAGGGAAGTAGAGGAAGTAGTCGTTCTCGCGATGATCGCTGAGGGAAGTAGTGGTACACGGCGACGATAGAGGAAGTAGTGTTTCACGTTCGTTTTCGAAGAGGTACTTGACGGGTCCGAATCCTTCGGGTTGTCGTGGTACTTGCGGTCTCGCGATGGTAGTCGACACGGCGAGGGGAAGTAGACGCTCATGTTCGGCGGTAGTGGTACATCTCGCCATCGGAAGTAGTTGTTCGCGTCCCGTGGATGTTCGGGTCCACGGGTCTTGGGTCGGCGGTAATGGTACACGCCAGATGTTCAAGAGGACTTGGCGATCCGATGTCTCCGGGTCGACGGTAGTGGTACTTGACGCATCACGTAGTCGAACTTGGCGATCCCGTACTTGGCGTTCCGTGTGGTAGTCGTTCTCGCCGCCCGATAAAGTGGTACTTGGCGGTCTTAAAAAACACCGTAGTCGCGGCAGGGTACTTGACGATCCACGGAAGGGTCTTGGCGCCCTTGGCGGATGAAGACGCGATGCGAGGTGGAGGCAGGACCAGATGGCGAGGCGGCAAGCTTAAGCGCGGGCGCCGGGCCGCCGGAGTTGGCCGAGCTCGGGGGACGACGGCGCGGGCGGCCATGGCGTCGGGCAGGGCTTCCCGAGGCAGGGGCGCCGGAGTTGAAGATGCTTGGCGACCGGAGGGAGTACCGGCGCAGGAGCGGCGAGGGTCACCACCGCAAGGCCGGCGCGGAGGAGACACGGGAGGCGGGCGACGGAGCAAGGCGGCACGACGGCCGGTCTTGGCGCAGGGAGGCGCGGCCATGGTGGAGGACGAAGGATCCGGGCAGCGGCCGCGGCTCGGGGCGCTGCTTGGCGGCCGAAGGGAGCAAGGCGCAGCGGCGGCCGTGTCCTCGGCGAGGGGGTTGAGGGCGGCGGCGAGGAGGCCACCGGGGGGTCCGGCCTGGTCGTTGACGAGGGCGACGGGGACATGGGAGTCGGAGTGGAGGAGGCGCTCGAGGAGGAGGCCGAGGGGATCACCATCACCGGCAGGACCGCGGCGGAAGGAGACACGGGAGGCGGGGCGGCGAGCTCGATGCCCGCGGCGTCACGAGGGAAGGAGAAGGATGGCTGGGGGCGACGGCGAGGGAAGCAGGAGGGGATCGAGGGGATCGGGAAGGACGAGGGGTTCGGGCGAAGCGGCGGCGTGGGAGGACGAGAGGGAGAGGATGAGAGGAGGGGGTCGGGGCTAGGGGTAAGGGCAGGGGCCGGCTGGGCCATGGGCCTTGGGCCGGCGCAGGAGATTGGGAGGCCCCGGCCTGGTGGAAGAGAAGAATGGCCAGGGGCCGGCTGGGCTGGCTCCTCTCTTAAAACAGAGAAAAAGAAAAGGAAAGGGAAGAAAATAAAAAAAATTAGAGAAAGAGTTGGGCCTGGGGATTATTTTCCCGAGCTCGCAAAAATGAGCTTGATCCAGGAAAATAAAAGAGGCATGATTGAAAGATTTAAAACTATAACCATTTGAATTTAATTCGAATGGTATGGGCTAGGATTACATTTTGGAAGAGTCCAAAATGTTGAGAATTTAGGAGGAGTCTCGAAAAAAGAGGTAAGAATTGATGGCAAAGTTTGGGAACCAAACTTGAAGTAGAAAGGGCATTGGAATTTTGCAAGTGGGTTATGGTGATTCCAAAACAATGGAATATTTTTTTATATAGCTCCCTAATATTGGGAGGATATGTTATAAAGAGAAGTCACCATGTGAATATCCCTCGATTTAAATGGACCGAAAATCCATACGATTTATTTAGTTGAGTTTTAAAAAATTAAATGGCATGATGAGATGATGCAATGCAAGAGATGACATGATGAAAGCACAAGCAAAACAAATCACACGACAAAACTCGGAAACCCTGGAAGGCAACTGAAGCTCCGGTCTTGGGGCGTTACAAGTATCCTACCACCACTACATCAGGCAAGCAACCCATTGATCATTCCGATACAAACCCATGTTCTCGCTTCTGCTCTTGTTTACTGCATTAAGACAACGCGATTCAAACTGTTGTGTGCTGCGGTAGTTGAACCCACTTCCTTTGCATGACCTGTCATCGCCACAAGAATTAGATGAAACCCACTAGTATGTGTAGGAGTTGATTGAGCCATGTTTGTGATTCCTACCATGCTATGCTTGCTATGCTTAGAGTTGTGTCAGGTCTGGCTCATCGGGATGATGAACTGGAGTGAAAGGTTGTGTCGGGTTCGAGAGTGAAAGTGTTGAACACGTTTTGGTAAAGGTATCGATGAGAGGCCATGTAGGAGTACATGGTGGGTTGTTTCATTGAAGCCGTCCCTATGAACTGAGATCTGTGTGTGTGATTTAAGACTTAGCTACGACCACGCATTGGGATCCTTAATTGACCCTCTCGACTTATTAACCACTCTTGTCCTCAGTCCGGGAGTTGCAAGTAGTTTCTGGTGTTTGTAGCATGCTGGGGGCCGCACGCAGCGCTGACCTTAGGGGTGGGCTGTGTTGCGGTAGGCACGCGGTCTGTGTACCGATTCGCCTGCTTGGTGTCTAGGGAACCCTGCACACATCGCTCGGGGCCATTAGTGGAAACCTCGGCCGACTCCTGCGGATGGAACCCGAATAGGCGATAAACCTGGACTCGGGACTCGTGTGTTTAGTCAGTCGTGGCCGACACCCACGTTGGGCTTCCGCTGAAGGTTGCCGAGTACATGTCGGTAAACGGCGGTAAGTGGTGCGAGCGTGTGAAGAAGTACACCCCTGCAGGTTATAAACTATTCGAATAGCCGCGTCCGAGGTAAAGGACAACTTGGTCACCTATACAGTTCATAGACAAGTAAATGGATACTACTAAAAGCCTCAAGATAAGTGTGAGTGACGGATGGCCCTCTCGTGGGTTGACGAGAGAGGATCCACGTGGAATATTGTGATGGTGATTAGTGGACTGCAAAGCGACAAATGCTTTTCAAGTGGTGTCACGTGAGGATAGCTTAGCCAAGAGTCAAAGCTGGCTTGCTGCAAATAACTCCACCACCTTCTTGAGAATGTGCATGTATGATAGGATTCTGTTGTAAGACATGCTGAGTACCTCCGCACTCATGTTTGCTTAATTAATGTTTTCGGCGACGACAACTTTGCCCCTCCGATGGGTTTTATGTAGATCTTAACATCGACGAAAGTGAACTAGCCACCCGGTGGTGATCCAAGTCTTGTGAAGGGCCTTTGAGATAGAAGGGCTTCAACAAGCTTTCTTTCTTTTAGAGTGCGTACTCGAGACTAGTTTGCTTCCGCATGTGCTTGTATGTTTGTATGACTTGTGTGTTGGGTCATGTGACCCCTATCTGTTTGGATATGTTATGTATGGCTCCTCGGAGCCTCTTAAATAAAGTACTTTGAGTTGTAGAGTTTTGTTGTGTTTCCATGTTGTATGTACTCATATCGGGCATATTGCGTGTATGATTGAAATGCTTGGTATGAGTGGGATCCGACACACTAGTTGTTTATCCTTGGCAGCCTCTCATATGGGGAAATGTAGTCTCGTGCTTCTGAGCGATAGTAGTCCGCTACAGCCCGGTTCACCGGAGTCCTGCTAGCCCAGCACTACCGCTCGGACACTTGACTGGCCGGCATGTGTTTCACTTCGTTCCTATGTCTGTCCCTTCGGGGAAATGTCACGCGGTGATATTCGGAGTCCTGCCTAGCCTGCTACAGCCCAGGATACCGGAGTCCTGTTAGCCCAGTGCTACAGCCCGAATTCATTCGTTGATGACCGACATGCTCGATGTGATTCATGTATGCCTGTCCCCATGGGTTAGGGCCGCTTTGGGTTCACGACTAGCCATGTCGGCCCGGGTTCTTTGTCATATGGATGCTAGCGACACTATCATATACGTGAGCCAAAAGGCGTAAACGGTCCCGGGCCATGGTAAGGCGACACCCGTGGGAATACCATGCGTGAGGCCGCAAAGTGATATGAGGTGTTACCGGCTAGGTCGATGTGACATGGAATCGGGGTCCTGACAGCGTAGAAAGGAGGTGGCATCACTCGCACCTCCCCAGCCCAGTCGCCCTCGCGAGGCCAAGGGGAGCAACGTCAAGAGGAGTCTGCACCCGTGGTCCCGCTGGCTCCGGAAGTGCCAGCGCCTAGCCCGGCTGATGAGGTCCCAAGGGCTCGGGGGCCGTTGATCTCCCAGGCTCTGGTGATGACGTCGATTCGTCCTTCTGCCGCGCCACTACTCCCAGGCTCTTCTGCTTCCTCCATCGCCCTAGAGCGCATTCTTTCAGAGATGGCACAACTGCAGGAAGATCTTCTGGGCGCGGACCCGCTCCTGGTAGCCATGCGCATGGAACTGGCCTCCGGCTGGCTTCATTCTGACTTGGCGGTCCAAGCGATGCTGAGCCAGGCTGCGGCGTCCTCCGAGAAGTTGAATCAGAGTTCCGCCAAAGCTGCGTTTAATCATGATGCGACACTAAAGGACGCCGAGGCCACCCGCGGCCGCTGCCGAGAGCTGGAGGACGAGCTGAAGCGTCTGCGCGGCCAACACGAGGAAGAAGCACGCGGCCGCCAGGTGAAGGGAGAGGAGATGAGGGCCCGGGAGGACGCCATCTAGAACTGTGACGCCGAGTTGGGGGAGCTGGATAAGACACAGGCTGCTGAGCGCAGCCGGCTGGAGGAGCTGGAGAGGGAGGTGAAGGCGAAGGAGGCCGATGGTGACGCCAAGGCGAAGGTCCTGGATGAGGACCGCGCGTCCTTCGTTGATCTAGAGGAGAGGTCTAACGCGGCACTGAAGACACTCTATGAGAACGGCCTAGAGAGGACGCTAGCCACCGATGAGGACGGCCCTGCTCAGCTGCTTCCCTTCTTGGTGGAGGTGCTTGAGGAAGTTGTGGAGGGCGTCGGTCCCATGGCAGAGGCGGAGGCTCGTGTTCCTTCTTCAGCTGCGTTGACTCGCGTCTTCAGCCACCTGCACCTTCATGACCCTAGAGCTTGTCTTGACGAGCTGCTGGAGCCTGTGGCTGATGACCACTACATAACTGCCGCTGCAGCCGTGCAAGGTCAGGTGGAGGCCCTGCTGAAGAAGTTCCGCGGCTTTGCCTCCGCGCCCTTGACCGGCGGCGCCACAACTGCAGTGGCTCTGACCGGCGACCAAGGCGAAGGCGACGCCACCAAAAGAGGAGTGCCGCCCACGGGAGCCAAGGCGAAGGCGACGCCACCAAAAGAGGAGTGCCGCCAACGGGCATCGATGATATTCAGGGGTGATCTGCAGCTCCTTTCCTGTTTTATTCCCGCAATCATGCATCAGGCCTAGTGGAGGCGTTAAACTTGCTTTGATATTGTGAGAACAATATGTCTTGTAATATTTGCTTCGAGATTTTGCGATTTTCTTCCTATCCGCTTTGTGTTCTGCGTCGGCAGAGCCCGGCCCCGCGCATACCTCAACCGCCATTGGGCCGGCCGGAGAACAGGACGGACCAAGGAGTGAGGGGCTACGTGACCAGTTAGGCTCCTGAGTCGTGATGCTCAGTAGTCTCCCTTGACGCGCAAACAGCTTATAGGAAGGATGCGCGAGGATAGGTTAATGTTCTACGCCGGCAGAGCCCGGCCCCACGCATACCTCAACCGCCATTGGGCCGACTGAAAACCAGGACGGACCAAGGAGTGAGGGGCTACATGACCAGTTAGGCTCGTGAGTCAAGATGCTCAGGAGTCCCCCTTTACGCGCAATAATTTCCATACCTGCACTCGCCGAGGCCTCAGGAGGGGTGTGCGACGATCAGGTCCGAGAGACCTGGTTGGGTGGTGTGCGCTTGGGTGTGACCTGAGCGCAGCCCCAAGGTCCGGGAAACCTGGTTGGGTGGCATACGGTTTGGCGTGACCCAAGCACAGCCCCCGTGCCTAGCCCCCTCGCACGACTCTCCCGAGGGGAGGCGTTGCGGTGAGGCTGGAAGCTGAGCTCTGGGGCTCCCTGAGGTTGGTACAGCCGTGAAGCTGCCCTCAGTTGTTTATCACCAGCGCGGAGCATAGTTCTTCCGCTTGTGCATGGGCATAGCCGCTCCTCGGCAGTGTCTACGGCCAGCGCGGAGCATGGTGCTTCCACATGTGCATGGGGGGGGGGCTCCCTCTAAGGAGAGCCCCCGGGGCATGTACAGCCCCGCCCTGACACGTGGCTTGCACGGCAGGGCTGCGAGGTGTATCTGGGCACTCGTGAGCCAGCGCCGGACTCACGAGGCCCTACCTCAAGGTGGGTTGCACCTGGTCTTGGGTCTTGATAGTTGTATGTTCCTGCGAGACGGTTAGGTACAAATGCTCTACATCCTCAGGTCCCGGCCCTCAAGTGAGCTCAGCCGCCGCTGGTATGCCAGGTCGCAATGTCGTGGTCAAGGCCAGGGGGTGAGGCTGGAAGCCAGTAAGAGCTCCTGAGTCACGATGCTCAGGAGCCCCCCTGTTAACGCGCAAGAGAATTGCAAGAGAGAGGGGAGACCATGGCAGGTGGCAATCGAGCAGGTGATAACCACAGGTAGATTACGCATGGAAGGCAGGTCAGCTTGGGTAAATGCAGCAAGATACATGCCACTGGGTCAGGCCCGAGCGGCTTGGAGATGATGCAGGCCGAGGGGCGCCCCCAACAGGGTAAGCTAAAGACATGCGCAAAAGTGATACATGCCACAGGGACGGACCCACGCGGCCTGGGAATGATGCAGCCGAAGGGGCGCTCCCAGCTGAATGAACTTGGAAAATGTCACTTGGTTCTGTTGATGAGGGGTTGTCGAGGCAGCTGAAGGTACGGAGTGCGGGATTGTTCCTCACGAGCCACCGTGGCCCTGAGCCTCGGGAGGCTCTGGGGGCTCAGGTGATTCCCTGAGGACCGTCTCCATCTCTGCAGGGACGGCGTGGTGCCTGGCCTCGTGAGCCGCCAGGACACGCCGTAGGTTGTGCTGACAGGCTGACGACACACTCGGCATGCCGAAAGGCATGCGAACGTAGTTGTGTGGTGGACCCTCACAACGGCCCATGCGCGACGGCCAGAACAACTCCTAAGAAGCGGCCCTGTTGAGCCCTGGAACGTCGATGCAGACACGCAGCCCGGCACCCTCACCTAGATGGGGAGCTGCGCCTCGTAAGCGGTGGTCACCGCGCATGGCCCTTGCGTCCTGTAGTTCCTGAGTGGTCTTGGTCATGAACTCCTGAGCGGCGGGCACTCCGTGTCCCGTGTCCTCCTGAGGGAAGCGTGCCTTGAAGCACGCCTCCAAGTGGTGCCCGAGCGCCTCCCTCGTGAATTTGGCAAGGTCCGAGGCCCTCCAGAAGAGAGCCCCCGAGCCCTGCCCGAGGAGGGCGCTGGGCGCGCCTTCCTATGTTACGGAGGGAGGCGCCCCTGGAGCAAGCGCTGATCCTGACGATGTTCTAGCTGCGATGCCACCTTCCTGAGGTTCGGCACGGCGCAGCTGCTTCTTCTTCTTAGGGATGGCCTCCGGAGGGCCATCATCCTGGCTGTCAGGGTCGTCGATTGCTGCAGCTTGAAAGGCACGCTCGAGGAAGCACACCGCGTCTCTTTCTTCGCATGGGACCGTGATGATTCCGCCGCTTCCCGACATCTTGAGGACGTTGTAGCCGTGGTGGGTTACTGCCATGAACTTGGCCAGGGCTGGATACCCAAGGATGGTGTTGTATGGCAGGCGGATGTGCGCGACATCAAAGTCGATGAGCTCGGCGCGGTAGTTCTTGTGTTCTCCGAAGGTGACAGGGAGGCGGACCTGCCCTATTCGTGTGGTGGATCCGTCGGTCACTCCTGAGAAAAGCTTGGTAGGCTGAAGCTAGTCATATGGCACTTGGAGGTTGTCGAACATGTCGACGGACAGGACATTGTGCCCTGCCCCGCCGTCGATGAGGGTTTTGGTAACTTGCACGTTGCTGATGACTGGCGAACGAAGCATCGAGAGGGCACTAGCGGTGGCCACACTCTTGAGCTGATCTGCCGAGTTGAAGGTGATGGCGCATTGGGACCACCTGAGCGGGCGCGTGACCTCAAGCTTGGGGAGGACTGCATTCACTTCACGAGCAAACTGTTTGAAGATACACTGCAAGGCTGGGGCCTGAGCTCCGCCCAAGATGCAGGCGATAGCGCGTGTCACCTGGAAGCACCCAGCCCCCTCGTCTTGATGGTCGTCGTTCCTTCTAGGCGGTGGCGGCAGCGGGGGAAGACCGACGTTGCCTTGAGGTCGATCCTCACGAGGCTGGTCCCTCCAGGCGCCCTCGGGAGGATGATCCTGCTAGCGGTCCTCACGAGGCCTGTCGCGCCACTCCTGGCGCGGGCCATGGTCGTCCCATCGCCCGCCACCACGTCCTCCCCCTCGGCCGTAGCCCCGGTTGCTGCACTCGGGGCGTCGACCGAAGCGTCCTTCTCGAATGGCTCTGAGCTCTTAATAGTCGCTGGTGTTGTGGGTGGTCAGGTTGTCGAAGGCGCAGAACGGTCGGCTACTCTTTGACGACTCGGGCTGACCTCTGCCTCGCTTGGTGTCCGGCTCCGCAGCGAGCACGACTGCTTCCTTGTGCTTCACGTCCTTTGCCTTGGCCTTCTTCTCCTCCGGACCTGCAGCTGGCAGCTCAAGGAGGGAGAGGTGCCCTTCCTCAACTCTTGCGCACTTGGTCGCCAGGTTGAACAGCTCCTGAGATGTGCACAGCTCCTCATGGATAGCAAGCTCTTCCTTCATCTTGATGTCGCGGACGCCATCAGAGAACGCAGAGATGATGGACTCATCCGTCACCTTGGGGATCTTGAGGCGAGTGTTGTTGAAGCGCTGGATGTACTTCTGGAGGGTCTCTCCTGGTTGTTGCTTGATGCGGCGCAGGTCACCCGCGGCCGGCGGGCGGTCGCGAGTGCCATGGAAGTTGGCGACGAAGCGGTCGCGCATCTCGTCCCAGGAGGAGACTGAGCCTGGTGGCAGGTTCAGGAGCCACGAACGGGCGCCGTCTTTGAGTGCCATAGGGAACCAGTTCGCCATGAATTTCTCGTCACCATTGGCCGCCTCGATGCTCAGCTCGTAGAGCTGTAGGAACTCCGTGTGGTCGAGGGTGCCGTTGTAGTGTGGAGGCAGATGTGGCTTGAACTTGCCCGGCCAGGCGACACTATGCAGCTAGGGGGTGAAGGCGCGGCAGCCGACCGTGGTCGTCGGGGCCCGTCTTCGAGGTGGAGCTTGGTCCTAACGCTCACGCGCCGCCCCGGCAAGTGGCGCAGTGGCCTGCCACGGCAGACAATCCTGGCGCGGTGGGGCGAGGAGTGGCGGAGCATTCTCTTGCGGCCGAGGAACTTCTTGGCGCCCATGTGAAATATTCAAACATTCTAGGGGTCATTTGACCTTTTAAAGGCATTTAAGTGATTTTCTAGCCATTTAATGACACTAATTAAAATTTGAACTACATCTACATGCAACTCCTAACCAAAACGGTTTGAAAAAATCATATTTGTGAACTTGTGTGCGACTTAATTCCATGGGTAGTAAATTAGAAGGAATTTTCAAACATATTTGTCTCACGACATGGACACATGCATACGTATGCATGGAGTGACATGGCATTTTAATTCCAAAAAATATAAAAATGATCAGAAACACATGAAACCTTTGTTGATGTGATGTCATGCTACCAAGTTTATGTGGTAAAGAAATTGGCATGTTTGAAGAAAGTTTGGACACACACTCCTCACAAACCGGAGCAACACACTAGAAGGCTCGTGGTTCCAGGAGGGAACAATGCATGTTTGATGACGAATGGGAGATAACTTCCTGTTACGGCCTTCAACTTTTTTCTACGTCTAACGTTCACTACTACAACTGTAATGTGAAATTGTGGAAAATTCTAGGGGTCATTTAACCTTTTAAAGACATTTAAGATATTTTCTAGCCACTTAATGACCGTAATTCAAATTTGAACTACATCTACATGCAACGCCTAACCAAAACGGTTTGAAAAATCATGTTTGTGTACTTGTGTGCGAGTTAATTCCATGTGCAATAAATTAGAAGGAATTTTCAAACATATTTGTCTCACGACATGGACACGTGCATACGTATGCATGGAGTGACATGGCATTTTAATTCCAAAAAATAAAAAAAATGATCAGAAACACATGAAACCTTGGTTCATGTAATGTCATGCCACCAATATGATGTGGTAAAGAAATTGGCATGTTTGATGAAAGTTTGGACACACACCCCTCACAAACCGGAACAACTCACTAGAAGACTCGTGGTTCCGAGAGGGAACAATGCATGTTTGATGACGAACGGGAGATAGCTTCCTCTTACGGCCTTCAATTTTTTTCTACGTCTAACATGCACTACTACGACTGTAATGTGAAATTTTCAAAAACTCTAGGGGTCATTTGACCTTTTAAAGACATTTAAGTGATTTCTAGCCATTTAATGACCGTAATTCACATTTGAACTACATATACATGCAATGCCTAACCAAAACGGTTTGAAAATCATATTTGTGTACTAGTGTGCGAGTTAATTCCATGTGTAGTTAATTAGAAGGAATTTTCAAAAATATTTGTCTCACGACATGGACACATGCATACGTATGCATGGAGTGACATGGCATTTTAATTCCAAAAAATAAAAAAATGATCAGAAACACATCAAACCTTGGTTGATGTATTGTCATGCCACCAAGTTGATGTGGTAAAGAAATTGGCATGTTTGACGAAAGTTTGGACACACACACCACCAACTCACTAGATGGGCTCGTGGTTCCGAAAGGGAACAGTTCATGTTTGATGACGAACGAGAGATAGCTTCCTCTTACGGCCTTCAATTTTTTTCTATGTCTAACATGCACTACTACAATTGTAGTGTGAAATTTTGGAAAATTCTAGGGGCATTTGACCTTTTAAAGACATTTATGTGATTTTCTAGCCATTTAATGACCGTAATTCAAATTTGAACTACATCTACATGTAACGCCTAACCAAAACGGTTTGAAAAATCATATATGTGTACTTGTGTGCGAGCTAATTCCATGTGCAGTAAATTAGGAAGAATTTTCAAACATATTGGTATCAAGGCATGGGCACATGCATACGTATGCATGGAGTGCCATGGCATTTTAATTCTAAAAAATAAAAAATGATCAGAAAAACATGAAACCTTGGTTGATGTAATGTCATGCCACCAAGATGATGTGGTAAAGAAATTGACATGTTTGACTAAAGTTTGGACAGACACCCCTCAAAAACCGGAGGAACTCACTAGAAGGTTCGTGGTTCCGAGAGGGAACAATGCATGTTTGATGACGAACGGGAGATAGCTTCCTCTTACGGCCTTCAAATTTTTTCTACGTTTAACGTGCACTAATACAACTGTCATGTGAAAAATTGGAAAATGTCAGGGGTCATTTGACCTTTTAAAGACATTTAAGTGATTTTCTAACCATTTAATGACCGTAATTCAAATTTGAACTACATCTACATGCAACGCCTAACCAAAATGGTTTGAAAAAAATCTTATTTTTGTGTACTTGTGTGCGAGTTAATTCCATGTGCAGTAAATTAGAAGGAATTTTCAAACATATTGGTCTCAAGGCATGGTCACATGCATATGTATGCATGGAGTGCCATGGCATTTTAATTCCAAAAAATTAAAAAATGATTAGAAAAACATGAAACCTTGGTTGATGTAATGGCATGCCACCAAGATGATGTGGTAAAGAAATTGGCATGTTTGACAAAAGTTTGGACACACACACCTCACAAACCGGAGCAACTCACTAGATGGTTCGTGGTTCCGAGAGGGAACAATGCATGTTTGATGACGAACGGGAGATAGCTTCCTCTTAATGCCTTCAAATTTTACTACGTTTAACATGCACTAATACAACTGTCATGTGAAAATTTGGAAAATTACAGGGGTCATTTGACCTTTTAAAGACATTTAAGTGATTTTCTAACCATTTAATGACCATAATCCAAATTTGAACTACATCTACAGGCAATGCCTAACCATAACGGTTTGAAAAATAATATTTTTGTGTACTTGTATGCGAGTTAAAAAATCATCAGACGATGTAAATATCTTGTGTTCGAAAAAGAAAATGTAAAGATCTAGCAAGACAACCGGCCCCCACACGATTGACACTCTATCTCGCAGCTCGAGGTTTGGTAGGTGATTGGTAGGGATCATTAATTAGACATGACTTTGTATTGGAAACCGCCAGCTATTATGTTCACACACGGATTTTGCTGTAGGAATCTGTTTAATTCAAACTACAGTACTCGTAAATTCCGGTGACCGATGTGTGTACTGTCCCAATCGATCTAGATTCCGGCCTCCAATAAATATTCCCTTGCTCACGTCGTCCCGCCTGCATTCTCATTTACATGCTCCCCTCGCTCGCCCTCTCTCTCACACACAAATCTCTGCCATGGAGTCGCCGGTTTGCCCACGCGTCGACGAGGAGTCGCCGCCCTCCGAGGACACTCACTCAAATAGCAGCAACGAGGACCCCTCTGCGCCGGCTGACGAGGTTGCGCCGGACCCCCCAACTTTTGATTGGTTTTGGGGCCAGTACAATCTTTGTCTGTGGAAGTCAGTGCCGCCGGCTGAGAAAGCCAGGCAAGTGGCGTTCAAGAAGGAGATGGCGGAGAAGGAAGCCAGGTACCAGGCGGCCTGTGAAGCCCGTGATGCCGCCTAGAAAAAGGAGGCGGCGGAGCTTTGGGGGCGGGCGCGTCGTCGTGCCGAGGAGGTATACGAAGACGGGTACTTCACGAGCGCCTCGTTGCTGCGTGCAGGTGGGCCGATAAGCTCCAATGTGAAACCGACGAGGAGATCCGATGAGCGCCCAACGAAATGGAAAGATCGTTCGTGTGCGCCCGCCAGCAAGAGGCAGATCGGTACGTCAAGCCCGGCTAGGCGGAGGAGGCGGAGTACTGCCTCCGCACTGGGAAGACACCACGCACCAGGGAGCTGCTGGCGAGGGGCTGACAGAATACAGGCCCCAGGAGGGATTATTAGTTTTAGTATTGTTCGTTTTCAATTTTATGCATTGTTCCTAGTAGTTAAGTATCATCACGTATATGTGATGATTATATATATATATATATATATATATATATATATATATTCTGTGATGAACTAATGGACAATTAATACATATATATATATATATATATATATTATGAATTCCATTTTCCATCTATTTTTGTATACTAATTTGAATCTAGCTGTTATCATCCACATATACAGAATGGAAAGCGTATGTACACACATTGAAACAGAACATATAAGAACGGAAAACAGAGTACACACATTGAAACAAAGGAATAAAGAGAGCAATACTATGATGGCTGTGAATACATAGCTATCCACGTCGAAATGACTCAACAAAATAAAATGCGTCCATGAGACCATGACCAGCAGCCCTTGCCTACGGTTGCTCTTGGTTCTGCCTGAACTCGTGCAGGCGTTTGCCCAAGCGGTCGACACGCTCGCGGTACATCTGGAGCGCGATCTCAAGCTCCAAGTTGGCTATTTCAACGGAGATCACCAGCTCGAGGATCGGCGGCCATGTTCCTCTACCGCACCCAGGTGGACACCTGGGCCAAGGAGGCGGTCGAGCCTACGGAACAACGCGTTGGCATCCAGCTGGCCGCGGACAAGGTGAATGGCGGCACCCATGCGAACGGCACAGCATGCGTCCGGTGAAAGTACGGCGCGGCCGGCCTCTGGTGCAAGTATGGCGCTGAGGGCCTCTGCCCACTCCTGGCGAGGAATGGGGGTACTGACGGGACATGTACATAGCTGCGACATTGTGTCGATAGCAGGCAAGCACCGATGGATCCGCTCTTCCTGTGCGGCGCGCCGCGCCTCTCGCTCTGCGGCGCTCCAACGGTCCTGCCGTGTAGCGAGCCGCAACTTATCAGCGCGGACACGCCTAGCTTGCTCTGCGGCGCGCCAACGATCATGTATGTTTTACTGACATGCCTATCTTGATCCGCGGCGCTCAAGCCCCATGCGCCAAAGGTCTTCTCAACCCTGGCGATGACGCACATCACGGCATTGTCCATCGCGTTTCCGGGGAGCGCCTCGGCCTTGATGGGCCATGGCACCTGCTCGTTTTCGTCGTCGATGAGGTTGATGGCAGAGGCGGCGCTTTGGTGGGTTGGCTTGCTTGGAAAAGGTGGATGTGCTATAGGTTGTGCTTGCCGCCTCCGTGCGTCGCGCGCCGCCTAGGTTTATGCGCAATATCGCTGGGTGGCGGGAAACAGGTGAGGAAATGGCGGGAAACGGCGGCGTGTTCATAAAACACCATCAATTAATGGTAAGTTAGCATCGAAGGAACATCGAGCTAGCACAATAAGTAGATGGTGAGGAGATGAACACGGACCGCACTAGGGAACCCGTCGGTGATGAATTCATCAATCGCAAACGGTTGAATACTAGCAAGCATTTTCCCACAACACACACGGCTTATTCCATCACAAACAGGTCGAATGGATCAACTATATGCCACGTATCATACATTGTCAAAAAGTAATGCGGTAGACCTTCTTTAACATGTGTTAAATAAAAAAAACAAGGACCTCGAGGTTAAATTAACTCATGGGATGGGTCGTATCAGGCATTTAATTTGACAAATATGACCCATCCTATCAGTTAATTTAACATCAACAGAACTTCCCATCCAGTCACCCATCTGATGGTTGCTCCATCCTGAGCACACATAACTTGAGAGTTCTCTTACATGAGCTACTGGTGGAACAGACCGCCCGTCCCGCAATGGCCAATAGATGTTGTGTAGACAGACCATATCACATACATCTTATTAGAAGCAATCATTTCTGTTATTATCGGTCTTCGCACACATTTCTGATTACAGACCTGTTTGCCGCGTATCACACGCATCTTGTTAAGTTGAACCGTTTATATTCCCATGTCTCAACGCAAATACTTCATCTGAGTGAACCGTATGTTGTACATCGGACACACCTTCATCTGGCTGACCGTTTCTTTTGTGTTGCCTAATCACAAACAGTTCGTCCAAGTGAACCGTATGATGTACATCGCACACACCTTCATCTGTCTGCCCGTTTCTTTTGTTCCTCCTCATCGCAAATAGTTGATTGAATTGAACCGTATGCCCTGCATCACACACGCAACTAAAATCTGAATTGTGTTTGATGCATCCTCCAGCACAAACGTTTTGCACCTTTTTTGACAGTTTTTTTACACCACCGTTTGCGATTATGGCATCACATACAGTTTTGTCGAAGGGTCTCTGATCGTAGTGTCGCGTTAGCAGCATCCTGCAGTAGCGTACGGACTACTTTTTCTGCATGCCTTTTGGATTAAAGAGTGACGGTTCCACTTTTGCAAGAGCAGTTAAGATTGGTTTTGAGCCACAGTTGCACAGAAACATAGAAGCCTATATGGATAACATCGTGGTCAAAACCAAGGATAAGACCACCCTTATCCAGGATTTGGAGGAGACATTTGCTAATCTGCGCAAGATTAACTTGAAGCTTAATCCAGAGAAGTGCGTATTCGGTGTTCCCTCCGGCAAGCTACTTGGATTCTTCGTATCCCATCGGAGGATTGAAGCCAACCCCGAAAAGATCAAGGCCATTGAGCAGATCCAAGCGCCAAGGACAGTTAAGGATGTAAGGCGCCTAACGGGATGCGTTGCCGCGCTAAGCAGATTCATTTCCATGTCTGCCGAGTGTGCCCTGTCGTTCTTCAAAATTTTGAAGCAAGCAAGGCCCATGAAGTGGACCCTGGAAGTAGATGCAGCTCTGCAAGAATTGAAGGCCTACCTATCGTATGTGCGTACCTTGGTTGCACCAAAGAGCCGTTATTGCTTTATATAGCGGCAACCAACCAAGTGGTCAGTGCGGCCTTGGTAGCGTAGCGAGAGGTGGACGAGACAGAAAGTGGCCAGATCATGAGAGAGTCAGAAAAGGACCAGAACAACAATGAGCATGGCAACAAGAGCAACCCCAAGGACGCGGCAAGGAAGAAAGTTGTGCAGCGCCCTGTATACTTCGTCAGCTCCTTATTACAAGGGGCTAGATCGAGGTATTCTGGTGCGCAAAAGTTGATCTTTGGCCTTGTCGTGGCCTTAAGGAAACTGTGCCACTACTTCCAAGCCAATGAGATTACGGTTGTCACTCGTTTTCCGTTGCGAAGGATACTCCAAAAGTCTGAGGCCACTGGCAGAATAGTGGACTGCGCTTTGGAGTTATCCAGCTTTGGTTTGAAGTTTCAGAGCACGTCAACTATTTAGAGCAGGGCACTGGCAGAGTTTATTGCAGAATGGACGCCAACCCCTGATGAGGAAGTGACAGAAACAGCTCTCCCTGGCAAGGAATCACCCCAAGAATGGATTATGTATTTTGATGGTGCTTTTTCCCTACAAGGTGTAGGGGCTGGCGTGCTTCTTGTTGCCCCCTCCGGGGAGCACTTGAAGCACATCGTCCAAATGCACTTTTCCCGGGAAGAAGCCACCAACAATAGAGCTAAGTATGAAGGGCTCCTTGCCAAGCTCAGGATTGCAGCAGAATTGGGAATCAAGAAGTTGATCATTCGAGGAGATTCACAGCTTGTGGTGAGACAAGTCCACAAGGATTATCAAAGCCCATTGATGGAAGCATACGTCGAGGAAGTGAGGAGATTGGAGGAGCACTTTGATGGGTTGCAAATAGAGCACGTACCCCATGCGAAAAACATCACAGCTGATCACCTGTCAAAGTGTGATGCGCAGAAGCTTACTGTGGAACCAGGAACTTTTGTTCTCTATCTCTCTCAGCCCTCTGTATCACCAGCCACAGTGGCCAGGAAAAGGAGAAAGTTGGACTATGATAAGCCTCTCCCGGTCGAGCCATCCGCCCCCGGCAGAGACCCTGCCGGAAACAACTCCTCACAGCTTGCCGGACCACCCCCTCCAGCCGGGCCTATGGACCCCACAAACGAGGCTGGTGCTCCCGCAGCAGAGGAGGTGCTGCTAGTCCTTGTTGCCGAGCCCCAGACTCCAACTTGGGCAAGGCACATCGTCTGCTTCCTCCAAACCGGAGAACTTCCCGGCGACCAACATGAAGCTGAGAAAGTAGCCCGAAGGGCCAGTATGTATCAGCTTGTCGATGACACTCTATACAGAAGGAGGCCCAATGGTGTGAAATTGAAGTGTGTCTGCCGAGAGGGTGGAAAGGAATTGCTGGCAGAGATTCACAGAGGAATGTGCAGCTCACACATTAGATCAAGGGCATTAGTTGGGAAAGCATTCCGGCAAGGATTTTATTGTCCCACAACCCTCCAAGATATAGTTGAGCTCGTTACGACATGTGAAGCCTGCCAGTTCCATTCCAAGAGAACACACCTGCCTGCCCAAGCCCTTCAGACAATCCCTCTATCATGGCCATTTTCGGTCTGGGGGATCGATATCCTCGGCCCCTTCCCCCAAGCAATTGGGGGCTTTGAATTCTTGTTCGTTGCCATCGACAAATTTACAAAATGGCCGAAAGTGACTGCCGTGAGAAAGGTGACTGCTCAGTCAGCTATCGAGTTCTTGAAAGAATTGGTGTGTCGTTTCGGAGTTCCGGCAAGGATCATCACTGACAACGGCACCCAGTTCACGAGGCACGCCTTCATGCAATACGTTCGTGCCCTTGGATGCAAGATCTCATTCGCCTTTGTGGCACACCCCCGGAGCAATGGACAAGCTGAGAGGGCGAACGTTGAAGTGCTTTGCAGAATCAAGACAAGAACTTTCGATACGCTGCAGAAGCACGGCATGCGGTGGATCGAGGAGCTGCCGGTAGTCCTCTGGTCTATTAGAACGACACCTAACTGAGCTCGGGCAGACTCCCTTCTCCCTGGTCTACGGGGCAGAAGCCGTTATCCCCACGGAACTCATTTACGGGTCCCCTCGAGTTCTTGCTTACGATGAAGTAGCGCAAGATCAGCACCGGCGTGACGACATTGTGCTACTCAAGGAGAACCATCTCCGGGCTGCTACGCGTGCTGCACACTACCAGCGAGCCCCGCGCCGTTATCATAGCCGCAGGCTTCATGCCCGATGTTTTGACGAAGGTGACCTTGTCCTTAGGCGCGTTCAGTTCGCCAAGGGTACAAACAAGCTATCACCGAAGTGGGAAGGCCCTTACCGGGTGGTACAAGCCACTAGACCTGGCGCAGTCCGTCTGGAGACCGGAAATGGCACTCAGCTGCAAAACTCAAGGAATATTGAGCATCTCCATAAGTACTACCCAGAAGTAGCGAGGCTGCCGAGCCTTCGCTCGCAGCCACCCTTTTGTCTGAGCCTTGCCTCAGCTGCATGTAACCCCTTGTACAAAGCCGGGGCGATGACCCCACGCGTCAGATTTGACCTGGTCAGCACCGTCGACTTGCTGACGCAAGCGTGATGCAGTGCTGACGTAATTATTCATTTTCCTGGATTATTTGTATTTTGGAAATTCCAGAAAATAGCCAAAACTTCAAAAATTCATAGAAATTCAACCACAACTCAGATTGAAATAATTTATATATGAAAAATTATCAGAAAATTTCAATCTATCCATCTGTACCATTTTGATGCATGACAAACCAACCTATACACGCTGTATGTATGGAAACACACTTATGGCATTTAAAGGGAGTTAAATTAGAGTTGCATTTGAACCTTTGGTTCAAATGGACCTCTTCCAAGTTGAATGCTAAATGCATTAGCTCAAAATACATCACATATTCATGCCATATTCATGCATCATATTGTTGCATATGCTTGTGCTTGATTGTCGACACCGTTCCTTCTCGATAGGTTCTGCTCCGGAGAGTGCTCCAGAGTACCTGTTTGTGGAGCAGTGCCCCCCTGTTGATCTACCAGGCAAGCAAACCCCCCTTGTTCATTCCGATACAATCCCACTCTCTCACTCCTGCTCTCTTTTATTGCATTAGGACAACAACGATTCAACTGCTACTTTATGCTGCGGTAGTTGAACCCATTCCTCTGCATGACCTGTCATTGCCACAGTAAATAGTTAAAACCCACTAGCATGTGTAGGAGTTGATTGAGCCATGTTGTGTTCCTACTATGCCATGCCTTCTATTGCTTAGAGTTGTGTTAGGTCTGATTCATCGGGAATGAATTGGAGCGTTACGATATGTTCTGATGCCGAGAATTAAACGTGTGAACACGATTTGGTAAAGGTAGCGGTGAGCGGCCATGTAGGAGTACATGGTGGGTTGTCTCACTGGAACCTTCCTTAAGTACTGAGTTCTGTGTATGTTGTCCAATGACTAGTTACTACCACACATTGGGCTCCGGGCACTCCAAGCTCTCTCGACTTATTAACCAACTTGATCTCTGTCTAGGAGTTGCAAATAGTTTCTGGTGTTTGTAGGTAGTGTTAGTAGTCTACCAAGTGGCACCCGGCCAGGTGGCTTGGGACAGACTAGGCATAGTGGGAAGGTGTACCAAGTGGCACCCGGATGGTGGGCTTGGGAACCCTGCTCACATTGTTTGGGGCCGTGAGTGACACCCCGGCCGGATCTCCTTGTGGATGGAACCCGAATAGGCGATAAACCTGGACTAGAGTCTTGTGTGGTTAGTCAGGTCGTGGCCGACACCCTCGCCAGGCTTCCGCTTGAAGGTTGCCGAGATACATGACGTGTACATGGTGATAAGTGGTGAGAGCGTGTGTGAAGAAGTACACCCCTGTAGGGTTATCATGATCTATTCGAATAGTCGTGTCCTCGGTTATGGACTCTTGGATGCTTACGTGGTACATAGACAACTTGAAGTGGATACTCTAAAATGCTCAAGATAAGTGTGAGTGCTATGGATGGCCTTCTCGTAGTGAGACGGGAATGAATCCATAGTGGTGTATTGAGGTGGTGATTAGTGGACTGCAGCGCTTTCTTACCTCAAAGAAGTTACTCGTAGTCGAGAATAGGTTAGCCACTCGAGTCAAAGCTGGCTTGTCGCAATCGAACCCACATTGCCTCCTTGATACTAATGCATGTATGATAGGATCTGATGTAAGTCTTGCTGAGTACCTTTGTACTCACGTTTGCTTTATTTTCGTTTTGCAGATGAGACATCTGTCTCACTAGTAGTTCTGCATGGACTTCGACGGATAGCTTGTTACCTCAGCTACGATCTTGTACCCTTGGGAGGGTCTTGTAGATAGTCAGGCTTCTCAGCCTTTTTCTATTGTACTTGTTTGTATTCAGACATGTAATGCTTCTGCTTGTTGCTTGTATGCTCTGAATGATGGGTCATGTGACCCCTGTCTGTATTTAATGCTATATGGCTCTTATGGGCCTTTATCTATATGAGTTAGCGTTATTTTGGGATGCCATGTTGTACAACACATACTTGCATGTTATGCGTACATGTAACATGTATTGCTATATGTGGGATCCGACAACCTAGTTGTCTATCCTTGGTAGCCTCTCTTATGGGGAAATGTAGTCTAGTGCTTCCACCGAGCCATGGTAGTCCGCTACAGCCCGGTTTACCGGAGTCCTGCTAGCCCACCACTACTGCTCTGGAACACTTAGACTGGCCGGCATGTGATTCACTACGTTCCTGTGTGTCTGTCCCTTCGGGTAAATGTCACGCGGTGACATCCGGAGTCCTGCCTAGCCTGCTACAGCCCGGGTTCTCGGAGTCCTGTTAGCCCAGTTGCTACAGCCCGGATTCACACGCTACTGACCGACATGCTCGATGTTGTTTCATGTATGCCTGTCCCCGTAAGTTAGTGCCACTTTGGGTTCACGACTAGTCATGTCGGCCCGGGTTCTCTTTCATATGGATGCCAGCGACACTATCATATACGTGAGCCAAAAGGCGCAAACGGTCCCGAGCCATGGTAAGGCACACCTGTGGGAATACCGTGCGTGATGCCGCAAAGTGATATGAGGTGTTACATGCTAGATCGGTGTGACTTAGAATCGGGGTCCTGACACTGTACCGCTTGTCTTGACTTGTTTTCATCTTTGCATGGATGCGGAGACGCTGGCCTAGAGGGTGAAGAGGGCTAAAGCCTCGGCGGGCGGTCAGCCCCCGGCGGGTACTTCGAGGGTACCACTTGTGGTGCTGAGCAGCCCGGACAGCAGCCCCCGGCACAGCCCTAGCATGAGTTCATCATTCACCCCTCGTCAACATGTGTTGGGGTGCACTATCTCCTAGTGCAGACCTTGCCGTAGTCGCAGGGGGAGGACAGGAGCAGGAGGAGCCACAGAGGGCTACCCCTAACACGCCGCCCCCATCGACCACGCCGCCCCGAGGGGCGTCCCCGACAAGGGCGCCAAGCACCGAGCCCATGCACACAGAGGGGGGAGGAGAACTCGGGCGCCGGTGGCTTTCCCTCGGTGCCAAATGTTGGCGGTGAGGGGACCTCTGCTCCCGAGCACGGCACTGGTAAGCCGCTCGCCTTTCGTCCCTGTTCTTTTTCTTTTCTTGCTGATTCTTGGTCTTGGTTTTGTCTCATTCCCTTCTTGGTGTCCAGATCTTCCATCGGCGGACCAGGAGGACATAGACGCCATCATCGAGGATGTCGCCAAGGACGCCGCGGCAGAGGCTGAGAAGGTCGCTGCCGAGGAGTCCACCAAGGGTGCTACCGAAGACGCTGCCAAGGGGCCTGCCGGGGAGCCCGGCAAGGGGCCTGCCGGAGAGGCCGGCAAGGCCGCCACCGAGGAGGAGGTGGTCGATGACCAGCCTTCCTCCTCTGTTGCCTCTGGCTCCAGCAGGTATCTTAGGGTGACCGACGACCTCTTCGTCCACCTCCCAGGGGCATCCAGCTCCACGGCACCCGTCGAGGGAGAGGTGTTCGATGAAGAGGTACTTGCCGCTGCTGGGCTCGAGGTCGTCGACGAGCCGAGCGCCGGTGGCGACGGCTCTCAGGAGGAGCAGCTTCTCTAGGCCATGGGCGCCAATTTCCGGAAGCTCCATGCGCTCCACCGCTCCCGCCTGGACAAGATGAAGTCCAGGATGGCAAGGGTGGACAAGGCGGAGGCGGACCTCAAGGTGCGCGTCGCCGAGGCGCAGACTTGGTTCCGCCAAGCTAGCGAAGAGCTGAAGGCCGCCCAGGGCGAGCTGGCCAAGCGCGATGTGGAGCTCACCGTGAAGCTGGCCGACATCAAGAAGGCCCAGGAGACGGCGGAGGGCTTGGCTGCTGCAGCCGAGGCCGCTCAGACCCAGCATCAGGCCACGCTGAACTCCCAGGAGGAGGACCTCACCAAACGCGAGGCAGCCCTCGACGCCAAACTCCACGCCAAGGACGAGGAGGTGGAGAAGCTTGACACGCATCGGACACAAGAGCTGGAGCAGAGGCACATGGAGACGCTCGATGCCCAGGCTCTGGTGAAGGAGCTGGAGGTGGAGCGGGACAGGCTGAAGAAGTAGGCCCTGAAGCTGTCCCAGGAGAAGGACACGCTCAGCGACGCCTTGACCGAGGCGCAGGGCGCGGCCGTTATTAGGGCCGGGGAGCTCTCCGAGGCCAACAATTCCATCAAAGACCTCAAGCTTAAGCTGGAGGGCCTCGAGGAGATGCTCTCATAGGCCAAGTCTCAGGAGGAGACCCTGGCCAAGGATCTGGAGGCCGAGAAGCTGCAGCGGAGGAACGAAGCCGCCAGCCAGAAGGATTTCGTGGAGGGCGAGAATCGTTGGATCAGCTGCCTCGAGGACGTCGCCGGCAGGATCACCATGCAGCTGGCTACCATGGGGATGCCAAATGTGAGGTACGCCCCAGAGCGCAGCGGGACTACCAACGCCAAGCTGACCCTGTTCTTCGAGGGTGTTATCAGGGCCCTGGAGCAGTTCCACTCCAACAGGGCGACTTTGCTGGCCGATAAGAACCGAAGGCTTTGCCGGGGTGCCATGACCAAGGTCCTCACTAAGGTGGCGTACTGGAATCCCTCCCTTGACTTCGACGACGCGCTGGAGAGCTTGCCGGAGGGCACTGACCTCGCGCCGCTCAAGGAGCGTATCGAGCCCATCATCAGCCTCATCGACGGAATTCGAAGGGTGGAGGGCCAGCGCCGAGATTAGGCACCCTGTTTCTTATCGCCGTTGCAGGTTCATGACCAAGACAATTTCTATCTTTAGTTAGAACCGCGACAACAATTTGATGTAATATAACTCTACAGTACTCTGGATACAATGCATGTTCTTTTCCTGTTCTATTTCCCTTTGTATGTCCACCCTACGTTAACCGGGTGGGCTTGCCGGCGCGTAAACCCAGGGCGGCGTCTTGAGGACGGATCCCCATTAGCCTGCGGGTGCACTTGCTGCCGGGCAAACCACCCCACCGCCCTTAACGCGGCCGCTTGACCTATCGAGCTTGACTCTAGTCAGAATCGAGAGCGTTGCCTAGTGCGGAAGGCTACCCTGCCACTCTCGACGCGGCCGCTTGAGCTGTTGAGCGGACTAGAAACAGAACAAGGGTGTTGCCAATTGCGGGAGGGCCCCTTTACGTGCGGGTTTTCCATACATAGGCAGGATCTCCGAGGACAATAAACTCATGTATAAAAGGAAATAGCTCAAGGCTCTGGATGACTTAGCTTTTCTGTTGCCGCGCTGGCGCCCTTCGCGCTTGCAGGCGGCGTAGTTTTCTCCTGGTCGTCTTCTTCTTTAGAGGCCATGGCGATGAAGAATTGCTAGGTTAACTACTAGACCAGGTTCTCACAATTGCACCCCCTACCTGGCGCGCCAAAGATGTCGGTGGGAAACGACACCTATGGGATCACAAGAATCCCTACTACGGTTGCCGGGGCGCGGGGTTGTGAGAAGAGCAGGATTAGCAGTCAACACAAGGATCGTTTACCCAGGTTTGGGCCGCGAGGATGCGTAATACCCTAGTCCTTCTTTGCTGTGTATTTGAGAGAGTTCTTGAGCTCTCGAACTAGCTATGGTGGCTGCGTAGTTCAAAAGAGTCGAATCTCTCTCCAGTATGCCAAGGGCCTCCTTTTATAGTTGGAAGGGGCTGCCACAGTGGCACACAGGAGGTGGAAAGGCCTACAATTCTGCGAGCTTATCTCTTGTGTTATAGGACAAGACGCATTTAATGCGTAGCTTAGGTGTCCCTTAGCTTTATTGGGGACGGGAACGAGGCCCGTCCCGTCCGTTGCCGCCTCGCCTTGCTTTGACACGCGCCCAGGCCAGCGGTGCATGTGGCGCCATGTAGGCAGGCAGGCAACTGAGGTGGTGTGGTGGTAGGGTCTTCACGAAGATCTGCATGCCATGCCACCACGCAGGTGCTTGCTGAGTTGGCGTAGAGGCCGCCCGTCGCCACGCAGGTGCCTTCCCAGCTGGTTGAGCTAGCAGCTGCTTGGGGACGGCGGTGTAGTCTTGGTCGATGCGGGCCTGGCTGTGGCCCTGCTGACGCCCTCGGCAAGGGCCTTGCCAGGGGCCTGGAAAGGGTCTTGCTGTGGCGTTGCAGTCGTCCCCGGCAAGGCGCTTGCCGGGGGTCTTGTGTATCTCCTCGGCAAGGATCCCGCCGAGGGTCGTCGTCTTCTGGTTCTCATCTTATCTCATATCTCTATGGTCTTGACAAAGATTTGCATGCTACCACGGAGGTGCCTCCTGAGCCCTAGTTCCAATGTGGTTGGTTGAGTTGGAACCCGAGGGCTCAAGGGTGGCTCGCTCTGTTAGCATCGGGTAAGTTGCCCCGGCAAGGCTCTTGCCGTGGCCACAGAGGCTGCCCTGGCAAGGGCCTTGCCGGGGGAGTCCACCTTGCCCTCTCACTCTTTGGTATCTTTGCTCTTGGCGTTGCCTTGGCCATCTTGTGCTTCGGCTTCTCTTCGGCTCCCCTCCTCTGCCCTGCTTAGTGTGGCCGTGGCGCGCGGCTCCGACTGCCCGTGCACAAGTAAAGGGGTACAAAGGTGTGCCCCTACTTTTGTACACCGACACAATTTAAGATACTAGGTACAAATTGTGACACTGTCTTAGGATGTGTTTGGCTGAATGTGTGGTATGAATGGGTTGGGACCGTGACAGTGTATGAATCACATCTAACAAATGATTTGTAACAACGAAAGAGGGTCTAACCTTCTCTCCACATGCCAGAAACTTCCTCCTATTGTCCAGAGATTCAAACGCAACTAGCTTCGCGCATGGAGATTGATGGTGACAATGAGCAGATAGATCTTCAGCCACCCCGCTCCATTCGTTGCCACTGATGGTCCTAGGGAGCTACAAGAGGAAGAAATGACTCAAATCGACCGCCCGGTAAAAATCTTCATTCCAAGTCATAGCCCGTGAGAGAGAAGAGAGGCATACCCGGGTGGTGAAGGAGTCGTGGCCTGTGGAGGAACCGTTGGAGAGGTCTTTGAAGAAGACCATGGTGACCCCGACGGTAGGATGCGAGACGGCGAGAGCGAGGAAGCGGCTATAGCTTAGGAATGAAGGGAGGAGGAAACATGGGAAATGTGACTTGTGGTCGGGGAGAAAAGGGGGTGGGGTAGGGGAAGGGTGCGGGAGTAGATATTTTGGCAGTAGGCCAAAATTTTGAAATGTGGAGGGAAACTTTGCGCGCGGTGCCGCCGGACCATTCACTTTGAACGATTGTGTGTCATCGCAAATGATTCTTCTGCTTTACGGGCATGGGATGAGTCTGATAATTCAAATTTTGGTGGAAATTTCCCTAGGTACGTCATTGCATAATTTAACATCGCTTGCTAATTTGGGCACACAAAAGAGTGTACAGTAGACAGACCACACTTACTGAATCGAGCAATTTTAGTAATTAAAAAGAGCCAGTTGACCTAAACATTGCTCTAACAAAAGACCATTATTAAAAACAAAGCATCGGTACGCATAATTTTAACAAATCCGCCGCCGCGCTGGCCTATCCATCGCCGATGTGAGATGAAGACGTCAATGACTTGTCCTGGCAACATGCCGCCATTGGTGGACTCCGCGTCCCCCCTGCTGAAGTCGACCGCGTCCTCGTCCTCGTCCTCGTCCTCGGCGCCGCCCTCAAGGTTGTAATACTCATAGTAGTGGTTGTGCCAGAGCTCGCGTTGGTACTCCACCGCCGATTCCTCCACGGACAGACTCTTCTCTACCTCGACCTCGTCCACACGCAACTCCTCCTCTCGGCGCTCCTCGATCTCCGCCGCCTCCTGCATCTCCAGCTCCCTCTTGGCGACCTCATGAGGAAGCAGGTGCTCCATGGCCGCCACCGCCTTTTCAGACGTGGGTTGCGTGCTGGATTCCGAGGTGGCCTGGAATATCTAGGCGTGTGCATCCTCGATGTTGGCATGGATGGCCTCCACCCGGGCCAGGGAGACATCGGCTCGAGCGCTCTCGGTGTTTGCAGCCGCCGTCGCAGCCGCAGCTGCAGCCGTCTCGACTGCTGCAGCTGCCCTGTCGGCTGTCGCAGACGCCCTCTCGGCGGAAGCGGCCACGCTCAATGCGGATGCAGCAGCACTCTTGGCGTTGGCGGCCACGCTCTCAGTGCAGGCGGCGGCGCTCGGGGGGATGCGGCCGTCGTACGGGCCTTCACGAAGCATTTCCACGGTGTCATCTTTGCAAGAAGGGGGTGCGGGAATGGGGATCATGTCACACCCTGCATTTTGTAACATTTCATTTGCTTTAATAAAGCCTGAAAATTTGTACCAACAAAAACTTTTGCATTATTTGGCTTTTTATTTTGGAGTTGGTTTTCTCTCTGTGATTTTCAAGTGCTCTTCAAAGTCAACACAACTCCACCTTATATACTTCATATCCTTGCCCTAAACTTCTTTCCAATGATCATGACATGTGTATAGTGCAATATAGTATTTTCTTACAAAAATAATTTGGCCCAAAAAGTATTTTCTAAAATTAGTTTTTCAAAAACCCCTAAGTTGAGGTTTGCACTACAAGTACTTGATTTGGGGTATGAAAAATATTTCAAAAAGTATATTTGAATCCTATTAGATGTAGGACTCCCATAAACCAGAAAAATATAATTTTAAAAGCTATTTTCCTATTTTATTTAAAAGCTTTTTCTTAAGGCCAGAAATGGTCTTTAATAGGGAAAAATTATTTTATTGTTTCAAAAATATTTGACAAAAATCAGGGAAACTCAATGGACATATATTTTCCATATATAAGAGTTTCAACATATGGTCATGATCAAAATATTGGACGAAACCTCCCAAAACCATTTCTGCCCATTTCAAAGATTTGAAATATTTCTACAGGAAATATTTTCATAAAAGTCCAAGAAAAATCTAGCAAGTCACAAATGCATATTGTGATGGTCTTGCAAAGCCTCACTTCAATCAAGGTCATTTTGGTTCACCAAAATGCCCCAAAACCCTCTCTGACCAGAATCAAATTTGAGCAAGTTTGTACTACCAACTTTCTCCCCTTAACCCCAACTTTTGTGAGCATGTTCACATGAACAAATGAGACCACTACACCAAGTAGTGCATCAAGGAGAAGTGATATGCTCAACTAGATCTACACAAGTCTGTTTCTGCTCATTTCTAGGGTTTACAAAAGTTGCATTGGCAACTTTGCCCAAATAAGCTCCAAATTGGTGGAAGGCCATATTTGTATGTGTCATTCCACCCTGTGGAGTCTCATGGCATTTGGAAGTCATTTTCTTGCCAAAACCTTTACCAAACACCTTCTGCCACTTTTCAAAAATCCTCATTTTGACCATTAAAACTATTCTCCTTGAGCTCCCCTTTTTACCACAACCCCTCCTAGACCTCCTCTACCTCCAGTAACAATGGCAAGTCCATAGCTCAATTATGGGATGGGTAAAACCCCACTTTCTCTCTCTGGACAGCCCCTTTCTCTCTCTTCCTCACCTCCCTCCTCACTCCAGTGGCCATCCATGGCATCCAATGCCCCTACCCACTTGTTTACTTTCCTCTAGCACTACCAGACACGAGTGGGCACGCCCCCTGCCCCTTAAACAATGCCATGGCAGCCATAGAAGCGCTCTGGAGCGCGCTACAGTGCGCTCCCGCACTGTAGCCGCCCCCTGCCAAGCAGCTCCGGCCACCTCGGGCCTCCCCCGCGCGCCTGCCGATGCGCCTCGGCGTCCGCAGCACGCTACGCGGTCGGCCCCCTTCTCTCTCCTCCTCCCCGTGCCTCCGCGCTTGCGAACAAAGGCCGCCCGAGCGCGCCAATGGAGTGGCTCGCACGCGCGCACCCCTGACCTCTCCCCACTTCCTCTCTCTATCTCACCCGACGTGGTCGACGTCCAGGAACACCCCAGACACCACGCCTGCTTCCCCCGAGCCCTTTAGCGACGAGCGTGAGCTCGCCGGCGCACGGGTCTACTGGACCTCGCCGTTCGCCTATTTAAAGGCCTCCCCGAGCCTCCCTATCACCACCACTCGCTCCTACCTACTCCAAAAAGGCCCCCTGTGCCCTCCACTCTCCTCCAGGAGCATCCGAGCTCGAGATCGAGCTCGAGCTCCGCCGCCTCGGGTCGTCGTCGATCTCGAGTGCACGGGCTCCTCTGCTCCTCCTCTCTCTCGTCTGGACTCTCCACACCTCCTGATCATTTCCCTCTCTCCCCCCTCTTTGCAGTCGGGAGCGGCCGGAGCCATTGTCGCCCGACGCTCCTCCGCCGCGAACCTCGTCGCCGGCGAACCATTGCTCCCCTCTGGCCAACTCCGGCACCACCCGAACGGCGACAAGACGAGGAGTCCAGCGGTGCCATCAGCTCACCTCGCCGTGCCCGGAAACGTCGCTGGTGAGCTCGCCACCCTCTCTGGGCCGAGGTTGAAGACGACGGCCGTGGGGCCCATCGGTCAGCCTCACACTCTGACGGGTGGGCCCCACCCGTCAGGTTTAAACACGCACGCTGCAGCAAGACCGTTTCTGGCGTCGGCGAAGGCGATTTTGCCTTTACGCCTTGACGTGGCAGCCTCGCGTGGGCTGAAACCCATCTGGGCCTGCTGCACTATGGTCCTTCGGCCCGATTGCTGCATCTGCTTTTCCTTTTTCTTTTTCTGTCATTTTCCAAATATTCCACAGGATTAAATACTTGTCCAAATGAATTAATTCCAATTCCCAAATTCCTAGAATATTGCAACCTATTTAATGGTGCAACTTTCATTCAAATCCAACAACCTTTTCATCACTGTAAATATTTAAATGTGATTTTAAGCATTTAAATATGCCTTTGTAAATCCATTTCTCCTATTCTGCTACTCCAAAACCAAAACTAAGAATTTTTCCCTTCTTAGTTTTCACCCTAGTATTTTACAAAAACAAGTTGACATTTTTCTGAGCACTTTGACTTTTCTGTTTTCATTATTGTCTTATTTTTCCGTTATTTTCTTGCGACGTTTAGATCCCGTATTTGACGAAGTTGCTGAAGGAGAAGGAGGAGAAGGATTTGAAGACCTCGAAGAACAAGCTAATCAAGGCAAGCAGCCCTTTGACCATGACACCCCTCTTGTTCATCGGTACCCTTTTACCCGATTGCATGATGATGAAATGTGACGATGGTAAACTTGTTGTGAACCACCACATGATGCATACCCCTACTCATGACTTTACATTGTTCGTGATTGCATTTTCAAGAAACTAGTTGATGCATAAGGATGCATGTGTACCATGAACTCTTCATGGTTACATTCTTTTGAAAACCCCATCGGGTGCCCCTAATGCCCTTGGGAGATGTTGAACTAAGGTCATCACTTGAGGAAGAAGTGGTGTATCAAAGAGAGCTTTTGGTGTGTGTGTAAAGTGATGGATTAGATTTAGGTGTGATTACCGTCCCAACCAAACATGTGCAGCCACTCTACCCCTTATGGGACGGGGCATTATTGATTACTTAGGCTGATACTAGCATGGTGCACACATTACTAGTGACGGGGGTGACTTGAGGTCACTCTTGGGACGGGGTCGTGCTTGGATAGGCGGCCATGACTGTTTTCACAGGGCACCGGACACACCGTTGGTCCCTTCGTGTATGCGAAGTAATGTGAAGGGCAGAGTCCCACGACCTTTTGCTTATACACGAGGGCCGTGTATCAACGAGTGGACCCTATGTTAGTGTCGTCTAGGGAAAGATAGTGATCGGGTGCTTCCCCCGAGTACTTGAGGTACTGCGGGATCGTGGATGACACGAAAGCTTCCCGGATCTTGTGGGTACAGTGCGCAACCTCTGCAGAGTGTCAAACTATTCGAATAGCCGTGTCCACGGTCATGGACGGGTGGGAGGTGCTACTTAAACTATGTCCAGAAATTTTACAAATCATGATGCATGTGTGTGTGGAAAGGAGCTAGTTGTGTCAAGGTGGAGACTTGACATGTTGAAATGACATGACATCGATTCAACTCTATTTATGTTGATATCCGTAACCTATTCTCGAGGTTACCCATGTTTCATTGATGCATATCTCACAAGTTGATAGGACATCTTAACTAGCTTGATGCTAGGTTGCTTACTCGTTGTGCCATTGCATTGTTACATTGAACCAAATCATGGGTTGCTTGCGAGTACATTCAAAGTACTCATTGGCTTGCCACTGATCAGGATTTGGGGATTCGGGGGTTGCCAGCACTGGAGCAGACGAGCCGGCAAAGCTTAAGGGGGAGACTTAAATAGACCCGGATATTTTCATCGCAAACGGTTCCTAGAAAACAAGTGTGTGTGATGTTGTAGATATTTTTTATTAGCTGTGAAAAACGAATTTGGAGTAAAGTGGCAATAGATGGTGTTTTAAATGAACGAAATACAATTTAGTACTAATACAACTGTCATGTCAACTTTTGGAAAATTCCAGGGATCATTTGACCTTTTAAGACATTGAAGTGATTTTCTAGCCATTTAATGACCGTAATTGAAATTTGAACTATATGTACATGCAACAGCTAACCATAACGGTTTGAAAACTAATATTTTGTGTACTAGCGTGCGATTTAATTCCATGTGCAGTAAATTGAGAAATTTTCAAACATATTGGTCTAACGGCTATGACACAATTCAGCTTGGAGTGACATTGCATTTTAATTACAAAATAGTAAAAAAAATCAGAAACACATGAAACCTTGGTTGATGTAATGTCAGGCCACCAAGATGATGTGGTAAAAAAATGCCATGTTTGACGAAAGTTTGGATACATAGCCTTCACAAAATGGAGCAACTCACTAGAAGGCTCGTGGTTCCGAGAGAGAACAATGCATGTTTGATGACGAACGGGAGATAGCTTCCTCTTACGGCCTTCAATTTTTTTTCTACATCTAACATGCACTACTACAACTCTAATGTGAAATTTTGGAAAATTCGAGGGGTCATTTGACCTTTTAAAGACATTTAAGTGATTTTCTACCCATTTAATGACCTAATTCAAATTGGTACTGCATCTACATGCAACGCCTAACCAAAACGGTTTGAAAAATCATGTTTGTGTACTTGTGTGCGAGTTAATTCCATGTGCAATAAATTAGAAGGAATTTTAAACATATTTGTCTCACGACATGGACACATGCATACGTATGCATGGAGTGACATGGCATTTTAATTCCAAAAAATTAAAAAATGAACAGAAACACATGAAACTTTGGTTCATGTAATGTCATGCCACCAATATGATGTGGTAAAGAAATTGGCATGTTTGACGAAAGTTTGGACACACACCCCTCACAAACCGGAGCAACTCACTAGAAGGCTCGTGGTTCCGAGAGGGAACAATGCATGTTTGATGACGAACAGGAGATAGCTTCCTCTTACGGCCTTCAATTTTTTTTCTACGTCTAACGTGCACTACTACAAGTATAATGTGTAATTTTCAAAAATTCTAGGGGTCATTTGACCTTTTAAAGACATTTAAGTGATTTCTACCATTTAATGACCGTAATTCACATTTGAAGTACATATACATGCAATGCCTAACCAAAACGGTTTGAAAAATCATATTTGTGCACTTGTGTGCGAGTTAATTCCATGTGTAGTAAATTAGAAGGAATTTTCAAACATATCTGTCTCATGACATGGACACATGCATACGTATGCATGGAGTGACATGGCATTTTAATTCCAAAAAATGAAAAATGATCAGAAACACATGAAACCTTGGTTGATGTCTTGTCATGCCACCAAGTTGATGCGGTAAAGTAATTGGCATGTTTGACGAAAGTTTGGACACACACACCTCACAAACCGGACCAACTCACTAGAAGGGCTCCTGGTTCCGAAAGGGAACAATGCATGTTTGATGACGAACGAGAGATAGCTTAATCTTACGGCCTTCAATTTTTTTCTATGTCTAACGTGCACTACTACAATTGTAGTGTGAAATTTTGGAAAATTCTAGGGATCATTTGACCTTTTAAAGACATTTAAGTTATTTTCTAGCCATTTAATGACCGTAATTCAAATTTGAACTACATCTACATGCAACGCCTAACCAAAACGGTTTGAAAAATTATATATGTGTACTTGTGTGCGAGTTAATTCCATGTGCAGTAAATTAGGAGGAATTTTCAAACATATTGGTATCAAAGCATGGGCACATGCATACGTATGCATGGAGTGCCATGGCATTTTAATTCTAAAAAATAAAAAATGATCAGAAAAACATGAAACCTTGGTTGATGTAATGTCATGCCACCATGATGATGTGGTAAAGAAATTGACATGTTTGACGAAAGTTTGGACAGACACCCCTCACAAACCGGAGCAACTCACTAGAAGGTTCGTGGTTCCGAGAGGGAACAATGCATGTTTGATGACGAACGGGAGATAGCTTCCTCTTACGGCCTTCAAATTTTTTCTACGTTTAACATGCACTAATACAACTGTCATGTGAAAAATTGGAAAATGTCAGGGGTCATTTGACCTTTTAAAGACATTTAAGTGATTTTCTAACAATTTAATGACCGTAATTCAAATTTGAACTACATCTACATGCAACGCCTAACTAATATGGTTTGAAAAAAATCATATTTTTGTGTACTTGTGTGCGAGTTAATTCCATGTGCAGTAAATTAGAAGGAATTTTCAAACATATTGGTCTCAAGGCATGGGCACATGCATACGTATGCATGGAGTGCCATGGCATTTTAATTCCAAAAAAATAAAAAATGATTAGAAAAACATGAAACCTTGGTTGATGTAATGTCATGCCACCAAGATGATGTGGTAAAGAAATTGGCATGTTTGACAAAAGTTTGGACACACACCCCTCACAAACCGGAGCAACTCACTAGAAGGTTCGTGGTTCCGAGAGGGAACAATGCATGTTTGATGACGAACGGGAGATAGCTTCCTCTTAATGCCTTCAAATTTTACTACGTTTAACATGCACTAGTACAACTGTCATGTGAAAATTTGGAAAATTTCATGGGTCATTTGACCTTTTAAAGACACTTAAGTGATTTTCTAACCATTTAATGACCATAATTCCAATTTTAACTACATCTACATGCAACACCTAACCATAACGGTTTGAAAAATCATATTTTTGTGTACTTGTATGCGAGGTAAAAAATCATCAGACGATGTAAATATCTGGTGTTCAAAAAAGAAAATGTAAAGATCTGGCAAGACAACCGGCCCCCACACGATTGGCACTCTATCTCGTAGCTCGAGGTTTGGTAGGTCATTGGCAGGGATCATTAATCAGACACGGCTTTGTATTGGAAACCGTCAACTATTATGTTCACACACGGATTTTGCTGCAGGAATCTGTGTAATTCAAACTACAGTACTCGTAAACTCCGGTGACCGATGTGTGTACTGTCCCCATCGATCTAGATTCTGGCCTCCAATAAATACTCCCTTGCTCACGTCGTCCCGCCTGCATTCTCATTTACATGCTCCCCTCGCTCGCCCTCTCTCTCTCACACACAAATGTCTGCCATGGAGTCGCCGGTTTGCCCACGCGTCGACGAGGAGTCGCCGCCCTCCGAGGACGCTCACTCAAATAGCAGCAACGAGGACCCCTATGCGCCGCCTGACGAGGTTGCGCCGGACCCCCCAACCTTGGATTAGTTTTGGGGCCAGTACAATCTTTGTCTGTGGAAGTCACTTCTGCCGGCTGAGAAAGCCAAGCAAGTGGTGTTCAAGAAGGAGATGGCGGAGGAGGAAGCCAGGTAGCAGGCAGCCTGTGAAGCCCGTAATGCCGCCTAGAAAAAGGAGGTGGCGGAGCTTTGGGGGCGGGCGCGTCGTCTTGCCGAGGAGGTGTACGAAGACGGGTACTTCACGAGGAAGGTCATAGGCGTTGGGTGCCTCGTCGCTGCGTGGAGGTGGGCCGATAAGCTCAAGTGTGCCACCGATGAGGAGCTCCGGTGAGCGCCCAATGAAATGGCAAGATCATTCGTGCGCGTCCGCCAACAAGAGGCAGATCGGTACGTCAAGCCCGGCTAGGCGGAGGAGGCGGAGTACTGCCTCCGCACTAGGAAGACGCCACGCACCAGGGAGCTGCTGGCAAGGGGCTGACAGAATACTGGCCCCAGGAGGGATTATTAGTTTTAGTATTGTTCGTTTTCAATTTTATGCATTGTACCTAGTAGTTAAGTATCATCACGTATATGTGATGATATTTTATATATATATATATTATGAATTCCATTTTCCATCTATTTTTGTATACTAATTTGAATCTAGCTGTTATTATCCACATATACAGAATGGAAAGCGTATGTACACACATTGAAACAGAACATTTAAGAACGGAAAACAGAGTATACACATTGAAACAGAGGAATAAAGAGAGCAATACTATGATGGTTGTGAATACATAGCTATCCACGTCGAAATGACTCAACAAAATAAAACGCGTCCATGAGACCATGACCAGCATCCCATGCCTACGATTGCTCTTGGTTCTGCCTGAACTCGTGCAGGCGTTCTTCCAAGCGGTCGACACGCTCGCGGTACATCTGGAGCGCGATGTCGAGCTCCAAGTTGGCTATTTCAACGGAGATCACCAGCTCGACGATCGGCGGCCATGTTCCTCTACTGCACCTAGGTGGACACCTGGGCCAAGGAGGCGGTCGAGCCTATGGACCAACGCATTGGCATCCAGCTGGCCACGGACAAGGTGAACAGCAGCACCCATGCGAACGGCGCGGCGGGCGTCCGGTGAAAGTACGGCGCGGCCGACCTCTGGTGCAAGTATGGCGCTGAGGGCCTCTGGCCACTCCTGGCGAGGAATGGGGGTACTGACGGGAAATGTACACAATTGTGACGCCGTGTCGACAGCAGGCAAGCACCGATGGATCTGCTCTTCCTGTGCGGCGCGCCGCGCCTCTCGCTCTGCGGCGCTCCAACGGTCTCGCCGTGTAGCGAGCCGCAACTTATCGGCGCGAACGCGCCTAGCTTGCTCTGCGGCGCTCAAGCCCCATGCGCCAAAGGTCTTCTCAACCCTGGCGATGACGCGCATCATGGCGTTGTCCATCGCGTTGCCGGGGAGCGCCTCGGCCTCGATGGGCCATGGCACCTGCTCGTTTTCGTCGTCGACGAGGTTGATGGCTGAGGCGGCGCTTTGGTGGGTTGGCATGCTTGGAAAAGGTGGATGTGTTGTAGGCTGCGCTTGTCGCCTCTGTGCGTCATGCGCCGCCTAGGTTTATTCGCAATGCCGCTGGGTGGCGGGGAAACAGGTGAGGAAATGGCGGGAAACGGTGGCGTGTTCATAAAACGCCATAAATTAATGTAAACTTAGCATAGAAGGAACATCGAGCTAGCACAAGAAGTAGATTGTGAGCAGATGAACACGGACCGCACTAGGGAACCCGTCGGTGATGAATTCATCAATGGCAAACGGTTGAATACTAGCAAGCATTTTCCCACAAAACACACGGCTTATTCCATCACAAACAGGTCGAATGGATCAACTGTATGCCACGTATCATACATTGTCAAAAAGTAATGCGGTAGACCTTCTTTAACATGTGTTAAATAATAAAAAAACAAGCACCTCGAGGTTAAATTAACTGATAGGATGGGTCGTATTTGTCCCATCCTATCAGTTAATTTAACATCAACAGAACTTCCCACCCAGTCACACATCTGATGGATGCTCCAGCCTGAGCACACTTAACTTGAGAGTTCTCTTACATGAGCTACTGGTGGAACAGACCGCCCGTCCCGCAATGGCCAAGAGATGTTGTGTAGACAGAGCATATCACATACATCTTATTAGAAGCAATCGTTTGTGTTATTATCGGTCTTCGCACACATTTCTGATTACAGTCCTGTTTGCCGCGTATCACACGCATCTTGTTAAGTTGAACCGTTTATATTCCCATGTCTCAACGCAAATACTTCATCTGAGTGAACCGTATGTTGTACATCGCACACACCTTGATCTGTCTGACCGTTTCTTTTGTGTTGCCTAATCACAAACATTTCGTCTGAGTGAACTGTATGATGTACATCGCACACACCTTCATCTGTCTGCCTGTTTCTTTTGTTCCTCCTCATCGCAAATAGTTGATTGAATTGAACCGTATGCCTTGCATCACACACGTAACTAAAATCTGAACTGTGTTGGATGCATCCTCCATCACAAACGTTTTGCACCTTTTTTGACAGTTTTTTTACACCACCGTTTGCAATTATGGCATCGCATATAGTTTTGTCGAAGGGTCTCTGATCGTAGTGTCGCGTTAGCAGCATCCTGCAGTAGTGTACGTACTACTTTGTCCGCATGCGTTTTGGATTAAAGAGTGTCGGGTCCACTTTTGCAAGAGCAGTTCAGATTGGTTTTGAGCCACAGTTGCACAGAAACATAGAAGCCTATATGGATGACATCGTGGTAAAAACCAGGGATAAGACCACCCTTATCCAGGATTTGGAGGAGACATTTGCTAATCTGCGCAAGATTAACTTGAAGCTTAATCCATAGAAGTGCGTATTCGGTGTTCCCTCTGGCAAGCTACTTGGATTCTTCGTATCCCATCGGGGGATTGAAGCCAACCCCGAAATGATCAAGGGCATTGAGAAGATCCAAGCGCCAAGGACAGTTAAGGATGTAAGGCGCCTAACAGGATGTGTTGCCGTGCTAAGCAGATTCATTTCCAAGTCTGCCGAATGTGCCCTGCCGTTCTTCAAAATTTTGAAGAAAGCAAGGCCCATGAAGTGGACCCTGGAAGCAGATGCAGCCCTGCAAGAATTGAAGGCCTACCTATCGTCTGTGCGTACCTTGGTTGCACCCAAGAGCCGTTATTGCTTCACATAGCGGCAACCAACCAAGTGGTCAGTGCGGCCTTGGTAGCGCAGCGAGAGGTGGATGAGACAGAAAGTGGCCAGATCACGACAGAGTCAGATAAGGATCAGAACAGCAGTGAGCACGACAACAAGAGCAACCCCAAGGACGCGGCAAGGAAGAAAGTTGTGCAACACCCTGTATACTTTGTCAGCTCCTTGTTATAAGGGGCTAGATCAAGGTGTTCTGGTGCGCAAAAGTTGATGTTTGGCCTCGTCATGGCCTTAAGGAAACTGTGCCACTACTTCCAAGCCCATGAGATTACGGTTGTCACTCATTTTCTGTTGCAAAGGATACTCCAAAACTCTGAGGCCACCAGCAGAATAGTGGAGTGCGCTTTGGAGTTATCCAGCTTTGGTTTGAAGTTTCAGAGCACGTCAACTATTTAGAGCAGGGCACTAGCAGAGTTTATTGCAGAATGGACGCCAACCCCTGATGAGGAAGTGACAGAAACAGCTCTCCCCGACAAGGAATCACCCCAAGAATGGATTATGTATTTTGATGGTGCTTTTTCCATACAAGGTGTAGGGGCTGGCGTGCTTCTTGTTGCCCCCTCCGGGGAGCACTTGAAGTACGTCATCCAAATGCACTTTTCCCGGGAAGAAGCCACCAACAATAGAGCTGAGTATGAAGGGCTCCTTGCCAGGCTCAGGATTGCAGCAGAATTGGAAATCAAGAAGTTGATCATTCGAGGAGATTCACAACTTGTGGTGAGACAAGTCCACAAGGATTATCCAAGCCCATTGATGGAAGCATACTTCGAGGAAGTGAGGAGATTGGAGGAGCACTTTGATGGTTTGCAAACAGAGCACGTACCCCGTGCGGAAAACAGCATAGCCGATCACCTGTCAAAGTGTGATGCGCAGAACCTTCCTGTGGAACCAGGAACTTTTGTTCTCTGTCTCTCTCAGCCCTCTGTATCACCAGCCACAGTGGCCCGGAAAAGGAGAAATTTGGACTATGATAAGCCTCTCCCAGTCGAGCCATCCGCCCTCGGCAGAGACCCTGCCAGAAACAACTCCTCACAGCTTGCCGAACCACCCCCTCCAGCCGGGCCTATGGACCCCACGAACGAGGCTAGTGCTCCCGCAGCAGAGGAGGTGCCGCTAGTCCTTGTTGCCGAGCCCCAGACTCCAACTTGGGCAAGGCACATCGTCCGCTTCCTCCAAACCGAAGAACTTCTCGGCGAGCAAGATGAAGCTGAGAAAGTAGCCCGAAGGGCCAGTATGTATCAGTTTGTCGATAACACTCTATACAGAAGGAGGCCCAATGGTGTGAAATTGAAGTGTGTCTGCCGAGAGGATGGAAAGGAATTGCTGGCTGAGATTCACAGAGGAATGTGCAGCTCACACATTGGATCAAGGGCATTAGTTGGGAAAGCATTCCGGCAAGGATTTTATTGTCCCACAACCCTCCAAGATGTTGTTGTGCTCGTTACGTCATGTGAAGCCTGCCTGTTCCATTCCAAGAGATCACACCTGCCTACCCAAGCCCTTCAGACAATCCCTCTATCATGGCCATTTTCGGTCTGGGGACTCGATATCCTCGGCCCCTTCCCCCGAGCAATCGGGGCCTTTGAATTCTTGTTCGTTGCCATCGACAAGTTTACAAAGTGGCCGAAAGTGACTGCCGTGAGAAAGGTGACTGCTCAGTAAGCTATCAAGTTCTTGAAAGAATTGGTGTGTCGTTTCGGAGTTCCGACAAGGATCATCACTGACAACGGCACCCAGTTCACGAGCCACGCCTTCATGCAATACGTTCGTGCCCTCGGATGCAAGATCTCATTCGCCTTTGTGGCACACCCCCGGAGCATTGGACAAGCTGAGAGGGCGAATGTTGGAGTTCTTTGCGGACTCAAGACAAGAACTTTCGATACGCTGCAGAAGCACGGCAGGCGGTTCATCGAGGAGCTGCGGATAGTTCTCTGGTCTATTAGAACGACACCTAACTGAGCTCGGGCAGACTCCCTTCTCCCTGGTCTACGGGGCAGAAGCCGTTATCCCCACGGAACTCATTTACGGGTCCCCTCGAGTGCTTGCTTACGATGAAGTAGAGCAAGATCAGCACCGGCATGACGACATTGTGCTACTCGAGGAGAACCATCTCCGGGCTGCTACGCGTGCTGCACGCTACCAGCAAACCCCGCGGCGCTATCGTAGTCGCAGGGTTCATGCCTGGTGTTTTGACGAAGGTGACCTTGTCCTTAGGCGCGTTCAGTTCGCCAAGGGTACAAACAAGCTATCACCAAAGTGGGAAGGCCCTTATCGGGTGGTACAAGTCACCAGACCTGGCGCAGTCCGTCTGGAGACCGGAAATGGCACTCAGCTGCAAAACTCATGGAATATTGAGCATCTCCGTAAGTACTACCCGTAAGGCGCGAGGCTGCCGGACACTGCTCAACATCCACCCTTTTATACAGGCCTTGCCTCAGCTGCATGTAAACCCTTGTACAAAGTCGGGGCGATGACCCCGTGCAAGAGAAAATAAAGAAGCATTGTAGGGGGGCCCCAACTAAGATTGCATGCATGCACAAGCACACCCAGATCACTGCATAAGAATTTCATGAGCACTTGCATATGCATATAGATAGGATTGCATCCTCCATTCATTCTCATCTACATGGAGTTGCAGGTTCCTGCCGTGAACTTGGCTTTGACAAAGGACGCGAAGATTGCACGGCACAGCGATCCCCGGACAAGCCAAACAGATAAGTTTACCTCTTGTCCATTAGTGTTCTATAAAGCTATAACTTCGCATGAGAAAACGTTACCTCTCTCTCTCTCTCTCTCTCTCTCTCTCTCTTGAAACTTAGGTGCTCACATCCATGACTCCAACGTTGCTTCGGTCAGGATGGTCGCAGTGGCCTTTGATAAAAAGAAGTTGGCGGGGGGCTGGCCCCTCTGTCTATTCCTCGGCAGATGTAGCTCTCCAGCAGACAAAGAGGGTGCTGGCAGGATATCCTGTCGGGAAAAACTCATTTATTTACATGAAAGAGGCACTCCCCCTCTGCATGGACATACACGTGCACGGGCTACCGGCAAGGTTCATCTTTTTCATTCATATGCTGATAAAAGTACAAGAATTACACAACACAAAGATGGACTTGAGAGATTACATTATTTGAATTAAAATTTAGCAATTGCCTGCCAGTTTAAGATTGAAAAAAATATAAAAACACAATAAGCCCTCTTTTCCTTTCTCTGCTCCTCCTCCCAAGGATACTCAAGCAAGACGGAAAGGAGAATAAAAGGAGTAGTTGGGAGAGGGCGGCGACGAAGGAACCGGCGGAGCGGTCATCCGCCGCGGTCCGCAGATAGCATGCACCCAGGAGCTGTGCAAGTTGATGAGCAAGGCCCGTTGTCCCTCCCCAAACAAGAAAAGAGGGGAAGAAAAGGGGGAGGCACAGAGATGGTAGCGGCATCACCCACAATGGGAATGCAACGCTACCATCGCCTCGGCGGACCGGAAGGTACGCCTCTCGTCGACAACAGCCCCAAGGCCTCCGGGAGGGGCAATGCTGGGATTACCAACGATCTCCAGCACCGCCTCCCGGCTGAGCCTCGAAGAGACCAAGAAATTCACCACGCCAAGGACCAGGCTCACTCCCCGAGCACCCACACCAGCATGGGGTAACAAGAGAGACCCCAAACAAGGGCCCGGGGGATGGCCCCAGGCTCCTATCTTCGGCATCACTAGCGGAAGCAGAAAACAATAGAAGAGGAAGAAGATGAATGTAGAAATGGATGACTTTGCCCTCCTCTGCCCCCTCCCTTTTATAGGCCGGGCGGGGAGGGGCAGCTGCTCCATCAACGGGTGACCACCGCCCTCCTCCACCAATTCAAAGTGGGCGGGCCCTCTCCAAGATGCTCTCCCGTGTCACGCACCTCTGTGACCTACCCCGCGCGATGCATACAACATACGTGGCCAAAGGATAAGGGCACGTGGTGGGAAGAGTAAATTGGCAATTTCTACCCCGTGCGGGATCAAGACTAATGAAGCAGCAATAGAAACCTCAAAGGGGCAAACCCCTTCAGCGATCCTACCTGTGCACTTATTAGGACCTACCCTGACGATGCTCAGCAGCGCGTTCGGGGCCGGCCCGTGGGCTTCTGTCGGTGCAACAAACCCTGGGTTTGTTTCCCAACTGTGCACAGGCACAAGATCAAGATTGAAGCACCAGCTTAAGTCAGAGATTGAAGAACCAAGATATTTGAAGGGCCAAGATCAAGCCATAAGAGCAAGATATCGACGAGAGAAGGGCCTCCCTTGCCAGGCAGGTGAGCCCGGCAAGGGGCGAGGCCACCATCAGAAGCAAGCAACCAAGACTCCCCGGCAGAGCCTGCCGGGGCTTGCAGGAGCTGAACCACCCCGCCAACCATTTAGGCACGACCACGTCGTCAATCAGTGCGGTGTCAAGCCGCAAGATGGTTAATTGGCAGCCATTGTCCACATGGCTGCTATTTCCTACAGGAGCAACCCACAGACGACACCCGTCCTGCAGCATGTCAAGAGAACAGGCGCGGAGCTGGCAGGATAGCCCGGCAGGCCTTGCCGGGAAACCAGTGATGTGACACTAAGCGGCGCATTTAATGCACCCTGTCAGCCCACAGAGTTAGGTATGATAGCACTGTTTGCTATCATAACAGTGGATAATGACCACTTTGCCACTGTGGTGACCCCTTAATCTATAAAAGGGGGCCCATGGCACTCGTAGGGGGGGTTTAGAAGGTTGGAAAGTTGAAGAACCCAAGCCACCATACGGGCTTAGTCACTACGGCCCTGAGGCAAACCTTGCCGGGCATGTGTACTATGCACCACTACACTCATTCCACCATCAATCCACCGAAGTAGGTCTTACACCTCGCGGCGGCCCAAACCTTGGTAAATTGCTTGTGTGCTCTCTGTCGTGCTGCCATGCGTTGATCTGCTCTTTGTGCAACGCGATGTCCCCCCGCCAAACCAGCAAGGGGCCGCCCGGTCCCATAGGTGGCCGCGGATATCCCGTGACAGAGATGAAGTCATATGAGAAGCTAGGTCGGGTAACACCTACTTCCTGTCTTCATTGGAGGCATCTTCTTCGGCGGCGTCATCATTGGCACGATGTTCATGATGCCCAAAGATGATCAGTGCCACGCGGAGATCAGGATCGTTCTTGCTCACGCCCTAGGGCACGACGACCATGAGGCGCTCGATGTTGGCAACCTACATGGCTTGAAGCATGTTGAGGCGCACGTGGACGCCCACTCTTGAAGAGGTCTGATTCCCGCCGTCGGCGGCCTGTACATACTCTTCCTCCCTCTCTTTCTCCACCATCTCCTCCGGACGCATCATGCATTTGGGTGGGGGAGCAACCACATGAAAGGGTAGAGAAGGCGGAGGAAGGGGGTCATGACGACCGGGACAGACGTATGGAGAGGATCGTCGGAGCCTCGTATGAGGGGATCGTGCATGCGTGGGTTTGTTGTTGCTCTTTTTTTCTCTTTACATTGTAAATGGAGGAGTGATATGTCCATTTTTCATCATGATTACCTACTGTTATTTACTATGTTTTTATACATAATAATGCTTTTTGGAGTAATTCTAATGCCTTTTCTCTCATAATCTGCACGGTTTACACAAAGAGGGAGAATACCGGCAGCTGGAATTTTGGACCTGAAAAAACTACGTCAAAGTTACCTATTCTGGACATCTCCAAATGAGCTGAAAATTTACGGAGAATTTTTAGGAATATATGAAAAATATTGGGGCAAATAATTACCGGAGGAGGCCCACCAGGTGGGCACAACCCACCTGGGCGTGCCCTAGTGGGTTGTGCCCTACTCGGCCCACCTCTGGTGCCCCTCTTCTGGTATATAAGTAATTTTGACCTAGAAAAAAGTAAGGAGAGGACCTTCGGGACGGAGCACGGCCGTCACGAGGCGGAACTTGGGCAGGAGCACTTTTGCCCTTTGGTAGAGCGATTCCCCCGAGGGAACTTCCCTCCCGGAGGGGAAATCATCATCAACGTCATCACAAACAATCCTCTCATCTTTGGGAGGGAAATCTCCGCCAACATCTTCAACAGCACCATCTCCTCTCAAACGCTAGTTCATCTCTTGTGTTCAATCTTTGTACCGGAACCTCATATTGGTACGTTTAGGTGACTAGTAGTGTTGATTGTATCTTGTCGTTGACTACTATATGGTTTATTTGGTGGAAGATTATATGTTCAGATCCATTATGTTATTTAATACCCCTCTTATCTTGACCATGATTATCACTTGTGAGTAGTTACTTTTGTTCTTGAAGTCACGGGAGAAATCTTGTTATAAGTAATCATGCGAACTTGATATGTGTTTGATATTTTGATATGTATGCTGTGATTCCCTTAGCAGTCTCCTGTGAATGTTGACTAAATGGCACTTCACCGTATTTGGTCTTTAGGGAATGCATAGTGGAGTAGTTATTAGATGATGGGTTGCTAGAGTGACAAAATTTTAAACCCTAGTTTATGCGCTACTTCGTAAGGGACCGATTTGGATCCAAAAGTTTAATGCTATGGTTAGATTTTATCTTAATACTTTTCTCATAGTTGCGGATGCTTGCGATGGGGTTAATGATAAGTGGAGATTTGTTCAAGTAAGAATATCACCTAAGCACTGGTCCACCCACATATCAAATTTTCAAAGTAGCGAACACGAATTGAACCAACATGATGAAAGTGACCAGATGAAATTCCCGTGTACCTCAAGCACGCTTTGCCTATTATAAGAAACCATTTTGGCCTGTCCTTTACCACAAAAGGATTGGGCTACCTTGCTGCACTTTACTTACCATTACCGTTACTTGCTCGTTACAAATTATCTTGCTATGAAACTATTTGTGACCAACAATTTCAGTGCTTGTAGAAATTACCTTGCTAAAAACCACTTGTCATTTCCTTCTGCTCCTTGTTGGGTTCGACACTCTTACTTATCGAAAGGACTATGATTGGACCCCTATACTTGAGGGTCATCAAGTCTCTTTTCTGGCGCCATTGCCGGGGAGTGAAGCGCTCTTGGTAAGTGGAAATTGGTAAGAAAAAATTATTATTACATGCTGAAATTTATTGTCACTTGCTACTATGGAAAACAATCCTTTGAGGGATTTGTTTGGGGTATCTTCACTTGACCGGAACCACAATTAGTTGCCCCTCAACCTACTGCACACCTACTGAAAATATTGGTCATGAAATTCCTTCGGGTATGATAGAACAGCTGCTAGCTAATCCTTATGCAGGAGATGGAAGTGAACATCCTGATATGCACTTGATATATGTGGATGAAATTTGTGGATTCTTTAAGCTTGCAGGTTTACTCGAAGATGAAGCTAAGCAGAAGCTTTTCCCTTTATTTTTGAAGGGAAAAGCATTGGCAGGTATAGGCTATGCGATGATATTGGATCTTGGAATTGGAATCGATTGAAATTGAAATTTCACAAAAAACTTATCCTATGCATCTAGTTCATCATGATTGGAATTACATATATAGTTTTCGGCCTCGTGAAGGAGAAAGTATTGCTCTAGCTTGGGGGAGGCTTAATTCAATGTTATATTCATGCCCCAATCATGAGCTCTCAAGAGAACCTATTATTCAGAATTTTTATGCTCGACTTTCCCATGATGATCGATCCATGCTTGATACTTCATGTGCTGGTTCTTTTATGAAGAAGAATATTGAATTCAGGTCGGATCTTTTTGAAAGAATAAAATGTAACTCTAAAGATTGGGAACTCGACGAAGGTAAAGAGTCAGGTATTAAGCTTAAGTTTGATTGTGTTAATCTATTATGAATACTGATGCCTGCCACATGTTTAGCACTAAATATGGACTTGACTCTGAGATTTTAGCCTCTTTCTGTGAATCATTTGCTAGTCATGTTGATCCCCCTAAGGAGAAGTGGTTTAAATATCATCCCCATATTAAAGAGGGAATTAAAGAACCGGTAATAGATAGAGAAGAAACTATTATTTACAATGTTGATCCAGTTGTGCCTACTGCTTATAATGAAAAAACCACATTTCCCTGTTAGGATATAAGAACGTGCTTAGGTTTCAACTGTGGTTCGCAAAAATAATATTAGAGCACCAAGACCTTCAGAACAAATCAAAGTAGAACCTAGTGTTGCTATGGTTAAAGATCTCCTGGTAGAAAATATTGATGGGCATGTTATTTACTTCTGTGATGAAGCTGCTAGAATTGCCAAATCCGATGAAAAAGATAAACATAGACCTGTTGTTGGCATGCCTGTTGTCTCAGTGAAAATAGGAGATCATTGTCATCATGGTTTATGTGAAATGTGTGCTAGTGTGAGTGCTATTCCTTTTGCCTTATATCAAGAAAATATGGATGATATAACACCCGTTGAAATAGAAGATATAGATGTTACTATCAAACTTACTAATAATGACACCATCACACCGCTTGGGATTGTTAGAGATGTTGAAGTCTTGTGTGGGAAAGTAAAATACCCTACTAATTTTCTAGTTCTTGGCTCCCCACAAGATGATTTTTGTCCCATTATTTTTGGTAGACCTTTCTTGAACACCGTTAATGCTAAAATAGATTGTGAAAAGCAAATTGCCGGTGTTAGTTTTGGTGATGAGTCTCATGAGTTTAATTTCTCTAAGTTTAGTAGAAAACATCATAATAAAGAATTACCTAGTAAGGATGAAACAATTGGTCTTTCTTCTATTGTCGTGCCCCAACTGATCCACTAGAACAACATTTGCTAGACCTTGAAAATGATATGCATATGCATGAAAGAAATTTTCTTTGAACAACGGCCCTATGCTCAAACACAATTTTCCTATTGAAACACGAGGAGGTCCTCCTCCACCTAAGGCTGATCCCGTTTTTGAATTAAAACAATGTCCAGACACTTCGAAATATGCTTATCTTGATGAGAAAAAGATATATCATGTTATTATTAGTGCTATCCTTTCAGAACATGAAGAATTAAGATTATTGAAAATTTTGAAGAAGCACCGAGCTTCTATTAGGTACACTCTTGATGATCTTAAGGGCATTAGTCCCACTCTATGTCAGTGCAAGATTAATATGGAACCTGATGCTAAACCCGTTGTTGATCATCAACGATGTTTGAATCATAAAATGAAAGAAGTTGTAAGAACTGAAATATTAAAGCTTCTTGAAGCAGGTATAATCTATCCCATAGCCGATAGTAGATGGGTAAGTCCCATTCATTGTGTCCCTAAGAAAGGAGGTATTACTGTTGTTCCAAATGATAAAAAGGAACTTATTCCACAAAGAATTGTCACCGGCTATTGAATGGTAATTGATTTTAGAAAATTAAATAAAGCAACTAGAAAAGATCATTACCCTTTGCCTTTTATTGATCAAATGCTAGAAAGACTATCGAAGCACACACACTTTTGCTTTCTTGATGGATATTCTGGTTTTTCTCAAATACCTATTTCACAACCCGATCAGGAGAAAACCACCTTTAGTTTCCCTTTTGGAAGTTATTCTTATAGACGTATGCCTTTTGGTTTATGTAATGCACCTGCTACCTTTCAATATTCTCTAATTTTTGTGAAAAGATTGTTGATGTTTTCATGGATGATTTTTCTAATTATGGAACTTCTTTTGATGATTGCTTAAGCAACCTTGATCGAGTTTTGGAGAGATGTGAGCAAACTAATCTTGTCTGAAAATGGGAGAAGTGCCACTTTATGGTAAATGAAGGCATTGTGTTGGGAAATAAAATTTCTGAATGAGGTATTGAGGTGGATAAAGCTAAAGTTGATGTGATTGAGAAAATGCCATGTCCTAAAGATATTAAAGGTATTCGCAGTTTCCATGATCATGTTGGTTTCTATATGAGGTTTATTAAAGACTTCTCTAAAATTTCTAGGCCTCTTAATCTTTTATAAAAGGATGTTCCATTTGTTTTTGATGATGACTATGTAGAAGCCTTTGAAACACTTACTAAAGCATCAACTTCTGCACCTATAGTACAACCACCTGATTGGAACTTGCCTTTTGAAATTATGTGTGATGCTAGTGATTATACTGTTGGTGCTGTTCTAGGACAAAAAGATGATAAAAAATTAAATGTTATCCATTATGCTAGTAAAACTCTAGACAGTGCTCAACGAAATTATGCTACTACCGAAAAAGAATTTTTAGCAATTGTGTTTGCTTGTGATAAATTCAGATCTTATATTGTTGATTCTAAAGTAACTGTTCACATCGATCATGCTGCTATAAAATATCTCATGGAAAAGAAAGATGCTAAACCTAGACTCATTAGGTGGGTTCTTTTGCTACAAGAGTTAGATTTACGTATTACTGATAGAAAAGGAGCTGAGAACCCCGTAGCTGATAACTTGTCTAGTTTAGAAAATGTTCTTGATGACCCACTACCCATTGATGATAGTTTTCCTGATGAACAACTAGATAAAATAAATGTCCCTCATAACACTCCTTGGTATGCTGACTATGCTAATTACATTGTTGCTAAATATATACCACCTAGTTTCACTAACCAACAAAAGAAAAAAATCCTTCTATGATTTAAGACATTACTTTTGGGATAACCCACAACTCTATAAAGAAGGGGTAGATGGTAATATTAGACGTTGTGTACCTGAGCATGAACAGGATCGAATCCTATGGAAATGTCACTTCGAAGCTTATGGAGGACATCATGCGGGAGATAGAACTACTCACAAGGTAGTGCAATCTAGTTTTTACTGGCCTACTCTCTTCAAGGATTCCCGTAAGTATGTTTATCTTGTGATGAATGCCAAAGAATTGGTAATATCAGTAAGCATTAGGAAATGCCTATGAATTATTCACTTGCTATTGAACCATTTGATGTTTGGGGTTTTGATTACATGGGACATTTTCCTTCCTCTAATGGGTATACTCATATTTTGGTTGCTGTTGATTATGTCACTAAGTGGGTAGAAGCTATTCCAACTAGTAGTGTTGATCACAACACCTCTATTAAAATGCTTAAAGAAGTAATTTTCCCGAGGTTTGGAGTCCCTAGATATTTAATGACTGATGGTGGTTCACACTTTATCCATGGTGCTTTCCATAAAACGCTTGCTAAGTATGATGTTAACCATAGAATTGCATCACCCTATCATCCCCAATCTAGTGGTAAAGTTGAACCTAGCAATAGAGAAATAAAACTAACATTACAAAAGACTGTCAATAGGTCCCGGAAGAATTGGTATAAGAAATTAGATGATGCACTTTGGGCCTACAGAACAACATATAAAAATCCTATGGGTATGTCTCCTTATAAAATGGTTTATGGAAAAGCTTGTCATTTTCCTCTTGAGTTAGAACATAAAGCATATTGGCAATTAAAGAACTCAACTATGATTTAAACTTGCCAGTGAAAAGAGGTTATTTGATATTAGCTCACTTGATGAATGGAGAACCCAAGCTTATGAAAATCACAAACTATTTAAAGAAAAAGTTAAAAGATGGCATTATAAAAGAATCCAAAAGCGGGAGTTCAAAGTTGGAGAATATGTTCTTTTGTACAACTCTTGTTTCAGATTCTTTGCAGGCAAAATTCTCTCCAAGTGGGAAGGACCATATATTATCGAAGAGCTTTACCACTCTGGAGCTATCAAAATAATTAATGCCGAAGGTACTAACCCAAAGGTTGTCAATGGGCAAAGACTTAAACACTGTATTTCAGGTACGCCTATTAATGTTGAAAGCAATATTATCCAAAGTATGACACCAGAGGGACACATAAAAGAAACCTTCTGGAACACTCCAGAACCGTGAATAAAAGGAGGTACGTGATACGGTAAGTAAATGGACTCCGAAAAATCCGCAAAAATATTCTTTGTCCGTTTTGGAATATTACAAAAAATAGGAAAATAATAAACAACCAGGAAGGCAACCGAGGAGGGCACAAGACACCAGGGCGCGCCCAGGTGGGTTGTGCCGACCTCGGGTACCTTCCGGACTCCATTTTTCTCTCATTTGCTTGTTTCCCAAGTTAAAAAATCTTTGTATACCCCCTGAACCTATTGAGCAATGTATCGTGGATAAATCTTATGTTCTTCTTTCTCGCTGTTTTTCTGGCAGATCTGAAAATATGTCTTCTCAAGACTCGGATGGTGAGAGCTATGTTGCTGATTATATTGCAAACTCCAAGGTTTACGGAGATGTGGAGCATTATGGTTGGACTAGGAGGAAGCAGAAGACTATGATCCCAAAGGGGAGGAGGAAACAAGTTAAGATGAAGATGAATTTCCACTGCCCCAACCTAGGAGCATGCACGTGGAATTCAAGAAGTCAAGTCTCCCCAATAAAGCAAAGAAATCTAAGATCCATTTTATCCCTTTTCGTCTTCTGCAGGAAAACAAGCAAAAATTATGCAAAAAGATATTAACGTTGGAGCAGGAGATTGATGACTTGAGGGAGGAAAATTTCCATCCTCAAGCGTAAGCTGAGGACGAAGTGTGAAGCTACTACATCACCACCACCACCATCACCTTCTTCACCACCAAAGGAGACTTAAGTATCGGATATGGGCACTCCCCTTGGCTTGTGCCAAGTTGGGGGAGGTGCCCCGGTATCGTATCACACCACCTCTTTTGCCTTTATTTATCTTAGTTCGATCTTTAGTTGTCTTTTGAATTAGTTGAATAAAAGTTTAGTTTGATCCTTTTCGAAAGTTTCGCTTAGCGATCTATCTATCTTTGTAATCGTGTGCGAGATATATAATAAATTTTAGTTTGATTTTGCTTTCTTTACCTTTATGTTTCAATCAAAATAAATATAAAGAATAATGGAAAAGATCATATGCTAATCTTATGGTAAGTAGTGACATCACATAAGGAAAAGTGTAAGTGGTAAAATTTATTGGAGATTGACAAACATAGAATTGGTCAATGATGCAATTCATGAAAGAATTAATAAGGGAAGAGAAGATTCACATGCAAATATACTATCTTGGACATCTTTTATGATTGTGAGCCCCCATCAAAATATTTTATGCCAAATTGTTAATGTTGGACAACGAAGACACCATATTGTCATAGATCCTTTAACATGTGGTGCTTGCCCCTATCTTTGCTAGCCAAAATTTCCGCACTAAGTAGAGATACTACTTGTGCATCCAAAAACCCTTATAAACCCAAATCTTGTTTTGAGAGTCCACCATACCTACCTATGTATTGAGTAAGATCCTTCAAGTAAGTTGTCTTCAGTGCAATAAGGCAATAAAAAATGCTTCTAAATGTGTTGGATCATTTAGTGTAAGAGAAAATTGAGCATTGTACTAACTTCTGATGGAAAAATAATAAATGCGATAGACTGCATAATAAAGGTTGCTATCACAAGGGGCAATATAGCGTGACGTTCTTTTGCACTAAGAGATTGAGCATACAAATGAAAAAGCGCATGACAACCTCTGCTTCCCTCTGCAAAGGGCCTATCTTTTACTTTTATGTATTTACTTTTATGCAAGAGTCAAAGTATTCTTCCCTATTCCTGTGACGCCCCAAAAATTTAACCATGTTTTGTTTATTAAAATTTTGCCAGGAAACTTAAAATTTTATTTTCTGGATTCCCTCTAGATTTCAGAACCATTCTTCTATCTATTATTATGGAGTTTTTACCCCAAGTGAAAACTTTTCAATCATTATTGGACTCATTTACCCTCTCAAATAAAACAATCCTTTTATCATTAGGATTATTTATATAATTATCTCTCCCTGAGCTTTATTTCTCCAAAGGGGTTTTTCATATGTTTAGTGTCCCATTTGCACTGCAACCCTTTTATAAAGTGATTCAAAAATTCCACCAAAATTTGGGGATGTCAGGTGATATTTTTAAAACACTTTTATGCAAAAATATATTTCATTCTTTGGATATTTTGAGTTCTACACCAAGTTTTCAAATCTGGTCAAATCTCACTTTTGCACTACAACCTATTTAAATATTTCTTTAAAACTTCTACCAATATTATGGGGTGTTAATAGGAGTGTATTATTCAACTTTTTGCAAAAACCCAGTGATGTCGTTTGAAAAAATTGAGTGTATCAACCTCATTTCCATTCTGGTCCAACTTGAGGATTTGTACTGCAACCAAATTTTTGTTTGCTCTTTTACCCATGGTTCTTTTCCCTACTTGTAGTCATTCCTACAAAACCCTTAAGTCCAAGAGCATGAACCCGTTGAGATATTTTTGGTCCATGTAATGACAACCTTTAGTTCCTGCCCAAATTTGTTTTTTCTCAAATAATTGCACTAGCAAGTATCTGCATTTGGCAAACTAACCTGACCACCACCTCTTACACCTAAAGAGACCCTGATCTGGAGATTTTGGCCACTCCATGAAATGCCTTAGTGCCCTTGGCATTTTGTCAAACACCTTATGGGCATGATCAGTTTTGACATGAGTTTTAGTTTGCACAATGGACCTTCTTGTTTTGCCCAACCATCAGGTCCACTGATCTTCTACCAAACCCTAACCTAGGCCTGTTAATCTCCAGCCTCATCTAAACACTCTAGCATACGTTGGCATTCTGCCGAGCAGTTGGCGTGCACGCTCTGGGCGTGCCCAGAGTGCACGTTTTGCATGCGCGTGCACCGAGCCTCCGCGTCGCGCCCCTGGTTTTTGCCCGCTCTGCAGAGCCGCGCCACACCCTTGACCACTCACCAGAACGTGCCAAGCAGCCCCTGGTGCCCAACAGCACCGCCGTCAGAGCCCCCTTGGCGGCACGCCGGCGTCCGCAGTGAGCTCCTGCCACGGACGTCACCCCCCGAGCCACACGCGCGCGCCAGCTCGCCCCTTGAGCAGTGTGGAGTCCGTCGGAGTGCGCCGACCAGCTCCAACCGCCTCCACGTCGCCCCTAGCTACAGAATGATGGTTCACCGGTGATCTTATCCCCGACAGCCGCGGAACCGCCTTGACTCGCCTATTTAAGGAGCCCTGCACCTCTCCGAGCCCTCAGGCGACCCCAAGCCAACCCATCAGGGCTCTCGTAGCCAGCAATCGCCCCGGGAAGGCCTCCTTCCCCGTCTCCGGCAAGTTCAGCCACCGCCGCCTCCCGGCTCCGTTCGTCACAACCAGAGCCTCCCCGGCCCTCCCAACACCACCAACCGACTCCACTTCGTCTTGCGAAGCCAGCCAACACCTCGGCCGCGACAGAGAGCCACCGTAGCCCCAAGTTCACTTTGCTCCGAAGCTTCCGGCCGCCGCGAAACTCGTCGACGGCGACTCCCTCCACCCCTGGTGACCCAACGACCACCGGGAGGACCGCCCCGGTCTGGCGGGTCCATCCCCGCCCTTGGAACCCCGCGAGGAACCACCCATCGCCGGCGGCCATCGCCGGAGTCCCGCCCCCCGCTCTGGCAGATGAAGAGGGGGGAGGTCGACTAGTCAAACCTGACCAGTGGGCCAGGCGGGCCCATTGTCAGTGACCCATGAACGGTCCACGCTGGATAAGTGGAGGCGTAAAATCGGAATACGCCTTCGACGTGGTCAGTTCAAAACGTTTTTCCTTTTTATCCTGTTTTATTTAAAAACAGATTTTGACCACAACTTTGATTGGCCATAACTTTTTAAATAAATCTCCAAATGAGTTGATTCTTTTTCCTACCTCTCTCAAATATTGTCTAGTTTATTTTAAGATTTATTTCAAAAAAAATCAGAGAACTTTTTGGTACTGTTTTTAAACTATATATTGATTCAAAAAAATTGTAAATAGGATTTTTCGAGAGAGGAGAAAGCTTTCAAGAGTTTTGGAATGCACCCTGCCTCCCCACGACTTGAAGGCAAGCATTCTGAACCCTGGCGTAATATATTTCATGCATCATTTGACACGATTATAACACGTAGAACTCGTTATTTTATGTGGTGATTTGATCTTTTGCATGAATGCATATTGGAGATTTCCTTGCTGTTGGAAATGGATAGGCTTGGGATAGTGATCATCCTCGTATACCTGCCGTGCCTGCCGGAAGAAAGCCGGGAAAGTCGTTGTCTTGGGTAGACCTGAGCTTGTCCCTAGTTCCTCGTCGACACGAGTGTGTCCAGCATGGCATGAGGGGGTATGATGAGTGGTGATTCTGTCTGTTGGATGAAATATATTCGTTATGCTAATCATGCAGGGAATACTTAAACCTCCTGAGTCGACCATAGATCGAGTCTTGTTCGATAACCCCATACTTGTTTCAGACTACCACTTGTCTCTACAACAAGTAGGGTACTGTTCGAGAAGTCGTCAACCCCTTTCTAGCACACACCGTATAGAGAGGCCATGGTGGAAGATACGGTTGTAGCGGTAGGCGAGCCACCTGGTTCGGGGCATGGGTGTTTCAGTTGGGACGAGAGGGGAGGCCACCCCTTAGAGCGTGCGATATAAATTTGATCCCATGCTACACGAGGTTGTAGCCTCCCCACTTAGAGTTTTGCTTGACAGGCGTCGTGGGTGATTCCAGACACCGGTAAGTTAAGCTGGTGTGTGCAAGTTAGGTGTGTTTTCAACTAAAAGGCCGTAGACGGAATTAGTACCGATGGGCTAAAGGAATCCGTTACTCGTGGGTAAAGAGTACACCCTCTGCAGAGGTTAAACCTATTCGAATAGCCAGGTCCATGATTAAGGACTACAGTCTGGGATGGGTTAAGTGTTGGTCTTAGTGTCGGTCTTCGGAGGAGAAACTGTTAAAACAAACTTGGGGCATGACTTGTGACTTGTGAGGACCATGATTATTATTTTGTTATGGACTAACCCGTTATATTATTTGAATTATCGAGTATCCCTGGGATGGTTCTACCTCCTGGATATTCCCTGTGATTATTTATAAGCCCTTTATGTGGTGTTGCTGAGACGCCCGACTATGGCATGCTTGTTATTTATTTACTTTATAAGCCCTTTTATGTGGTGTCGCTGAGACGCCCGACTGTGGCATGCTTGTTATTTATTTACTTTATAAGCCCTTTATGTGGTGTCATTTGAGGCGCTTGGTCGTGGCACGCTTGTTATTTATTTACCTTATAAGCCCTTTATGTGGTGTCGCTGAGACGCCCGACTGTGGCATGCTTGTTATTTATTTACCTTATAAGCCCTTTATGTGGTGTCGCTGAGACGCCCGACTGTAGCATGCTCGTTATTTACCATCAATTCGAGACGTCACTTCAGACATCCGAATGGTGCATTTTATTCCTACTCTTTCATTACATATTCGTTGTTACATATTAATAACCGGCGTGCATGCATCAGAGATTTTTATTTTATGACTGACGTTGTGATCATAGAATATTTCAGAACATGTTTTGTTATATTATACTTGTGTTCATAATGTTTGCGAGTACATTCAAAGTACTCACTGGCTTGTCCATGGCTATTGTCTTGGCCAGATTTCTTGCATGGAGAGGAGCGAAGCGATGACAGCCCCAGAACCTACGCAATGGTGATAGCAGCCTCGCGAAGATCGGAGTTAACCTGGTCAGCTGTTCCTGTGGGAAATGGAGTCCCATAAATGCTGATGATCCACAAACCGCTTCCGCCATCAACCACTAGAAACCATTTGTTGTACTCACAGGCCAGAATGGTCTTGTACTAAATATTTTGTATTTTTTTTTGAATTTCTGTATCAAGTTGGTGCCTCATCAGCTAACAGTAATCCTGGGGCTGGTGAGCACAAGGGCAACTTTCTGGAAATTATTATCCCGGAAAGCCGGTCCTGATAAACTTGGTATGAGAGCCAGGCTGACCATTGGATAATCCTATATTAGCCAGGTGAAAAACCTAGGTAAGCCAAACCACCAGACCTTAACCTAAACCCAGCCAAGCTTCTCGTGCAAGATAGCCACACAGTGACCCCGACACATTTGGGAGTCGGTGCCCAACCTATCAACCTAGCCTGTCGATCACGCGCTAGTGACCGACGCCTATAATGTCTCATTCACAAGCGTGCGAAGGAAGACTTCGTCCCCTTTTTCTATAAAAAGGGCACGCTCGCCTCAACCCAGCACAACACAACCTCTACCCCAAACCGAGCCATAATGCCTGGCCCCGTAGTGCACAATGAGACCACATCAACCAAACTTGGAGGTTTTGTGACAATACTCGCAAACCTCACCCGTCGTGCCTATGCGTTAGAAGTGCCCCCAGAATATGTTGTGTACCAAAGACCCATGAACGGCGAGAGCCGTCAATTCTGGGCCACTGTGCACATCTACGGTAGGGGTCTGTCGCCAGAACGCCCCCTACAGGTTCACCGGAAGGACAACTTCCTTCGAGCCACAAGCCATCCAGCTAGCTGCTCGAGAGGCTATAGTTCAACTCCGGCAGTTGTCGCCCAGAGTTAACTGTCGCTCATTCTACTACTACCCCAGACGCTAAGGGTATGGTAGACCACCCCAAGTTGCCAACAGGGATCACGAGACGGATCCTGCGTTGTTGCACCTAGTGCGATATGTAGGTGCACTAGAGGAACTGTTCGATCAAATCACCATTGATCTGATCGCAGCTCGTGGAGAGCTGGTTCGTCGAGCCCCGGCGAGAGGAGAAGATGATCCCAACGCCGACAGCCCAGTCGTGCTGTTCGGACAACCAATCGAGACCTTGAGGTCAGCCCCAGCCATCAACCAAGGCGCTTTGATGACCCCAGAAGTGCTTCGTCGCCTTTTGGGAGCACACTCCAACGGGATTGTGACCAACAATCCCGCCGATGGTCATCATCGCTACCCCGACCCTGCAATTCCTCAACCACCTCCAGCTAACCCCGACGGTGAGACCCGTGGAGAAGTCTCAACGTCCTCAAGGCAGGCTCGTTTAGATATAAATGAGGTAGACTGAATCACTCGAGGAGTATCGAGTCTCAGTGTATCCACACCTTATAGTCGTGCGGCCTTGTAAATAAACGCAACATGTTGATGTGCCTCTGTTTTAAATAGTAATCTTGCATAATTATGTCAGCACGCAGTTGCATATTTTTCCGGGCACAGCTAGCAAAACCACCCCGATGACACCCACAGTAACACGTTGCTTTTGTGAGATATGTGTATCTGTGGCTTTGACCCCGACCCTGTGAGATCAGGACCGACAAACTAGTGCCCCTCACCGCGGCTTATAACCCAGCCCAGATGCTGTATAAAAAGGCCACCTCGTGACCTTGCCAAGCACCCCTCACCTTGTGCACCACCCTCAAAACCATTTCTTGCCATGCCGAGCCCTAGTATTTATCTGAGAACCCCAGATGCAACCCCGGGTAGCTTTGTCAAAATATTGTGGGACTTTACCTGCAGTACCATGGGTTCTACCCAGCCACCCCAATACGAGCTGCTCAAATCGAGAATCACCCCATCCACCTCGAAGTATTGGGCAGTAGTACGCATCCCTCCTGTAAACCCAAACCAAGACCCAACGGAAGTTTCCTTCGTGGGGAAATCTATGCCAGCTCCACTAATGGCCATAGAAGCGGTTGCACACGAAGCACTTGCCCACCTTCAATTTGCGGTACCCTATGCCAGTGAAAGAGGATATTATTACTTTCCGAGCCATGCAGCACCCGGAGAAGTAACATATTTTCCCGGTGGACGGATTGAGAGAGACCCAGTACTGGCCAACCTGGTCCAGTACGTCATCGCTCAAGAACGTTTGACCCAACAAGTAAAGGGTTATCTCCAGAGTCTCGCGGATTTAAATCCTTAGATCGCCATCGGCAGACCACTGAGGCCCGACCAGGAGAGACACATTCATCGGCTGGTCAATCCGCTTCCCCCGGTAGAGGAGGAGTGTGTTCCAGTACCAAAGACATTTTCTCGGGACCCCGTCCAGTTACCGTTTGCATTATAGACGTCGCTGCTGTGTTTATTATTGCAACATTTATTTATAAGTTGTAACTTATGCGTGGTACACCGAGTTTGTGCGGCGAGTAAATTATTTGAATTCTATTAATTTGAGTAGTTTTTGTTGCGGTTTGACTCTTAATTTACTGATTTTCTCTCATGAAAAATCCTGGAGTGAGATTTCTTTTCCCTGAGTTGCTGCATCGTATATCTTCTCACGACATGGATTATTTTTATTCACGCAGCACCACAACTACTCGAACACATACACTGCTTGCAAAAAAACACGTAACCGTGGAGTATTTGTTTTTCAAAACAACTCTTAACAAATCTCGAGGATGAGATTTTCTCTTAAGGGGGGTAGTGTTGTGACGCCCCAAAAATTTAACCATGTTTTGTTTATTTTATGGATTCCCTCTTGATTTCAGAACCATTCTTCTCTCTATTATTATGGAGTTTTTACCCCAAGTGAAAACTTTTCAATCATTATTGGACTCATTTACCCTCTCAAATAAAACAATCCTTTTATCAATAGGATTATTTATATAATTATCTCTCCCTGATCTTTATTTCTCCAAAGGGGTTTTTCATAAGTTTAGGGTCCCATTTGCACTGCAACCCTTTTATAAAGTCATTCAAAAATTCCACCAAAATTTGGGGATGTCAGGTGATATTTTTAAAACACTTTTATGCAAAAATATATTTCATTCTTTGGATATTTTGAGTTCTACACAAAGTTTTCAAATCTGGTCAAATCTCACTTTTGCACTACAACCTATTTAAATATTTCTTTAAAACTTCTACCAATATTATGGGGTGTTAATAGGAGTGTATTATTCAACTTTTTGCAAAAACCCAGTGATCTCCTTTGAAAAAATTGAGTGTATCAACCTCATTTCCATTCTGGTCCAACTTGAGGATTTGTGCTGCAACCATATTTTTACTTGCTCTTTTACCCATGGTTCTTTTCCCTACTTGTAGTCATTCCTACAAAATCCTTAAGTCCAGGAGCATGAAACCGTTGGGATATTTTTGGTCCATGTAATGACATCATTTATTTCCTGCCCAAATTTTTTTTTCTCAAATAATTGCACTAGCAAGTTTCTGCATTTGGAAAACTAACCTGACCACCACCTCCCACACCTAAAGAGACCCTGATTTGGAGATTTTGGCCACTCCAAGAAATGCCTTAGTGCCCTTGGCATTTTGTCAAACACCTTATGGGGATGATCAGTTTTGACATGAGTTTTAGTTTGCATAAAGGACCTTCTTGTTTTGCCCAACCATCAGGTCCACTGATCTTCTACCAAACCCTAACCTAGGCCTGTTAATCTCCAGCCTCATCTAAACACTCTAGCATACGTTGGCATTCTGCCGAGCAGTTGGCGTGCACGCTCTGGGAGCGCCCAAAGCGCACGTTTTGCACGCGCGTGCAACGAGCTGCCGCGTCGCGCCCCTGGTTTTTGCCCGCTCTGCAGAGCCGCGCCACACCTTCGACCACTCACCAGAATGCGCCAAGCAGCCCCTAGTGCCCTACAGCACCGCCGTCAGAGCCCCCTTGGCAGCACGCCGGCGTCCACAGTGAGCTCCTGCCACCGACGGCACCGCCCGAGCCACACGCGCGCGCCAGCTCGCCCCTTGAGCAGTGTGGAGTCCGTCGGAGTGCGCCGACCAGCTCCAACCGCCTCCACGTCGCCCCTAGCTAAAGAACGACGGTTCACCGGTGATCTTATCCCCGGTCGCCGCGGAACCGCCTTGACTCACCTATTTAAGGAGCCCCGCACCTCTCCGAGCCCTCAGGCGACCCCAAGCCAACCCATCAGGGCTCCCGTAGCCAGCAATCGCCCCGGGAAGGCCTCCTTACCCGTCTCCGGCCAGTTCGGCCACTGCCGCCTCCCGGCTCCGTTCGTCACAACCAGAGCCTCCCCGGCCCTCCCAATACCACCAACCGACTCCACTTCGTCTTGCGAAGCCAGCCAACACCTATGCCGCGACGGAGAGCCACCGTAGCCCCAAGTTCACTTTGCTCCCGAAGCTTCCGGCCGTCGCGAAACTCGTCGACGGCGACTCCTCCACCCCGGCAACCGCGACCACCGGAGGACCGCCTGATCTGGCGGGTCCATCCCTTTTCGGAACCCGCGAGAACCACCCATCGCCGAGTCCCGCCCCGCTTCGGGCAGAGGAAGAGGGGGAGGTCGACTAGTCAAACGACCGATGGGCAAAGCGGGCCTTGTCGATGACCCACGCACAGTCCACGCTGGATAATTGAGGTAAAATCGAATACGCCTTGACGTGGTCAGTTCAAACGTTTTCCTTTTATTCTTTTTATTTTAAAACATATTTTGACCACAACTTTGACTGGCCATAAGTTTTTAAATAAAACTCAAAATGAGTTGATTCTTTTTCCTACCTCTCTCAAATATTGTCTAGTTTATTTTAAGATTTATTTCAAAAAAAATCAGACAACTTTTTGGTACTGTTTTTAAACTATATATTGATTCAAAAATATTGTAAATAGGATTTTTGGAGAGAGGAGAAAGCTTTCAAGAGTTTTGGAATGCACCCTGCCTCCCCACGACTTGAAGGCAAGCATTCTGAACCCTGGCGTAATATATTTGATGCATCGTTTGACACGATTATAACACGTAGAAATCGTTATTTTATGTGGTGATTTGATCTTTTTCATGAATGCATATTGGAGATTTCCTTGCTGTTGGAAATGGACAGGCTTGGGATAGTGATCATCCTCGTATACCTGCCGTGCCTGCCGGAAGGAAGCCGAGAAAGTCGCTGTCTTGGGTAGACCTGAGCTTGTCCCTAGTTCCTCATCGAGACGAGTGTGTCTGGCATGGCATGAGGGGGTATGATGAGTGGTGATTCATGCATTGGATGAAATATATTAGTTATGCTAATCATGCAGGAATACTTAAACCTCCTGAGTCGACCATAGATCGAGTCTTGTTCGATAACCCCATACTTGTTTCAGTACTACCACTTGTCTCTACAACAAGTAGGGTGCAGTTCAAGAAGTCGTCAACCCCTTTCTAGCACACACCGTATAGAGAGGCCATGGTGGAAGATACGGTTGTAGCCGGTAGGCGAGCCACCTGGTCCGGGGCATGGGTGTTTCGGTTGGGACCAAGAGGAGGCCACCCCTTAGGCGCGATATAAATTTGATCCCATGCTACGCGAGGTTGTAGCCTCCCACTTAGAGTTTTGCTTGACAAAGCGTCGTGGGTGATTCGCAGACACCGTAAGTTAAGTGGTGTGTGCAAGTTAGGTGTGTTTTCAACTAAAAGGCCGTATATGGAATAAGTCCCGATGGGCTAAAGGAATCCGTTACTCGTGGGTAAAGAGTACACCCTCTGCAGAGGTTAAACCTATTCGAATAGTCGGGTCCATGGTGAAGGACTACAGTCTGGGATGGATCAAGTGTTGGTCTTTGTGTCGGTCTTCGGAGGAGGAACTGTTAAAACAAACTTGGGGCCTGACTTGTGACTTGAGGACCATGATTATTATTTTGTTATGGACTAACCCGTTATATTATTTGAATTATCGAGTATCCCTGGGATGGTTCTACCTCCTAGATATTCCCTGTGATTATTTGTAAGCCCTTTATGTGGTGTCACTAAGACGCCCGACTATGGCATGCTTGTTATTTATTTACTTTATAAGCCCTTTATGTGGTGTCATTTGAGACGCCTCGATCGTGGAATGCTTGTTATTTATTTACTTTATAAGACCTTTATGTGGTGTCATTGAGACGCCTTGATGTGGCACGCTTGTTATTTATTTACCTTATAAGCCCTTTATGTGGTGTCATTGAGACGCCTTGATCGTGGCATGCTTGTTATTTATTTACCTTATAAGCCCTTTATGTGGTGTATTTGAGACGCCTTGATCGTGGCATGCTCGTTATTTACCATCAATTCAAGGCGCCGCCTGGACATCCGAATGGTGCATTTTATTCCTACTCTGTCATTACATATTCATTGTTACATATTAATAACCGGCGTGCATGCATCAGAGATTTTTATTTTATGACTGATGTTGTGATCATAGAATATTTCAGAACATGTTTTGTTATATTATACCTGTGTTCATAATGTTTGCGAGTACATTCAAAGTACTCACTGCTTGTCCCTGGCTATTGTCTTGGCCAGATTTCTTGCATGGAGAGGAGTGTAGCGATGACAGCCCCGGAACCTACACAATGGTGATAGCAGCCTTGCGAAGATAGAAGTTAACCTGGTCAGCTGTTCCTGTGGGAAATGGAGTCCCATAAATGTTGATGATCCACAAACCGCTTCCGCCATCAACCACTAGAAACCATTTGTTTTACTCACAGGCCAGAATGGTCTTGTACTACATATTTTGTATTTTGTTTGGAATTTATGTATCAAGTTGGCGCCTCATCAGCTAACAGTAATCCTGGGGCTGGTGAGCACAAGGGCCACTTTCTGGAAATTATTATCCCGGAAAGCCGGTCCTGACAATTCCTTTTTATTTTCTCTTTTGCAAGCATCATGTGGTGAGGAAAGATCTAGGCACATATATTCAGTTGGATGTGAGTGAGCATGAGTTATTATTGTTGACATCACCCTTGAGGTGAATATGCTGGGAGGCAAAACTATAAGCCCCTATCTTCCTATGTGCTTGGTTGAAATTTTTGCTCATGGGTATGCGGTGAGTGTTAGCAATCATAGAAGAGTATATGATGGTTGAGTATGTGGACTTGCCAAAAGGCTCCTATACATGGCCCTTCCTGAAAAGATAATGAATTGTAGTTGCAAAGTTGACTAAGAACATAGTTTTTTGGTTTTCAATAGAGTTTATGCTTTATACTTCGATGTTGTGATGAATTGTTACTTGTTCATGATAAGTTATATGATAAAAGTGATAAAAGTTTTATGATAAAGTTTGTTGTTATTATAATAATATGCATGATGCTTCTATGTCCGTATTTTGTTTTTATCGACACCTCTCTCTCTCTCTCTCTCTCTCTCTCTCTCTCTCTCTCTCTAAGCATGTGGACATGTTTTTCGATATTGGTTTTTCGCTTGAGGACAAGCGAGGTCTAAGCTTGGGGGAGTTGATATGTCCATTTTGCATCATGATTACCTACTGTTATTTACTATGTTCTTAAGCATAATAATACTTTCTGGAGTAATTCTAATGCCTTTTCTCTCATAATATGCAAGGTTTACACAGAGGGAGAATACCGACAACTGGAATTCTGGACCTAAAAAAGCTACGTCAGAGTTACCTATTCTGCACATCTCCAAATGAGCTGAAAATTTATGGAGAATTGTTTTGGAATATATGAAAAATATTGGAACAAATAATTACCGAAGGAGGCCCACCAGGTGGGCATAACCCCCCTGGAGTGCCAGGCTCCCCAGGCGTGCCCTGGTGGGTTGTGCCCTCCTCGGCCCACCTCCGGTGCCCCTCTTCTGGTATATAAGTTATTTTGACCTAGACAAAAATAAGGAGAGGACTTTCGGTATGGAGCGCCACCATCTTGAGACGGAACTTCGGCAGTAGCACTTTTGCCCTCCTGCAGAGCGAATCCTCTGGGGGAATTTCCCTCCCGGAGGGGGAAATCATCGTCATTGTCATCACCAACAACCCTCTCATCTTATGTGGACAAACATATGATGTATGGGCAGAGGACTATGAAGAAGCTAATGATGTATGGATGTATGCCTGGGACTTTGGCGTATACACAACAAAAAGATATTATCAGTTCTACTTCAGAGATGCCAAAGCTCATAGAACCTTTAAATGGCTCTGGAAATCCTCAGCTACCACAAAAATTGAAGTGTTTGCCTGGCTGCTGCTATCAGACCATCTAAACAAGAGGAATATGTTAAAGCAAAGACACTATAACATTGGGAGCAACTATGGATGTATCTTATGTGGACAAACTGATGGGGAGACCCTTGAACATATGATTTTTCATTGCCCCATCATCGTGTCATATTGGAACACCCTGCATATTTAATGGAGCAATCATGGTGACAGGCTGAATTGGATTGAGACCGCAAGAAACACTTGGGATAGACATATGTTCATGGAAATTTTCCTATATGCCTCCTGGAGTTTGTGTAAGGAAAGAAATAACAAACACTTTAGGGGGATGGATCCCACTGTTGGGTCATGGGCTAGACGATTCAAGGAAGATTTTGGCCTTGTTGTCTACAGAGCCAAAGAAAAGCACAGGGACTTTATAGCCCCTTTTTTACTCTCCTTTGTACCCCCTTAGTTGTTTTGAACATTATCTCTTACTACCCTCTGGGCTACCCACCCAAAATGGGTTGGGTAATGCAACACATACTACCATGTAAAGTGTAACTGTTCTCTTGGTTAATATATCATAGTAGGAGCCTCTCCTACTGTATTCATGAGTCAAACAAACAAACGATCCTCTCATCTTTGGGAGGGCAATCTCCATCAGCATCTTCAACAACACCATCTCCTCTCAAACCCTAGTCAACATAGTGCCACGCAGACTATTTGGCTGGTCAACATAGTGCAATCTGATGCTAAACAGTGAGCAAGTGACCGTATAATCGCAAAACGTATATAGTGACCGTAATGAGCGTATTCCAAAGTCCGATGACCGTATTATACTTTTTGCTTGAAATACAGTGACCGCCTATGTATTTATCTCTTCTCTCTCGCTCTCTCTGTGGAGCCAAGTAGGCCAACATGCCAGTGCCTAAATTGGCGCACGCCACCCCATTATTGTTGTACTTGTTTCGTAAGAGCGAACAAGCATTCACGTCTACTGTACAAACTGTAGATATGAGCTACAAATGCTATGAAGACAAATACAAATATTTGAATCCACTTTATGCCCATTTTCTCTTTGTAGGCCCTCGAAAAGTACATCTCTACACGTTCTCGCATGTTACATCGAACAACTGTGCAATACAGCACAACTACTACACTCTAACAAAATAAATCATATGTGTTTTTAGTTTTACTAGATCTCATATTATTACTTAATTATTCAGTTTGCATACATTAAAATTGCCTTTCAAATGTATGGCTAGTATCATCTACCGCGCGGGAAAAATCCCGCCCTTGCTTGTTTAATCGGGTTTGTATCGATGGATCGTGCGAAACAGATAAACTATAGTAGTACTCCACTACAAGTAATAGTTCACTAGGCCGCCGTGTCCTGTACTCCTCTGTTGTAAGAGTGGAGCGCTGATGAGGAACACTAGATGAGAAGAAAGAAAACACATGCCAGATCTGTTTGGCTACTTCTAGATGCTTCCACTCTAGTGTAGTACTTCTTTTGTTTTCTTTACCCTACCCGTTGTTTCTAGAGTTCTCTAGTTATAAGTAGTTGTGAGTAGAGAGATGAATCCTAAATAATGTTTTCTATAATGTTCCAGCTAAAAGTAGAAGTATGTGAAGGCTTCCCAAAGCCCTATAAATAGAAGTCCTCGCCTCTACTTTGTAGACCAGACTATGTACCCATTACCTGTAATAGAACTTGTTGTCCTTATCTAAAATTTTGGAGTAGATCTTGTGCCCTAGGAGTTCTGGATTGAACTCTTGCTACCCTATCAGCCTACATTCGCCTCTAGAGTGCTATCTAGCACAACACGTTGAAGCTGTTCCTTCAACACTTTTATTGTACACATTGTAGCAGCAAGGTGGGGTTGCTCCTCCAAACCTTTGTGCTACTTCAGGTGGTATCAGAGCCTCGTTGTCCCGTACTAGTTATTATTGACCTCTTCGAGAGCAAGATGCAGCAAGAAATGGAGCAATTGGAGAAAAGGATGGATGCTGCAGAACAACAAATCAAAGAGCTGCATGAAGATCTTAATCAGAGATTTGATCAGTTGGTTGAGATGATAAGAAAGGGTGTTCCCCCCGCTACAAATGAAGGAGATTCATCTAAATAATAAGAAGATGTTCATCAAAGAAGGGGGAGAGGTAATCTTGGAGCAAGACCACCACAACAACGTGATGTTCAACGTGCTTCAAGAAGGCCAATATACGTTGAAACTTCTGAAGGTGAAGAATATGATGAAGCCCTTGAAGAAGCTGATCACTATGCATATCGAAGAGTACCCAACCCTACATATGAAGGGATACATACAAGGTGAAAGCTGAGATCAAAACTTTTAATGGAAATGTTGATATTGAAGGGTGCCTAGATTGGTTATATGAAGTGGAGACTTTCTTTGAGGTGATGGAGGTTCTGGAAGATCGTAGAGTTCCTTTGGTCGCATACAAGCTGAAAGGAGGAGCCGGTACATGGTGGCATCGCGTTCAAGAAGAGTGCAGGCTGAGAGGAGAACCTTGTGTGAGAACTTGGCGGCAAATGAAAAGTCTCTTGGAAGGGAGATTTTTGCCCGCTGATTATGACCAGATCCTATTTATCCAATTTCAAAATTTTGCTCAAGGAAATAGGACCATTTCAGATTACACGAAGGAGTTTCTAAGGCTACAAGTGAGGTGCAACCTTGCTGAAACTGAAGATCAACAAGTTGCAAGGTACATCAACGGTCTCAATGATGCTATTCAAGATCGATTGATGATGTAACAAATCTGGTCCGACGATAAAGAACAAGCTCTAGCCTTAAAGACCGAGAGGTTTATGAGGACAAGAAAGGCAACTAAAGCTCCATATCCTCCATATCCTCCTACTAAAGGCTTGTCTAGGAGTCAGCCTAATAGAGTGGAAGAAAAGACGGCTCCACTAAAGGCAAAATGACCCATCCAGAAGCAAACTAGAGGCAAGGGCAAGTCCATGGAAGGCCCAAAATGCCATAAATGTGGTGAAGAGGGACACATATCCAGCGGTTGCCCACTCAGGAAATTTGTTAACACAACTATCCATGATGGTGAAGGCGATGAGGAAGAATACGAATCTGAAGATGTAGAGGGACAAGAGGTTTGTCAAGAAGAAGGTGAAGATGTGGTATGTGTGATTCAGCATCTTTGATGTTCCACACCACGACCTGACGACACACAACGGAAGAAAATATTTGAGAGCAAATGCATAGTGAATGGCAAGGTATGCAAGTTAGTGATTGATACTTGCAGCTACAAGAATCTTATCTCCCAGAAGTTGGTGAGCCATTTAAAGCTTGATACTCATGATCATCCAAACCCCTACACTATTGGGTGGATAAAGAAAGGAGTGAATATGAGGATCATCAAACAATGCCACCTGCCACTTTCCTTGGGCAAGCATTACTGCTCAAATGTGTTGTGTGACGTAGTTGACATGGATGCTAGCCATGTTCTTCTTGGGAGACCTTAGCAATTTGATGTGGATACTACACACAAGGGCAAGGAAAACTCTTATTCTTTCATTTGGAACAAGAGAAAGATCATTATCTTACCAAACAAAATCGAAGGTAATACCTCTAAGGAGGAGGGGAAAACTATGTTAACTACCTCCCATACCTCTCATGAGTTTATGGAAGACTTGAAGAAGGAAAATTTGTGTGCTGCACTTGTTGTAAAGGGAGAAGAGCACCTGACTGTTGAAATTCCAGCAAAGGTACATGGTTTATTGGCAGAATTTCAGAACATACTTGGAGAGCCTCAAGGCTTGCAACCGATGAGAGGAATTTAACATAGAATTGACTTAATTTCAGGATCAAGTCTTCCTAATCTTCCACACTATCGAATGAGCCCAAAAGAGCATGATATATTAAAGGAGAAAGTGGAGGAATTTCTGCAAAAGGGGCACATTTGAGAAAGCATTAGCCATTGTGTTGTATCATCCCTACTCGCGCCAAACAAAGATGGATCTTGGCGCATGTGTACGGATAGTAGAGCCATTAACAAGATCACCGTAAGGTATAGATTCTCGATTCCCCGTCTGGATGATATGTTGGATCAACTTAGTGGACCAAGAGTGTTCACAAAGCTAGATTTAAGAAGCGGATATCATCAAATCCGTATCAGACCCGGGGATGAATGGAAAACCACTTACAAAACAAAGGAAGGGTTGTTTGAATGGCTAGTCATGCCATTTTGACTCTCAAATGCACCGAGTACCTTTATGTGCTTAATGAATCAAGTCCTTCGACCCTTCTTGTCCCACTTCGTTGTGGTCTATTTCGATGACATCTTGATCTATAGCACGAATGAGGATGAACACTTTGATCACATTCGGAAGGTGCTAGAAGTACCAAGGGAAAATGAGCTCTACGTCAACTTGAAGAAATGTGTTTTCCTGCAAACACAACTTCTTTTCCTACGATTCGTCATAACATGTGAGGGTATTTGTGTTGATGATTCAAATGTTGAAGCAATCCGAGAAAGGCCAACTCTGAAGACCATTTTTGAGGTAAGAAGTTTTCATGGCCTTGCAACTTTCTATAGGCAATTTGTGAACAATTTCAGCACTATCATAGCACCAATTACCGAGTGTTTGAAGAAAGGAAAGTTCCAATGGACAGAAGCTGCTGAAGCTAGTTTCAATGATATTAAACAAAAACTATCACAAGCTCTTGTCTTGGTGCTACCTGATTTCAACAAGACTTTTGAGTTGGAGTGTGATGCAAGCTAGTTTCAAGAAAGGAAGCCCATTGCTTTCAGTAGTGAGAAGTTAAGTGAAGCTAGACAGAAATGGAGTACCTATCAGTAAGAATTATATGTTGTTTCAAGAGTGTTGAAAATTTGGGAAGTCTATTTGCTGCCTAAAGAGTTCATTGTTTATAGAGACCATCAATTATTGAAGCATTTTAGAAATCAAAAGCATGTTGACTGCATGCTAGCAAGATGGGCAGCATATCTGGAGAGGTTTAACTATCTCATCGTGCATGAATCTAGAATAAGTGACAGAGTGGCCGATGCTTTGAATCATTGTGCATGCCTCTTGACTTCTTTTGAAGCTGAACTTCCGGGCATGGATCAAGTAAAGGAGTTGTATGAGGGTGAGGAAGACTTTGGCCATGTTTGGGAAAGAATGAAAGGGGCCAATCATTAGGTGATGACTATTTGGTGCAAGATGGCTATCTCTTCAAAAATGATCGATTGTGCATCCCAAGGAGTTCTCTGCGTGACAAACTAATTAGAGAACTCCATTCAAGTGATCTTAGTGGACATGTTGGACGGGACAAGACTGTCGATAACCTGGAAGCTCGCTTATTTTTGCCACAACTAAGAGAGATGCTGGAAAATTTGTTCAATGATGTCCTATGTCTCAAACCTGGAAAGGCAAAGTCCAGAACACAGGTTTATTCATGCCTTTTCCTATTCCTGTTGCTCCATGGGAGGACATCTCTATGGACTTCGTCTTGGGCTTGCCAACAACAAGACGAGGGAGTGATGTTGTGTTTTTGGTCGTGGACAGATTCTCTAAGATGGCTCATTTCATACCATGCCGCAAGACAACAAATGCTCATCATGTGGCAAACCAATTCTTTCGAGAAGTGGTCAGACTTCATGGAGTTCCAAGGTCCATCATCTCAGACTGTGATAGCGAGTTTCTTGCTACATTTTGGCTCACTTTGTGGAAGCAATTCATCACTGAATTGAAATTTTCTAGCACTTCTCATCCACAAACAGATGGACAAATAGAAGTGGTGAACAAGTTTTTGGGTAATCTGATCCGTTGCATTTGTGGACGAAGAAAGGGGCAATGGGACTTGGCTTTATCTCTTGCAGATCTCTTCTCTATAACTCCATGCAAAGATCCACAGGAAGGAGCCGTTTTTCCATTGTCTACACTAAAGTTCCAACACATGTGGTGGACCTGGTGAAGCTACCATCAAGGGGAACCTCAAAATCACCATTGTCCTTTGCTGATAATTACACTGAGTTATCTAAAGGGATCTGCGGGTCTTTGGAAGCACAAAATTAGAAATATAAACAACTTGTTGATTGCAAAAGGAGGCCAAAATCATTCCAAGTCGGTGATATGGTGATGGTCTACCTTCGAAAACAGAGGTTGCCTTTAGGTGTTAAAGGGAAACTTAGGCAATGAAGGTATGGGCCCTTCTCTATTGTGAGGAAGATAAATGATAATGCTTATGTGATTGATATTCAAAGTGACACGGGTATCTCCAACACTTCCAATGTTGCGGACTTGACACTCTACCATCCAAAAGAAGCGCTCTACGAAGATAACTCGAGGTCGAGTTCCAAACAACCCAGGGGAGAATGATGAGGAACGCTAGATGAGAAGAAAGAAAACACATGCTAGATCTGTTTGGCTACTTCTAGATGCTTCCACTCCAGTGTAGTATTTCTTTTGTTTTCTTTACCCTACCCGATGTTTCTAGAGTTCTCTAGTTATAAGTAGTTGTGAGTAGAGAGATGAATCCTAGATAATGTTTTTAGAGTGTTCCAGCTATAAGTAGAAGTATCACGGGTACGCGTCGGTCCTAACCAAACGGTTTTTAACCCCTTTCCGTGACGGCATTCGGAACCGTCGCCGAGTGAGTGTAGGCGATAGGGGGGTCCTTCCCACACGACGCAGAAACCGTTGGGGATATGCCCTCCTGGCACACACGCTCGGCAAAATGAGGTCGTGTGCGACCGGCGAGCACTCAAATACAGAAATACGTACAATAGTGCTCAAAAAAGTATACAGGCCAAATCATTTCCGGTCGTAAGTACATCCCACACAGTCAGTCACCACTAAACGTTTCCATTCGTATATACATCCCACAAAGTCACTACAAGGAAAACATTTGCGCAAGGTGACGTAACACAAACAGTTTTGAAGAGAATGTCGTGTGTGATTGTTCATTGATCCAACACGGTTTATTCCTAGAAACTGTGTGCGTTGCCTGAGGTCATCGCCCACGGTGGTTTCACATTAACCGTTTGCAATAGGAAAACCCAATTAGCAAGCTAATTGGCCAATTAGCGGGCTAATTGCCCTATTATTAAAATCCATTTTCTAACCTAATTGACATTCATATTAAGCACATAATATATTCCATTTCCATATTAATGAAGTAGGATTTCATAATTGAAATACATCGGAGTACAACATGATATAGCTTCAGCACTCAGCTACCCCATTACACAACTGCACCAACAGCAAGTTTCACATGCAACATCTAGAACCTTTCGAAATTAGCATCATAGACGGTACATAGAGAGATGCATCTCATATGGAAAACTGCTGAAGCGGAAGGCGAATATTGAGCCTTCATTCATGTTGAAGGTCTTTGCAACTTTAGGCCAGTGCCTGTGGATGATTGACTGTCCATCCTTCGACCTCCTCAGGAACACTTCAATATTGAACCGTGGGTGTTGTATGAAAACTTTCCTCGCCTCCTGACCACAGAGGTGGTTTGATAGGTAATCATCAGTGAAGCCTGAAAACAAGGATGTGCATAAATATCTTCTCTATATTGGAAATGGGGCAAAGGAATACAAAAAGGTAAGGTATAATAGTTAGTACCATCTTGTAAACCTTTGCAGATTCATCAGATTAATTCATCAGATTAATCAGATTAATTCAAGCCCCATGGAAAACCCATTTATCCAAACCAAGCATGATTAAGAACTAGGAAATACAACACTTGTATATGTTTCTCATGTATTAAGTGCAGCCAAATTCGATTTATTCCTCACATGGTATACAATAACATAATGCAGCCACAACAATTGAACATCGCATTGCAGAATTGAACCAAGCAGTTAACTAAACACCACAACAAATGAACCAAACGTTAACTGAGCACCACATTGCAATATAACATACTCCTAATAGAAGATCAGACAGTTAACCAAACCAAGCATGCAACAACTTGGAACTAGAGAAATTGTATTTGTTTCTCATGTATTTAGTACAGCTAAATTCGATTTATTCCTCACATGGTATACAATAAGAGAATGCAGCCACAACAATTGAACATCGTATTGCAGAATTGAACCAAGCAGTTAACTAAACACCACAACAAATGAACCAAACGTTAACTGAGCACCACATTGCACAATATAACATACTCCTAATAGAAGATCAGACAGTTAACCAAACCAAGCATGCTTAACAACATGGAAATATAGCAATTGTATTTGTTTCTCATGTATTTAGTACAGCCAAATTCGATTTATTCCTCACATGGTATAAAATAACAGAATGCACCCACAACAATTGAACATCACATTGCAGAACTGAACCAAGCAGTTAACTAAGCACCACAACAAGTGAACCAAGCCACAACAAATGAACCAAGCAGTTAACTAAACACCAATTGAACAATATAACATACTCCTAATAGAAGATCTGACAGTTGACCAAACCAAGCATGCTTAACAACTTGGAAATATTGCACCCTGAAGAATTGCACATCACATTTGCAGAATTGAACCGAGCAGTTAATTGAACACCACATTGCACGACATATAGAACATATACAATATAGCAGAAGATTGCATGGTAAAAGTAGATAGCACAATTCACTAGAATTTGTTAAGGAAAGGAAGTAGCTAGCAAACTGAACATGGGTCCTTATAGTGAGCTAATAAGACAAGCTACTCCTCATTGTCGGAGATATCGATGATGATTGGTTCCTTGGACATGGAAGAGGGCGAGGCCTCCACATCGTGGGTGCCCTCGTTGTAGTGGTGAGTTGCTTGAGCCGCTCCGGGCACCAACCTGCTAGCTCTCAAGATGAGCTAAGCATGTGCACGCTGAGAAAACACCTCGTAGTCTTCATAGAAGGCACCGACGATGGCCTCGAGAAAACGCCACAAACTATCATTTAAAGCAACCAACTGCATCACGGCATCGGCGTGCGAGGTGTCAGCAGTGGCCTCGACGGCGAGGTGCTCCGCCAAGATCTGGGGGTTGGCACGAATGGCAGCCATCACGACCTCATCTGCGCGTGCGGCCCAATTTGCTTCTACACTGCCAAATGCTCCGTGAGGTCCTGGCTATACTGCATGCACCATGGCTTAGGCTGGCGCTTATTTGGTGGAGGGGTTGGTCATTTGGGTGGAAGGTTGTCGGACCACGGGTTCCGGCAAAAACCCTTAAGGTTCGAACTCTGGGGTGCACGCGAAGTTCTCCCCCTGCCGATCCACGTCCTAGCTTGCTAAGATCTCAAGGGAAAAACTCAACGAACTCACAAGACGAGGGACGCAAGATTTATACTGGTTCGGGTCACCATTGTGGTGTAATACCCTACACCAGTTTGGTGGTGATGGATTGCCTGTTGGGCTATGGATGAACAGTTACAAGGGGAAGAACAACCTCCTGAGGTTGAGGTGTTCTTGCGCTCTGTGTGTGGGTGAGGATCACTCAAGATGAGATGCCCCCTACGGTGGTGGCTAGTTCTAGTTATATAGGCCCTGGTCCTCTTCCCAAATATTGAGCGGGAAGGGAGCCAACAACGGCCAATTTGAAAGGGGACAGCTTGTACAGCTTATCCTAACAAAAGTGGTCTTCGCCTGCAAAGGCTCTGGTGGTGAAGCCGCCTCGGGCTTCATGGTAACCTCCACCTTTCCGTCCTGCTGGTCTTGGTCTCATTGCACCGATATGGAAACCTTTTCCTGACGCCTTGGTACTGCGCTGGCGCTCGCTTCCTTAGCACCAAAGGGGAAACAAGGACACTGCGCGCTAGCGCCCGCCTGGTGATACGTCCATTTTGCATCATGCTTTTATATTGATATTTATTGTATTATGGGCTCTTATTACACATTATGTCACAATACTTATGCCTATTCTCTCTTATTTTACAAGGTTTACATAAGGAGGGAGAATGCTGGCAGCTGAAATTCTGGGCTAGAAAAGCAGCAAATATCATAGACCTATTCTGCACAACTCCAAAAGTCCTGAAACTCCACGAAAGATATTTTTGGAAATAATAAAAAATACTAAGCGGAAGAAATATGTCAGGGGGGCCTCCACCTGTCCACGAGGGCGGGGGGCGCGCCCTACCCCCCTGGGCGCGCCCCCTGCCTTGTGGGCCCTGTTGGCCCTCCGGTGCCCATCTTCTGCTATATGAAGTCTTTCGCCCGAAGAAAAATCATAAGCAAGCTTCCGGGACGAGACTCAGCCGCCACGAGGCGGAACCTTAGCGGAACCAATCTAGGGCTCTGGCAGAGCTATTCTGTCAGGGACACTTCCCTCCGGGAGGGCGAAATCATCGCCATCGTCATCACCACCCTGCTCTCATCGGGAGAGGGCAATCTCCATCAACATCTTCACCAGCACCATCTTCTCTCAAACCCTAGTTCATCTCTTGTATCCAATTCTTGTCTCCAAGTCTGGGATTGGTACCTGTAGGTTGCTAGTAGTGTTGATTACTCCTTGTAGTTGATGCTAGTTGGTTTATTTGGTGGAAGATCATATGTTCAGATCCTATATGCATATTAATACTCCTCTGATTATGAACATGAATATGCTTTGTGAGTAGTTACGTTTGTTCCTGAGGACATGGGAGAAGTCTTGCTATTAGTAGTCATGTGAATTTGGTATTCGTTCGATATTTTGATGAGATGTATGTTGTCTATCCTCAAGTGGTGTTATGTGAACGTCGACTACATGCACTTCTCCATTATTTGGGCCTAGAGGAAGGCACTGGGAAGTAATAAGTAGATGATGGGTTGCTAGAGTGACAGAAGCTTAAACCCTAGTTTATGGTTCGTAAGGGGCTGATTTGGATCCATATGTTTCATGCTATGGTTAGGTTTACCTTAATACTTTTGTTGTAGTTGTGGATGCTTGCGATAGAGGTTAATCATAAGTGGGATGCTTGTCCAAGTAAGGGCAGCACCCAAGCACCGGTCCACCCACATATCAAATTATCAAAGTACCGAACGCGAATCATTGAACGTGATGAAAACTAGCTTGACGATAATTCCCATGTGTCCTCGGGAGCGCTTTTCTCTATATAAGAGTTTGTCCAGGCTTGTCCTTTGCTACAAAAAGGATTGGCCACCTTTCTGCACTTTATTTACTTTTGTTACTTGTTGCTCGTTACAAATTATCCTATCACAAAACTATCTGTTACCTATTATTTCAGTACTTGCAGAGAATACCTTGCTGAAAACCGCTTATCATTTCCTTCTGCTCCTCGTTGGGTGTGACACTCTTACTTATCGAAAGGACTACGATAGATCCCCTATACTTGTGGGTCATCAAGACTCTTTTCTGGCACCGTTGCCAGGGAGTGAAGCGCCTTTGGTAGGTGGAATTTGGTAAGGAAAAATTTATAGTGTGCTGAAATTTACTATCACTTGTTACTATGGAAAGTAATCCTCTGAGGGGCTTGTTCGGGGTATCTTCACCCCGACCAGTAGAGCAAAGAGTTGCTCCTCAACCTACTGAACTTACTGAAGATGAGAATGTCCACTTTGAAATTCCTTTGGGTATGTTAGAAAAACTGCTAGCTAATCCTTTTGCAGGAGACAGAACAAAGCATCCTGATGAGCACCTAATATATGTGGATGAAGTTTGTGGATTATTTAAGCTTGCAGGTGTGCCCGGTGATGTTATTAAGAAGAAGGTATTCCCTTTATCTTTGAAGGGAGATGCATTGACATGGTATAGGCTATGTGATGATACGAGATCATGGAACTACAAACGATTGAAATTGGAATTTCATCAGAAATTTTATCCTATGCATCTTGTTCATCATGATGGCAATTATATATATAATTTTTGGCCTCGTGAAGGAGAAAGCATCGCTCAAGCTTGGGGGAGGCTTAAATCAATGTTATATTCATGCCCCAATCATGAGCTCCCAAGAGAAATAATTATTCAAAGTTTTTATGCTCGACTTTCTGATAACAATCGCACCATGCTCGATACTTCTTGTGCTGGCTCTTTTATGATGAAGACTATTGAATTAAAATGGGATTTATTGGAAAGAATTACACACAACTCTAAATATTGGGATCTCGACAAAGGTAAGGAGTCAGGTATGACACCTAAGTTTGATTGTGTTAAATCTTTTATGGATACCGATGTTTTCCATAAATTTAGCACTAAATATGGACTTGACTCTGAGATAGTAGCTTCTTTTTGTGAATCTTTTGCTGCTCATATAGATCTCCCTAATGAGAAGTGGTTTAAATATCATCCTCCCATATAAGTAAAATTAGTCGCACCTATTAAAGTTAATGATCCTATTGTTCCTACTGCTTATGTTGAAAAACCACCTTTCCCTGTTAGAATAAAGGATCATGCTAAAGCATCAACTGTGGTCCGTAAAAGCAATATTAGAACTTATACACCTCTTGAGCAAATTAAAATTAAACCTAATATTGCTATTGTTAAAGATCTCTTGTCTGATAATATTGATGGACATGTTATTTATTTCTATGATGAAACTGCTAGAATTGCCAAACCTTGTGCTAAAGATAAACATAGACCTGTGGTAGGCATGCCTGTTATTTCTGTTAAAATAGGAGATCATTGTTATCATGGCTTATGTGATATGGGTGCTAGCGCTAGTGCGATACCTTTTGACTTATACAAAGAAATTATGCATGATATTGCACCTGCTGAGATAGAAGATATTGATGTCACAATTAAACTTGTCAATAGAGATACTATTTCACCAATGGGAATTGTTAGAGATGTTGAAGTCTTGTGTGGGAAAACTAAATATCCTGCTGATTTTCTTGTTCTTGGTTCCCCACAAGATAGCTTTTGTCCCATTATATTTGGTAGACCCTTGTTGAACACTGTTAATGCTAGGATAGACTGCAAAAAGGATGTTGTTACTATTGGTTTGGGTGATATGTCTCATGAGTTTAATTTCTCTAAATTTCGTAGACAACACCGTGAAGAGGAATTGCCTAGTAAGGATGAAATAATTGGTCTTGCTTCTATTGTCGTACCTCCTAGTGATCCTTTAGAACAATATTTGCTAGACCATGAAAATGATATGTTTATGAATGAAAGAAGGGAAATAGATGAAGTATTCTTTAAACAGGAACCTATCCTGAAACACAATTTGCATGTTGAAATCCTAGGGGATCCTCCTCCACCCAAGGGTGATCCCGTGTTTGAGCCTAAACCAGTACCTGATACTCTTAAATATGCTTATCTTGATGAAAAGAAGATATATCCTGTTATTATTAGTGCTAACCTTTCAGAGCATGAACTGAAGAAGCACCGTGTTGCTATTGGATATACTCTTGATGATCTTAAGGGCATTAGTCCCACTCTATGTCAACACAAAATAAATTTGGAAAAAGATGCCAAACCAGTTCGTGATCATCAACGACGGCTGAATCCTAAGATGAAAGAAGTGGTAAGAAAGGAAATACTAAAGCTCCTTGAGGCAGGTATAATTTACCCCGCTGCTGATAGTCAGTGGGTAAGTCATGTCCATTGTGTCCCTAAGAAGGGAGGTATTACGGTCGTTCCTAATTATAAAGATGAATTGATTCCACAAAGAATTATTTCAGGTTATAGGATGGTAATTGATTTACGCAAATTAAATAAAGCCACTAAAAAGGATCATTACCCCTTACCTTTTATCGATCAAATGCTAGAAAGATTATCCAAACATACACATGTTTTTATTTCTAGATGGTTATTCTGGTTTCTCTCAAATACCTGTGTCAGCCGATGATCAATCAAAGACCACTTTTACTTGCCCTTTTGGTACTTTTGCTTATAGACGTATGCCTTTTGGTTTATGTAATGCACCTGCCACCTTTCAAAGATGCATGATGGCTATATTCTCTGACTTTTGTGAAAAGATTTGTGAGGTTTTCATGGACGATTTCTCTGTTTATGGATCCTCTTTTGATGATTGCTTGAGCAACCTTGATCGAGTTTTGCAGATATGTGAAGAAACTAATCTTGTCTTGAATTGGGAAAAGTGCCACTTTATGGTTAATGAAGGTATTGTCTTGGGGCATAAAGTTTCTGAAAGAGGTATTGAGGTTCATAAAGCCAAGGTTGATGCTATTGAAAAGATGTCATGTCCCAAGGACATCAAAGGTATAAGAAGTTTCCTTGGTCACGCCGGTTTTTATAGGAGGTTCATTAAGAACTTCTCAAAAATTTCTCGGCCTCTGACTAATTTATTACAAAAAGATATACCATTTGTCTTTGATGATGATTGTGTAGAAGCATTTGAAATACTTAAGCAAGCATTGATTTCTGCACCTATCGTTCAGCCACCTGATTGGAAACTACCCTTTGAAATTATGTGTGATGCTAGTGATTATGTTGTAGGTGCTGTTCTAGGGCAAAGAGTTGATAAGAATTAAATGTTATTCAATATGCTAGTAAAACTCTAGACAATGGTCAGAGAAGTTATGCTACTACTGAAAAACAATTCTTAGCAGTCGTATTTGCTTGTGATAAGTTCAGACCTTATATTGTCGATTTTGTCGGATTTCGGGTTCCGGCAGACCCTTGAGGTTCAAACACTGGGGTGCGTGCGGAGATCTTTCCCCTACCAGCTCATGCGTGAACGGTTAGCGAGGGATCTAAACTACGAACGATGAACAATGCAGAGACACGAGGTTTATACTGGTTCGGGCCACCGATGTGGTGTAATACCCTACTCCAGTGTGTGGTGTGGTGGATTGCCTCAGGGGCTGATGATGAACAGTACAAAGGAAGAACAGCCTCGCGAGGGGTGTTCTTGAGCTGGTGCGATGAACTGCTTGGGGGAGTTCATTCGCCTCTCTCTCTCTCTCTCTGCTAGGGCTCTATCCGATCGATCGATCGATGTGTCTGTCGTTTGGTGGCTAGTCCTATTTATAGAGGGAGGCCCTGGGCCTCTTCCCAAATAATGAGCGGGAAGGGCGCCAACAATTGGCCATTTTGAAGGGAACATCTAGTACACTTATCCTGACTAAAGTTGGTCTTAAATGCGCCAAAGGCTCGACGGTGACGCCGTCTGGGCTCCACGATGACCTCCATCCTGCCGCTCTGCTGGTCTTGGTCTTGTTGCACCAAAGCGGTAACCTTTGCTCGATGCCTTGGCGGTGCTTGCCTCCTTTGCACCAAAGGGAAATGAGGACACCACTGGCGGGCGGCGCCACTGGTGTGCCCTGGCCTCGTCGTCATGGCTTGCGCCTGAGGCACACTCGTGAGGTACCCTGCCTTGATCTCTCCGCCTCCTCGTGAGCCTGCCTGACGAGGCTGTCCTGAGGAAGGTTCTGTCGTCCGCCCATGAGGCTTGGCCCCTCGCGAGGGTCTTGAGCTTGAGTGATGAAGCCGGGCCGCTGGGCCCCCACTTGAGCCACGCCGCAGGCCGCAGCGAGCAAGTCTGGGACCCCTTCCCTGAACGCCGACAATAGCCCCCGGGCCCAAGGTGCGCCCGGACTTGGCTTAGCAGAGAAGCGAAGGGGCAAGTGCGAAGCGCCGCGGGCCCAACAGCCTGCGACCTTGGCTACCGCATGGCGAGTGATTGGTCGTGGGCGTCTCCGCCTCCCCACGACGCCTCGGCAACTGCCATTCTGACAAAAAGGAGGCCTGGGCCAGGCTCGGTGCTTGTTCTCGCTCGTCTTGCTCCAGATCCCCATTCTCGCCTTTCTCCTCCTTGCTTCCGAAACCCTCCAGATCTACCTCCATCCTTCCCGTCCTGCAAGCCATGGCGCCTCGCAAGACCTTGACTGAGGCTTGCTACCTCCCGACTCTGGATCCTCTGACCGTGTCGGCGAAGAATCTCGTCCTTGTGCTCAAGGCCGGCTCCGATCAGCCTGAAGGCCAGGGGAACACCTTCTACCCATTCTTCGTGAGCGACATTATCGCCGGTCTGGTCCCTCCTTTTTCCGAGTTCTTCTTCACTGTTCTCCGCCAATACAACTTGCAAGCTCTGCATCTCCACCCCAACTCTGTTCTTCTCCTGGTGATTTTCGCCTACTATTGCGAGGCTCACGTTGGTATAAAACCCTCGGTGGCTTTGCTGCGCCATTACTTTTCCCTCCGGGTCTCCTGTGGCTCTATTACTGCGTGCACGAGCTTCGTCGCATACTCCAGCTCCAACTCCATCTCTAAGCCCGGGAAGAGGATTGAAGGCTTCACGAGCAAGTGGGTGATGGTGGATGTCGGGCGCATCCATCCCCGACTGGCGCTGCCGTCGGGGCAGCCCGAGGCCGTTGACGCGTGGTCTCGTGCGGAGCTCGTCGATTCTTGCGCGGAGCTCGTCGATTCTCGCACGAAGATGTTGCTGAAGAGGATAGCCCCCGACCTGAGGCCAGCCAACTTGGGGGCGGCGAAGCTGGCCGGGGCCATGCTCCTGAGGGAGTTCCTGGAACATCGGGTGGCTTCGCTCCGGGAACATTCGCTTCTGTTGTGGAGGCTGGGGGAGGCAGGCGATGACCTTCACCTGACCTCCGAGGCCCTCTCTGACGAAGACCTGGCCGCGGCTCTCCATTCCTTGGTCGGGGGGCGTGGCAATGCCGGAGGGCGCTCCCGTCCCCCTGTTCCTTCGTGATGACTGGGAGCAAGTGGTGAGCACCATGCCCACCTTCAATGGTGAGGGGCTGGTGCCCGCCGGGGCTCCCGAGGATCTGGCGATGTTGACGATGGTGAACGTTTCCTCCAGCAACTCCAGCGGGAGCGAGGAGGAAGAAGAGGAGGTGGAGGGAGAAGGTTCTGACTTCGAGGCGCCTGGCGAGGAGTCGGGGGACTCCTTCCCTCGGCGCAGGTCCCACGCCATTCACTCCATGCCGGACGACGACGAGGCCGGCGCTAGGCGAGGAGGGGAGGATTCTCCCCTGGTCCCGAGGAAGGGCAGGTCGGGGCTGGTTCTCCCAGGGTCCATTCTGACTCCGGGGCAGTCTGAGGCCAGCTCCGGCCTTCCCGACGCGCCTACTGCTTCCGGGCTTCCCAAGGCTGACCCTAGCCGCAGGCTTTCTGGCGTCAAGTTCGGCCGGAGGCTGCTTGAGCCGGCGCATGACGACCAGTAAGTGTTCGATCCGTGTTTTGTTTTGCTTCTTCCGCCGAGGCTTGACGTCCGTTTTCTCTTGGCCAGGTCGGCACCTGCAGCAAAGAGGCCGAAGGGGGCTTCTGCGGTTCCGCTTGAGGCGGGTTCGCCCGCCGGGGCTGCGGCTCCGCCTGCGGGGAAAGGAGGCAGCGAAGCTCACGCCTCCCCTATCTGGTCATCCTCGCGAGCCCAGCAGGGGCACTCTGGAGGTGAGTCAGCCCCCGTGGTCCCGCTGACTCCGGAGGTGCCTGGGCTTGACGTTGAGGTGACTGCAACGGGGACAGCGCGGGCGCGTGGCCACGCACGAGCGACGTGTGTGTGCGAGGACAGTAGCGGGGGGAAGGAGCTCACCCCCGGTGCAGGGGTACGGGCGGCGAGGGTTGACGGAGTCCGTCGAGGGGGAGGTCGAGGACGTGGTTCCGGCGAATGGCGATGGCGAGGCAGTGCTGGGGCATTGGGGACGGCGGCATGGCAGCGAGGTAGCCCTGGGCGGGGTGGCAAGGGCGGGGTGGCAAGGGCGAGGTGGTGGCGGGACGAGGCGGCGGCAGTGAGCACTGACGGAGTCTCCGGGCGAGGGCGGGGGCGACCGCGTCGGTGGCAGGGCGTGCGCCCGATCCAGATCGCGCGGGGAGGGGAGAAGGGGATCGTAGGGGGGGGCGACTGGCTAGTGGCTAGGTCACGGGGGAGGCAGGGGGTTAAGCAAGGGTTAGGTGGGCAGGCCTGGTTGGATGGCCAGCTGGGCCGAGGACCAGCGGTGGGGGGGGGGGGGTCCTTTTGTTTTATCCTTTTGTAGTTCCTTTTTCATTTTTTTAGTTCTCTAAATTATAAGAACTACACCTAAACTAGTAACACCAAACATTCCACTGCCAGAATAAATTTTGGTAGTTAACTAAATAGTTTACAACAATTTTAATTATTAAGGGGTATTTACATAATTGTTTTAGCTACTGTTTATTTATTTTGGAGCTTTTAGTTACTTTATAAAAGTGTGGTTTATCAACCAATATTACCTATGCATTATCCGGCATGACCCGCACATTTTAGTTTCATTATTTGAAAACTTTTGTTGTTTGCCTGATTTTTAATTTGAATTCGAATCGGTTTCGAACTAACATGAGATTAGCAACAGTAATCGAGGTGACGTGGCATCATTAGCAGAGGTTCACTGTAGCTTAAGCATACGGGCGTCACATCAGTGAGAATGATTGTGGTAAACTAAAAATCAAAGACTCAAATCATATAAGACGCTCCAAGCAAAACACATACCATGTGGTGAATAAAAATATAGCTCCAAGTAAAGTTGCCGATGGACGAAGACGAAAGAGGGGATGCCTTCCGGGGCATCCCCAAGCTTTGACTTTTTGGTGTCCTTGGATTTACCTTGGGGTGCCTTGGGCATCCCCAAGCTTAGGCTCTTGCCACTCCTTGTTCCATAATCCATCAAATCCTTACCCAAAACTTGAAAACTTCACAACACAAAACTTAACAGAAAATCTCGTGAGCTCCGTAAGCGAAAGAAAATAAAACACCACTTCAAGGTACTGTAATGAACTCATTATTTAGTTGTATTGGTGTTAAACCTACTATATTCGAACTTCTCTATGGTTTATAAACTATTTTACTAGCCATAGATTCATCAAAATAAGCAAACAACACACGAAAAACAGAATCTGTCAAAAATAGAACAGTCTGTAGTAATCTGTAACTAACGCAAACTTCTGGAACTTAGAAAAATCTACCAAAATAGGACGACCTAAATAATTTGTTTATTGATCTGGTGCAATTGGAATCAGTATTTATCACGTTCTTCTGATTTTAAACAATTGTTTTCGTGAATAGAAAGTTTCTGGAATTTCCAGCAAGTTCAAATAAGTATCATCCAAGAAGATCCTATAGGTTTGCACAAACACTAATTAAAACACAAAAACAAATATAACCATAGGCTAGATCTAAGATTTATTCCTAAACAGGAGCAAAAAGCAAAAAAACTAAAATAAAATTTGGTTGCCTCCCAACAAGCGCTATCATTTAACGCCCCTAGCTAGGCATAAAAACAAGGATATATCTAGGTATTGCTATCTTTGGTAGGCAATCTATAGGTGGCTCTCATAATAGATTCATAAGGTAATTTTATTTTCTTTCTAGGAAAGTGTTCCATGCCTTTCCTTAACGGAAATTGGAATCTAATATTTCCTTCCTTCATATCAATAATTGCACCAATCGTTCTAAGGAAAGGTCTACCAAGAATAATAGGACATGAAGGATTGCAATCTATATCAAGAACAATGAAATCTACGGGCACATAGTTCCTATTTGTAGCAATAAGAACATCATTAATTATTCCCATAGGTTTCTTAATAGTGGAATCCGCAAGATGCAAGTTTAGAGAACAATCATCAAATTCACGGAAACCTAGCAAATCACACAAAGTTTTTGGAATCGTGGAAACACTAGCACCCAAATCACACAAAGCATAGCATTCATGATCTTTAATTTTAATTTTAATAGTAGGTTCCCAATCATCATAAATTTTTCTAGTGATAGAAACTTCCAACTCAAGTTTTCCTCATAAGATTGCATTAAAGCATCAACGATATGTTTGGTAAAAGCTTTATTTTGATTATAAGCATGAGGAGAACTTAGCACGGATTGCAACAAGGAAATACAATCTATTAAAGAGCAATTATCATAATTAAATTCCATGAAATCCAAGATAGTGGGTTCATTGATATCTAAAGTTTTGACCTCTTTAATCCCACTTTTACCAATTTTTGCATCAAGATCTAAAAAATCCGAATTTTTGGGATGCCTTCTAACTAAAGTTGACTCATCTCCAGTCCCATCATTATCAAGATTCATATTGCAAAACAATGATTTAATAGGGGACACATCAATAACTTTTAGATCTTCATCTTTGTTATCATAAAAATTAGAAGAACACACTTTTACAAAGCAATCTTTCTCAGCACGCATCCTAGCGGTTCTTTCTTTGCACTCATCAATGGAACTTCTCATGGCTTTGAGAGACTCATTGATATCATGCTTAGGTGGAGTAGATCTAATTTTCAAAGAATCAACATCAAGAGAAATTCTATCCATGTTTCTAGCCAATTCATCAATCTTAGGCAATTTTTCTTCAAGCAAGGGACTGAAATTCTTTTGAGAAATCATAAATTCTTTAACACTAGTCTCAAAATCAGAGGGCATCTTATTAAAATTTCCATAAGAGTTGTTGTAGGAATTACCATAATTATTAGAGGAATTACTAGGATACGGCCTAGGATTAAAATCTCCTCTATAAGCATTGTTACCAAAATTGTTCCTACCAACAAAGTTCACATCCATAGGTTCATTATTATTCTCAATCAAAGTAGACAAAGGCATATCATTGGGATCAGAAGAAACACTCATATTAGCAAACAATTTCATAAGTTTTCCATCTTTCCACTCAAAACATTAATTTCTTCAATCGCATGAACGTTTTTACTAGTAGATCTTTTGGTGTGCCATTGACAATAATTAACCATAATATTATCTAGGAGTTTAGTAGCTTCCCCTAAAGTGATTTCCATAAAAGTGCCTCTCGCGGCCGAATCTAAAAGATTTCTAGAAGCAAAATTCAATCTGGCATAAAAAATTGTATAATCATCTACAAATTCAGACCATGAGTAGGGCAATTACGTATCATTAATTTCATCCTCTCCCAAGCTTGTGAAACATGTTCATGATCAAGTTTCTTAAAATTCATAATATCGTTTCTAAGGGAGATGATTTTAGCGGGAGGAAAATACTTAGAGATAAAAGCATCTTTGCACTTATTCCAAGAATCAATACTATTTTTAGGCAAAGACGAAAACCAAGTTTTAGCACGATATCTAAGAGAAAACGGAAATAGCTTCAATTTAACAATATCATTGTCCATATCTTTCTTCTTTTGCATATCACACAAATCAACAAAGCTATTTAGATGGGTAGCGGCATCTTCACTAGGAAGGCCGGCGAATTGATCTTTCATGACAAGATTCAGCAAAGCAGCATTAATTTCACAAGATTCAGCATCGGTAAGAGGAGAAATCGGAGTGCTAAGAAAATCATTGTTGTTGGTATTGGTAAAGTCACACAATTTAGTATTGTCTTGAGCCATCGTGACAAACAAGCAATCCAACACACAAGCAAACAAGAGGCAAGCGAAAAAGAGGCAAACGGAAAAAGAGGGCGAATAAAACGGCAAGGGTGAAGTGGGGGAGAGGAAAATGAGAGGCAAATGGCAAATAATGTAATGCGAGGGATAAGAGTTTGTGATGGGTACTTGGTATGTCTTGACTTGTGCATAGACTCCCCGGCAACGGCGCCAGAAATGGCTCGTTGTCGGGAGTTCAAATCTTGACTTGACTTTGTGTAAGCCTCTCCGGCAATGGCGCCAGAAATCCTTCTTGCTACCTCTTGAGCACTGCGTTGGTTTTTACTTAAAGATGAAAGGGTGATGCAGCAAAGTAGCGTAAGTATTTCCCTCAGCTTTTGAGAACCAAGGTATCAATCCAGTAGGAGGCCATGCTCAAGTCCCTTGCACCTACACAAACAAATAAGAACCTTGAAACCAATGCGATAAAGGGATTGTCAATCCCTTCATGGCCACTTGCAAAAGTGAGATCTGATAGAGATGATAAGATAATATTTTTGGTATTTTTATGATAAAGACTAAAAGTAAAGAAAGCAAAGTAAACAGTAATGGTAGGAATGGGAGATTAATATGATGGAAGCTAGACCCGGGGGCCATAGGTTTCACTAGTGGCTTCTCTAAAGATAGCATAAGTATTATAGTGGGTAAACGAATTACTGTCGAGCAATTGACATAATTGAGCATAGTTATGAGAATATCTAGGTATGATCATGTATATAGGCATCAAGTCCGTGACATGTAGACCGACTCCTGCCTGCATCTACTACTATTACTCCACACATCGACCGCTATCCAGCATGCATCTAGAGTATTAAGTTCATAAGAACAGAGTAACGCTTTAAGCAAGATGACATGATGTAGAGGGATAAACTCATGCAATATGATATAAACCCCATCTTTTTATCCTCGATGGCAACAATACAATACGTGTCATTTCCCCTACTATCATTGGGATCGAGCACCGCAAGATTGAACCCAAAGCTAAACACTTCTCCCATTGCAAGAAAGATAAATCTAGTAGGCCAAACCAAACTGATAATTCGAAGAGACTTGCAAAGATAACCAAGCATACATAAAAGAATTCAGAGGAGATTCAAATATTGTTCATATATAATCTTGATCATAAGCCCACAATTCATCGGATCTCGACAAACACACCGCAAAATAAGAGTTACATCAAATAAATCTCCAAGAGAATCGAGGAGAACTTTGTATTGAGATCCAAAGAGAGAGAAGAAGCTATCTAGCTAATAACTATGGACCTGAAGGTCTGAGGTTAACTACTCACACGTCATTGGAGAGGCTATGGTGTTGATGTAGAAGCCCTCCGTGATCAATGCCCCCTCCGGCGGAGCGCCGGAAAAGGCCCCAAGATGGGATCTCACGGGTACAAAAAGTTGCGGCGGTGGAAATAGGGTTTTTGCTCCGTATCTGATGTTTCTAGGGTATATGAGTATATATAGGCGAAGGAGGTCGGTCAGGAGAGCTACGAGGGGCCCATGAGGGTGGAGGGCGCGCCCAGGGGGGTAGGCGCGCCCCCTGCCTCTTGGCCTCCTCGTTGATTTCTTGACGTCCACTCCAAGTCCTCTGGATCACGTTTGTTCCAAAAATCACGTTCCCGAAGGTTTCATTCCGTTTGGACTCCGTCTGATATCCTTTTCCTTCGAAACACTGAAATAGGAAAAAAAACAGCAATTTGGGCTGGGCCTCCGGTTAATGGGTTAGTCCCAAAAATAATATAAAAGTGTATAATAAAGCCCATTAAACATCCAAAACAGAATATATAATTGCACGGAACATTAGAAAATTATAGATACGTTGGAGACGTATCAACGAACGCGAGCACCGCCTGGTTCAAGTCCAGGATGTCCGGTTCCGCCTGCAGGAGGGCCTCGATGGCAGCTGCATCTGCGCGCTCCGCGTCGAGTTGAGCCTCCACCGCCCGGTTCAAGTCCAGGACGTCCAGTTCCGCCTCCAGGAAGGCCTCGATGGCAGCGGCATCCGTGCGCTCCGCGTCAAGTTGAGCCTCCGTCGCCCAGTTCACATCCACGACATCCGATTTCGCCTGCAGGAGGGCCTTGATGGCAGCAGCATCCACGCACTCCGCGTCGAGTTGACCTTCGCCTCTCGGTCCTCCTTTAGGATCGCCAGGTTGAACCGCTGGTCCGCATGCACCATGGGGGACCCGGACAACGGCAGGAAGTCGACGTCCATCGTCTCATACGCATCGGGGGTCTTCTGCACCTTGACCTCCGCCATGAACATTGGGTCGGCTTCCTCCTCCTCAGAACATGGCTCCAGAGAACTCGGGGATTGGCCCACCGCAAAGCGAGCTTGGGAACGGAGGTCTGTGGCACCGACTGCCACCGCGATTTCTGCATGGCGCTCCGGCGTCAGCATCTTGTAGTACGTGATCTTGCGGCGCACCTTGGCTTTCTGGCAAACTAGGGGACGCTTGATGCGGGCTAGGGGATCGAAAGGTGGGGGAATGGGTTTGAGAGGAGGTGTGGTTTTGGGGTAGTTGTGATCGGCCAGCAAGTAGCTGGTGTAGGCACAACAGCGAAGGTTCTGGTGTGAATAGTGGTTCCGATGACGACTGGTCAATCGGTTTTGACTGTACGTCGCTCTTGTCGCGTTCGCGTTGCACCCTCGCACACTAGACCCTCCATGTCACTCACCGAATGGAACGCGCTTCGTCTTGCGTTTTCGCTCGCTTGTGGGACCACAGTTGAGAGCATACTGACGTCCCTCCCCCTCCCCCGCCCGTGTCATTTATCTCTATCTGTACTCTCTACTTCTTATAAAAAAACAGAGTTTGTGATGATGGTGTGCCTGCCATCTTGTAATATAGACTGTTTGATCTATATTTGACAGATCGAAAGCAAACTATGAAAATTTTACAAATGATACCCACACCTCTCTCCATATTTACAGATAAGGCCTTGCCTCTTTCATCCTTATCTCACACAACCTCATTGCTGAGCAATTAAAAAAGGAAGTCTCTAGAACAATCTGGCATGGTGGCCGCTATCGGCGCCGTCCATCCCCATACCTCTGCCCAGTCCGACCACCAGTCACCACCATACCCCACTCCTCCTCACCTTATCTCTCATCTTTCCTGAGATATCAATTTTTCGATGAAATTTTCGAGATACCATTTTTTGATAAAATTCTTGAGATATCTTTAGTTTTTACACATGGGATTACTCCTGCATGGGTCCATCACAATATGTGTTTTGTAAAAAAAATGCATCTTGATGTTCAGTGCAATGCACGGGCATCTTGCTAGTACTACTATAAGAGAGAGAAGTCGGCCGAGTGTTACTAGTACTTCCTCTGTTTTATTCGGAGTAAATAAAAACTATGAGCACTACATACTCTACTGCATATGTTGTCACTACTCCACTAGTACTATTGGACAGGGAGCTTAAAAAAGTTACTATTGGACTGGCTATACGTGGCGAAGAGCATGCGCGAGAACAAGAACATTCACATGTTTGAAAACAAATTGGAAACCATCTCTGTTTGAATACAAATCTAGGAGTACATACAAATCTAACAATATTGATTGGGCTTTGTTGAATGTTGATACGTTTTTCTGTAAGTTTGATCAAAGTAGAGATACTTTGACTACACATAAAACTTATATGTAAACTAGAAAGGATCGGGGGGAGTATATTGTACGTTCAAAAGCGAAAAGAACATTGAATACCCTTTATATATGATTTGCTGATGCTATGATCGCCGGTTCAAAATTTTGAATCCGCCTTAGGTATCACACATGCACCCACTCGTTCTCTCTCGGTTTCATCTCGGGGTCCGGAGATTGATTGAAATAGGACTAGGGTGGGTACAGTATGTTCGTTTTGCTTTTGAACGTACAATATACTCCCTCTGATCCCCACAGACCCCCCCCCCGGGTCATTTCTATCATAGAAACACACCAAACCTTTATATCCTTGCACGACACGCACTTGATCTCTCAACATCAATCGATATCGTCAATATGTGTCGAGGCATGAACCGAATGGGATGTCAAAACTAAGATGGGAAGCGAAACGTAGTGGAGGCAAAGTGAAACTTTAAACGAACCGTTTGTCTGTATGCACGTCAGACAAATTGCAACATTGGAATACAAGCATGGTCTAGGCCCACATGCGAATGATACTCGGCGAAATGTTCAAATGAGGCATGCAGGAGGATGGACTCGGCCGGAGGGCAGCATGATCGATGGAGAAGAGGGTTGGAGAGGAATGAGAAATAAGCAATGCCACATGATTATACTTGAACGGCTAAAATAAACAATAAGTTGTCTCGTTTTCCCTTCCGTCTTGGTCATGGAGTAAGATACTCCCTCCGTTTTTATTTACTCTGCATATTAGGTTTGACTAGAGTCAAACTTCATAAAATTTGACCAAATTTACAGAAAAAACATGAACATTTACAATAGAAAATCTATATGATGTGAAAGTATATTCAATAATGAATCTAATGGTATTGATTTGTTATTGTATATGCTATTATTTCTATCTATAAACTTTGTCAAAGTTTACAAAGTTTGACTCTGAGCAAAGCTAAAATGTGGAGTAAATAAAAACAGAGGGAGTACGCAGGGACTAGTATAGTTATTATTGTCGGAACATGGTAAGTTGGACCGCTAAATGCGGGCACGGACCGAGCACACCTCAATTATTCCTTCAAACAGTCGGACACCTACATTAGCACACCATCCGGCCACTAAATCAAGTGTTATGCTTCACTAGTTGAAAAGGAAAAGGGTGGTACCGTACCCAAAACCACCACACTTGGGGCTAGGGTAACAACTTCGTACTGTACCACATTTGAACCAGGGCACAAAAACCACCTGTTCTACGCCTAATGCGCAATGCGGAGCACTGGCGCTCGAATTTGGCCGGGAAAACAGGGAAACCGACATGTGGGGCACACCTGTTGGGACGACATGGAGCGGACTAGTCCAATGGAGGAGCTGGCCCACGAGCTCCTTGCCACCAACAACCGTTCATGTGGGTCGTGGGGGCCAGCAACGTGGCGTAGTTCTCGCACCGCCTCTGGACACGGCGACGTGGTGAGAGACACACTCATCGCTGCTGGACACGGTAGGCTTAAGGGTGCCAAGGGTGGCGTTAGCGCTATGGCACAACCAGCAGATCAACACCCGACTCGTCGAGGATGCACGGGGCGTCAAAGTGCGTGCGCGCCGCGACACGTCTGCGAAGTGTTCTAGCGCGGCCAACTGCATCCCCAGGACCTAAGACCATGCCGGGTCGTGTGGCTTTTTCAATGACATGTGGGGATCGCATGTGAGCAAAAGGCATCTCCAACGTTGCCACGACCGCAGTTGACTACCCTGGCACACCAAAAACTCTCGTCCCTCGTGCCGTCGCGTGGTGCGTTCCCAGCCGGCGCCAGTTGCCCGCATTCACGCCGTCCGTCTGTATGCCGTCATTAAGAGGCTCGGTGCCCGAGGAACCAACTCTGGCAACTTCATGACACACCCGGACACTTGGCCTCACCAGAATGCGCTACTTAATGCAGGAACGCCCAGCTAAACTCCACACCATAGCGCATCCTCCTGCTACCTGGCACCACATCCACCATAACGGCAAGTGCGAACGCTCTGCGGGAGAGCTTGTCTTCCGGGATGAAGCTCGAGGTCGCCGCCCTTGCTCAAGTCACCGCTCGCAATGCAATAGCGGCGCAGCCATACGCGGATGCGACTGCACAAGCGGTGGCCATGTTGGCGGCCGATGACGGGAGCACCGCCAGCCACGTGTTCTACTTACTGCCCTCCAACGTTCAGTGGCACATGTGGTAGGTGAAGCGACAGACCGTCCACATCCATCATCATCGATCTCATGTCCATCGGCACCACCGAGGTCGGGGACTCCTCCGAGGATGAGTAGGGCATGGGAGGCGGTAGGGCATGATGTGCCAACTAGTCGGTCTGTCTCCCATGTTCTACTCTTCCTCGCCGGAGACCGCACCTTCACTTCATGGGTCTTGAACCCCGCCCCCGTTGTAACATCCCAAATTTTCAATTTGGAATGTTATACATAGGTCATTCATGCATATCATATTTTATTGCATCTTCATTCCGCAACCCTCGAAATCTTAAGCAACTCAAGGACCCTCGGAGAGAGTTGGGGATTTTCGGGTTTTCATATTTGATTTTTATCAAATAGCGAAAACGAGGATTTTTTATTTTAATTATTTTTCTCTCTGGAAAAATATTTCATATAAAAAATATAAATGAGAGGAGATAATATGACTTCTCCAAAACAATTGAAATATTGGAGGAAAAATGTTAAAAATCATTATTTGGGTTTTATTTGATTTTATTTGGATTTTATTTTCATTAGAAAAATTGCACGTTTTTAAAATTGCATTTTAGGGCCAAGAAAATGTTCATCTTGTTCTAAATATTTCATTTAGATGGGTGAAAATTTGTTTTGGCATTTTAGATTTTTATTTTATTTTATAGGAGTTTTTCGTCGTGGAACTATTTAAAAAATCCCGCTACCGACCGGACCTAGGGCCCAACCGAGCCGCCCGGCGCCTCCACAAGACGCCGCCGCCTCCGCCGCCGCCTTGCCCTCCTCTCTTAAATACCCCCCCCGCCGCCACCACCCACCACCACCACCGCGCGGCCCGCCGGAGCCCGTGCCGAGCCCGAGCCCCGCAATCGTCGCCGAGTCGCCGCCGCCGCCTCCCTTCGTCGCCGGAGCCCGCCACCCCACGCCCACAGGAGCCCCGCCTCGCCGGACCTCTCGCCGGAGGTATCCGCCGGATCCGAGACCGTCGGGTTTTTTAAAAACTGTTCTGTTTATTTTTTTTCGAAACCATAGTTCTCGTTTTTTTTAAATAGATCGGTTTTTCTCCGGTTTATTTATTTAGCGAGCGTCCGCTCGTTCGTTCGTTTTAACGAACGCGTTCTTTGTTTAGGTTCAGTTATGAACGTCCGTTCGTTAAGCTGTTCGTCGTTTTTTCTTTTTATCGGATTTATTCCACGATTTTTCTGATCGCGATTTCTGATCCGATATTCGATCTAGTATAACTTTTCGCTCGTTTATTTGAGTTTTACTTGTGCATATTTGCTTGTTGCTTATGTATGTTATTGTTTTCTCGCGATAGAATTCCCGGAGTGCGAAGCGTGTTACTACGAGTCTCTAGGATTCACGGATCGTCAGCAAGGCAAGTAACACATTGATCATACTCATTTCATACCAAGTTTTTATGCATTAGTTCCAATCCTCAATCACTGCACGATTAGGATGTCATTAACTTGTGGGTTGGGAAGTAGTAGTTGAGGTAGAGCCTATTGCCCTGTTACTATCAAACCCTTGGGCATGTTATATCAGGAGAGGGTATAGCAGTGGACCCCAGCAAGGTACAGTCAGTCACTGAATGGTTGGCACCCACTTCAGTTGGCGAGATCCGCAGTTTCCTTGGACTCGCTGGATATTTTCGGAGATTCATTGAGAATTTTTCCAAGATTGCTAAGCCAATGACTGAATTGCTGAAGAAGGATACTAAGTTTAAATGGACAGAGGATTGCGAGGCTAGTTTTCAGGAATTGAAGAAACGTTTGACTCCAGCCCCAGTGCTAACATTGCCAGATATACATAAGGAGTTTCAAGTGTATTGTGACGCCTCTCGCTTGGGACTTGGATGTGTGCTTATGCAGGACGGAAAGGTTGTTTCGTATGCCTCACGACAACTGAAGCCTCATGAGTTGAACTATGCCACACATGATTTGGAGCTAGCAGCCGTAGTGCATGCATTGAAGACTTGGAGACATTATCTTATTGGAAACCGTTGTGATGTGTACACAGATCATAAGAGTTTGAAGTACATTTTCACACAGAAGGAGTTGAACCTTAGACAAAGGGGATGGTTGGAACTTATGAAGGATTACGATATGAAGCTACACTATCATCCAGGAAAGGCCAATGTCGTAGCAGACGCTTTGAGCCGGAAGAGTTACGCTAATATCCTTGATAGTAAGGGATTGCCAAAGGAGTTAGCTGAAGATATCATGGAACTCCGGTTGGAGATTGTTCCAAGAGGTTTCATGGAAACAATGGAGGTTCAGCCTACATTGTTGGACAAGATTCGAGAAGCTCAGAAGGAAGACAAAGAGATTGCTGAGATAAAGGAGAAGATGAGCAAAGGAAAGGCCAAAGGTTTTCGCGAGGATGAGCACGATACCTTATGGTTTGAGGACCGAGTTTATGTGCCCAATAACCCAGAGATCAGGAAGTTAATACTTCAGGAGGCTCATGACTCACCATACTCGATACACCCCGGAAACACGAAGATGTATTTGGATTTGAAAGAACGTTTCTGGTGGACTGGTATGAAGAAGGATATTGCCGAGTATGTAGCTGGATGTGATGTATGTCAGAGAGTGAAGGCAGAGCATCAGAAGCCAGCAGGACTGTTACAGCCTATGCCGATACCCGAATGGAAGTGGGATAAGTTTGGCATGGACTTTATCACCGGATTGCCCAGAACCAAAGTAGGATATGACTCAATATGGGTAGTAGTGGATCGCTTGACCAAAGTAGCTCACTTCATCCCAGTTAAAACAACCTATACAAGTGCAAAGTTGGCCAAGATATAAATGTCCAGGATCGTATGTTTGCATGGAGTTCCGAGGAACATCATATCAGATAGAGGAACACAGTTTACTTCAAAGTTTTGGCATCAGCTACACCAGACCTTGGGTACGAGATTGGAGTTCAAGATGCCGCATTCCACCCTTGCATGGATGGATGCATGAGAGAGTCAACCAGATTATGGAGGACATGTTGAGAGCATGTGCGCTAGATTATGGATCTAGTTGGGATGACAATTTACCTTACGTGGAGTTCTCATACAACAATAGCTATCAGGCCAGTTTGAAGATGGCACCGTTCGAAGCTCTGTATGGACGCAGATGTAGAACACCTCTGATGTGGGATGGGGTAGGAGACCGTCAGTTGTTTGGACCAGATTTGATCAAGGAGTCGGAGGAGAAGGTTAAACTAATCCGTGACAGATTGAAGATTGCTCAGTCCAGGCAGAAAAGTTATGCAGACTCAAAACGCAAGGAGGTAACCTATGAAATTGGAGATCGAGCCTATCTGCGAGTATCACCCTTGCGAGGAGTGAAACGTTTTGGAGTTAAGGAAAAGTTAGCTCCAAGATTTGTAGGACCGTATCATGTTTTGGAACGGATGGGAGAAGTTGCCTACAAGCTGGAGTTACCTGCAGGATTGTCAGGAGTTCACAATGTGTTCCACGTATCACAGCTGAAGAAGTGTCATGCTGAGATGGCCGATATACCGTTAAGAGATACAGTGTCCCTAGAGGCGATTCAGTTGGATAGTAATTTGACCTATGAAGAGAAGCCAGTGAAGATTCTTGACTTTGACAGCCGAGTCACTCGCAGCATGTTTATCAAGTTTTGCAAAGATCAGTGGAGCCACCATACCAAGGAGGAAGCCACATGGGAACGAGAAGATGGCATCCGCAAGGACCACGCACACCTATTTTCTAGCGAACCCCAATCTCGAGGACGAGATTCATCTTAAGGGGGGTAGGTTTGTAACATCCCAAATTTTTAATTTGGAATGTTATACATAGGTCATTCATGCATATCATATTTTATTGCATCTTCGTTCCGCAATCCTCGAAATCTTAAGCAACTCAAGGACCCTCGGAGAGAGTTGGGGATTTTCCGGTTTTCGTATTTGATTTTTATCAAATAGCGAAAACGAGGATTTTTTATTTTAATTATTTTTCTCTCCGGAAAAATATTTCATATAAAAAATATAAATGAGAGGAGATAATATGACTTCTCCAAAACAATTGAAATATTGGAGGAAAAATGTTAAAAATCATTATTTGGATTTTATTTGGATTTTATTTGCGTTAGAAAAATTGCATGTTTTTAAAATTGCATTTTAGGGCCAAGAAAATGTTCATCTTGTTCTAAATATTTCATTTAGACGGTGAAAATTTGTTTTGGCATTTTTAGATTTTTTATTTTATTTTATAGGAGTTTTTCTGTCGGTGGAACTATTTAAAAAAATCCCCGCGCCCGACCGGGCCTAGGGCCCAGCCGAGCAGGCTAGCCCAGCCCAGCCGCCGCCGCCACTCGGACCAGAGTCCGAGTTGGACTCCGCCTCCGCCGCCGCCTTGCCCCCTCCTACAAGCCGAGCCCCCTCCTTAAATACCCCCCCGCCGCCACCACCCACCACCACTACCGCCGCCACGGAGCCCGAGCCGAGCCCGAATCCCGCCGCGCCCGAGTCGCCGCCGCCGCCTCCCGAGTCGCCGAGCCCGCCACCCCACGCCCGCCGGAGTCCTGTCTCGCCAGACCTCTCGCCGGAGGTATCCGCCGGATCCGAGGCCGCCGGTTTTTTTTAAAACCGTTCTGTTTATTTTATTTTTTTCCGAAACCCTAGTTCTCGTTTTTTCTAAATAGATCGGTTTTTCTCCGGTTTATTTATTTAGCGAGCGTCCGCTCGTTCGTTCGTTTTAACGAACGCGTTCTTCGTTTAGGTTCAGTTAACGAACGTCCGTTTGTTAAGCTGTTCGTCAATTTTTCTTTTTATCGGATTTATTCCGCGATTTTTCTGATCGCGATTTCTGATCCGATGTTCGATCTAGTATAACTTTTCGCTCGTTTATCAGAATCAGGCGATTCAAGCGCCTAGAGTTTCGTCTCGAAGCATTCTTTCCAAATAACCAACTCAAATAAGTCTTTGCCTCTGTAAAATTTGACCCTTGTTCAGATTAGTAAACGGATCTTATTTCTTTCGCCGTTTGAATTTCGTTGCTTCGTTTGGTTTGATTCTTTTTGCGAACCGGAGTTCTTAAGTTAAACTTTCTAGTCAGCCTCTTTATTTGAGTTTTACTTGTGCATCTTTGCTTGTTGCTTATGTATGTTATTGTTTGCTTGCGATAGAATTCCCAGAGTGCGAAGCGTGTTACTACGAGTCTCTAGGATTCGCGGATCGTCAGCAAGGCAAGTAACACATTGATCATACTCTTTTCATACCCAGTTTTTATGCATTAGTTCCAATCCTCAAACATTGCATGATTAGGATGTCATTAACTTGTGGGTTGGGAAGTAGTAGTTGAGGTAGAGCCTATTGCCCTCTTACTATCAAACCCTTGGGAGTTACTTCTACGTGTTGCTTATGTTGCTATGCTATGCTCGTAGACGTGGTTGGGTTTGAGTGAATCCATGACAGATGTGAGATTGTTAATTAATGGTTTACTTTAAGGTGGAAACTTTAATACACATCTGGGTGGATTGAGGCACTGGGGAACCAGTGTTGTCATTTTATTTTTGGAAATCCGGGGTACCCGTGTGATCTTCCTATGGACCGCCACCCAGGCTCAAAGGGAACTGAGATTATTCATGCTAGAAACTTCCGTGTGCAGCCACAAGCTACTATGGGCTCTAGCATAGTTGAGTAAGTTACGTGAAGCTCTTGAAGAGGTAGATCAGCAGGTAGTGGGTTTTGTAGGTTTGGTACGGTCTACCCGGAGTAGAGAGTTAATGTTTCTGAAATACTATGTCTCGGTCATCAATTTCTCAAACACCATGTAGTGCTAGAAATCAGTGGAGGCGATCGAGTCTTGTGGGGAAAAGTGCACAAACCTCTGCAGAGTGTACAATCTAATCATGGTTAGCCGTGTCCCCGGTTATGGACAATTCTGAGTATCTAGTACTTGAGTATTCACATGTATCTCATCACTCTTAATTAATATTGTTGGGTTGTTAACTACTTTAATTGGGATTGAGTTGGGGTTATACCTTCTCAATGATGTTTCAACCACCATGATAGTTAAATTAAAATTTATTCCTTTGTTGTAGGGAAAAAAATTGGCTTTTCGCAAAACTATAACCATAGAGCTTTCCACCAGCCAAATATTGCATGTAGTGATAGCATTATTCTATTCCTGCTCTACTGTGTTATAGTGCCAGCATATTCCATGTGCTGACCCGTTCTCGGGCTGCAACGTATTATGTTGCAGAATTTTCGGACGAGGAGTAAGGGTCGATAGGTCGTTGCCGTGCAGCTCAGCTATGCCGTTGGAGTTGATGGACTCACTTTATCTTCCAAGCCTTCCGCTGTTATCGCATTAGATGGCCTTAAGCCATATTATTGTAATAAGTTCTCTTTTGAGACATTCGATGTTATAAGTGTGTGATTGCTACTCTGTTGTAAATCCTTCGAGTACTGTGTGTCTCAAGCATTACTGATCCAGGGATGACACTGAAACACAGAGACTTGACCATCTGAGGTCGGGTCGTTACACCCGTACATGGAGATCGCAGATGGAGGACGTCGGTCGCCGCCGTATAATAGGTTTAGGGTGGGGTTTCTTTTATTTTCCTGTCCTATAAAAGTTCGAAATGTAAAGAAAATCTGTTGTGTTTCCATGAATCTCGTCCGCTGTATATGAACTTTCACAATAATAGTAATATATATTGTAGGAGTATGAAAATATATGGAATGATGATTCATTTTTGTGTGTATAAACTTAGAAGGTTTGACCCGAGACAAAGCTAACATGCGAAGCAAATAAACACATAGGGTCTACATACACAATTTATCTTAGGCACTCCAATAGTACGTCCACTACACATACACGCATTTCACATCTTTCTACATCTACGGGAACCTACGAAAGGGTTAACATAAATTGCCTCTCTCTCTTCCCCCTAATTTTCATCATGGTAAGCCCCTACCCCCCCCCCCAATCTCCAATCAACAACCCACACGTTTCACATTACGTTAATTACGTAACTGGGATTACGTAGGTGTAGCATTACTCGTCCTAAAAAAACCAACTAAGCCAACCCCAAGCATATTGCCCGGGAAAAGACCGGGCTGCGTCGTTTTAGTCGGGACTACCGGATTACTAGTAGTAGTATCGATGGATCGCGCGAAGCACCAAATTAAAAAGGAAAAGGCGGTACACTCACAGCACGCCTGTCGCGGTCGCATTGCACCCCTCACACGGTCACTCCTGCACACGGCTCACGCAAACGGAACGCGCTTCGGCTTGCCTCTTCCCTGACATGTGGGACCGCACTTGGAGAAACCGACCATGCGCCAAACTCCCCCGCCCACCGCACGAAAATCCCCCGCCCCAAAATACCCCCAAAATCCCAAATTCAACCGCCCTTCGGCCAACTAGCCAATAATATTCCCCAAACCCCCCTCCTCCCAGCCCCCTCCACTCCATTCGCTCTGCCAAAGCAGCCCTCCCCGTTGCGTCGATACGTCGGCGCCGTGGTTTGTCGAGGGGACGCATGGCGATCCTCTCGCTCCCACAGTACACTCTCATAGACTGTCGTCCTCTACCCGCGCCGCCACCACTGGCGACATTCTTGTGGAGACGCACGGAGGTCAACTTGTCCCATGGTACATGCATTCTAGACTGAGGCCCCGTTCATGTCGGAGTAGCGCTGAATGTTAGCTGATAGACACTGTTAATATCACTGTTTTCCTAAATAGTTTACAGTCAATATGCTCTGCTTAAGAAGCTTCCTTGCCCTGTTCTGCACTCAATCTGCTTAGTTGAGATGGCATGCCATGCCCGATTAGTTGCTAAAATATCCTGCCATATATTTATTGTGACGTAGATTGCCATGGTCTAGTAGCCAATCTGTTAGGTGAATGATACACCCATTTTGCATCATGTTTTTATGTTGATATTTATTTCATTACGGGCTGTTATTACACATTATATCACAATACTTATGCCTATTCTCTCTTATTTTACAAGGTTTACATGAAGTGGGAGAATGCCGGCAGCTGGAATTCTGGACTGGAAAAGGAGAAAATATTAGAGACCTATTCTACACAACTCCAAAATTCCTGAAACTTCATGGAGCTTATTTTTGGAATATATAAAACATATTGGGCGAAGAAAGAACCAGAGGGGGCCACCAGCCAACCACAAAGGTGGAGGGCACGCCCTACCCCCTGGGCGCGCCCCCGACCTTGTGGGACCCCTGGCAGGCATTCGGTGCCCATCTTCTGCTATATGGTGTCTTTTACCCTAAAAAACATAGAGAAGCTTTCGGGATGAAGCGCCGCCGTCTCGAGGCGGAACCTGGGCAGAACCAATCTAGGGCTCCGGCGAAGCTGTTCTGCTGGGGAAACATCCCTCTGGGAGGGGGAAATCATCGCCATCGTCATCACCATCGATCCTCTCATCAAGTGAGGGTCAATCTCATCAACATCTTCACCAGCACCATCTCCTCTCAAACCCTAGTTCATCTCTTGTATTCGATCTTGGTCCCAAAACCTCAGATTGGTACCTGTGGGTTGTAGTAGTGTTGATCACTCCTTGTAGTTGATGCTAGTTGGTTTATTCGGTGGAAGGTCATATGTTCAGATCCTTAATGATAATTAATACTCCTCTGATTATGATTATGAATATGCTTGTGAGTAAGTATGTTTGTTTCCTAAGGACATGGGATAAGTCTTGTTATAAGTAATCATGTGAATTTGGTCTTCGTTCGATATTTTGATGAGATGTATGTTGTATTTCCTCTAGTGGTGTTATGTGAACATCGACAACATGAAACTTCACCATTATTTGGGCCTAGGGGAATGCATTGGGAAGTAATAAGTAGATGATGGGTTGCTAGAGTGACATAAGCTTAAACTCTAGTTTATACGTTGCTTCGTAAGGGGCTGATTTGGACCATATGTTTCATGCTATGGTTAGGTTTACCTTAATAGTTCTTTTGTAGTTGCGGATGCTTGTGAGAGGGGTTAATCATAAGTGGGAGGCTTGTCCAAGGAAGGTCAGCACCCAAGCACCGATCCACCCACATATCAAATTATCAAAGTAACGAACGCGAACCATATGAGCATGATGAAAACTCGCTTGACAACAATTCCCATGTGTCCTTGGGAGCGCTTTGCTTTATATAAGAGTTTTCCCAGGCTTGTCCTTTTCCAAAAAAAAGGATTGGGACGCCTTGCTGCACCTTGTTTACTTCTAATACTTATTACCCGTTACAATTTTTCCTATCACAAAACTATCTCTCATCGATAATTTCAGTGCTCGCAGAGAATAACTTGCTGAAAACCACTTGTCATTTCCTTCTGCTCCTCGTTGGGTTCGACACTCTTACTTATCGAAAGGACTATGATAGATCCCCTATACTTGTGGGTCATCAAGACTCTTTTCTGGCGCCGTTGCCAGGGAGTGAAGCACAAGTGGAATTTGGTAAGGAAACATTTATATAGTGTGCTGAAGTTTACTGTCACTTGTTACTATGGAAAATAATCCTTTGAGGGGTTTGTTCGGGGTATCTTCACCTCAACCGAAACCACAATTAGTTGCTCCTCAACCTACTGCAGCTACTGAAAATATTTATTATGAAATTCCTTCGGGTATGATAGAGAAACTGCTAGCTAATCCTTATGCAGGAGATGGAACATTGCATCCCGATATGCACCTAATCTATGTGGATGAAGTTTGTGGATTATTTAAGCTTGCAGGTATTCCCGAGGATGTTGTCAAGAATAAGGTCTTCCCTTTATCTTTGAAGGTAAAGGCATTGACATGGTATAGGCTATTGGATGATATTAGATCATGGAACTACAACAGATTGAAATTGGAATTTCATCAGAAGTTTTATCCTATGCATCTGGTTCATCGTGATCGGAATTATATATATAATTTTTGGCCTCGTGAAGGAGAAAGTATCGCTCAACCTTGGGGTAGGCTTAAGTCAATGTTATATTCATGCCCCAATCATGAGCTCTCAAGAGAAATTATTATTCAAAAATTTTATGCTCGGCTTTCTCATAATGATCGATCCATGCTCGATATTTCCTGTATTGATTCCTATATGAAGAAGGATATTGGATTCAAATGGGATTTATTGGAAATAATTAAACACAACAATGAAGATTGGTATCTCGACGAAGTTAAGGAGTCAGGCATAAACCTTAAGTTTGATTGTGTTAAATCTTTTATGGATACCGATGCTTTTCGTGATTTTAGCACTAAATATGGACTTGACTCTGAGATAGTAGCTTCTTTCTGTGAATCATTTGCTACTCATGTTGATATCCCAAAGGAGAAGTGGTTTAAATATCATCGTCCATTGAAGTTAAAGTAGTTTAACCTATTAAAGTTGAAGAAGAAACTATTACTTATAATGTTGATCCTATTATTCCTACTGCTTGTATTGAGAAACCACCATTCCTTGTTAGAATAAAGGATCGTGCTAAAGCTTCAACTGTGGTTCGTAAAAGTAATACTAAAACCCATACACCCTCTGAGCAAATTAAAGTTGAACCTAGTATTGCTATGGTTAAAGATCTCATGGTTGATAATATTGATGGGCATGTTATTTACTTCTGTGATGAAGCTGCTAGGATTGCTAAACCTGATACTAAAGATAAACATAGACCTATTGTTGGCATGCCTATTGTTTCTATTAAAATTGGAGATCATTGTTATCATGGGTTATGTGATGTGGTACTAGTGTGAGTGCAATTCCTTACACCTTATATAAAGAAATTATGAATGATATTGCACCTACTGAGATAGAAGATATTGATGTTACTATTAAGCTTGCTAATAGAGAACTATATCACCAATTGGGATTGTTAGAGATATTGAAGTATTGGGTGGGAAGATAAAATACCCTACTGATTTTCTTGTTCTTGGTTCCCCACAAGATAATTTTTGTCCCATTATAGTTGGTAGACCCTTCTTGAATATTGTTAATGCTAAGATAGACTGCGAGAAAGATATTGTTACTGTTGGTTTAGGGGATATGTCTCATGATTTTAATTTCTCTAAATTTCATAGACAACCCCATGATAAAGAATTACCTAGTAAGGATGAAATTATTGGTCTTGCTTCTATTGTCGTGCCTCCGGCTGATCCCTTAGAACAATATTTGCTAGAGCATGAAAATGATATGTTTATGAATGAAAGAAGGGAAATCGATGAAGTAGTCTTTAAACAAGGACCTATTTGGAAACACAATTTTCCTGTTGAAATCCTTGGAGATACTCCTCCACCTAATGGTGATCCAGTGTTTGAGCTTAAACAATTACCTGATACTCTGAAATATGCTTGTCTTGATGAAAAGAACATAGAGCATGAAGAAAAGAAATTATTGAAAACTCTGAAGAAGCACTGTGCCGCTATTGCATATACTCTTGATGATCTTAAGGGCATTAGTCCCACTCTATGTAAGCATAAAATTATATTGGAGAAAGATGCTAAACCAGTTGTTGATCATCAATGACGGTTAAATCCTGAGATGAAAGAAGTGGTAAGAAATGAAATACTAAAGCTTCTAGAGGCTGGTATAATTTATCCTATTGTTGATAGTCAATGGGTAAGCCATGTTCATTGTGCCCCTAAGAAGGAGGTATTACTGTTGTTCCTAATGATAAGAATGAATTGATTCCACAGAGAATTGTTACAGGTTATAGATTGGTAATTGATTTCTGCAAATTAAATAAAGCTACTAGAAAAGATCATTACCCTATGCCTTTTTATTTATCAAATGCTAGAAAGACTATCTAAACATACACATTTTTGCTTTCTAGATGGTTATTCTGGTTTCTCCAAAATACCTGTGTCAAAAGAGGATCAAGGGAAAACCACTTTCACTTGCCCTTTCGGTACCTTTGCTTACAGACGTATGCCTTTTGGTTTATGCAATGCACCTGCTACCTTTCAAAGATGTATGAATACTATATTCTCTGACTTCTGTGAAAAGATTGTTGAGGTTTTCATGGATGATTTCTCCATTTACGGAACTTCTTTTGATGATTGCTTAAGCAACGTTGATCGAGTTTTGCAGAGATGTGAAGAAACTAATCTTGTATTGAACTGGGAGAAGTGCCACTTTTTGGTAAATGGAGGTATTGTCTTGGGGCATAAAATTTCTTAAAGAGGTATTGAAGTTTATAAAGCTAAAGTAGATGCTATTGAAAAGATGCCGTGTCCTAAAGATATCAAAGGTATAAGAAGTTTCCCTAGTCATGTTGGTTTCTATATGAGGTTTATTAAAGAGTTCTCCAAAATTTCTAGGCCTCTCATTAATCTCTTACAAAAAGATGTTCCTTTTATTTTTGATGATGATTGTGTAGAAGCATTTGAAATACTTAAGAAAGCCTTGATTTCTGCACCTATTGTTCAGCCACCTTATTGGAACCTACCCTTTGAAATTATGTGTGATGCTAGTGATTATGCTGTTGGTGCTGTTCTAGGACAATGAGTTGATAAGAAATTAAATGTTGTTCAGTATGCTAGTAAAACTCTAGACAGTGCCCAGAGAAATTATGCTACCATTGAAAAAGAATTTTTAGCAGTTGTATTTGCATGTGATAAGTTTAGACCTTATATCGTTGATTCCAAAGAAATTGTTCACATTGATCATGCTGCTATTAAATATCTTATGGAAAAGAAAAGATGCTAAACCTAGACTTATTAGATGGGTTCTCTTGCTACAAGAATTTGATTTGCATATTATTGATAGAAAGGGAGCTGAGAACCCCATTGCCGACAACTTGTCTAGGTTAGAAAATGGTCTTGATGACCCACTACCTATTGATGATAGCTTTCCTGATGAGTAATTAAATGTCATATATGCTTCTCGTAATACTTAATAGTATGTTGATTATGCGAATTATATTGTTGCTAAATTTATACCACCTAGTTTCACATACCAGCAAAAGAAAAAGTTTTTCTATGATTTGAGACATTACTTTTGGGATGATCCACACCTTTATAAAGAAAGAGTAGATGGTGTTACTAGACGTTGTGTACCTGAGCATGAACAGGAACAGATCCTACGCAAGTGCCACTCCGTGTCTTATGGAGGGCACCACGCTGGAGAAAGAACTATACACAAGGTATTGCAATCAGGTTTCTATTGGCCCACTCTCTTTAAAGATGCCCGTAAGTTTGTCTTGTCTTGTGATGAATGCCAAAGGATTGGTAATATTAGTAGGCGTCAGGAAATGCCTATGAATTATTCACTTGTTATTGAACCATTTGATGTTTGGGGCTTTGATTATATGGGATCCTTTCCTTCCTCTAATGGGTATACACATATTCTAGTCGATGTTGATTACGTTACTAAGTGGGTAGAAGCTATTCCAACTAGTAGTCACTACTGCAGGATGCTGCTAACGCGACACTACTATCAGAGACCCTTCGACGAAACTGTGTGCGATGCAATAATCGCAAACGCTGGTGTAAAAACCGTCAAAAAGGTGCAAAACATTTGCAATGGAGGATGCATCAAACACGATTCAGATTTTAGTTACGTGTGCGATGTAGGGCATATGGTTCAGTTCAGTTAACCATTTGCGATGAGGAGGAACAAAAGAAACGGGCAGCCAGATGAAGGTGTGTGCGATATATAGCATACGGTTCACTCGGATGAACTGTTTGTGATTAGGCAACACAAAAGAAACGGTCAGCCAGATCAAGGTGTGTGTGTGATATACAGCATGCGGTTCACTCGGATGAACTGTTTGTGTTGAGACAAGAGAACAGAAACAATTCAATATAACAAGATATGTGTGATACGCGGCAAACAGGTCTGTAATTACAAATGTGTGCGAAGACCGATAATAACAAAGATGATTGCTTCTAATAAGACGTATGTGATATGCTCTGTCTACACAACATATATTGGCCATTGGGGGATGGGCGGTCATCCGGATAGGCCATAAGGATGCGAAGAGGCATCCTATATTAGCAAGGACTAGTTGTTCCACCAGTAGCTCATGTAAGAGAACTCTCAAGTTAAGTGTGCTCAGGCTGGAGCAGCCATCAGATGGTTGACTGGATGGGAAGTTGTTTTGATGTTAAATTGACTGATAGGATGGGTCGTATTTGTCAAATTAAATGATTGATACGACCCATCCCATGAGTTAATTTAACCTCGAGGTCCTTGTTTATTTATTTATTTTTATTTTTTAACACATGTTAAAGAAGGTCTACTGCATTACTTTTTGAAATGTGTGATACGTGGCATACAGTTGATCCATCCGACCTGTTTGTGATGGAATAAGCCGTGTGTGTTGTGGGCAAACGCTTGCTAGTATTCAACCATTTGTGATTGATGAATTCATCACCGACGGGTTCCCTAGTGTGGTCTGTGTTCATTTGATCATCATCTACTACTTGTGCTAGCTCGATGTTCCTTCTATGCTACATTAAATGATGGCGTTTTATGAACATCCCACCGTTTCCCGCCATTTCCTCACCTATTTCCCGCCACGCACTGATATTGACCATAAACGTAGGTGGCACACGATGCACGGAGGCGACAAGCATAGCCTGTAGCACATCCACCTTTTCCAAGCATGCCAACCCACCAAAGCGCCGCCTCTGCCATCAACCTCGTCGACGAGGAAAACGAGCCGGCGCCATGGCCCATCGAGGCCGAGGCGCTCCCCGGCAACGCGATGGACGACGCCGTGATGCGCGTCATCGCCAAGGTTGAGCAGACCTTTGGTGCATGTCGCTTGAGCCCGCAGATCAAGATAGGCATGTCAGTGCCGACAGACTGCAGCTCGCCGCACAACATGATCAATGGCACACCACAAAGCAAGCTAGGTGCGTCCGCACCGATAGGTTGCAGCTCGCCACACGGCGAGACCGTTGGAGCGCTGCAGAGCGAGAGGCGCGGCACGCCACACAGCAAGAGCGGATCCATCAGCGCTTATTGTCCACACGGCGTCACAGTTGGGTACATGTCCCGTCAGTACCCCCATTCCTCGCCAGGAGTGGGCAGAGGCCCTCGGCTGAGGGAGTCCTGGATTAAGGGGTCCTCGGGCGTCCGGGCTATCTGACGTACGCCGGACTAATGGGCCATGAAGATACAAGACAGAAGACTTCCTCTCGTGTCCGGATGGGACTCTCCTTTGCGTGGAAGGCAAGCTTGGTGTTCGGATATTGTCGTGGGTTTGTCACGGCAGATGTCCTTATGAAAGGACTTAGTCGTGGAGCCATCGCTACGGGTTAGCTTAAAGGGGTTAAAGCGGACAAGGGACGCAAGAGAGTTTTTATACTAGTTCGGCCCCTTACGGTGAAGGTAAAATCCTACGTCCAGTTGTGATGGAATTGATGGGGTTTCGATGATCAGGGAGCGAATACGCTTTGCCCGAGTCTCGAGTTGTTGTCTGTTGTCCTGAACCGCCGTCGGGTCGTCCCCTTATATACATGGGTTGACGCCCATCGGTTTACAGAGTCCCGAGGCCGGCTCATAAACGTGTCCGGCTTGGTCTCCGCTCTTTCTATCTTACAATGCAAGTTACATATCAATGTCGGTTTATAGCTACAGGCCTTAAACCGGTTTCTGGGCTCTGGGCCTTTACACAATGTCACCGTCTGTCTTCATGGGCTTCAAACATAATGGACTACTGATGAAGTTAACCCAGCCTCTCCTGGAAAGTTTACGCCCAGTAGTAATATCCCCAACATTAGGCCCCAGATTGAATTGAACATGTTCATGTCAATTCTTAGTAAAAACTTCATCTTCAACATCTTCTCATAATTTGGTAAACCGCCGTGATGTCATGTTCTCGGATCGTGGTAAACCGCTGTGACATCATCTGTTATCAAAAACTGTGTATAACCCATCTTCATTAATGGTCCTCCGATAATCGAGGCGACAGCTCCGCCTCATTTCCAAATTTCTGGCTCCTCGATTTTCTCGCCTGATACTTATCCTTTTCCTTTATAAATAGGGCCGAGGGGTCATTTTCACCTTTCCCCCTCGTGCCTCTTCACGTCATCGTCTACCTCGCGCCGCTCAACCTCTGGAGCTCCGCCGCCACCATCGACCGCCGTCTCTGCTTCGACTCCAGCCGCTGCATCACCCTGAGCGTACCAGAGAACCGCGGTGCTTCTCCGCTCTCTCGTCAATACTGGTATGTTCTCTGTTCTTTCACCGTAGATCTGTTCTAGGGTTTCGGTGTTCGTCGGTGTTCTTCGGTGTTCGTCAGTGTCCATTGCTTGTATACCAGACCTTGATAGTTATCCTGTTCAATGATAATCGTAGCTCTTTTTCCCATCTAATGCGCCTTGCTAAAATAGAAGATCCCATCTGAACCCTCATCCACTGTTTCGGCACCACTCCTTAGGTCTGAATATATTTTCCTTTTCTAATATGCCGTAGATCCAAAATTGTAATACCAACTTGTGAAATCTATTTTCCTTCACTTATACATCTGCAGTCTTGACTCTTCAATGTTTAGACTAGGCGGTTTAACTTTTTAGAAAAATGACAACCCGGTATATACCATTAGTCCCCTTGTTGAACCGCCAATGTACTTCAACTTATAACCTTCACTAGTGCACTCTTTCACTGTTAAACTCCGGTTTGTAAATAGCTGACTCCGGTTTAGCAATATACTTACATCTTTGTATCACTGTATGGCTGTCCAATGTAAATCTTAAACCGGAAATCATTATATTGTAGATCTTCATTGCCATGGCCAAACAAGTGTATGAATGCAATTGGGTCCCTTCTCGAGTGACTGAAGAACAGTTGAACAACCTGATCAAAACGGGCGCTTTAAGTAAGAAAGATGTCATTCACTGGAGGGTCCCTGCCCCGGAATGTCCTCCTACTCCCAAAGACGGAGAAGTTGTTGTTTTTGCTGATCACCAAAGCCGGGGTTTCAGCCCTCCCGGTTCAAAAAAAATTTGGGATGTACTGGCCAACTTTCAACTGCGCCCACAAGATATCGGTCCTAACTTTGTAACTAGTATCTGCCACTTCCAAGTTTTTTGTGAAGTTTACCTTCAAGAGGAACCTACAGTAGAACTATTCAGGGATTTCTTTCACCTAAACCGTCGTACAGAGTTCAAAGACGGACCCAACACAGAACTGGGTGGTATGGCGGTTCAGGAAAGGAAAGAAGTCACATTTTCTCATGCCAATCTCCACAGTCACCCAAAGAGTGGAACCAGACCTGGTTTTATTGCAAGGACACGTCTCTAACTGATGAAAAACCCCTGCCGGGTTACCGTCCTGAACGTCTGAGCAACACACACCCTTTTCCTCAAAGGCTGACTGCTAAAGAGAGAATCAAATATGCTCCTCAACTATCCAAGCTTAGGGCCTTTATGGCAAACGGGTTGATAGGAGTTGATTTTGCGCGCTGCTTGATAACCTAGAGCGTTTTGCACTTAAGCCAGTGCCCCGGTTTGATGTGTGAGTATACAGGGAATTTGAAGGATGCTCAACGGCACATTGACATTCAGCTTACAGATGACGAAGTCATTGAGGCTGTAAAAAAGATGTTGAATGAACCGGAGGCTATCTGTGCTCAAACCGGACTACTCCCTTTCTGCGCCATCAACAAACCGCCAGCTGTAAGAATCATACCATCTGTTTATCTGAAACTACTTCTATCCCAATATTCTCTGAAAATGTGATGATTTTTTGGCAGGGCGATGATCCATTCTGGAACAAGAAACCTCCGCAAGACAAACCAATGAAGCCAACCCGCCAAAAGACCAAAGCTGTGAAAAAACCTGCCAACCGGAAGAAAACCACTTCATCCTCCGATCCACCCGCTGATGATGATGTGGGTAACACGGATTTTGAGGTAGAACTTGACTCACTTGGTTCATTTTTCATACGCCTTATTGACGATGATTATTGCCAGGACGACGCTGAAGTCGATCACGCCCGATCTTTGTAGAAACAAACCGTGTCGTTCTTTCCTTAGATTCAAACCCTTTGCCTTCACTAAAAACCCGTCGAGCAAACCGGAAATTTAAATTTTCTCATCCTCTTGCTTACTTGGATCCGAACTTTCTTATGAAGACACAACAGCACGAGGCTAGCCGCACAACCCGGCATAGCGGCCAGGTAGTTACCTCCGCCGGTTTACCGAACAGTCCGGTTCGGAAACACCAATCAGAGGTCTCCAATTCCCTTGACATGTCATGCCCCAAAATGGGTTGTTTTCTTCCTAATCCGTCTGATTCCAATTATCAGGGCACTTCTCATTCATCCACTGGTGAGTCGTCAGCCACCAAACTTCCACCCCTCAAAACGGTTATTGGGTAAGTTCTTCACTTGCTTTATTCTTGACATGCATTTTATACGCTATACTGACCTTCATGTTTTACTTCGTCAGTGCTAAGCCCAGACCAAGCAAGAAAGCTCGCCTGAACAAACCTACAAAGGAAGACCCAGCTGTTGAACCGGAGAAAACTCCAGACCCTGAAGAGGCCAACCTTGATGATATGCTGAATGACCCACTGCCTCAAGACCATGACTTCGTTGCTGAGCAGGCGAAGTTGATACCACATGCCATGCTGACTAGCCGACCAATTCTATCCAGACTGACAAACCGGCAAGCCCATCAAAGAATACTGACAAACCGGCGACCCCAGTACGAGCTGCTGAGGAAAAGGATGATGATGTTCTGATTATTGGCGTTGGCCATACCGAACCAGGCAATCCTGTTGCTTTGTCAAAACATACCGCCAAAGAAGAATTCTCTGCGATTGGCAAAGGCAAATGGAATGCCGATTTGTCAACGTACGCCGCTCTGAATGCTCAAGACCTCCATTCTTGCTATCTGAACCGTCTGTACAACAACCGCAACTATGAAGCCGGCTTGGTCAATATGATGAAGGAAAAATTTGAGGTAACTTCCTATATGCTTCTCTTCTTGTATTGATTTGTATCTTATCAACTCCAATAGCCCCCAAGTGACGGTTTAAGTTACCGGTTTAAATCGGGACTTTAGTAATTACTCAATGTGAGCCATAATGCATCTTATCTTCACTGAAGTAGCCCCCAAGGGCCGGTTTATCTTTATAAAGATGAACCGGACTTTGTAAAAGAAACTCCCATGTCCGCATTTTTGAGCAAACATCCATTAGCCCCCAAGTGCCAAGTTGAATACTTGTATTATGCTTGGGACTTTTGTAGAAAATGTATGATGAATAGGAAATATGCATTAGCCCCCAAGTACCGAGTTGAATACTTGTATTATGCTTGGTACTTCAAATATGTACTGTCACCTCATTATCTAATTGTCTCTATGCAGGCTGAATTGAGCAAGAAAGAAATCCAAACCGCTGACCTGCAGGAGAACCTTAAATCGCAACAAGTTGAAACCTCCAAGGCGAAGGAAGAGTTGGCCAGCGCTTTGGGCGCTATGGAGAAACTTAAAGAGAGCTTCAACAAAGAGCGGGCGGATTGGGAGATTGAGAAATCCACTTCGGTGGAACGGGCTGAAAAAGCGAAGCAGCTCTTAAACGGTGGTTGATGAGGCGACCAACGTGAAGCGGCAGGTGCATGCCATGACCGCCTTTGTATTGGTAAGCTCTTTGACTTATGCTTTCCATATATCCATGCAAATATTTTGCCGGTTTACTAATCCTTGTGATGATGCAGGAACTCGTATTAGCCACTTGGGATCTGATGTTCAGAAGAAATTGAAGGCAGCATATACTTTGATAGAGCAGCTGTGGAAAAAGGGGTTGCCACAGTGGCACACAGGAGGTGGAAGGGTGTACAGTGTTGCGAGGTTATCCCTCGTATTACAGGACAATATGCATTTAATGCATCGCTTAGGTGTCCCCTTGCTTTATTGGGGACGGGGGCGAGGCCCGTCCTGTCCGTCGCCGCTCTTCCTCGCTTCGACACGCGCCTTGGCCAACGATGCGTGCGGCGCCATATAGGCAGGCAGGCAGCTGAGGTGGCGCAGTGGTGGAGCCTTCATGAAGATCTGCATGCCGCCATGCAGGCGCTCGATGAGTTGGCCTGGGAGCTGCATGTTGCCACGCAGGTGCCCGCCCAGCTGGTTGGGCTGGCAGCCGCATGTGAACGGCGGTGGAAGCTTGGTCGTCGGCGGGCCTGGCGATGGCCCTGCTGGCGTCCTTGGTGAGGGCCTTGCCGGGTGGCCCGGCAAGGGTCTCGCCGTGTGGCCCGGCAAGGGTCTTGCCGTGGCATGCTGTCGTCCCCGGCAAGGATCTTGCCGGGGGTCTGGTGGCCTTCCTCGGCAAGGATCTTGCCGAGAATCGTCGTCTTCTAATCCTCATCTGATCTTGAACATGTCTTCACAAAGATCTGCATGCCACCACGGAGATGCCTCCCAAGCCCTGGCCCCACGTGGATGATGGTGTTGGGGATCGTGAGCTCAAGCGTGGCTCGCTCTGTTGGTGTGGGGCGAGCTGCCCCGGCAAGGGTCTTGCCAGGGGAACCTGCCTCGTCCCTCTACTCTTTGTGTTCTTGGCTTTGTTGTTGCTCTGGCCATCTTGCGCTCTGGTCTTACCTTGGATCACCTCCCTTGCTCTGCTTGGTGTGACCGTGGGCGCGGCTCTGACTGCCCATGCACAGGTATAGGGGTACAAAGAAAAGTGCACCCCTCTTTTTGTACACCGACACCGAGAATGGCCACGAGAGAGGGATCGTTTGAAGGGCTTGAGCTGGTTGATGAAGCTTCTTTGAATGGAACTGACACGCTTCACACTTGGTTACTAGTGTCGTCGCATCCTGGAGGGCAGTGGGCCAGAAGGAACCTTGCTGGAAGACCTTGCCGGCAAGGGCCCTCGACCCTATGTGGGAACCACATATGCCTCCATGTTTCTCTGCCAATAGCTCCAGTCCTTCCTCCCGGGGGATGCACTTCAATTTCACACCGTTCGATCTCTTTCTGTACAGGACGTTGTCGACGAACTGGTACAGGGCGGACCGACGGGCTACTTTCTCCGCTTCTTCCTGCTCCTCAAGAAGTTCCCCTGTCTAAAGGAATCGGACGGTATGCTGTGCACATGCGGGAGCACGGGGTCGATGGCGAGGACCAAAGGCATTTCCTCTTCCATGGGAACGGCTGTCTCTACGGCCAGGGCGTGACGCCGTGCCGGAGCCAACTGCTCCTTGGCTGGCATAGTGTCCACGACAACATCCTTGCCGGCAGCCCCAGGGGGCTCGGCGGGAAAGTACTTGCCGAGGCCTGATTTCCTCCGCTTGTTCTGCTCCATTGATTGTTCGACGGATGGCTGAGTTAACCGGAGCAAAAAGGTACCTGGTTCCACAGGTAGCTTGAATGCAGCATGCTTTGACAGGTAATCGATGATGTCGTTCTTCGCTCGAGGAACATGCTCTGCTTGGATACCATCAAAGCGCTCCTCCAGCTTCCTCACCTCATCTACGTAGGCCTCCATCAACGGGCTCTGGTAATCCTTGTTGACCTGCCTGACAACAAGCTGCGAGTCGCCCCTGACGACAAGCTTTTTTACTCCGAGGTCTGCTGTGATCCTGAGACCGGCAAGCAATCCCTCGTACTCAGCAGTGTTGTTGGTGGACATCTCCCTGGGAAAGTGCATCTGGATTGCATACTTGAGGTGCTCTCTGGTGGGTGCGACGAGCAGGACACCACCACCGGCGCCTTGTAGCGAGAAAGCTCCGTCAAAATACATAACCTAGTCGAGCGCTGTTTCCTTGCCGGGGAGAGTGGTCTCCTGGATCTCTTCATCAGGCGTTGAGGTCCATGCTGCAATGAACTCTGCCAGGGCTCTGCTCTGGATTGTCGAAGTTCTTTCAAACTTCAAACCAAAGCTCGACAATTCCAAGGCCCATTCCACAATCCTGCTCTGGAGGCAGGTAACGACAGTGATCTCGTGGGCTTGGAAGTAATGACTCAGCTTCCTCGAGGCCATAAGGAGGCCGAAGAGCAATTTCTGCACACCGGTGTACCTCGACCTAGCCCCCTGTAGGAGGGAGCTGACAAAGTAAACCGGGTGCTGCATCATCTTCTTCTTCTGCACCACTTCACTTGACTGTGCGGGCACTGCCCCGATGGTGTCAGACTCTGCCGGGAGCCTTGCCTTGCCGGCACCAGGCCCTGCCGGGGCGGTCTCTGACTTGCCATCTACCGGTCCTGCCACCGCCACTGCCTCTTCATCAACCTCCCTCTGCACCACTAGCGCGGCACTGACCACTTGATTCGTTGCTGCCAGATACAGCAGCAACGGCTCTTGTGGTTTAGGCGCAACCAGTATTGGTGTGGAGGAAAGGTATTTCTTCAGATCTTGGAATGCCGCCTCGGCTTCTGGGGTCCACTCCATTGGGCATGCCTTCTTCAAGATTTTGAAAAAAGGAAGGGCGTGCTCGGCGGACTTGGAGATGAATCGGCTCATGGCAGCGACGCAGCCGGTGAGCCGACGCACATCGTTGATCCTCTTGGGCGCCTCAGCCTATTCAATAGCCTTGATTTAGTATGGGTTTTCCTCGATCCCGCACTGCGACACAAAGAATCCGAGAAGCTTGCCGGAGGGAATGCCGAAGACACACTTCTCAGGGTTCAGCTTAAGGTTGATCTTACGCAGGTTGGCAAATGTCTCTTCCAGATCTTGCACAAGAGTTGCCCCCGTCCTTGGTTTTGACCACTATGTCATCCATGTATGCTTCCATATTTCTATGTAGCTGGGGTTCAAAACCAATTTGAACTGCTCTTGCAAACATCCAGCCAGCACTCTTCAACCCGAAAGCATCCGTAAAAAGCAATACGTACCACATGGGGTGATGAATGATGTCTTCTCTCCATCTTCTCTTGTCATGAAGATTTGGTGGTAGCCCGAGTAGGCGTCGAGGAATGACAACAGATCACACCCGGCCGTGGAGTCGACAATCTGGTCGATGCGCGGCAACAGGAAGGGGTCCTTAGGACAAGCCTTATTGATATCAGTGTAGTCAATACACAGCCTCCACTTCCCATTTGCCTTGCGCACCACTACCGGATTGGCCAACCACGTCGGATGGAGCACTCCTCTCACCAAACCCGCCGCTTCCAACTTCCTGATCTCCTCTGTGATGAACTCCTGCCTCTCCAGAGCCTGCTTTCTGACCTTCTGCTTGATGGGCCGCGCATGAGGACAGACAGCTAGGTGGTGCTCAATCACCTCCCTGGGAACACCGGGGATGTCGGATGCTTGCCACGCAAACACGTCGACATTCGCCCGCAGGAAGGTGACGAGTGTGCCTTCCTATTTGCTGTTGAGGGTGGAGCTTATGGTGAAAGCCTCTCCCGTGCCATCCTCCCTGACGGACACCTTCTTGGTTTGCGGTGGCTCAGCTCTGGATTTCTTGCTCTTGTCAGTAGAGCTCTCTGGCACGTCCTCGACGGTGGCACAACACTCCGAAGATGTGCGCATGTCAGAGTGGGTGCGTGAGGTCTTGCTGGGCTTCTTCTTCCCTCCCGGGGCTTCAGCGGCAGGAGCAAGTGCCTTGGCGGCAGCTGCTGCAACTGCTTCCCGGTAGAGTTGGTCAGCGCAAATTAGTGCATCCTTCTTGTCAGAGGGGAGGGAGATGATGGTCAACAGCCCGGGCATCTTTAGCATGTTGTAGGCGTAGTGCGCCGCCGCCATGAACTTGGCCAGTGTCGGGTGGCCGAGGATCCCGTTGTAGGGCAAGGGGATCTCGACCATGTCAAAGACGATCCTCTCTGTCCTGTAGTTCAACTCTCCTCCAAACGTCACGGGCAGTGTGACCTTCCCCTTCGGCTGGCTCCTCCCCAGATTGACCCCTTGAAATGTGCCCATTTCCTCGAGATCTCCATTAGGAATTTGCAGCCTTTTGATCACGACAGGCGAGATCAAGTTCAGGCCAGCCCCGCCGTCGACCAACATCTTGTTCACCTTGAGGTTGCGTATCATTGGTGAGACCAACAACGGCAAACACCCGACCGCGGTTGTGCGGTCAGGGTGGTCCTCAGCGTCAAAGATGAGGGGCGTGCTGGACCACTTCAGCGGCTTCTGAGCGTCGAACGACGGCTCCGCTGCTGAAATCTCACGCGCCCACTGCTTGAGCTGGCGGTGAGAAGTATGCAGCGAGGCGCCACCATCGATGCACATGGCCTCCGTAGCATTCTGGAACTCTTGCTCATTGGACTTGTCGTCCTCGTGGTGATCATCATCTTCTTGCTTCTTGTCACGGCCCTGGGCGGGCCTCTCTTGCTGGTTGTCCGTGTTGCGGTGGCCTCCTTGGCCACCATGCTTCTTGCCGGAGCCCTCGGCACCGTCCTGACCTTCCTCCTTGTCCCGCCTCTCATACTCGGCCTTTTGCTTTTCAGCAAGCAGCTCGACTTGCCGGCAGTTCTGGAGGTCGTGGCCCTTGGTGCGGTGGATCTTGCAGTACCACTTGCCGGAGCTTCCTGGCTTGTCGGCGGCCGCCAAGGCCCGGTAGGCGGCGCACCTGGCAATCTCCTTGTCGGGGTCGTCTGCCTTGGCCTTCTTGGCAGCGCCGGTGCTGTCGGATCCCTCGACGGCAAGCATGGTCTTGCCTTGTGTTTCCTCTTGCGACGCCGGCCCTTCTTCGTCGGGGCGGCGGTGTCTTCATTAGTAGAGTTGGTTTCGGCACTGGCATCCTCGCTGGGGTACTTCCTCCCCTCTTCAGCACGGGCGCACCTATCGGCCAAAACATAAAGTTCGGCCACATCCTTAACCTTGTTCATCGCCAGCTCTTCGCGCATCTTGCGGTTGCGCATGTTCTGATGGAACACGCTGGTCACGGCGGCGGGATGAACATCGGGGATGTTGTACTGCACCCGGCTGAACCTCTGGATGTACTTGTGCAGGGTTTCTCCATCCTTCTGGGGAATGATATGCAAATCACTCGCCTGGCCGTGAGCTTGGTGGCCTCCAGTGAAGGCACCAACGAACTCATGGCACAGATCCGACCAAGAAGAAATGGAATCCGCCGGCAAGTGCATCAACCAAGACATAACATTGGGCTTCAGTGCCAACGGGAAGTAATTGGCAAGCACCTTGTCGTCGCGAGATCCGGCAGCCTGCGTCGCGATGGTGTAGATGCTGAGGAACTCGGACGGATGGGTCTTACCAGTGTACTTCTCGCTGATGTCGGGCTCGAACATGCGTGGGACGGCCACTGGAACTGCCACAGCTCATGGGTAAAGGCTGGGCAGCCCACCTCGTAAGGTAGGCCGCCAGAGCCCCCTAGTGCTGGGTGGTCCATAGCAGGTCCCGCCCGCTTGTCTGACTGGTGGCGTGTATCACGCCGGCGCTCGATAGTAGTTCGAGCATCTTCGTGAGCTCGTTCTCAAAGAACTTGGCGCTGGTCGCGGTGGGTCCGCGGGTCGGACGACGCTATAGAGATGTTATCACAAGCGTCGTCACGATGGCCGACGCCCGCGGCGGCTGGCGAGGAGGAGGAGAGTGCACCGTGACCGCGGCACCTCCGGTCCTCCCAGCGCTGGAATGTGGTGGCTCGGTGGAGCGCCGGCCCGAGGGTCCCGCCGGTCGTGGATCATCTTTGTTGGCGATGGCGACGAGGCTCCGGATGGTGGCCCTCAACTCGACGAGCTTCTCCGCAGCAGGAGGGAAGTCGAGGAGTAGCTGCGCGTGCGCCAAAGCTTCTGCTGGTGTGGGTGGCGGCGACAGCTGCGTGGACCGTGGCACGCTTGGACTTCTAACCATGTTAGAAGGATCTCTATCACGACCCAGCGGCTGCGTGCCATTTTCGCCAGCACTTCGGCGGGCATGCTGATCTCCTTCGTCCTGCGGACGACGCACAGGGCTCTTCCCACGGCGGTGTCCAGGGTCACCGGCGTGGTGACGCTGCTCGTCGCGCACACCATGGGAAGAGCGCGCAGTGGTCGCCGGCATGGGCATCTTGGAGGTTGCTGCGCTGCCAGTGGGTGGCACAATGACACTCCTGGAGGGCCCCGTGCCGCCTACGGGGTCCCAGCCCCGTCTTTGGATTTGGTGGCGTGCGGCCCGTCACCTGGTGCACGAACGGCGCCGCTCGCCAACATCTTACTGCCAGGGTGATGCTGGTGCTCGCGGACCGCGGCCCGGGTCCTGTCCGCGTCCGGGCCGCTGCTCTCCTGTACTGGCACGGGCTGTTCGGCCCCTGACGAGCCGATCGCCGTGGCCGTCTTCTTCTTGGGAGCCATGGCGATGAAGAACCGCTAGGCTAACTACTAGACCAGATTCTCACAATTGCGCCCCCTACCTGGCGCGCCAAAGATGTCGGTGGAAAACGACACCTATGGGATCACAAGAACCCCTAGTACGGTTGCCGGGGCGCAGGTGTCGGTGTACTAGAGTAGGGGTACCCTAGTATCCCGAACTCGTGCACGGGTAGTTGCAGCACCCCGCGGCAAGGCTTGCCTAGTGATCGCCAAGGTCCTCCATAGTTCCTTTGGAGCCATTCAAGAACAAAGTATTTAAGCCAAGGAGACAAGGCCCCGACAAGAGGAGCTTGCCGGGAAGGCCACTCAAGACACGTAGAAGACAAGACCCCGGCAAGAGGAGCTTGCTGGGAAGGCTCGGTGAGCAACAAGCTTCCGGGCGCGACAAGGATTCAGCCGCGGCAAGGCGCTTGCTTGCGGCACAACCTCTCTTCATCTCGCTCCAGCTCATCCACCAGCGTGTCGCCATGGGACCATTCGGTAGCGTGTCAAGAAGGTTGTGCGGCCAGCGGAGAGCAGCGGTAAGCGGCGCTGACAGGAGTGCCATCGTGGCAAGCGGTGGCGCCCCTGACGGTCCCTTTCTGCACTGTTTAGGCGACATGGACGGGCATTTAATGCTTTTGTCCCTTGCCGTCAGAGTTAGGTAGAATACACTATACAAAGTAGTTGTACCAACCGCAACTCATTTTCCCATTTTGCCCTTATCTACGTTGCCACCTGTGGTAACCCCCTTGAGCCTATAAAAGGAGGCCCATGCGCAACGTAGAAAGGGGTTCAGTTCGACTCATTCAAAACTAGAGACACTCAAGCTAGGTTTTGTAGCTCTCTGTGCTCCCTAGCAAGAACACAATACAATCAGACAAGCAACAGTAGGAGTATTATCTCTCCGGAGAGCTCCGAAGCTGGGTAAACTGCTCGTGTGCTTCGCCTCGATCTGCTCTTCGTGCGACCTCCGCCCCCACCGAACCGAAAGGGGCTCGGTCCGCCGGTCCCATAGGTGTTCGTGGGTTACGATCAGCTTCCCCGACATCTTTGGCGCGCCAGGTAGGGGGCGTCGAGGCTGTGTGAACCTGATCCGGCGTTCACACGAGCAACATCTTCATCATCTTCATCAACATGCCACCGAAGAAGAAGGCTTGGCGGGCAAAAGCCGCCCCGTCGATCCGCCACCACCACGAGCAAACTAGTGGCGGGAAGGCGCCAATGAAGAACAGGCGTCGACGAGGCCCATGACGCTGCCAAGTCCAGGACAAGGCGCGCGAGACCTCGGCGTCCGTACACGCGCGCCCATCTCGGGGCCAGCAGGACCGACAGCGTCATGGTGTTCATAGTACCATCGCTCGTTGGATCAAGACCGAGCTGGAGGATCGCGAGGCCCTCAAGACCAGCGTGCGCTTGACATCTTTGGTACGCAGTGAAATGCGATCGCTGGGCGGGATGCTGCTCCTTCTAACATAGTTAGAAGTCCGAGCATATCCGCTCCTCGCACCGTTCGCCATTGCCACCCACCACTCCAGCGAAGCCTTGGCGAGAGCTCAACCGCTTCTAGACTACCCTCAACAGCCGACAAGGTCGGCGAATGGAGGCCACTATCGAGTCTCGCCGGCTTTGCCACGGCGGCGTTCGCGGCAACCAACTACATCGCTGCGCGGCAAGGCGATAAGGCACGAGCGGTGGCGGCGAAACCTGTGGGGTGCAACCACCATGCACTCCCCGAAGGCCAAGATCACCAAATCGTCGGGTCCACCTCGGCGGCGACCCACCGCATCGCCGGATCCACGAGCTGGCGTGATCAACGCCAAGTTCTTGAGAGCGGCAACAAGAAGGCGCTTCGAACTTCGCGCCGAGCACCGAAGAAGCGCGGCGTCAATCCGACCAGCGCTGGGCCCTCTGTCGATATGCATGCGCCCGAAGGAACTAGGCGACTTGCCGTCTGCGGTAGGTTGCCCTGCGTTCACTCGTGAGCTGCGGCAAGTCGATGGCCCGGCAAGAAGAATTTCAAGCAGGCGTGCGGAGAAATGCGATGGCAGGGCGCATCCGTCGAGTTCCTCGGCATCTACACCATCGCGGTGCAAGCTGCGGGGGACTAGACGACAAGATCCTCACCAACTACTTCCCGCTGGTACTCAAGCCAAATGTCAGATCCTGGCTCATGCACTTGCGGACGGATCCATATCCTCTTGGCAGATCTATGCCATCGGTTTGTCGGCGCCTTCACGGTGACCACAAACCTCATGGCCAAGAGAGCGACCTTCACCTGCTCGCCCGAAGGAAGGAGAGTCCTGCGCAAGTTCATTCAGAGATTCAGCCGTGTGCACTACAACATCCGGATGTCCACCCTGCCATGGTGATCGGCGCGTTTCATCAAAATGTGCGGAACCGCAGGATGAGGAAGAGATGGCGATGTGCAAAGTCCGCAGACGTCGATGAGCTGTATGCCCTGGCCGACAAGTGTGCATGTCTTTGAGGAAGGAGGAGACTCCATGAGAGAATCTGAAGCAGGATCGATAGTGAGGAGACCGCCCGACGAAGAAGAGCCGACAGCAGAACAACGAGAAGAAGAAAGGCAAAGAGGTGCTGGTTGTCGAGCAGTCCGGCAGCGGTGGTACCGCCAAGAAAGCCAAAGTTGGTGGCTCCGGCAAGGAGGTTGCGGCTGACACCGACCGCAAAGCTGTGGCGACGCCGACAAGCGGGACAGCTCAACAAACGATCTTGCAAGATCCACCGTACCAAGGGCCATGACCTCGAGCTACAAGAAGGTCGAGCAGCTTGTTGAACAGCGAAGGCTGAGTCTGGGCGCGACAAGGAGAAAACCCAGGAAGGTCTTTGGGGAGATTAGCAAGCGACCTGGCGGTGAGGGCGCGCGGCAAGGCCAAGCAGCGGCAAGGAGACAGACCTCCAGCGGCGCGACAAGGATGAAAGCGGCAGCGGCGATGAAGATATGGAAGGCAGCGAAACCGATGAGCAGGAGTTTGAAAGCCACAGAGGTCCTCTGCGTTGTGGCGGTGCTTCTGCGCATACCTCACACCGCCAACTCAAGCAATGGATGCGGGAAGTTAATGCAGCGGAACCATCCGTAGAGTCCGCAAGCCTCGAAATAGTCCAAGACGCCTATCATCTTTGATATTGAGGACCACCTGATCGCATAACTGTGGTCGGGTGCTTGCCGATGTTGGTCTCACCAACTATCCGCAACCTTAAGGTCACCAAGATGCTAGTTGACGGCGGGGCCGGCTTAAACCTGATCTCCTCCGCGGTGCTCCAGAAGCTTCAGATCCACGACAATGAGCTCGAAGAGGCGGCACATTCAAGGAATCAATCCAGGAAGGAGCAAGCCGAAGGGGAAGATCACGTTGCGGTGACGTTTGGCGCGAAGTTAAACCGGGACGAGAGAGTCACATTCGGCGTCGCTGATTTTCCATTGCCTTACAATGGGATACTTGGTAAATCCGGCTTTTCGCCAAGTTCATGGCGGCCTCTCATTATGCATACAACTTGCTCAAGATGCCAGGCCCGATAACTGTCATTTCTGTCCATGGCGACAAGAAGGATGCTCTCATCTGCGCCGACAAGATCTACCGGGAGGCATCAGCTGCAACAGATAGCAAATCACTTGCCGCTGAAGCTCCCGGAGGGAAGAAGAAGACCAAGTCCGGCAAGAGCTCGATGCCCACTCCGCAAGCGCACCTCCTCGGTGCTGTGCTACCGTCGAGGGCGCACCATCGAGCTCCACCGGCAAGTGCAAGAAAGGCGATGGCAGCTCCACCGAAGACCAAGAAGGTGCCGCCAAGGAGGGCGGCACTGGTGGTACCTTCACCATCGGTGCCACTCTCGACCCAAAATAGGAAGGCGCTCGTTGCTTTCTGCGGGAAGCGTCGGCGTGTTTGCATGGCAACCGTCGACATCCCGGTGTTCCCTGGAAAGTAATTGAGCACCACTTAGCTGTCTGTCCTCATCGCGGCCCGTCAAGCGAGAAAGTCGAAGCGAGCGGTGGGCGCCAAGAGTTCATTGCGTAAGAGATCAAGAAATTGGAAGCAGCAGGCCTTGTCGGAGAGTGCTCCATCCTCGTGGTTGGCCAATCCTGTAGTTATGCATAAAGCAAATGGGAAATGGAGACTTTGTATCGACTTCACAGATGTTAATAAATCTTGTCCCAAAGACCCATTTCCCTTGCCGCGCATCGACCAGATTGTTGACTCCACGGCTGGATGTGATTTGCTCTCATTTCTTGATGCATACTCAGGATATCATCAGATCTTCATAGCAGAAGAGGATGAGGAGAAAACCTCATTCATCACCCCATGTGGCACATACTGTTTTGTATGGATGCCTTTTGGGTTAAAGAATGCTGGTTCAACGTTTGCAAGAGTAGTCCATGACGCTTTTGAGCCGCAAATGCACAGAAATGTAGAAGCCTACATGGATGACATAGTGGTCAAAAGCAAGGACAGGGTAACTCTGGTTCAAGATTTAGATGAGACCTTTGCAAATCTGCGCAAGATCAACCTCAAGCTCAACCCCGAGAAGTGTGTGTTTGGAGTCCCTTCCGGCAAGCTTCTCGGGTTCTTCATGTCTCAGCGGGGAATTGAAGCCAATCCCGACAAGATCAAGGCCATTGAGCAGATTGAAGCACCAAAGCGTGTCAAGGATGTACGAAGACTTTCCGGTTGCGTGGCTGCTCTCAGCAGGTTTATCTCTAGGTCTGCTGAGCGCGCCCTGCCATTTTTCAAGATTTTGAAACAGATTGTTGACTCCACGGCTGGATGTGATTTGCTCTCATTTCTTGATGCATACTCAGGATATCATCAGATCTTCATGGCAGAAGAGGATGAGGAGAAAACCGCATTCATCACCCCATGTGGCACATACTGTTTTGTACGGATGCCTTTTGGGTTAAAGAATGCTAGTTCAACGTTTGCAAGAGTAGTCCATGACGCTTTTGAGCCGCAAATGCACAGAAATGTAGAAGCCTACATGGATGACATAGTGGTCAAAAGCAAGGACAGGGCAACTCTGGTTCAAGATTTAGATGAGACCTTTGCAAATCTGCGCAAGATCAACCTCAAGCTCAACCACGAGAAGTGTGTGTTTGGAGTCCCTTCCGGCAAGCTTCTCGGGTTCTTCGTGTCTCTGCGGGGAATTGAAGCCAATCCCGACAAGATCAAGGACATTGAGCAGATTGAAGCAACAAAGCGTGTCAAGGATGTACGAAGACTTGCCGGTTGCGTGGCTGCTCTCAGCAGGTTTATCTCTAGGTCTGCTGGCGGCATACCTGCCATTTTCAAGATTTTGAAAAGGCAGGTCAATGAAATGGACTCGAAGCGGAGGCTGCGCTGCAGGACTTAAAGAGGTACATGTCCTCCACTCCAATACTTGTCGCACCTAGGCCACAAGAGAAGTTGCTGCTATATATAGCGGCAACCAATCAAGTGGTTAGTGCTGCGTTAGTAGCGAGAGAGGAGGCAGATGATGAGCCGGCAACCGAGGCAGATGCATCCAGCGACAAGCGGGGCTTCACCGCGAGCTCTGGTCCCGACAATGATGGATCTGCGGACGTGCGAGAAGATCTGAGAAAAGGATGGTGCAGCGCCAGTTTACTTTGTCGGTTCCCTTCTGCGAGGAGCCAGGTCAAGGTACTCGGTGTGCAAAAATTGCTTTCGGCCTCCTCATGGCCTCGAGAAAGCTGCGCCATTACTTCCAAGCACATGAAATCACAGTCGTCACTCGCTTTCCCCTGAAGAGGATATTGCAAAATCCAGAAGCAACAGGCAGGATTGTCGAGTGGGCACTAGAACTGTCAAGCTTTGGCCTCAAGTTTGAAAGCACTTCAACTATCCAAAGCAGGGCACTGGCGGAGTTTGTAGCAGAATGGACGCCAACGCAAGACGAAGAAATTCCAGAGACGAGCATCCCCGTCAAGGAAGCAAGCAAAGAGTGGATGATGTACTTTGATGGTGCCTTCTCGATGCAAGGCGCCGGTGCGGGCGTACTGCTTGTCGCACCCACCGGAGAGCACCTCAAGTACATAGTCCAGATGCACTTTCCCAAGGAGCAAGCAACAAACAATACTGCAGAGTATGAAGGTTTGCTTGCCGGTCTCAGGATAGCAGTGGACCTTGGGATTAAGAAGCTCATTGTCAGGGGTGACTCGCAGCTTGTCATCCGCCAAGTGAACAAAGATTATCAGAGTCCGTTGATGGAAGCCTACGTTGATGAAGTGAGAAAGCTAGAAGAGCACTTTGACGGCCTGCGGATGGAACATGTTCCAAGAGCTCAGAATGATATTGCTGATGGCCTGTTGAAGTGCGCCGCACTCAAGTTACCTGTGGATCCAGGGATTTTTGTGCTCAAGCTGACTCAACCAACTGTAACGCCATCAACTGGACAGAACAAGAAAAGGAAGTTGATTTCTGGTGACTACTTCCCGGCCGAGCTCCCCGAGGCCACCGCCGCGAAGGTCCCCAAGTTCAACACCAAAAACGCTGAGGAGCAGTCTGCTCCGACAAGCCCTAGGGTTTGTTTCATTGAAGCAGACGCTCCCGACAAGTTTTGCTCCAGCAAGCTTGCCGGGGAACATCAAGCTCCGGCCGAGGCGCAGGTTCTTGCCGTAGAAGCGGATGTTCTCGCAGCAGCATATGTGCCTTTAGTCCTTGTTGTCGAGCCGCAAGCTCCAACATGGGCGCAGCAGATTGTCCATTTCCTTCAGACAGGAGAACTTCCCGAAGAGCAAGAAGAAGCGGAGAGAGTAGCCCGGCAGTCAAGTATGTACCAGTTTGTCGACGACGCTGCATGAGAAGAAGACTCAACGGCGTGAAATTGAAGTGTATTCACCGGGAAGATGGACAGAAGCTGTTGGCAGAGATACACGGAGGCATATGTGGTCACCACATTGGCGCAAGAGCACTTCCCAGCAAAGCTTTCCGGCAAGGTTTCTTCGCCGACAGCCCTCCGAGGATGCAACTGCACAAGTAACCAAGTGTGAAGCGTGCGGTTCCATTCCAGCAGATACACCAGCCAGCTCAAGCTCTCTAGGCGATCCCTTTATCCTGGCCATTTTACATGCAGGGACTCGACATCCTCGGCCCCTTTCCCGAGCTGTCGGGGCTTTGAGTACTTATGCGTTGCAATCGACAAATTCACAAAGTGGCGGAAGTGGAAGCGATGAGGAAGGTGACAGACACAGTCGTGATCAAGTTCTTGGTCGATTGTTTGCCGTTTTGGAATTCCTAAGAGGATCATCACCGACAATGGCACACAATTCACGAGTCGCACCTTCATGCTGTCGTCCAAGATCTTGGTGCCAAGGTCTTCGCTTCATTGCTCATCCGTGAAGCAACGGTCAAGCGGAGAGGGCAAATGCTGAGGTGCTGCGTGGGCTCAAGACCAGGACTTTCGACAGGCTGCACAAGTGCGGAAGAAACTGGATTGAGGAGCTGCCAGTGGTTCTTTGGTCGATCAGGACGACGCCAAATCGAGCCACTGGCCAGACACCTTTCGCACTAGTATATGGAGCAGAGGCAGTTCTCCCCACGGAACTCATATACAAGTCATCTCGAGTACTCGCTTATGATGAGCTTGAGCAAGAGCAGCTGCGACAAGATGACACGCTGCTCCTTGAGGAGGACCATCTTCAGGCTGCTGTACGAGCTACTCGTTACCAGCAAGCTTTGCGCCGCTACCATAGCCGCAAAGTTAATGCCAGAAGTCTCGAGGAAGGCGACCTTGTTCTTGGTAGCGCTCAGTCCGCCAAGAATTCCAACAAGTTGGCCTTGAAGTGGGAAGGCCCTTATCGGGTGAAGCGAGTCACTAGGCTGGCGCTGTCCGCCTTGAGACCGAAGGTGGCATTCGGTGAGCAACTCCTGGAACATTGAGCATCTTCGTAAGTTTTACACCAGAGAGGCGCGATTGCGGAACCTGTTCCAGCAACCACCTTTTGTACAAGTATTGCCGATGTTGCATGTAATCCTTTGTAAAAAGCCGAGCGCAGACCACGTGCATAAGTAAAGCTCATGTGTTGTGCGCAACTTGTCAACTACATGCTTTCATCATCATTTTTGCATGTGTTATCTAACATTTTGTGCAGCATCCACACCCCGTAAGCATAACGAGCCACAAGGCTCCATAACTTTATTTTCTCTTCTTTCTCTTTCTCAAAGAAAGGAAGGTTCCTTCGCCCACAAGTTAGCCGGGAGGAAGGAGAAGATAATGGTGTGGGCCTGGCGTCGCTCGAGGAAGTTTAGCCTTACCGGAAGCAAGCGACAGAAAAGCTAAGTTGCCAAAGTTTGAGCAATCAGTTTTAAATTCTTAAGTTATCTTCCTCGAGCGATAGTACTTTGTATGGAAAACCTATGCGGCGGAGGAACCAACTCGTAGCTAGTCACGCCCTTACTTTGTTTGAGTCCGCTCAACAACTTAAGTGAGCTGCAACTAGTTGCGACAAGGTTGCTTGTCGGAGCGGCACCGCCGGCGAGCTCTTGACGTTCCGCACTCAGCCTTCATGACAAAGGTGCCAGCACCGACAAGTTCCCTAAAAGCGTAAGGCACAAACATACAAAGGAAGGAATCGAGTAAAGGAAATAATATTGCAATCATTGCCTAAGATAGAGTTATATTACAAAATATCTTGTCGCAGATCTAATAAATTGTTCTCCTAAACATGATCAGCAGCGACAAGGGAAAGATAAAACTGGCAGCCTAATCTACGCGGTCGCCATCAACCTGCTTGATCTTGCCCACCTTGTCCACAATGGGTGCGACAAGGGCTTTGTGCGCCTCCACATCGGCATCTGGCGGCAGGGATCTGAGGACGCCGGCAAGGTTGAGGCCTGGATTGCGGAAGGCCACCTTCATCAACACCTTCTGGAGAGCTCCCGCACAGATCTGGCGCGATTCCTCGGCCAGCTGCTTTGGGATCTCTTCCCGGAGTCGCTGGAGTGCCGTCACCACGCCCTTGAGGAACAAGCTGAGCTTGGCGCTGGGTTGGAGACGCTCGTCGGAGGAGTACCCAAGATCCACCATCCCCAGCTCCATCAGCTCCTTGTCGATGGCGGCGGCAGTATCCACAAGACCCTCCGTCCAGTGCATCACGTTCTCTCCGAAGGTGTTCTGGGCGGTCGTGGCACTCGTCAGCAGCTCCTCGTCGTTCTTGATCTTCTCCAACAGGGCCACCTCCCGCTCCTTGGCGCCGTCCGGCGTACGCATCGAGGTGGTCAGCTTCAGCTCAAGATCAGCCTTGGAGTCCTTGGCGGCATCGAGCTCTTTGATCCTTTCAGCGAGGCGGCCTGCAACTCGCCAAGAGTGTAGGCGTCCTTCTCGCTCGTGCTTCAGCGCAGCAAGCTCCTCGCCGCTCTTACGGAGGTTGTCCTCCAGCTCGTCTGCCACCTTCGTCTCCAACTCCTTCTTGGCGGCCTCGGCAGCTGCGGCAGCATCTTTTGCTTCCTTGAGAGCTCCGCCAATTGATTGCTCGCCGCTGCAAGCTCTTCCTCATAGCTGTCAAGATTGATCTTCCGCTGCGCCAACTCGCCTTCTTGCGCAGATAGCTTCTCGGCAGCAAGCCGTTGCTGCTCCTCGACCTCAGCCTTCTCAAGGATGAAGGTTGTGCGCTCTTCAGCGAGTCGCTCCCGCTCTTCTGCTATGTTCCGGAGAGCTTCTTGGTTGGCGCCCCGGAGCTCTTCTGCGCGCTTCTCCATGTCTGCTCCCGCCCTCGCGACAAGTGCTTCCCGGGACTCCAACTTGGCTTGTCGGGCGCGGTAGAGCGACAACAACTTCTTCAGCAGCTGCTCCTCCTCAGACTCGCCGCTGCTGCTGTCTGGCGCATCCACCAGCGTCAACCCAGGGAGGCCAGCAGCTCTCCGTCGAAGGTCTCTCCGACGGCCGCGCCTGAGCTCGGCGCCTGTGGGAGCTTGATGAAAACGCCGTCGCCGGCCTTGAGATAGGCGCGGGCTGGGGCTCTTGAACTGAGCTGCACCGGTGGCGGAGGGATCGGCGGTCGGTGTAGCGCTGGCGCTCTGTGGCCTCGGGGTTGTCGGTCGATCGCGGACCCTCGCCCGACCTTCTGGCGGCAGCCTGGCGGCCTCTTCGCCCGGCGGACCCATCGGCGCCAACCTCTTCCTCCATGGTGGCGGCGTCGTCGAGATTGCCGCGCGCACCCTCCTCGCCCGGCGACCTCGGTCTCCAGCGGCTCTGCGGCGGATGGATCTGACGACCAGAAAAAGAAAGAACAGTCAAGCAAGTGTTGAAAAGAAGAAGCAGAAGAAAAAGAACCCAAGGGAAATTTTCAGGCAAGAGGGTTACTGTGATGGGATCTGCAGCCATGGTCTCGACCACGGAGGATCACTAGTGTTGCCCCTCGCGGAGAAGTCTCCTTGCGGAGCAACTCCTTGCGAAGAATCCTCCCTTGGCGGCGAGTCGAAGCAGATGGTATTTGGGAGGCGGCTTAGGGCACTCTGATAAGGCTGCTCTGCTCCTACACAAGTCAACAAGTCAGATATCAGCAAAGAAGGAGCACCCTTGCACGCATAACTGAAAGAAATAAACCATATACTTCTGGCTGGGGGCTGTCTTTGGGGCTGCTTTGAGGAAGGGATTCTTGGGTCCGGCAAGGGGTCTCGGACGCGCCTCCTGTTGCCACAGGGGATCGTCTTGATGACAACCACCGGGTCTTGGCTCTCTTCGGCGCTCTCTGGGCCAGCGTCCTGAAAAAGGAAAGAGTTCAGAACGAAGCAAATCAGATACAAGACAAAGCAACCAAATTGAAGAAATACAAGCACAGCATAGAAGCTTACTCTTCTTCTTCTTCCTCGTCGGAGCTGGCGGAGAGATCAAATTCGGCTCGCCTCCGGTGCGAAGAGGCGGAGGTAGGTTCTCTTGACCGCTTGGCGGGGTGGCAGCGGTGGCACGAGAGGATCCCGCCTCGGTTGTTGCAGCGGTGTGGGAGCTCCAGCGGCTGCAGTGCTTGCTGTGGTGGAAGCGCGTCGCCGGGCGCTGGCTGTTAGCCCGTCTGCCGCCTGTCACTTCCCGGCCTTGCGGAGGCGCCTTCTTGGTGGAGCTGTGGGCTCCACTTGCGGCAAGCTACTTGAAGGTGTGGATGAGGCGCCCTCGGCAGACTCGCTCAGCTCAACTTCGGGCTCGGCCTGCTCCTCCTCGCCGGCAAGCTCCTCTCGATCGGCAAGGCTTGCCGCCTCTGCTGCCTCTGCCTCCTCCACGGTGAACCAGATTCGCCCGGTGGCAGCTGCTGCCGCCTCCTCCAACCTCGTGGCAATGCATTGCATCTCGGCGTCGGTAGTGTCACGGGTGAGCCACTTCTGCTCGTCGGGGCGGATCGGCACTTCTTCCAAACTGTCGAAGAAGCGCCGCCGGCGTCGTCCGCGAGCTCTTGCCGGTTATAGCGATCCCATGCGAATCGCTGGCGGCATCATTACGGATGCGGTCGAGTGAAGAATTGTTGCACAATGGGGCGACTCCCTCGGCAACCTAAACCACTGGGTGATCGGGTCATGCTTGAACAACTCCGGGAGCATTGCGTCCAACTCCAAGGCGGTGAAATTCCAGTTGAGGCCCAGGCGCAGCCTCATGATGTCCGCCGCATTTTGGAACTCCCAAGCAGGTCTCCTCCTCTCCTGCAAGAGGCGTCTGGGCGAAGAAATCTGCGCCAACAGCGCCTACGGTGAGTCCGGCAAGCCCGAGGCGCAAGATCCGAGTCACAGCAATCTTCAACCTAGCATCCTCGGCGCCAAGTTGCTCAATCGTTGCGCGCACTATGGGAGTTTGGCGCTGGGCAGTGAAGGGCTGCAGGTTCTCCTCAACGATCCAACACCAATCGGCTCTCCCTCCTCCCACTTGCTGCGGAGCTCTCCTTCGAGATAGGCTTCTTTCTTGCCGATCCACGGAGATCCAAGCAATCCCTCCGGCAAGTGGCTCTCCTCTCTCGACGCGGGGCATGAAGAAGTGGCGGAAGAGGGCTACGTTTGGGTGGACTCCGACAAAGTTTTCGCAAAGGTGTGCGAAAACTGCCATGGTCAAGACAGCATTGGGGGTGAAATCAAGGAGGCGAAGCCCGTAGGTGTTCATGATATCGCAGAAGAATTCAGAGAAGGCGGGCGAGCCCGCAATAGAGGAAAGCGCGAAGAAGGGTACCGCCGGAACCAACTCGATGCGGCGGAGAGTACCTTCATCTTGGCGGATGCGCCGCGTCTCCGTCGACCAGAAGAGGTAGTAGCCCTCTCTCAGCTCCTTTGCGTCGAGCTGGGGAGCGGCCGCTCCTTCGCAGCGCCGCAAGCAGCTGCGCCTCGGCCGACTTCACGCCCTTCCCTTGTCGGCTTTCGAGCCATGGCGGAGGTGGTGGAGGAGACCGGCGGCGTTGATGGCGCTGGTGGCGATGAAGGCGGGCGTTGCTCTCTCGGACTAGAGAAGAAGGAGGAGCGGCGGTGGTTTTCGAGATGGGACAGCAAATGGCGAGGTGGGCGACATGCCCTGTTTCCCCTGTTTATAAGGAGGAGAGGGGCGGACGTTCCGCTTTTCAATTAAAAGCCCCCATGATCTCTCCCACGACGCCACGTTAAACGCGTGCTGTTCGTGGGAGACGTGGTGGGTCCGGAGCAGGTTACGGCGTGATCTAGGCCGCGTGCCCGTGCACTGTTTTGGGCCTAGCCCAACAGCGCTCGGCACCGTGTGTGGCCCAGGCCCGGGGCTCCTGTCGGTGTACTAGAGTAGGGGTACCCTAGTATCCCGAACTTCGTGCAGGCGATTCTTGACACCAGCGGCAAGGCTTGCCTAGTGATCGCCAAGGTCCTCCATAGTTCCTTTGGAGCCATTCAAGAACAAAGTATTTAAGCCAAGGAGACAAGGCCCGGCAAGAGGAGCTTGCGGGAAGGCCACTCAAGACACGTGAAGACAAGACCCGGCAAGAGGAGCTTGCCGGAAGGCTCGATGGCGACAAGCTTCGGGCGCGACCAGGATTCAGCCGCGGCAGCAACCTCTCTTCATCTCCGCTCGGCTCATCCACCAGCGTGTCGCCATGGGACCATTCCGGTAGCAGCGTGTCAAGAGCTGTCTTGCGGCCAGCGGAGAGCAGCGGTGGCGGCGCCGACAGAGTGCCATCATGGCAAGCGGTGGCGCCCCTGACGGTCCCTTTCTGCATTGTTTAGGTGACATGGATGGGCATTTAATGCTTTTGTCCCTTGCCGTCAGAGTTAGGTAGAATACACTGTACAAAGTAGCTGTACCAACCGCAACTCATTTTCCCATTTTGCCCTTATCTACGTTGCCACCTGTGGTAACCCCCTTGAACCTTTAAAAGGAGGCCCATGCGCAACGTAGAAAGGGGTTCAGTTCGAATCATTCAAAACTAGAGACACTCACGCTAGGTTTTGTAGCTCTCTGTGCTCCCTAGCAAGAACACAATACAATCAGACAAGCAGCAGTAGGAGTATTATCTCTCCGGAGAGCTCCGAAGCTGGGTAAACTGCTCGTGTGCCGCCTCGATCTGCTCTTCGTGCGACCTCCGCCCCCACCGAACGAAAGGGCTCGATCCGCCCGGTCCCATAGGTGTTCGTGGGTTACGATCAGCTTCCCCGATAGCAGGGTTGTGAGAGGAGCAGGATTAGCAGTCAACACAAGGACCGTTTACCCAGGTTCGAGCTGCGAGGATGCGTAATACCCTAGTCCTACTTTGGTGGCTGTATTTCAGAGAGTTATTAAGCTCTCGAACTAGCTATGGTGGATGTGTGGTTTCAAAGAGCCGAATCCCTCTCCAGTATGCCATGGGCATCCTTTTAAAGTCGATAGGGGCTGCCACAGTGGCACACAGGAGGTGGAAAGGCCTACAATGCCGCGAGCTTATCGCTCGTATTACAGGACAAGATGCATTTAATGCATCGCTTAGGTGTCCCCTTGCTTTATAGGGGATGGGAACGAGGCCCTTCCCATCTGTCGCCGCTCGTCCTCGCTTCGACACGCACCCTTGCCGGTGATGCATGCGGCGCCATGTAGGTAGGCAAGCAGCTGAGGTGGCGTGGTGGTAGGGTCTTCATGAAGATCTGCATGCCGCCACGCAGGTGCTTGCTGAGTTGGCCTGGAAGGTGCATGTTTCCACGCAGGTTCCTGCCCAGCTGGTTGGGCTGGCAGCTACATGCGAACGGCGGTGGAGACTTGGCTGGTGCGGGCCTGGCAGTGGCCCTGCTGGCGTCCTTGGTGAGGGCCTTGCCGGGTAGCCTGGCAAGGGTCTTGCCGTGGCGCGCTGTCGTCCCCGGCAAGGATATTGCCGGGGGTCTTGTGGCTCTCCTCGGCAAGGATCTTGCCAAGGATCATTGTCTTTTAATCCTCATATGATCTTGAATATCCAAGGTCTTCACAAAGATCCGCATGCTACCACGGAGGTGCCTCCCGAGCCCTAGTCCCAACGTGGTTGGTTTACTTGGAACTCGTGGGCTCAAGGGTGGTTCACTCTGTTAGTGTGGGCGAGCCGCCCCGGCAAGGGTCTTGCCGGGGCCGCTGAGGCTGCCCCGGCAAGGGTCTTGCCGGGGGAGCCTGCTTCGTCCTTCTGCTTCTTTGTGTTCTTGGCCTAGGCGTTGCCTTGGCTGTCTTGTACTTCGGCTTCTCTCTGGCTTCCCTCCCTTGCCCTACTTCGTGTGGTCGCGGCGCGTGGCTCTGACTGCCCGTGCACAAGTAAAGGGGTCAAAAGGAGAGCCCCTACTTTTGTACACCGACAACACGACCTATCTTTGCCACAGTAAACAGTTGAAACTCACTAGCATGAGTAGGATTTGTTTGAGCCATGATGTGCCTACTCATTCATGCTTACTTGTTATGCCTGCTATGCTTAGAGTTGTGTCAGGTCCGATTCATCGGGGATGAATTGGAATGTTGTGAACATGTCCTACTATTGAGAGCTAGATTTGTGAACACGATTTGGTAAAGGTAGTGGTGAGAGGCAATGTAGGAGTACATGGTGGGTTGTCTCATTGAAACCGTCCTCAGGAACTGAGTTCTGTGTCTGTGATCCAAGATAGTTACTACCACACATTGGGTTCCGGTAACTCGACCCCTCTTGGCTTATTAGTCGCCTCGATCTCTGTCCAGGAGTTGCAACTAGTTTCTGGTGTTTGTAGGTTGTGTTAGTAGTCTACCAAGTGGCACCCAGTACAGGTGGGCTTGGGACAGAGTAGGCATTGTGGCACGGTGTACCAAGCGTAGATCCATCCTGCGAGGTGGGCTTGGGAACCCTACACACATTGTTTGGGGCTGTGAGTGAAACCCCGACTGGATCTCCTTACGGATGGAACCCGAATAGGCGATAAACCTGGACTAGAGACTTGCGTGGTTAGTCAGATCGTGGCCGACTCCCTCGCCAGGCTTCCGCTTGAAGATTGTTGAGATACATGACGTGTACATGGCGGTAAGTGGAGAGAGCGTGTGTGGAGAAGTACACCCCTGCAGGGTTAATATGATCTATTCGAATAGCCGCGTCCACGGTAATGGACTAGTGGGTTGCTTATACAGTTCATAGACAAGTGAAAGTGGATACTCTAAAATGCGCAAGATAAGCGTGAGTGCTATGGATGGCCTTCTCGTAGGGAGACGGGAACGGATCCATAGTGGTGTATTGATATGGTGAATATGTGGACTCGTGTGCGCCACCTCAAAAGAGTTACCAGTTGTCGTAGTTCAGGATAACCACTGAGTCAAAGCTGGCTTGCTGCAGTTAAACTCCACCACCCCTTTGTTGATACTGATGCATATGTAGCTAGTTCGGATGTAAGTCTTGCCGGGTACATTTGTACTCACGTTTGCTTAATTTATGTTTTTGCAGAGAGACTTCATTCTCTCTAGTAGTTCCGTGTGGACTTCGACGTTTAGCTTGTTACCTCCGCTATGATCTTGTACCCTTGGGAGGGTCTTGTAGATAGTCAGGCTCTAAAGCCTTCTTCCTTTTCAGATGTCTGTACGCAGACAGGTTTATGCTTCCGTTGCCTGTATGCTCTGTATGTTGGGTCTTGTGACCCATGATTGTAATTCTTACTATGTATGACTCTCCGGAGCCTTTTAAATAAATACTTTGAGTCGTAGAGTTTTGTAGTGATGCCATGTTGTATTTGCACATACCAAGCATATTGTGTGTATGATTTTGAAATGCTTGGTATGTGTGGGATCCGACAACCTAGTTGTTTATTCTTGGTAGCCTCTCTTATGTGGAAATGTCTCCTAGTGCTTCCACTAAGCCATGGTAGCTTGCTACTGCTCCGAACACTTAGGCTGGCCGGCATATGTCCTTCTTCGTTCCTGTGTCTGTCCTTCGGGGAAATGTCATGCATTGTTCCTTTACATCCTTGTAGCTTGCTACGACTTGGGTTCATACATTGATGATCAACACATTCGTTACTGGGTCATGTATGCCTGTACCTGTAAGTTAGTGCCACTTTGGATTCATGACTAGTCATGTCGGCCCGGGTTCTTTGTCATATGGATGCTAGCGACACTATCATATAAAGGAAATATGCCCTAGAGGCAATACTAAAGTTGTTATTTATATTTCCTTATATCATGATAAATGTTTATTATTCATGCTAGAATTGTATTAACCGGAAACTTAGTACATGTGTGAATACATAGACAAACAAAGTGTCACTAGTATGCCTCTACTTGACTAGCTCGTTGAATCAAAGATGGTTAAGTTTCCTAGCCATAGACATGAGTTGTCATTTGATTAACGGGATCACATCATTAGAGAATGATGTGATTGACTTGACCCATTCCGTTAGCTTATCACTTGATCGTTTAGTATATTGCTATTGCTTTCTTCATGACTTATACATGTTCCTATGACTATGAGATTATGCAACTCCCGAATACCGGAGGAACACTTTGTGTGCTACAAAACGTCACAACATAACTGGGTGATTATAAAGGTGCTCTACAGGCGTCTCCGATGGTACGTGTTGAGTTGGCATAGATCGAGATTAGGATTTTTCACTCCGATTGTCGGATAGGTATCTCTGGGCCCTCTCGGTAGTGCACATCACTATGAGCCTTGGAAGCAATGTGACTAATGAGTTAGTTGCGGGATGATGCATTACGGAACGAATAAAGAGACTTGCCGGTAACGAGATTGAACGAGGTATTGAGATATCGATGATCGAATCTCGGGAAAGTAACATACCGATGACAAAGGGAACAACGTATGTTGTTATGCGGTTTGATCGATAAAGATATTTGTAGAATATGTGGGAGCCAATATGGACATCCAGGTTCCGCTACTGGTTATTGACCGGAGACGTGTCTCGGTCATGTGTACATAGTTCTCGAACCCGTAGGGTCCGCATGTTTAACGTTCGGTGACGATTGGTATTACGATTTTATGTGTTTTGATGTAGCGAAGGTAGTTCGGAGTCCCGGATGTGATCATGGACATGACGAGGAGTCTCGAAATGGTCGAGACATAAAGATTGATATATTGGACGGCTATATTCGGACACCGGAAGTGTTCCGGGTGGTTTCGGAGAAAACCGGAGTGTCGGAGGGTTACCGGAACCCCCCCCCCCTGGGGGAAAGTTGGGCCTACATGGGCCATAGGGAAGAGGGGAGGCAGCCCACAAGGGACAGCTGCACCCCCTCCCTATAGGGAGTCCGAATTGGACTAGGGAGGGGGTGCGCCCCTTCTTTCCTTCTCCTCTTCCTCTTCCTTCCTTTCCCCTTCCTCCTCCTAGTTGGACTAGGAAAGGGGGAGTCCTACTCCTACTAGGAGGAGGACTCCTCCCCTCCCTTGGCGCGCCCCTAGGGCCGGCCGGCCTCCTCCTCCCCTCCTTTATATACGGGGGACGGGCACCCCATAGAGACACACAAGTTGATCATTGACCTCTTAGCCGTGTGCGGTGCCCCCCTCCACCATAATCCACCTCGGTCATATCGTTGCAGTGCTTAGGCGAAGCCTTGCGCCGGTAGCTTCATCATCACTGTCATCATGCCGTCGTGCTGACGAAGCTCTCCCTCGACACTCTGCTGGATCGTGAGTTCGTGGGACGTCACCGAGCCGAACGTGTGCAGATCGCGGAGGTGCCGTACTTTCGGTACTAGGATCGGTTGATCGTGAAGACGTACGACTACATCAACCGCGTTGTCATAACGCTTCCGCTTACTGTCTATGAGGGTATGTGGACAACACTGTCCCCTCTCGTTGCTATGCATCACCATGATCTTCCGTGTGCGTAGAATTTTTTTGAAATTACTACGTTCCCCAACAGTGGCATCAGAGCCAGGTTTATGCGTAGATGTTATATGCACGAGTAGAACACAAGTGAGTTGTGGGCGATAATAGTCATACTGCTTACCAGCATGTCATACTTTGATTCGTGAAGATCGATTCCTGTAGAGTTTCTTCTGTCGTCATCGTGTTGGGTGAAGTTCTCGAAGACAAGGATGTTAAGAGCAACATGTTGCAAGGAATCAACGTTCTTATGAAGTGCAAGTTGGATCATGAAGATCGTGTTAGCTTTGTATCCCCTCTGTCTTCTTACCTCATGTCTTGAATCTCGGGACGAGATTCTTGTTTAGTGCGGGTGAGTTGTCACAGATCTATAATTTGATTGCAAATAGTTGCACAAGCATCCATGCATCATGTCTAAATTTCTTTGAAAGTTGAAATGGGGATTATTCAAACCCTAGCATGAGATCAAATCAAATAGGTTCAACCTAAAATAATCTTCAATGAGCCCAAAATGCCCTTAAGAAAAGTTCATGATTTCTGGTTAAGGTGGAAACCTCTCCCAAAAATGATGAATATATTTCTAGGACATTTTTTGGATTTTTGATTAACTCACTACCTATTTGAATTGGACCTAATAAATGTTACAAAATAATTTATAGCTCCAATACTTCTGGAATTATTTTTTGGGCATATGGAATAACTCAGAGAGAGCCCATGAATATTTTCAGAATTTATGAAAGTGGTTTGGCCTTTGAATCAAACCAAACAGATTGAAATAAATAGAAAACAGAAAAGAGAGAGAGAGAAAGGAAACTAACCTGGCCTTACTTGGAAGCCTACTCACTTGGCGGCCCAACACTGTGGCTGAGGCCCAGCCCAACTCCCCACCGTCCCTAACCTCCTGCCAGTAGGCAGGAGGGCGTGTGCCCGACGCGCGCCGGCCATCTCCTCCCTGCCTGGCTGCCCCCTCCGCCCCCTGGATGCCTCTCCTGAGCGCCATGCAACCCCCTGAATCCCCTCGAACTCTCCCTCGTGCTCCCCCCTCCTCTGCTCTTTCCCGCGCTACACCCGAGTGTTGCCGTCGCTGCCGCTCGCTGTTGCCACGGCCACTGCCACTACCTCGCCCCGCCGACGTGCCCCTGAGCTCCGCCACAACCTCGCTATCCTCCCCGACGCGTCAAGCAATGTCTGCTACCTCTTGAGCATGCGTTGGTTTTTCCTTGAATAGGAAAGGGTGATGCAGCAAAGTAGCGTAAGTATTTCCCTTAGTTTTTCAGAACCAAGGTATCAATCCAGTAGGAGGTTACACGCAAGTTGCCTAGTACCTGTACAAACAAATAAGAACCTTGCAACCAACGTGATAAAGGGGTTGTCAATCCCTTCACGGCCACTTGCAAAAGTGAGATGATAGAGATAATAAGATAAATATTTTTGGTATGTTTGTTGTATAGATTGAAAAATAAACGGCAACAGAAATAACTAATTGACGGGAGATTAATATGATGGAAAATAGACCCGGGGGCCATAGGTTTCACTAGTGGCTTCTCTCAAGATAGCAAATTCTATGGTGGGTGAACAAATTACTGTCGAGCAATTGATAGAAAAGCGCATAGTTATGAGAATATCTAGGCATGATCATGTATATAGGCATCACGTCTGTTTCAAGTAGACCGAAACAATTCTGCATCTACTACTATTACTCCACACATCGACCGCTATCCAGCATGCATCTAGAGTATTAAGTTCATAAGAAAAGAGTAACGCATTAGGCAAGATGACATGATATAGAGGGATAAACTCAAGCAATATGATATAAACCCCATCTTTTTATCCTCGATGGCAACAATACAATACGTGTTGTTTCCCCTACTGTCACTGGGATCGAGCACCGCAAGATTGAACCCAAAGTTAAGCACTTCTCCCATTGCAAGAAAGATCAATCTAGTAGTCCAAACCAAACTGATAATTCGAAGAGACTTGCAAAGATATCAAATCATGCATATAAGAATTCAGAGAAGATTCAAATATTGTTCATAGATAAACTTGATCATAAACCCACAATTCATCGGATCTCGACAAACACACCGCGAAAAGTTATTACATCGAATAGATCTCCAAGAAGATCCAGGAGAACTTTGTATTGAGATCCAAAGAGAGAGAAGAAGCCAGCTAGCTGATAACTATGACCCGAAGGTCTGTGGTAAACTACTCACACATCATCGGAGAGGCTATGGTGTTGATGTAGAAGCCCTCCGTGATTGATTCCCCCTCCGGCAGAGCGCCGGAAGAGGCCCCAAGATGGGATCTCACTGGTACAGAAGGTTGTGCCGATGGAAATAGGGTTTTGTGGTGCTCCTGGATGTTTTCGGGGTATATGAGTATATATAGGCGAAAGAAGTAGGTCGGTGGAGCCACGAGGGGCCCATGAGGGTGGGGGCGCGCCTACCCCCTGGGCGCGCCCTCCTACCTCGTGGCCGCCTCGTTGCTTCCTTGACGTCCACTTCAAGTATCCTGGATTGCGTTTGTTCCAAAAATGACTCTCCCGAAGGTTTCATTCCGCTTGGATTCCGTTTGATATTCCTTTTCTGCGAAACATTGAAATAGGCAAAAAAATAGCAATTTGCACTGGGCCTTTGGTTAGTACGTTAGTCCCAAAAATAATATAAAAGTGTATAATAAAGCCCATTAAACATCCAAAACAGATAATATAATAGCATGGAACAATAAAAAATTATAGATACGTTGGAGACGTATCAAGCATCCCCAAGCTTAATTCCTGCTCGTTCTTGAGTAGGTAAATGATAAAAACAGAATTTTTGATGTGGAATGCTTCCTAACATAATTTTCTATGTAATTTTCTTTATTGTGGCATGAATGTTCAGATCTGAAAGATTCAAGATAAAGTTTAATATTGACATAAAAATAATAATACTTCAAGCATACTAACTAAGCGATCATGTCTTCTCAAAATAACATGGCCAAAGAAAGTTCATCCCTACAAAATCATATAGTTTGGTCATGCTCCATTTTCGTCACACAAGAATGCTCTCATCATGCACAACCCCGATGACAAGCCAAGCAATTGTTTCATACTTTAGTAATCTCAAACTTTTTCAACTTTCAGGCAATACCTGAGCGTGAGCCATGGATATAGCACTATGGGTGGAATAGAATATAATGATGGGGGTTGGGTGAAGAAGATAAAAAAGGAGAAAGTATCACATTGACACGGCTAATCAACGGGCTAGGGAGATGCCCATCAATTTATGTCAATGCAAGGAGTAGAGATTGCCATGCAACGGATGCACTAGAGCTATAAATGTATGAAAGCTCGACAAAAGAAACTAAGTGGGTGTGCATCCAACTTGCTTGCTCATGAAGTCCTAGGGCATTTGAGGTAGCCCATTGTTGGAATATACAAGCCAAGGTCTCTAATGAAAAATTCCCACTAGTATATGAAAGTGACAAAATAAGAGACTCTCTATCATAAAGATCATGGTGCTACTTTGAAGCACAAGTGTGGAAAAGGATAGTAACATTGTCCCTATTTTTCTTTTTTTTTTCCTTTTTTGGGGGCCATTTCTTTCTTTTTATTTGGACTTTCTCTCTCTTTTTTAATTTTTTCGGGACAATGCTCTAATAATGATGATCATCACACTTCTATTTATTTACAACTCAAAGATTACAACTCGATACTAGAACAAAATATGACTCTACATGGATGCCTCCGGTGGTGTACCGGGATTGGCAATGAATCAAGAGTGACATGTATGATGAATTATGCATGGTGGCTTTTCCACAAATACGATGTCAACTACATGATCATGCAAGGCAATATGACAAGGATGAAGCGTGTCATAATAAATGAAACGGTGGAAAGTTGCATCGCAATATATCTCGGAATGGCTATGGAAATGCCATAATAGGTAGGTATGGTGGCTGTTTTGAGGAAGATATAAGGAGGTTTATGTGTGATAGAGCGTATCATATCACAGGTTTTGGATGCACCGGCGAAGTTTGCACCAACTCTCAAGGTGAGAAAGCGCAATGCACGGTACCGAAGAGGCTAGCAATGATGGAAGGGTGAGAGTGCGTATAATCCATGGACTCAACATTAGTCATAAAGAACTCACATACATATTGCAAAAATCTACAAGTCATCAAAAACCAAGCACTACGCGCATGCTCCTAGGGGGATAGATTGGTAGGAGAAGACCATCACTCGTCCCCGACCGCCACTCATAAGGATGACAATCAAAGAACACCTCATGTTTCAAATTTGTTACACAACGGATACCATACGTGCATGCTACGGGACTTGCAAACTCTAACACAAGTATTTCTCAAATTCACAATTACTCAACTAGCACAACTTTAATATCACCATCTTCGTATCTCAAAACAATCATCAAGTATCAAACTTCTCATAGTATTCAATGCACTCTATATGAAAGTTTTTATTATACCCATCTTGGATGCCTATCATGTTAGGACTAATTTTATATCCAAAGAAAATTACCATGTTGTTCTAAAGGACTCTCAAAATATTATAAGTGAAGCATGAGAGATCAATAATTTATATAAAATAAAACCACCACCGTGTTTTAAAAAGATATAAGTGAAGCACTAGAGCAAAATTATCTAGCTCAAAAGATATAAGTGAAGCACATAGAGTATTCTAATAAATTCTGATTCATGTGTGTCTATCTAAAAGGTGTGTACAGCTAGGATGATTGTGGTAAACTAAAAAGCAAAGACTCAAATCATACAAGATGCTCCAAGCAAAACACATATCATGTGGTGAATAAAAATATAGCCTCAAGTAAAGTTACCGATGGACGAAGAAGAAAGAGGGAATGCCTTCTGGGGCATCCTCAAGCTTAGGATTTTGGTTTTCCTTGAATTTTACCTTGGGGTGCCATTGGAATCCCCAAGATTAGGCTCTTTCCACTCCATATTCCATAATCCATCAAATCTTTACCCAAAACTTGGAAACTTCACAGCACAAAACTCAACAGAAAATCTCATGAGCTCCGTTAGTGCAAGTAAACAAACCACCACAATAAATTACTATAATGAACTCATTCTTTATTTATGTTGGTGTTAAACCTACTTTATTCCAACTTATATATGGTTCATACCCCCCGATACTAGCCATAGATTCATCAAAATAAGCAAACAACACACGAAAAACAGAATCTGTCAAAACAGAACAGTCTATAGTAATCTGTAACAAACACAAACTTATGTAACTCAGACAAATCTACCAAAATAGGGAGACCTATATAATTTCTTTATTGATCTACTGCAATTGGAATCAGTATTTTATCACTTTCTGGTGATTTTTAACAATTGTTTTCGTGAGCAGAAAGTTTCTGACTTTTTCAGCAAGATCAAATAATTGTTATCCAAGAAGATCCTATAGGTTTAACTTGGCACAAACACTAATTAAAACATAAAACAAAATCTTACCAGAGTCTAGAAGAATTATTTATTACTAAACAGGAACAAAAAGGAAGGAATAAAAATAAAATTGGGTTGCCTCCCAACAAGGACTATCGTTTAATGCCCCTATCTAGGCATTGATAATTTTGATGATGCTCACATGAAAGACAAGAATTGAAGGACAAAGAGAGCATCATATAGCATATGAAAAACACATCTAAGTCTAACATACTTCCTATGCATAGGAATCTTATAGGAAAATAAATTATCAAGACAAGCAAAAACTAGCATATGCAAGAAAGAAGTGAGAAACAATAACAATCTCAACATAACGAGAGGTAATTTAGTAACATGAAAATTTCTACAACCATATTTTCCTCTCTCATAATAATTACATGTGGGATAATATTCAAATTAAACAATATAGCTCTCACATAAAATTTCCTCTACATGATCCACATGCATGCAAAGTTGACACTCTTCCAAAATAGTGGGAATATCATTAACTAAAGTCATGACCTCTCCAAACCCACTTTTATCAAAAACTTCATAAGACTGAACATTATCCAAATATGTGGGATCTAAAGTTGATACTCTTCCAAACCCACTTTCAATATTATTGCAAACACTAATATCAATCCCATATTCATCAGGGGGCTTAAATGAATTTTCAAGATCATAAAAAGAATCACCCCAATCATGATCTTGCAACAAATAGTAGACATAGAAAAACTAGCATACCCAAGCATAGAATCACCCCAAGCTTAGGATTAACACAATTGGCATTAAGAGAATTTATAATAACATCATTGCAATCATGCTTTTCATCGAAGGAACTATCAAGTATGGGTGCAATAGCAACGATCTCATGTTTAACATAAGGAACTATAGCAAATTCATCTTCATAAATATTGGCACCATGGCCACAAGAATAGCAAGCATCATGTTCATCAAGGAATTTTCAATCAAATCATCGGAATCATAATTATCTATAGATTCATGCATATAATTATTTTATTCAGAAGCAACGGTCATTCTTTCAATAAATTCTTTGACATAGACATTATGAGCATAGTTTTCATAGCAATATTTAAGTATGTCAAAATTTTCAGATTCATAGAGACTAATATCATAATTTTCAATCAAAGAAGCAACTTCATAAGCACCCTTAAAAGCAACAAATTCTTCAATTTGTTCGATATCGTAGTAACTATAAACACCCTTTGCATAAGAAGATAAGATTTCATTATCATTAAACTCACATAGATTGGGGAGGTGTTTTTTAGGGTTCTTAGAGAAACAAGTAAAATCATAAATTTCACAAAGATTCCAAGCATAACACAGCAATCTGTTTATTTGACCCCATAAGAGTCTCCCTTTTTCAGACAAACGGTGACGCACAAAATGAGCATGCTCATCTAAATATTTCCCATCAACTAGGCTAGTTGGGGTTTCAGCACGAGCACAAAAGGATCGAAGATGATCCAAGTAGAACACTTTAAGCGGATCCATATCAATAGATTTTTAGCAAGCAAATAGAAGGCACATGGAAACACAAACAAAGATACATACGGGAAGAAGGCAAAGAAAAGGCAATGGGTGAAGTGGGGGAGAGGAAAACGAGAGGCAAATAGTAAATAATGTAATGCGAGGGAGAAGAGTTTGTGATGGGTACTTCGTATGTCTTGACTTGGCGTAGATCTCCCCAGCAACGGCGCCAGAAATGGCTCGTTGTCGGGAGATCAAATCTTGACTTGACTTGGTGTACACCTCCCCGGCAACGGCGCCAGAATCCTTCTTGCTACCGCTTGAGCATGCGTTGGTTTTCCCTTGAAGAGGAAAGGGTGATGCAGCAAAGTAGCGTAAGTATTTCCCTTAGTTTTTTAGAACCAAGGTATCAATCCAGTAGGAGGTTACATGCAAGTCGCCTAGTACATGCACAACCAAATAAGAACCTTGCAACCAACACGATAAAGGGGTTGTCAATCCCTTCACGGCCACTTACAAAAGTGAGATGTGATAGAGATAATAAGATAAATATTTTTGGTATTTTTGTTGTATAGATTGAAAAGTAAAGATTGCAAAATAAACGGCAACAGAAATAACTAATTGATGGGAGATTAATATGATGGAAAATAGACCTCGGGGCCATAGGTTTCACTAGTAGCTTCTTTCAAGATAGCAAATTCTACGGTGGGTGAACAAATTACTGTCGAGCAATTGATAGAAAAGCGCATAGTTATGAGAATATCTAGGCATGATCATGTATATAGGCATCACGTCCGTGTCAAGTAGACCGAAATGATTCTGCATCTACTACTATTACTCCACACATCGACCGCTATCCAGCATGCATCTAGAGTATTAAGTTCATAAGAACAGAGTAACGCATTAGGTAGGATGACACGATGTAGAGGGATAAACTCAAGCACTATGATATAAACCCCATCTTTTTATCCTCGATGGCAACAATACAATACGTGTCGTTTCCCCTGCTGTCACTGGGATCGAGCACCGCAAGATTGAACCCAAAGCTAAGCACTTCTCCCATTGCAAGAAAGATCAATCTAGTAAGCCAAACCAAACTGATAATTTGAAGAGACTTGCAAAGATATCAAATCATGCATATAAGAATTCAGAGAAGATTCAAATATTGTTCATAGATAAACTTGATCATAAACCCACAATTCATCGGATCTCGACAAACACACCGCGAAAAGTTATTACATCGAATAGATCTCCAAGAAGATCCAGGAGAACTTTGTATTGAGATCCAAAGAGAGAGAAGAAGCCAGCTAGCTAATAACTATGGACCCGAAGGTCTGTGGTAAACTACTCACACATCATCGGAGAGGCTATGGTGTTGATGTAGAAGCCCTCCGTGATCGATTCCCCCTCCGGCAGAGCGCCGGAAGAGGCCCCAAGATGGGATCTCACTGGTACAGAAGGTTGCGCCGATGGAAATAGGGTTTCGTGGTGCTCCTGGATGTTTTCGGGGTATATGAGTATATATAGGCGAAAGAAGTAGGTCGGTGGAGCCACGAGGGGCCCATGAGGGTGGGGGCGCGCCTACCCCCTGGGCGTGCCCTCCTACCTCGTGGACGCCTCGTTGCTTCCTTGACGTCCACTTCAAGTATCCTGGATTGCGTTTGTTCCAAAAATGACTCTCCCGAAGGTTTCATTCCGCTTGGATTCCGTTTGATATTCCTTTTCTGCGAAACACTGAAATAGGCAAAAAAAATAGCAATTTGCCTTTGGGCCTTTGGTTAGTAGGTTAGTCCCAAAATAATATAAAAGTGTATAATAAAGCCCATTAAACATCCAAAACAGATAATATAATAGCATGGAACAATAAAAAATTATAGATACGTTGGAGACGTATCAACGCCAGACGCCCCGAAGCGACGTCCACACCGTCTTCTTCAACCTCGGCTCGCCGAGATCGACCCCGCCACTCCGTCCACTCCAGGCCTCCCGCGAGCCCACTGACTACCCTGCCGACCTTGCTGTAAGACCCTCCATATTTCCCCTCTTTTCTCTCGGTCGAATGCGTGCTCTAGCCTCCATAACCGCCGGAGCCGTGAGCTCCTCGCCGCCGGCAATGACGCAGTCATGGCCCTAGTTGCTGCAGCTCGCGTACGAGCACACCAATGTGCTCAACGCCTTCCCAGGAAGTTGTAGAACTCGCCAACTCGTCATGTGGATCACCGTAGCACCGAACCCATTGATCTTGTAGCTCCGACCGCCGCCATAGCTCGTCGCCGGCGAGATTCCGACCACCCCGCGCCCTCCAGTTTCTTCGGTTGGATGCGGGCGAGCAAGGGCTTTCGCCTGGTGCCCTCAGCGCACCGAACCACTGCCGGCCAAACTCCGGCGGGTTGACGTGCCCGCTTATTAGGCACTAACCACCATGGTTAGTTTAGCACTAATGACCTTCCTAGGTCAATGACAGGTGGGGCCAGCCCTGCTAATCTCTGACTTAGTTTAATTCTAAAAACTAATTAGCACCTGAGACACTGACCAGTGGGCCCCACGGGTCAGGTTTGACCTGAACCAGCCCCTGTTGAGTTTCTTACATCACACCAACATCATGCTGATGTAGTAACTATTTCTGGAATTTAAAATAAATCTAAATGATTTATTTATTTTCAAAAATTTGCCTACACTTATAAAAATCATAGAAATTCAACCTTAACTCCAAATGAAATAATTTATATATGAAAAATTATCAGAAAAATCAAATCTATCCATCTGTACAATTTTCATGCATGTTGTAAAAAATTTTGGCTACTGTTTAGGACAAATCAAATGAATGTCATTTGAATAATCACATATGGAGTTTGAATTTGAACCTTTGGTTCAAAACAACTTCATTTAATCTGGTTGCTAGCTGCATTAGGCAAAATCACATCATATTGCCATGTCACATTCATGCATCATATTGTTCCATTGCATTGATTGTGTTACCTCTTGTTTGCCGGTGTTTGTTCCCTCTCAGTGGACGTTGTTCGGACGTTCTGATCGTGGACACCGATGAAGAGCTATTACTATCTTCAGAAGTGACAAGCAAGCAAAACCCCCTTGTTTATTCCGATACATTCCCACTCTCTCTCTGCTGCTCTCTTTTACTGCATAAGGACAACAACGATTCAACTGTTTTGTGTTGCGGTAGTGGAACCCCATTCCTTTGCATGACCTTTTTCCATAGTAAATAGTTCAAACCCACTAGCATGAGTAGGATTTGTTTGAGCCATGATGTGCCTACTCATTCATGCTTGCTGGTTATGCCTACTATGCTTAGAGTTGTGTCAGGTCCGATTCATCGGGAATGAATTGGAATGTTGTGAACATGTCCTACTGTTGAGAGATAGATGTGTGAACATGATTTGGTAAAGGTAGTGGTGAAAGGCCATGTAGGAGTACATGGTGGGTTGTCTCATTGAAACCGTCCTCAGGAACTGAGTTCTGTGTCTGTGATCCAAGACAGTTACAACCACACATTGGGTTCCGTTAACTCGACCCCTCTCGGCTTATTAATCGCCTCGATCTCTTTCCAGGAGTTGCAACTAGTTTCTGTTGTTTGTAGGTTGTGTTAGTAGTCTACCAAGTGTCACCCGGTACAGGTGGGCTTGGGACAGACTAGGCACCATGGCACGGTGTACCAAGCGTACATCCATCCGGCGACGTGGGCTTGGGAACCCTGCACACATCGTTTGGGGCTGTGAGTGAAACCCCGGCCGGATCTCCTTGCGGATGGAACCCGAATAGGCGATAAACCTGAACTAGAGACTTGCGTGGTTAGTCAGATCGTGGCCGACTCCCTCGCCAGGCTTCCGCTTGAAGATTGCCGAGATACATGATGTGTACATGGTGGTAAGTGGCGAGAGCGTGTGTGAAGAAGTACACTCCTGCAGGGTTAACATGATCTATTCAAATAGCTGCGTTCGTGGTAATGGACTACTGGGTTGCTTATACAGTTCATAGATAAGTGAAAGTGGATACTCTAAAATGCGAAAGATAAGCATGAGTGCTATGGATGGCCTTCTCGTAGGGAGACGGGAACGGATCCATAGTGGTGTATTGATACAGTGGATATGTGGACTCGTGTGCGCCACCTGAAAAGAGTTACCAGCAGTCGTAGTTCAGGATAGCCACTGAGTCAAAGCTGGCTTGCTGCAGTTAAACTCCACCACCCCTTTGTTGATACTGATGCATATGTTGCTAGTTCTGATGTAAGTCTTGCTGGGCACATTTGTACTCACGTTTGCTTAATTTATGTTTTTGCAGAGAGACTCCATTCTCTCTAGTAGTTCCGCGTGGACTTCGACGTTTAGCTTGTTACTTCAGCTACGATCTTGTACCTTTGGGAGGGTCTTGTAGATAGTCAGGCTCTAAAGCCTTCTTCGTTTTCAGATGTCTGTACCCATACATATTTATGCTTCCGTTGCCTGTATGCTCTGTATGTTGGGTCTTGTGACCCATGATTGTAATTCTTACTATGTATGACTCTCCGGAGCCTTTTAAATAAATACTTAGAGTCATAGAGTTTTGTTGTGATGCCATGTTGTATTTGCACATATCATGCATATTGTGTGTTTGATTTTGAATTGCTTGGTATGTGTAGGATCTGACAACCTAGTTGTTTATTCTTGGTAGCCTCTCTTACGGGGAAATGTCTCCTAGTGCTTCCGCTGAGCCATGGTAGCTTGCTACTGCTCCAAACACTTAGGCTGGCCGGCATGTGTCCTTCTTTGTTCCTGTGTCTGTCCCTTTGGGGAAATGCCACGCTTTGTTTCTTTAAGTCCTTGTAGCTTCCTACGACTTGGGTTCATACGTTGATGATCGACACGTTCGTTGCTGGGTCATGTATGCCTGTCCCTGTAAGTTAGTGCCACTTTGGATTCACGACTAGTCATGTCAGCCTGGGTTCTTTGTCATATGGATGCTAGCGACACTATCATATACATGAGCCAAAAGACGCAAACGGTCCCGGGCCGGGTAAGGTGGCACCCGTGGGGATACCGTGCGTGAGGCCGCAAAGTGATATGATATGTTACATGCTAGATCGGTGTGACTTAGGATCGGGGTCCTGACAAGTTCGTTCCGTGAAAACACAACCAGCACAACTATCTAGGAAGTCTCTAGAAGCATCGGTTAGTCCACTATAGAAGATATCCAATATTTCATTTTTCTTAAGAGGATAATCAGGCAAAGCATTAAGCAATTGGAGAAGCCTCCCCCAAGCTTGTGGGAGACTCTCTTCTTCAATTTGCACAAAGTTAAATATTTCCTGTAAGGCAGCTTGTTTCTTATGAGCTGGGATCGGTAAGTTTCTGTTTCATAACCATGCAAAGGATCAGATTCAACCAAAGTAATTAACTCTGGGTCAAAAGAGAACTCATAATCCTTATAATCAACAAAGATAGTTGAAGTAGCAAACTTAGGATCACATTTCATTCTAGCTTTCAGTTTGCATACTAATTTCTTAAAATCATCCCTATCATTGCAAGCAAGAAAGTCTCTAGTTGTCTCCTCATCCATAACATAACCTTCTGGTATCTTAGGTAATTCTTATCTAGGAGGACTAGGTCTAATAGGTGTCTCGAGATTTTCAGATTCAATAATTTCATCAGTTTCAGCATCCTCAATAACTTTAGCTCTAGCAATTTTTTCATCAAGAAATTCACCAAGTGGCACATTATCATCAAGAAAGGTACTAGCATCATCATAAGCATTATCCATAGCAAAAGTGGCATTATCAATAACTTGTGACATATCAGAATTAATAGCATGTGGTGGTGTTGCAAGTTCACCCAAAATAGAAGGTGAATCAAGTGCAGAGCTACATGGCAGTTCCTTACCTCCCCTCGTCTTAGAGGGAAATATTTAAGTCTTGGTATCCTTCAGATTCTTCATAGGGATAAATTGAGTGACTCAACAAATATAGCTATGCTCCCCAGCAACGGCGCTAGAAAAAGGTCTTGATAACCCACAAGTATAGGGGATCGCAACAGTTTTCGTGGGTAGAGTATTCAACCCGAATTTATTGATTCGACACAAGGGGAGCCAAAGAATATTTGCAAGTATTAGCAGTCGCGTTGTCAATTCTACCACACCTGGAGATTAATTATCTGTAGCAAAGTGATCAGTAGCAAAGTAGTATGAAGTTTTGATAGCAGTGGTAACAGTAACAGTAACGGTAACAATGATAGCAATGATTTTGTAGCAAGTGTAACAATAGCAGCAGCAGTAGTAACTTAGCAAGAACAATATAAGAGATATTCATAGGCATTGGATCGGTGGATTCATTGGATGATATTCATCATATAACAGTCATAACCTAGGGCGATACAAAACTAGCTCCAGTTCATAAATATAATGTAGGCATGTATTTCATAAATAGTCATGCGTGCTTATGGAAAGAACTTGCATGAAATCCTTTGTCCTACCCTCCCCTGGCAGTGGGGTCCATATGTAAACTAAGGGATATTAAGGCCTCCTTTTAATAGAGAACCGGAACAAAGCATTAGCACATAGTGAATACATGAACTCCTAAAACTATGGTCATCATTGAAAAGTATACTGAATACTCTCACTCCGGGGTTTACGGATCATAACACGTAATAGGTGAATATAACTTGCAAGATCGGATCTAGAACATAGATATAATGGTGATAACACAAACGGTTCAGATCTGAAATCATGGCACCTGGGCCCAAAGTGACAAGCATTAAGCATGGCAAAGTCATATCAACATCAATCTCAGAACATAGTGGATACTTGGAATGAAGCCCTAACAAAACTAACCTGATTACATGATGAATCTCATCCAACTCATCACCGACCAGTGAGCCTACGAAGGAATTACTCACTCTCGGTGGGGAGCATCATGGAATTGGCGATGAAGGAGGGTTGGTGATGATGAATATCGAAGATCCTCCTCTCCGGAGCCCAAAAACGGACTCCAGATCTGGCCTCCCGATGAAGAACGGGAGGTGGCGGCGGTTTCGTATCGCGAAACGAGATAATTCTTCCTCCCTGATTTGTTTTCTGGAAAAATAGGATTTATAGCGTTGGAATCAGGGTCTGCAGGGCCACCAGGTGGGCACAACCCACCTGGGCACGCCCGAGGGGGCGCGCCCTGGTGGGTTGTGCTCACCCAGGGGCCCCTCTTCGGTGGTTCTTGGCTCCAGTATTTTTCTTTTATTGTATAAAAATTCTCCAAAATTTTTTGTTCCAATCCGAGAACTTTTATTTCTACACAAAAACAACACCATGGTAGTTCTGCTGAAAATAGCGTCAGTCCGGGTTAGTTTGATTCAAATCATGCAACTTAGAGTCCAAAACAAGAGGAAAAGCATTAGGAAAAGTAGATACGACGAAGACGTATCAAAAGTTAAGCGTGCTCGGGCTGGAGGAGTCTAAAGAAGGGTGACCCAGTGGGAAGTTGCATATCTCAAGCTTCATTAAAGCGATATATCATATAAATGTATGTGTAGTGACCTGTCAAGACGATTATATAAACCTTGGGATCCTTGTTTTGGTAATTTGTAGAATATATTTTTATTCGCTATTTCCTATTTCTAAAAAATCAGAGAATAATTGAGATCTGTAAGCCCACATAATCTATCCCTTTGACCCAACGTATGTGAAGGGTTTGACCATGACAGTTTCCTCTTTATCTATGTGTCATGTTAGAGCAAATCAAGTGTGAGCACATGCGTTGGACCACACCCCCTACCACCCCCCCCCCACTCGCCTCAAAGTTGCGGAACTGACATCGTACATCTTTAACTTGGCTGGGGGTACGATGTTCAGTTTGTAACGTTACTAATGTAGTAGGTGCCCCATGAAGTTGTGCGTTCGAGATTTGAACAAATCACACACCACCCATACATTTTTTTCGAGCCGCATGCAGGGTATAGGGGGTGTTTTGTCGAGCACATCTCCCTTGTGCGTTTTAGACGACACGCATATCTGTAGGCTCTCTGAGGTATATATATTACCCTTGACCGATAACGAGGGGGCCCACACAATCTATCCCTTTGACCCAACATACGTGAAGGGTTTGACCATGACAGTTTCATATTGCTCTATGTGTGTCATGTTAGACCAAATTAAGTTTGAGCACATGCGTTGGACGACACCCCCCCCCCCCCCAGCCTCGAAGTTGGGGAGCCGACATTATTGTACGTATTGAACCTGGCTTGGGGTCGGGTATGGTGTTCTGTTTGTAATGTAGTTGGTGCCCCATCCAAGTTGTGCATTGGGGATTTGAACACATCACACACCACCCATACATATTTTCGGGCCGCATGCAGGGTATAACGGGTCTTCTGATCGACCATGTCTCCCTGTGCAGTTTTTTATGATGACTTGAAAGCATCACACACCACCCATGCATATTTTCGGGACGCATGCAGGGTATAGGGGGTCTTCTGAACGATCATGTCTCCTTGTGCGGTTTCTTGTGACGACACACACATATTTGTGATGATGGTCCAATATATATATATATATATTCTATCCATTTTTGATCGAAAAAAATAATTATCGTTTGACCAAGCGATAGATTCACTAGTCTGTCTTATGGTAGGTCATGGCGACATGCATGTATGACCAGAGTATCACTACGTGCATCCGTTCCACCGACACAGAGTGGCAGGTGGGTCAAGCACCCTACCTAGGTAGCTACCACATTATGTCATTATAGATATATCCAAGGGGGCTTTCCAGTTTGCGAGGAAGGTGCCACCAAAGTTGTGCATTGTTTATTTAAACATCACACCATATATTCCTACATGTATTTGGCCACTTCCAGGTGGTTCTTGACTTCTAGCCCCTCTCATCGATCTTCGACGATGCGGCCAACCATGGGTCCAGGCGGTCAAAGTTGTGCATTGGAATTTTGAACATCACACACCACCCTTTTCATTCATATATATTTGGGCCACATGCTGGTCTGGCCGTCTTCTGACCTTCTCTCACGTTTTTTTGGCTGCAAAGACTCGGATGATGCTCAACGAACACGGGTGTACTGGCTTAACCGTGTGCGATGCAAGTGCGCTGTGAAATCACCACAACCGCGCATGCGCGAGCAAGGGTGTAGGTAGTGGATTAATCGTGTGCAATGCTAGTGTGCTGTGAAATCACCACGACTACGCAAGCGCGAGCAAGGGTGTAGGTAGTGGCTTAACTATGTGCGATGCAAGTGCATTGTGAATCACCACGAAAAGCGCGAGCAAGGGTGGAGGTAGTGGCTTAACCGTGTGCGATGCAAGTACGCTATGGAATCACCATGACTCCGCAAGTGCGAGCAAGGGTGGTACTGACTTAACCATGTGCGATGCAAGTGCGTTGTGAATCACCACGACTGCGCAAGCGCGAGTAAGGGTGGTACTGGCTTAACCGTCTGCGATGCTAGTGCGCTGTAAAATCACCACCTGCGTAAGCTAAACGCATGTAGTTTATTTAGGATGAATTCCACGTATGCGTCGGAAAATTAGGACAAACCGTGTGCGATAGACAAGCTACCTAGAAATCTAAAAACAAACTACCCGCCTTGAGCGATGCAAAAATCGGCGATTCCACTGCTTTTCCATATTATCATGCAGGAATATTCTTATTGGACCGTGTGTGATCTTGGTTGCTCCCATCCCGCATAAACTCTTTACCCCAATTTTAGTAGCCGCGGTATTTCAACCGTCGCCCCCACTCCTCCACCACCGACCTTATAGTAAAATTCCAGTAGCCGAGGCATTTGAAACGTCGCCCTGCCTCGTCCACCACCATCTCCACACCATTACTAAAAATTTCAGTAGCCGTGGCGTATCCTCCAACACCACCCCCGCACCCAACCCACCCCCTCCCCCCTCGAACTCTAGCTCGCCGCCGCCAACCGGCGTCGGTCTGCCCGTGCCTCCTAACTTAGATAATAAAGTTCAGGTTACTCAACGATTCCCACACCGTCACCCCCCCTGAGTTTTTAGATGAGGCTTGTGCTGTCCCTCCCCGCTAGATCCATATCCCCTGCTCCAAAGGGTCGCAGCCTAAGCCCGGCCACGTATCCCGGGGAGCCCGATGAGCGTTCGGCCAAAAAGAGGTTTATCATGGCCTCTCCGGCGGACGTTGGCGAGGTGACCGCCGTTCGTCCTAACCTGTTAATCTCGGAGCAACACCTAGCCATGGAAGCCGGTGAGGACGTTGACTACGTTGCCATGCTGAAGGCTTCACGTCAGCAGGCTAGTGTATTACTGTATCTCGGGAAAGCTGGCTACGACATCAAGCTCGTCGATAACGACGGCTTCACATGGGCCATGTCACAGGTTAAGTGGTCCATCCCCAACCCCTATGGTTCAACCATCGTTGATCTCTTCGACGGCCCTGCCGCTGATCTCCTCCGCCACGCGGTCAAGGGTTTGCGATCCTTGTACGCCATCGAGCCCATTTTGTCATTTATGAAGGACACGTTCTACGGCGGTGGCTTGGGATCCTCAATTGCCAAGTCAGATCTCATCGACCACGACCATGAGGAGGGCACCCACAAAGGTTCTTCCAAGGTGAAACAGTCCACCTGCAACATCAGTGTCACGCCCAATATGCGACCCTATCCAAAAGGAACTCGATGGTCCCACCAAGGATAGACCCGCATATTGGAACGCTTTTGCAAGGTGGATATCATTACATCAACATTACATAATAGTGGGATACATCCAATACATACAAAGTCACAAGAATACAACAATACAACATGCAAGATCAACATCCGACTACGGATGAATCACAAATAGAAACTCAAACAATATCCACCCTGCTATCCCAGGCTGCCGACCTGTAACCTATCCCCTGATCGAAGAAGCAGAAGAAGAACTCCAAAACAAGCAAACATCGCTCTCGCGTCATGATCATCGCACAACCTGTACCTGCAACTGGTGGTGTAGTAATCTGTGAGCCACGATGACTCAGCAATCCCATTACCATGGGTATCAAGACTAGAAAAGCTAAATGGGAAAGGAAGGGGTAAAGTGGTGAGGTTGCAGCAGCGACTAAGCATATATGGTGGCTAACCAACGCAAATGAGAGCGAGAAGAGAAAGAAAGGAATGGTCGTCAACTAGTCATGATCAAGAAGTGATCCTGAACTCCTACTTACGTCAATCATAACCCAGAAACCGTGTTCTCCTCTTGATCAACCCCGAAAAGAGACACTCACGGTTACGCACACGATTGGTGTATTTTAGAGGAGTTTACTTCAAGTTTACTACAACCGGATATTAACAAATTCCCATCTGCCACATAACCGCGGGCACGGCTCTCGAAAGTTTATACCCTGCAGGGGTGTCCCAACTTAGCCCATGATAAGCTCTCGCGATCAACGAAGGATATTCCTTCTCCCCAGGAAGACCCGATCAGTCTCGGAATCCCGGCTACAAGACATTTCGACAGTAATAAAACAAGACCAGCAAGACCTCCCGGCGTGCCGACACCCTGATAGTAGCCGTGCGTATCTCGTCTCAGGCCACGATCAGATGAACACTACGTACGGCAACCGACGATACCCCAAGTTGCCTAGGGGCGGCACCGCAAGTGGCTCTGGTTTGGACCAACACTTAGACAAGCATTGGCCCCGGGGGGGGGGGCTGAATAAAGATGACCCTTGGGTTAATTACTCCCAAGGGAAATGTAGGTGGTGGTGAGGCAAATGGTAAAACCAATGTTGGGCCTTCTTTGGAGGAGTCTTATTCAAAGCGAACTGTCAAGGGGTCCCATAAATCACCCGACCGCGTTAGGGACGCAAAATCCGGGAACATAATACCGATATGGCGGAAACTAGAGGCGGCAAGAGTGGAACAAAACACGGGCATAAGGCCGAGCCTTCCACCCTTTACCAAGTATATAGATGCATTAATTAAATAAGATATATTGTGATATCCCAACAAGTAAACATGTTCCAACAAGGAACAACATCTCCATGTTCAACAAGGAACAAACTTCATCTTCACCTGCAACTAGCAACGCTATAAGAGGGCTGAGCAAAGCGGTAACATAGCCAAACAATGGTTTGCTAGGAAGGGTGCAGAAGGTTAGAGGCTGACATGGCAATTTGGGATGGCTTGATAAGCGGGTAATAGGTAGCGCAGCATAGCGATAGAACGAAGCAACTAGCATAGCAATGATAGTAGTGAGATCCAGGGTAGCGGTCATCTTGCTTGAAATCCCGCAAGGAAGAAGAACGAGTCCATGAAGAAGATGAAGCCACGAAGACGAACCAAGCGTAGACGAACGAATCCTCACGATTGTAATGAAACAGGAACTAACAAGAAGAAGCACACAACATAGTAAACACACCACACATGAACAAGGCATGATGCACAAACAAGCATGATGCATGACAAATCTAGATGAAACTACTCATGGCAAGAGATGATGCAAACAAGAGCAGCACATCAAAACAAGTTTAAATGAGGCCGGAAACAACATAGAACAATCCCGGTAAGTCCTCATATGCAAATTTCGAAATTGGTCCAGATCTGAATAAACCTTATGTTCAAGTTGTTAAACAGCAAGTTAAGATGCACCACGATGATCTACACGAAATTCTAGTCAAGTTACATATAAAGTTCATTAGATTCGGAGCTACGGCCTAGAAGATATGAGCAAAACAAGATAAGCATGGCATTGATGCAAAAATGCATACAAACATCAAGAAAACACCTCAAAACAAGGATGCAACATCATAATATGACACTATGTTCAAAATCAAGAAACTTTATATAGAGCACACTCAAAACGGAGCAACGGTTCAACACATACACATGAAACAAGTTTAAAGGACAAGCTGTCCAAAACATCAACTAGGCATATTGCAAGCACCAAAACAACATGTTACAGCACCCCAACATAATAACAAAAGGCATGGGCATGATGTACAGGTAAAGCATTACAAAACATGAACACTGAGCTATCTCTAGAAATCACTAGAACATGCTCAAAAGGACATGGCAAGATTGCAAATAATAACAGTTTCAGACTTTGCAGAAATAACATCAGGTTAACATGTTTAGAGCTATGAAACAAAATGCTACAGGAACTTAACATGGCAAACAAAGGCATGGCATGATACTACTAAATGTATAGAACAAATGTCCCTTACTGACCATGAGCCAAAAATGATCAGAAAATATGATCGAACCCATGTAAACATGGCAAGTTATATGACAGATTCATACATGGCAGGAACAACAATAAGTAGGCATGTTGGGGAGCTTGAACCACTCACCACAGAGCAATACATGGCATGGCAAGGCAATTCACAGTAAGAAGACATGGCATAGAAGCTATACATGTCAAGAACAACAACATAGCATACACGGATCAACTACAACAACCTTGGCAAAATTGAATAACATGTAAACAACCTGCGAGAAAAACATTTTATAGCAAAAGTAGAGCTCGATTGACTCAAGCTATGGCACTCCATAATTGCAAAAAAGGGCATGGATGGATACATAATACCCATATGGTCAAAACATACTTAGTGAAGTATCTCAAAATAAGCATGGATCTCTCGGTAGCATCAAGTTAACATGGCATAAAAATATCAGCAAAACAGGGGCTGAAATCAGCAACATCATGAAGCCTAGTTTGCATGCTTGTGCTAGTCACCACAGAAATCACAAAAATACATGGCATACACCCCTGTAAATATGGCATGGCATATTACAAAACACATGTAGGACTCAAGATCATAGGGTGCACACATCAATCATGGCAAAAATGACAAAAGTGCATGTTCTGATAAGAATCTGAAACTAACATCAAATAGCCCTCTTCTAACAGCATTTCGGGCATCAAGATAAGCTCAAATGAAAATGATGCAATGAGATGAAATGATGTACTCATTGAGGCAAACAATTTGACATATTACACGCACGAAACGGAGCTACGGATGCAGAGATATGATGGCATGAACATGGCAAAAAAATGACAAAAATCTGGGACTTAGGGATTTTCGGGGGTCAACCTTCGCTTGCACGGAAAACGATGATGGTCGAGGTACTCGCCGGAGCAGGGGAAGAAGACAGCCGGGGAGGCTCGGGGACGCCGGATCCGGGCCAGATCTCGCCGGATCCGGCGGATCAGCGCGGGAGGCGGAGGAGGCGCGGGCGAGGGCGAAGCGCCGAGCTCGGCGGGCGAAGCGGCGGCGGAGGCCGGAGCCATGGCGGCGGCGGCCAGCGGCAACGCAGGAGGCGGCGGGCAGGAGGAGCGCGAGGCGAGCCGCAGCGGGCGGCGCCGCCGGAGGCGTGAAGGGCGGCGGCGGAGGGCGCTGGCCAGCGGGGTGGCGGGCGGCCGGCGTGTGGCGAAGCGGCGAGATCAGCGGCGGAGGACGGCTGGGGCCGGGCGGCGGCTGGCGGGCTGGCGGGCGGCGAAGCGGGCGCTGGCGAAGTCGGGCGGCGACACGTGGCGGCGGCGGAGCAGGTCGGACACGTCCGCGCGACGTGGACGTGTCCGTCGGCTGAGGAGGAGATTTTAGGGTTTTGACTGCGGATTTCGGGAGGAAGACATATATATAGGTAGAGGGAGCTAGGAGAGTCCAAATGGAGCACGGTTTTACCACACGATCGTGATCGAACGACCGAGAGCATGGAGAGGAGTTTGCTGGGTTTTGGGCCACTTTGGAGGGTGTTGGGCTGCAAAGAAAGGGGCTTTTGCGGTTACCGGTTAACCATTGGAGTATCAAACGACCTCCAAATGGCACGAAATTTGACAGCGGTTCACGGTGCTCTACCAAGGCAGCAGCAAACCTCGGTCCATTCCGAGAAATTTTAACACCCGCATACTAAAAGAGGCAAAAGGGGGCGCCGGAGACATAGGAGTGCCAGATTGCAAAACGGACAACGGGGAAAATGCTCGGATGCAGGAGACGAACACGTATGCAAAATGAGATGCACATGATGACATGATAAAATGCAACACGCAAGCAAATGACATGGCAAAGACGGCGAATAATTTGCAGACACCTGGCGCGATCGAATCCGGGCGGCCAGCGGCAATGAGGCGGCGGGCAGGAGGAGCCAGCGAGGCGCGCGCGCCACGGCGCTGGGCGGCCTTCGGAGGCGGAGGCGCTGGGCGTTTCGCCGAGGCGGCGGCGGGCGGCGGCGGAGGCGCTGGAGGGCCTGCTGGCAGCGGGCGAAGCGCGGATCGGGCGGCGGAGGACGGGCCATGGGGCCGGGCGGCGGGCTGGCGGGCGGGGCTGGCGCGTGCGCGTGATGGCGAGTCGAAGCGGGGACACGTGGCGGCGGCGGAGCAGGTCGGACACGTCCGTCGCGACGTGGACGTGTCCGGCGGCGCGGGGAGGAGATTTTAGGGTTTTGGACTGCGGGATTTCGGGGAGGAGGACATATATATAGGTAGAGGGAGCTAGGAGAGTCCAAATAGAGCACGGTTTTCGCCCACACGATCGTGGTCGAACGACCGAGAGCATGCAGAGGAGTTTGCTGGAGAGAAAGGGGCTTTTGCGGTTACCCGGTTAACCGTTGGAGTATCAAACGACCTCCAAATGGCACGAAACTTGACAGGCGGTCTACCGGTGCTATACCAAGGCCGCTTGGCAAACCTCGGTCCATTCCGAGAAAGTTTAACACCCGCACACGAAAAGAGGCAAAAAGGGGGGCGCCGGGAGACATAGGAGTGCCGGATTGCAAAACGGACAACGGGGAAAATGCTCGGATGCATGAGACGAACACGTGTGCAAAATGAGATGCACATGATGACATGATAAAATGCAACACAGAAGCAAATGACATGGCAAAGAAAGCGAATAATTTGCAGACACCTGGCGCATCGAATCCGGGGCGGCCAGGCGGCAACGCTGGAGGCGGCGGGCAGGAGGAGCCGCGAGGCGCTGGCGCCTTGTGCTGGGCGGCGCCGCCGGAGGCGGAGGCGCTGGCCGCTCTCGCCGGAGGCGGCGGGGCGGCGGCGGCGCGGGCGAAGCGGGCGCTGGATCGGGCGGAGGAGGGCCCTTGGGGGCCGACGGCGGTGGCGGCGGCATGCTGGCGGCGCTGTGGGCTCAGGCGAAGTCGGGCGGCGACACGTGGCGGCGTCGGAGCAGGTCAGACACGTCCGGCGCGACGTGGACGTGTCCGGCGGCGCGGGGAGGAGATTTTAGGGTTTTGGACTGCGGAATTTCGGGGAGGAAGACATATATATATGTAGAGGGAGCTAGGAGAGTCCAAATGGAGCACGGTTTTCGCCCACACGATCGTGATTGAATGACTGAGAGCATGGAGGGGAGTTTGCTGGGTTTTGGGCCACTTTGGAGGGGTGTTGGGCTGCAAAGAGAAAGGGGCTTTTGCGGTTACCCGATTAACCGTTGGAGTATCAAACGACCTCCAAATGGCACGAAACTTGACAGGCGGTCTACCGGTGCTATACCAAGGCCGCTTGGCAAACCTCGGTCCATTCCGAGAAAGTTTAACACCCGCACGCGAAAAGAGGCAAAAAGGGGGGCGCCGGGAGACATAGGAGTGCCGGATTGCAAAACGGACAACGGGGAAAATGCTCGGATGCATGAGACGAACACGTATGCAAAATGAGATGCACATGATGACATGATAAAATGCAACACGCAAGCAAATGACATGGCAAAGACGGCGAATAATTTGCAGACACCTGGCGCATCAAATCCGGGGCGTTACAACACTCCTCCACTAACAAGAGATCTCGTCCCGAGATCTTAGGACCGAGACGGAAGGGAAAAGGGATGAGGCGAAACAAGAACTCAAGATAAGAAGCAAAGAATCGAGAGCACTCGATAAGAAGAGAGGAACGGCGAGAATGACGAGAATCAAAAGCTCACGGAATCATATAGACTATGAAACAACTTCGGTTAGAACGAGATAAGAAACGAATAAGACTGAAAGAATTTAGGCAGCACTCCTGCTGAAAATGGAAGGATTAGAACATGAACTTGAGAGGATGGAATGGTACTTGATGAACTCTTGAAAAATGAATTAAATCATGAAGAACCACCATGAAGAACTCCGGTAACAAAAGGATGACGAGATAAAATGAAGGAAGAAAGAATAAGATGAGCCTTGCGATGATTTAGATGGAGGTTCCGACGAAATGGCTGAGGAAATTTGAACTCCGGAAAAGAAAAGATGGAAAGACTTGGAACCAAGAGATTATTCATTATGAACAATCTCCGAAGAAAATAATTAATCAACTCGATGAAAGAAGAATAAGAATTAGGTTATGCTTATCCTTCATCAATTAAATTGATGAGAAGCAATGGATTTTTGCATACTACTTATTCTTCTTGAAAAAGGATTTAGAAGTGACATATTGCAAAATTGAGAAGGTCTTCATGACCCACCGGTAGGATTGAAAGAAAGAATGGATTGATATGATAACAAAGGAAAAATAATCTGAATGAACCACCGTAAGAATTCGAAAATGACTGATGAAAGAGAATGAATCACCGAGAAGAATTAGAAGAACAAATATGCTAGAGGGGATTTAGATTCAAAAGAACAAAGAGATCATGAACTGATTAAGGAACACTTGAATGAAGCACCGGGATAATATTGAGATGAACGAAGCTGAAAACTTGGAACGAAGAAATATTCCGAAAAGATGATCTCCGGATGATCGAGACGGAAAACAACTCCTGAAATACTCCGGATGGATGAAAAGAATTTGCATGACTGGAAACAACTAGATAGGATAACATCGAGCTAGCACCGCGAATCTCCGGGAGAACGGACAAGATTTAAGAGAAAAATCTACGACGGTCTTCAAATGTTGAGAATGACGACGAGAACCACCATGCAGAATTGTTGAGACGCTCCGGGAGAATGAAAAACAAAGACGTAGAGTCAACAATGAAAATGATTTGAAATCGATCTTGGAAAAAACATCTGACTGATGAAATTCATACTTACGTCAAATTTCGAAAAGAATTTGAGAATAACTCCGGATAAATTAGAAGAGTCAGGCAAGATCCTGGGAAAAGACCTGTGGGTTAGGGCCCACTGAAGAGATACCACCGTTGAAAAGGATTGATGAACAGATAGATGATGCACCGGAACAAATGAAATATTTGAATGAGGTGACAGCCTCGAATTAATTAGAACACAGACGAATCTCCTGATAGGTCTCCGAACTCCGGAATGATAAACTGGCGAGAGGCGAACGAGCAAAGAGAACACTTCAAAGGAAAAGAATATGATTAACCCGAAAAACTTGAATTGAGTGCAACGGAAAAAGAAAGGGATGAAGAATGACGAACAAGACGAGAATTCACCGGTTAAATAAATGAGGAAAGACTAAAGAGGCTCCGTACGAATGAAATTGATGGTCGAAACAGACTCAAACTCCGGGAAGAAGAGGGTGGGAGGGCGGGAAAACAAAGGCAACTTGGAAGGGGGAATCGACGAATATCTTGAAAACACCGGTTGAAATCATTGAGGAGAGAGAGCAGAACTTCGCACGAGTAGAATGGATACTCAATTACGGACTCCGGTTCCGAGATGAAAAGGGATGGGAGAGTGGGAAAAGAAAACAACTGAGGATTGAATTTGCAAAGATGAAGGGATTCGAGTCGACTTGACGAGAAATGCACCGGGTGAAAAGAGCTGAGGATCAACGAACGGAAAACCAACTGCGTGAACCTAAAGAAAAATTTGAATGGGAAGAGGAGTAGTTCAAAAGACCTACGTCAAGATTCCTTACCAGAGCGACGAAGGGGCTGAGGAGTAAAAAGAATTCCTACTCTCCGATATAACTAGACTCCGAAAACAGTTTTTTCTAGACTCAACAACGGCCAAACTACACGATCAATCAAGGGGGCTCCTAGGGTCAGTCGAGGCTCTGATACCAACTTGTCACGCCCAATATGCGACCCTATCCAAAAGGAACTCGACGGTCCCACCAAGGATAGACCCGCATATTGGAACGCTTTTGCAAGGTGGATATCATTACATCAACATTACATAATAGTGGGATACATCCAATACATACAAAGTCACAAGAATACAACAATACAACATGCAAGATCAACATCCGACTACGGATGAATCACAAATAGAAACTCAAACAATATCCACCCTGCTATCCCAGGCTGCCGACCTGGAACCTATCCCCTGATCGAAGAAGCAGAAGAAGAACTCCAAAACAAGCAAACATCGCTCTCGCGTCAGGATCATCGCACAACCTGTACCTGCAACTGGTGGTGTAGTAATCTGTGAGCCACGAGGACTCAGCAATCCCATTACCATGGGTATCAAGACTAGCAAAGCTAAATGGGAAAGGAAGGGGTAAAGTGGTGAGGTTGCAGCAGCGACTAAGCATATATGGTGGCTAACCAACGCAAATGAGAGCGAGAAGAGAAACAAAGGAACGGTCGTCAACTAGTAATGATCAAGAAGTGATCCTGAACTCCTACTTACGTCGATCATAACCCAGAAACCGTGTTCTCCTCTCGATCAACCCCGAAAAGAGACACTCACGGTTACGCACATGGTTGGTGTATTTTAGAGGAGTTTACTTCAAGTTTACTACAACCGGATATTAACAAATTCCCATCGCCACATAACCATGGCACGGCTCTCGAAAGTTTATACCTGCAGGGTGTCCCAACTTAGCCCATGATAAGCTCTCGCGATCAACGAAGGATATTCCTTCTCCCCGGAAGACCCGATCAGTCTCGGAATCCGGCTACAAGACATTTCGACAATAATAAAACAAGACCAGCAAGACCTCCGGCGTGCCGACACCCGATAGTAGCGCACGTATCTCGTCTCGAGCCACGACGGATGAACACTACGTCTGACAACCGACGATACCCCAAGTTGCCTAGGGGCGGCACCGCAAGTGGCTCTGGTTTGGACCAACACTTAGACAAGCATTGGCCCGGGGGGGCTGAATAAAGATGACCCTTGGGTTAATTACTCCCAAAGGAAATGTAGGTGGTGGTGAGGCAAATGGTAAAACCAATGTTGGGCCTTCTTTGGAGGAGTCTTATTCAAAGCGAACTGTCAAGGGGTCCCATAAATCACCCGACCGCGTTAGGGACGCAAAATCCGGGAACATAATACCGATATGACGGAAACTAGGGCGGCAAGAGTGGAACAAAACACCAGGCATAAGGCCGAGCCTTCCACCCTTTACCAAGTATATAGATGCATTAATTAAATAAGATATATTGTGATATCCCAACAAGTAAACATGTTCCAACAAGGAACAACATCTCCATGTTCCAACAAGGAACAAACTTCATCTTCACCTGCAACTAGCAACGCTATAAGAGGGGCTGAGCAAAGCGGTAACATAGCCAAACAATGGTTTTCTAGGAAGGGTGCAGAAGGTTAGAGGCTGACATGGCAATTTGGGATGGCTTGATAAACAGGTAATAGGTAGCGCAGCATAGCGATAGAACGAAGCAACTAGCATAGCAATGATAGTAGTGAGATCCAGGGTAGTGGTCATCTTGCCTGAAATCCCGCAAGGAAGAAGAACGAGTCCATGAAGAAGATGAAGCCATGAAGACGAACCAAGTGTAGACGAACGAATCCTCACGATTGTAATGAAACAGGAACTAACAAGAAGAAGCACACAACATAGTAAACACACCACACATGAACAAGGCATGATGCACAAACAAGCATGATGCATGACAAAGCTAGATGAAACTACTCATGGCAAGAGATGATGCAAACAAGAGCAGCACATCAAAACAAGTTTAAATGAGGCCGGAAACAACATAGAAGAATCCCGGTAAGTCCTCATATGCAAATTTCGAAATTGGTCCAGATCTGAATAAACCTTATGTTCAAGTTGTTAAACAGCAAGTTAAGATGCACCACGATGATCTACATGGAATTCTAGTCAAGTTACATATAAAGTTCATTAGATTCGGAGCTACGGCCTAGAAGATATGAGCAAAACAAGATAAGCATGGCATTGATGCAAAAATGCATACAAATATCAAGCAAACACCTCAAAACAAGGATGCAACATGATAATATGACACTATGTGCAAAATCAAGCAAGTTCATATAGAGAACACTCAAAACGGAGCAACGGTTCAACACATACACATGAAACAAGTTTAAAGGACAAGCTGTCCAAAACAGCAACTAGGCATATTGCAAGCACCAAAACAACATGCTACAGCACCCCAGCATAATAACAAAAGGCATGAGCATGATGTACAGGTAAAGCATTACAAAACATGAACACTGAGCTATCTCCAGAAATCACTAGAACATGCTCAAAAGGACATGGCAAGATTGCAAATAATAACAGTTTCAGACTTTGCAGAAATAACATCAGGTTAACATGTTTAGAGCTATGAAACAACATGCTACAGGAACTTAACATGGCAAACAAACGCATGGCATGGTACTACTAATTGTATAGAACAAATGTCCCTTACTGACCATGAGCCAAAAGGGATCAGAAAATATGATCACACCCATGTAAACATGGCAAGTTAATATGACAGATTCATACAAGGCAGGAACAACAATAAGTAGGCATGTTGGGGAGCTTGAACCACTCACCACAAAGCAATACATGGCATGGCAAGGCAACTCACAGTAAGAAGACATGTCATAGAAGCTATAAATGGCAAGAACAACAACATAGCATACACGGATCAACTACGACAACCTTGACAAAATTGAATAACATGTAAACAACCTGCCAGGAAATATTTTATAGCAAAAGTAGAGCTCGATTGACTCAAGCTATAGCACTCCATAATTGCAAAAAAGGGCATGGATGGATAGAGAATAACCATATGTTCAAAACATCCTTAGTGAAGTATCTCAAAATAAGCATGGATCTCTCGGTAGCATCAAGTTAACATGGCATGAAAATATCAGCAAAACAGGGGTTGAAATCAGCAACATCATGAAGCCTAGTTTGCATGCTTCTGCTAGTCACCACAGAGATCAAAAATACATGGCATACACCCCTGTAAAGATGGCATGGCATATTACAAAACACATGTAGGACTCAAGATCATAGGGTGCACACATCAATCATGGCAAAAATGACAAAAGTGCATGTTCTGATAATAATCTGAAACTAACATCACATAGCCCTCTTCTAACAGCATTTCGGGCATCAAGATAAGCTCAAATGAAAATGATGCAATGAGATGAAATGATGTACTCGTTGAGGCGAACAATTTGACATATTACACGCACGAAACGGAGCTACGGATGCAGAGATATGATGGCATGAACATGGCAAAAAATGACAAAAATCTGGGACTTAGGGATTTTCGGGGGTCAACCTTCGCTTGCACGGAAAACGATGATGGTCGAGGTACTCGCCGGAGCAGGGGAAGAAGACAGCCGGGGAGGCTCGGGGACGCCGGATCCGGGCCGGATCTCGCCGGATCCGGCCGGATCCCGGCGCGGGGAGGCGGAGGAGGCGCGGGGCGAGGTGAGCGCCGGAGCTCGGGGCGGGAGAGCGGCGCTTGGCGCCGGAGTCGCGGCCGACGCGACCAGCGGTAACGCTGGAGGCGGCGGGCAGGAGGAGCTGCGAGACGCGGGCGCTGTGGCGCGGGCGGCGCCTGCCGGAGGCGGAGGCGCTGGGCGCTCTCGCCGAGGCGGCGGTGGCGGCGGCCGAGGCGCTGGCCATGCTGTGTGCAAGGAAGAGCGCGGATCGGGCGGCGAGGACGGGACTGCGGGGCCGGGCGGCGGTTCGGCGGGCTGCGGGCGGCGAAGCGGGCGCGGCGAAGTCGGGCGGCGACACGTGGCGGCGGCGGAGCAGGTCCGACACGTCCGGCGCGACGTGGACGTGTCCGGCGGCGCGGGGAGGAGATTTTAGGGTTTTGGACTGCGGGATTTCGGGGAGGAAGACATATATATAGGTAGAGGGAGCTAGGAGAGTCGAAATGGAGCACGGTTTTCGCCCACACGATCGTGATCGAACGACCGAGAGCATGGAGAGGAGTTTGCTGGGTTTTGGGCCACTTTGGAGGGGTGTTGGGCTGCAAAGAGAAAGGGGCTTTTGCGGTTACCCGGTTAACCGTTGGAGTATCAAACGACCTCCAAATGGCACGAAACTTGACAAGCGGTCTACCGGTGCTATACCAAGGCCGCTTGGCAAACCTCGGTCCATTCCGAGAAAGTTTAACACCCGCACACGAAAAGAGGCAAAAAGGGGGGCGCCGGGAGACATAGGAGTGCCGGATTGCAAAACGGACAACGGGGAAAATGCTCGGATGCATGAGACGAACACGTATGCAAAATGAGATGCACATGATGACATGATAAAATGCAACACGCAAGCAAATGACATGGCAAATACGGCGAATAATTTGCAGACACCTAGCGCAACGAATCCGGGGCGTTACAATCAGAGAGCGCACCATGGGTCTGTGCTCTTCCAACTGAAAGGTTCCCGTCCATGACATGTGAGGCAACATCCTATCAGCAAATCATACCTTTTCTAGCTAGCCAACCCATACCCTTTGTTGTAGTAGCTTTTGCCATGCGGTGTTTTAACTATGTGTGTTTAATTATTTCAGTTATGCAAAAATGTAATGTTCAGTAGGGCTATGTGATGTTTAAGTATGAATTGTCCACTTCAGTTTCACGAATGGGTATATTTGGTTGTTTATAGTGAGTAGATGCCTTGTTTATCTATATTAGGTTGTTAGGTTGGTTGCAATGAGCATTTGTCCATTTATCAAGCAGTTGCCTTGTTTATCTGTATTTGGTTGTTAGGTTGGTTGCAGTGAGCATTTGTCAAGTTTTCAAGCAGATGTCTTGTTTATCTGTATTTGCTTGTTAGGTTGGTTGCAGTGAGCATTTGCCCAGTTTTCAAGCATATGCCATGTTTATCTGTATTTGCTTGTTAGGTTGGTTGTACTGAGACTCTGTCCAGTTTTCAATGGCTATATTTGGTAGTTATACTGATCATTTATGCCTCGTTTATTTTAGTCGTTCACAACGCGATGTTCATTTTGTGCAAGTCGGAACCGTGCCGTTCGATTTCATAAATACCAGTTTGAACGGCTATATTTGGTTCTAGTTATGCCTGATGAAGTTAACACATGCCCTTTATTTCAGTTTTACACATTTATCTATTGTGATGTTTAAGCATGATCTACGTTCTATTCATTTTTCAACAGTACCAGTTTGAATTGCAATATTTGGTGGTTGTTGTTGTAGGTAACATTCCCTTCCATTTTATATCCGCTTTAACAGCATGCTGAAACCAACACCTTCAAGCTATCATTTGGAGATGATGTTGTTTACCTTGGCTATATTTGTTTGATGTAAAGGTTGTTGTACTTATCATGCCTTTCCACTACTTATGCAGGACAACAACGGGAGTGGCCAGCATTTTCTGCCGAGGTTAGTTTCATCCCTCGGCTTGTACTCCCCCTGTCGTTCCATAATGTAGTGCATATAGATCTAGGCCTGGATACTTTTTAGCTTCTAACATTGACTTGTTGCTTGTAGGTACATATTCCCGTGGCAAAGATCCACACATCGACCCCTTTTGCGTATGGGGCAATGAGATATTCATGAACAAGCATCAAGTGAGGAAAATGATAAGGATTATTAGCAAGAAGATACGAATGTTGGCAAGCAAATTATTTGTTTACACTCTATCCAACACAACAGTGAGCCGTAGGATGGTAACTACAAACTCTGCAGCCTTCTCTTTTTACTGCCCATAATGAGTTGTTAGATAACAATGTCTGAATCTTTTTTGTTTGCAGTGATTCCCAAAGAAGTTTACTCAAGATTACCTCGCGAAGTACATGATTGGTGGACATGCAATGAATGTTAAAGTATTCCTTCGAGACTACAATGAGCATCAAGAAGTCCTAATGAAGACAGTGAATGATGGGCAGGCAGCCATCACCAAGGGGGTTGTCCTAGAGTCGTGCGTGCATTACGCATGGAGGAGGGCACAATATGGGCATTCCGCTTCACCTTCTCCAGCAACCAGAATGTCTTTCGCCTCTCTCTCTTTACAGTCTTTAGTACAACCGTGGTTCATCATTCTTTACTTGGTGCTTCTAAAGTTCTTCAGTATATGTACTTGTGCAGTGAATTATGCATTCCTGCTTGAACCTATATTTGTAATAAACATGGTTTGGTATGAAATAAGTGATTGCCTACTTTCAAATTCAAAACCTGTGATTTTTAAATGCAGGGATTACACTACACACAGCTTGCGGAAGCAAAATGTCTGCGATACACGTGGAGATCAGACACGTTTCTCGGATCCGTTACGTGTGTGATCAATCTCTACTACACACACGATCATCCAGGAAAAAACGTGTGAGATTAACTACATCCATCGCACATAGTTCCTTCTTATTAAATGTTTGTGAAAGTCACCTTATCACACACGCCTGGCAATTATGGACTATTTATGATGTCGTGTGCATTGCAAACGCTTGCTCATAGAAGAACGCGTGCGATGGGTCTTCATCCGACACAGGTATGACGGATGAATCGTGTGGGATATATTCAAGCTCCGCATACAGTTTTGTAGGTACAACTGTATGCACTCTTACATCGAATCGCATACAGTCGAGGAAAAGTAAGTGTGTGTGATTTTCTGCTTATCGTACACATTCTATAATCGTGAAATGTTTGTGATGGGTCGTGCATCATAAACATAGCACCACAGAATACCGACTGCGATGGCAATGCGAGCACAAATGAGTAGCAAGGATGGATCGTTTGGGACATTTGAGATATCAAAAACAGTTTTATAGGGACAACTCTATGCACCATGTCTCCCTATCCCGACGGTTTCTGGGTCATGTGGGAAGGACCCCCCCTATAGCCCACACTTGCTTGGCAACGATTTAAAATGTCATCCCGGAAAGGGGTTAGAAACCGTTTGTATAACAGCTCGTTGTGCCAGTGACTACATGGATTACAAGCTCATTGGCTTGTTCGACGGGTGACTACTCTATCTGGAATCCGGTCACCATACATGGTTACGGCTCATCATCAATCCTATCTACCCTCCATTTCTGTCTGATGCTATAGTGCATGATGGCATCGTTTACGCGGTCGACGCACAGATTGGCTGCATATACTGGTGGAATCTATCGTCGTGTAATTGTTCTATCTCATCTCATCTCATCTTTACCTTATGAATACGACTGCATGTTGATTGTTAGAAATTTAGAATAGATAGTATGACCATAACCACATCATTGCTATATGTTCCTCTCATTTCCTAGATTTTTATGACCACACATGTTATCGTTAGAGTTGATATGAGAACAATTGGCATCTAATGATTGTTAGAATAGATACTATGAGTATAACCTCATGACTTCTATATGTTACTCTCATTTCCAAGATTTTTATAACCATACATTTTATTGTTAGAGTTGATATGAAAACGAACAGTAGTAACTGCTATGGTAGAATATGAATATGCCTTGGCATAGTTGTTTTCCTCTCATTTTTACAAGATGTTTGAACCAAAACATATTGCTAGAATATTAAAGCCATTGGCTTATTTTTTAAAATTGGAGTATGATTATGACCATGGCATTGCAATTCTCTGGCTATGATCTGTGTCACTGTTATAATAATCTTAATTCCACACATACTGAACATGATTGTATATTTTTGTCCTTTTAGTCTCCAATTTGATTTGTTGCAGCAGACACAAATGCGCTGGCCTTCATAAGTCCAAGACCTGGAAATATACAAGTCAATGGGTGGTGGTTTATCTCCTGTTCAACTGACGGTGAGCATTTGATGCTCATTCAAGTATGTACTTGTTGGTGAAAGTGTTGTCCAATGGGAATTATATTTGTATTACTCATGTAGCTTACAAAGTCTATCGCACAGCCTTGTAACTTTTAAGGCACCTATTTTAAAGCTCGTTCTAAACACTCTTGCATAATGCCCTTAAAACTAAGTCGTTAGCAATTCCCATCTAATATTATTTAAAGCATTATGGAAGCAACCTGTAGATTGGATGAATGTACTCCATTTCTAAATTTGTGGTACCAATAGTCCTCTATATCGTATATTGCGCTACTCGTACTAGTAAGTACTTCCATCCTGGTTTATTAGTCCCCTTCATATTTAGTGTCAATTTTTTACCATTGATTTAACTAATAAAATGTAAATGCATGTCACCCAAAATTATGCCATTGGAAACTATGTTCAAACACGAATCCAACGATATAATATTTGGCGACATGCAATAACATTTTGTTAGTTAAATTTATGATCAAAATTGGACAGAAAATACGAACAAGACCAATAAACCAGGACGGAGGTAGTAGTACTTGTACGACTAGTAAGTAGTACAGTAGTACTATTATACGTCGGTCCAATTATTCATCATGTCCTCACATTGAATTAACGTGACAACACACTGCACGCGAGGTGACACAAGAGTCCCTGCAGCGTGTTCGGTTCACCAAAGTGATCCTCACCCCTCTGTTAGTACAACAACACTCTCCCATTCTCTACAAAATCACTCTCCCATTCTCTCCCGGTCTCCCGCCTCCCAGCCGCCGCCTTGTTCCGATCCAGTTGGTACGATGAGCGATGAGATACTGGAGCTGCTATACTTCATTGCAAGTAGTTAAAAGGAAGACACTGAAAAAATTGATCTTAACAAGGATGCTCTTCAAGATAGCACATGAACGAAGGAACTAGTGAGGCCGCTCCTATGAGTATTCGTCTCGTCGCCCTGTATGATGATTTCAATCTTTATGGGGTTTTCAAGTCTTTAGAGTATGCATGTAGTAAAGAAGCTGAGATCCCAGTTTGTTCTGGTGTTGTGGACTTCAGATTTGGAGTAGCACTTATTTGTCAAAAAATTTCATCATTTACTTAAACAGTTGGTTGATCATACATTAAGTACCATTTAACTAGAATTAACTGATTCAAGTCCAAGAAGGATTGGCCGGTGCTACCGGCTGGCGTCAAGTTCGATCCCATGGATCAGGAGCTGATCGAGCACCTTGAGGCCAAAGTGAGTGCTGACAACGTGGATTTCACCCTCTCATCAATTTAGTCATACCAACCATCGACCGCGAGAACGACATATGCTACACCCATCCTGAGAAACTTCCAGGTGAGACACCGGTCGGCCGTCTACTTGCACAACATATATTCCTTTGTTTATACCTCTATTTTTCTTTTTATACGTAACTTAGTGAAGCAATTACAACTTGACAGTAAATAAAAAGTGAAGCAACTGACTGCAGCATGTCAAAGATGTTATAAAAATGCCAACTACCCTAAAACTTGTATTCGCCAATATTGTATGTATCACACAGAGTCGCCTAAGCAAGCATTTCATATAGCGCCACTCCAGGGCGTTCAAAAGGGGCATGCGGACACGTCGCAAGATACAGTCAGAGTGTGGCATGCATGCAATGTGGCAAAAGAACGACAATACCATGCCGGTGATGGTCAACAGCCGACAGACGGGAAGCAAAAAGGTTCTCGTGTTGCACACCAACAAGAACTTCGCCCAGTAGAGGACCAACTGGGTGATGCACCAGTACCACCTCGGGGACCTGGAGCAAGAGAAGGAGCAGGAGCTGGTCATCTGCAAGATTTTCTACCAGATGAACACCAGGGTCGGGACTAAAAAGATTATAAGTTAGTTTGGTATTGGTACTTGTTCTACCTGATCATCGGCAAGTTGGTATTATTGTTAAGGTTCTTTCAGTATGAACTTCACATTTGCTTCCAACCATCATGTCGAGGGTCAACGTGGATATAAAGCTGAATCATTTGTTGTGAAACGAATTTTCAGGCACCGGGTTTTTTTATGGGCAGCTGAAAGTGCAACTAATCCCCGGGTGGTTTTGGTAATTCATAACAACATATAGCTCATTGAACTAATATCCATTCAAGATAAATATTTCAGGATGTTCAGTGATTGGCATGACATGGGATAGAGATGTGGAGCCCTCAAAATGCTAAGGACAAAGATTGGCAAAAGCTCAAGACTCTTCATTTCTATTTTAGTGATCCAAGATCACATTGAGTCCATAGGAAAGCCAATATTATTAAAAGGGGATGAGGTGATTCTTAATGATCTACTTGCTCAAGTGCTTAGTGATATTGCTCCAAAACCCTCAGCCACTTCCTCCATCCAAATATGTCAAAACCCTAAACTCCAACTCGGCCCTACCGATATTTCCTACCTGGAACCACCGAGTTCATATGACATAGCCATAGCCAGAAACCCTAACGATTCAGTCACACCGATGCGGATCTTGGTCTCATCGAGATGTCCTTTCCAACTCTTTGTTTCCTGTTTCGGTCCCACCGAGTTGTTATCGTCGATCCCATCAAGATTCCTAACATTCACATTTTTGAACTAATCGTGCCACCGAGTCAAACCATTTGATCCCACTGAGATGAGTCAAATGTGTGTAACAGTTGGATTTTGTGTGGAGGCTATATATACCCCTCTACCCTTTCTCCATTTGTGAGAGAGACATCAGAACGTGCCTACACTTCCACCATTCATTTTTTGAGAGAGAACCACCTACTCATGTGTCGAGACCAAGAGATTCCATTCCTACCATTTGAACCTTGATTTCTAGCCTTCCCCAAGTTGCTTTCCACTCAAATATTTCTTCCACCATTGCCAAATCTGAGAGAGAGAGAGAGAGTTGAGTGTTGGGGAGACTATCATTTGAAGCACAAGAGCAAGGAGTTCATCATAAACACACCATCTATTACCTTTTGGAGAGTGGTGTCTCCTAGATTGGCTAGGTATCGCTTGGGAGCCTCCGTTAAGATGTGGAGTTGAACCAAGAAGTTTGTAAGGGCAATGAGATTGCCTACTTCGTGAAGATCTACCCAAGTGAGGCAAGTCCTTCGTGGGTGATAGCCATGGCGGGATAGACAAGGTTGCTTCTTTGTGGACCCTTCGTGGGTGGAGCCCTCCGTGGACTCACGCAACTGAAAGTGCTAGTTATCGACTAGAGGGGGGGTGAATAGGCGATTTTTATGAAAGTCTTCAAAACATGAGGTCTTTGAATACATATAGATGAAATGAACCTATTGATATGCAGCAGAAGATAGACTACACTAGACAAGCCATAGTCAAGTAAGTAGTATTCTGAAAGTACGAAGACTATCAGCAGCTAGGTAGTGTGGATCAGAATGGAAGATAGTATGAAGCCAAACAGGTAACAGTCTTCACACAGTGAAGTCAATTAGATTATACAAGCAAGCAATGACTTCATGAAGACAAACTGAAAAGTAAAGGAAGTAGGGGATATAACCAGTTGCTTGGTGAAGACGAGGATTTGGTAGACCAGTTCCAGTTGTTGTGACAAATGTACGTCTGGTTAGGGAGGCTAAGATTGAACTCAGAAGACCGCGTCTTCACCTTATTCCCCTTGATCTAAGGACACCCAGTCCTCGCCCAATCACTATGGTAAGTCTTCAAGGTAGACTTCCAAACCTTCACAGACTTTGTTCACTGGCAATCCACAATGGCTCTTGGATGCTCAGAACGTGATGCCCAGCCGGCTGAACGATTCACAGTCCTCAAGTGGAACAAGTCTTCAGGTCACGCTGATAGAAAGACTTCAGTGATGCCTAACACTCTTTGGCTCTAGGTGCTTTGGGCTTTGTCCTTGCAAGGATCTCTCTCTCTCTCTCTCTCTCAAAGGCTTTGGAGGTGGGTTGCTCTCAAACGACAAAAGCCGTGTACTAACTCTGAGCAGCCACCAATTTACGGTGTAGGGGGTGGGCTATTTATAGCCAGGAGGCAACCCGACATGATATGTCTGAAATGACCCTGGGTCACTAAGGAACCAAAACGTGTCCAACGGTAGGATTGCAAACACACACGGCAGCTTGGCTTGGGCTACAAGCAAAGCTGTCTCATCCAACTCAAGATAAGATTGCTCTCATTGTCTTTGCTCGAAGACATAGGATTTTGGTTGAGCATCACATCAGTCATCTGACTTTGTTCACTTGGACCCCACTTAATAGTACGGTGGTTCCTATGACTCAATAATGAAGAAAGGAAACAACAAAACAAATATGTCTTTGCGCTCCATAGTCTTCAAGTGAATGTCTTCACAAGTCATTATCTTCGTCATGAATGTCTTCATGAACCACCATTGTCTTCAATGTCTTCATACATTTTTAGGGGTCATCTCTAGTAGGTAAACCGAATCAATGAGGGACTACTACCTGTGTTATACTGCAATTCTCACAAACACATTAGTCCCTCAACCAAGTATGTTGTCAATACTCCAAAACCAACTAGGGGTGGCACTAGATGCACTTACAATCTCCCCCTTTTTGGTGACTGATGACAAACTAGTTGAAGTTTCCAACGGGGATAAAAGTATGTGAAAGTTAAAGATCATAGACATTGTCTTCATAAGTTGTAAAGGCTCCCCCTTAAGATGTGCATATAAGTAGTTTGCTTTTGAATGCAAATGCACATGGCAGGTTTTACTTTGTGGAGATCCTCTTCAACACATGAAGACAATTCATCATGCATATACAAGTATAATGAAGATAATGAAATGCATAATTTGAAATGGGCGTCTGCAGAATGACTTCATGCGGAATTTATCATCGCATCACAGGGTAGCAACAAAAGTAGCAGACAACCATCAAGTTTAAGTGTTACAGCTCAAGAGCCAAATAGTTTCGAAAATGAGAGTTTTAAGAACTTAGCAAAAATAGGCACCACCCCATATGGACCCGCTTGAAGACTATCAACTCATATGCTTCTCCCCCTTTTGTCAGTAAGGACCAAAAAGGTTTCAAGACATAGAGGATCTACTTGTTCCCAGTTGGAGAAGATGTTGGAGCAGCAGGGTCGACGTTGGAGTTGGGCGGTGCAGATGGGCCTGATGCAGAGTCGTGATGTAGTGAAGCCATAGTTGGTGAAGTGGCGTCGTATTCTTCATCGACGACTCTAGCAACAACAGTTGCACCTGAAGATGAATACTCAGAATCTTCAATGGAAGGTGTTGGACGTCGGCTTGCAGATTGTGGTGGCCTGGAGTCAAACTTGAATTTCTCTATGAAGCCATCTTTGCGAAGATCATCTTCAGAACAGAGCAGTGTGAGGCTCTTCCAGGACCGCCGACGGGCTTCATGCGCAACAAATGAATTCTTGGTGGCAAGATTGCAAATGCGATTAACATCAACCAAAAGTCTCTGCATTTGGCGCTTCAGCCAGTCATGATGCCTATCCTGCTTCTGATGTAGTGATACAAGAAGCTCTCTGTCATTGAGGACAAGGGGACGCTTCTGAGGCCTTTGAGCAATTGTACTGGTTGTGGCTTCGGTGTTGGCACGATGCGGCAGACGCAAGTTGCCAGCCAGAGGATAATCTGGAGCAGCAGAATTTGGCACATGAATGCCTTCAATTGACTGAGTGAAGCTTTGATGTTCTGCATTTTGCAAGTGGAGTGGCTTCTTGGTAGGCTCAGGGTAGATGGCTTCAAAGAACATATCAACATCAGGCAAAAATACAACATGGTTGCATGCTAAAGGTTAGTAGTTGATTGTTGAATGAAGCTTTATTAGATGCATGACCCATGGTGCATAGAACTTCAGACCAAAGAGATCAATTCCAGAAGCTGGAAGCTGTCGGATGAAGAAATCTTGCGTCTTGAATCTGATGCCATTGATGATATATAAGACCAATGTCTTCATGGCATCAGGAGAGTTGCCTTTGATAGGCCACAGAGTACGCCTCAGAATGTGATATACTCTGCGGGGCAAGTACTCGAGGTCCTTGACAAAGAACTCCTTGGGGTATTCAGCGTCATGGGGCAAAGGCTTCATCATGCTTAGCATCTGGCTCATATTGGGCTCTGGCTTCTGAAATATGCTCTGCAGTTCATTTTGATGAAGCTGACAACCTGGTTCAAACAACTCACCAGGAGTGGGCAGGGAAGTAAGCTCGATGATATCTTGAGCTTTGGCTTCATGGTGTACATCGCCTGTCATCCACTCAACGATCCAAGTCTTCGCATCCCTATTGTAGCCTTGGATGTGAAGTGTGGCATAGAACTATAGCAGAAGCTCTTCGTTCCAATGCTCCTTATCAGTTACAAATGGAAGCAGCCCAACGTATCTGAAGAAGTCAAGAGCCTCTTCAAGGCATGGTAGCCCAGCAATGGCATCACAATCCAGACGCTTATGAGGAAAAATCCGTCTTGGTTGTATAGAATGCATGAGTAATAGCTTCATTGCTGATGGCTCCAAAACCTGTCTGAGGTGATCTTTGGCTTCTTGTAGGGGTTCTTGGCGTTGTCGGAGAAAGTGTTGTGCTCTTTGAAGCTGAGCACATTGAAGGAGCCTTGGGTAGTTGCAGCACTGGGAAGCCTTGGCAGTCTTGGCTTTGGCTTCTGAGTTTGAGGTCTTTGCTCCACATGATAATCATATTGTGGACCTAGAGCAGTGGGAGAAACCATAATGGGCCATCTAACTCTGACAAGCTCACCATGATTGTAGGCCTGTTCCCTGTGAGGCACTGGTGGAGGAATGGCTACATCAGAAGTGGTCGGCTGCGCATTGTCTTCAGGGCCATCATTGACTTCGGGCTCCACAATGTCTTCAGCCATGACATCGTCATTAATTGGCTTCAGTGGTGATGGTGGTGGCAGCCTCATTAGCTTCAACATCCATGGATTCAAGGACGGGAGGGTATGGCACAATCACATCTTCTTCTTCTTGTATGACAGTTTCACTGGCAGGGGGAACAACTTCTTGATTCTCTTCTTGCTCTTCATCGGCTGATGCAGCTGAATGTATTCGGCAGCTTTGGCGTCAGACTCATGAGCAGACACAGAAGGGATGGCTTCAGGGAACACTTGACATGCTACTGAGCTGGCGTATTGCACATCCTCTTCAGGAATACTCGACATGGAGACCTGAGGCTGGGGCCTTTGCTAAGCCTTCGAAATGCAGGCGATGCCTTTGGTGAGGGAGTGGTCTGGTCCATGTCATCATCAAGCACCGGAGTTGTGACTTGAGCTGGTGGAGTACGGAGAATCACTTCATGCAAGGGAGTGTTTGGGTGTTGCTCTTTCCAATATTCATCTTGAGCAATTGGCGTCGTGGGAGCGCGAATTCTTATGAGTTCACTGCTCGCAGGAGCAGGCGATGACACCAGATTGGGTTCAACTGAGGAAGGACTACATCATCTTCAACACGTTCCTCATGAACAATGTCTTCAGCTACATTGGAGTCAGTAGCTGGAATCTCTTCAGTTTCTAGAGCCACTGTGGGAGCAGGCTCATGGACAACAAGACGACGCTCGCGGTTGGTGGAGGCAGGAAGTGCAACTGAGATGGGTTCAACATTCAGCGGCTCTTGGGCAGCAGCATGCTCTTTTCTTGAAGACTTTGAAGCCTTTGTCTTCAACTTTTTCTTGGAGGGAGCCGCATCAGAGGTGTCTTGGTGCTTCCTCTTCCTGGCTTCAGCTTCAGCTTGTCGTGTCTTCTTTTGCTCTGAAGCTGCTGAGGGGACCTTTGGCTTCGAGCCAGTCATGCTGGAAGGGAAGACTATGCTTGGTCGGTCCAGCCTTGAAGCTTCTGGTTCAGCTTCAGCAGACTTCTTCTTCTTCTTGGCAACCATCTTGGGGTCGATGCCAGGACACCCAAGTGCCTTTCTCTTTTCAGCCTCATTGTGTGCTTGAACACACTTCTGCGCATAATACTTCATGCGCACACGGGAGCCTTTGGCTTCCTCACGCTTCTTGTTGAACTGGGCCTTGAGGTCAATCATCATTTGCTTGAAATTTTGCACATCAGCAACGCTGAGCTTGGCCATGTGCTTCTTGAACTGAGCCTTCTCATAGTCGATCTTGTTCTTCAACTCAACAATTTTCTGAGCAATATCAAGCTCGTTGGCTATAGCTCCTTGAAATGTGACGCTGATGTCCACGGGCAGCTGCAGATCATCAATGTTGATGCTTTGGTCTTCAAACCATTCATCAATGAAGTTTTTGAGTATATCAGCCTCAAACAGAGGCAAATCTTGTAAGATCTCGGCCTCTTGTATGCTCTTGATCAACATCTCCAGAGCATCATCTGCAAGTTCTTCATCGCTTGACAGATCAATAGTGTTTTCTTCATTGCGTAGAATGGCGGCAGGAGTAAGGTCATGCCCAGAAATCTTCTTGGGCTTCTTAGTCTTCTTGACTACACGAGATTGATCTTCACACTGCACACTGAATTCAGGAGGTGCCGATTTCAATGGCTTCACTCTTGAAGCTTTTGGAGCAGTGGAAGATCTTGAAGCCTTAGACTTCTTCTTTGGCTTCGGAGCTTCAGGTTCAGCTTCATGCTCCTCTTCGGCAGTAGCTACTTCAATAGTGGCCCTTTGTGTGGCAATATGAGAGAGAAGACCATCAAAGTTATCAAAGGGTCCAATTATATTTTGATTGGCTTCACGGCTGCCATCCGGCCTTGGAGCTGTTGGGCCGGGATTGAAGTTAGCCCCTAGTTCCTTCTTGTTCTGCATAGCTGAAGCCCTAGCAAACTGAAGATTTTGCTCGAACAAGTCATCTTCACGACACCATCTGAGACTGGATGGGTCGGCATCTGCAGGCTGAGGTCCTCTGACCATGCATGGATAGAATCCCTGAGCTATGGCTCCAGCCTTTGTCTTGGGGTGCAATTTCCTGTAGACAATATCGGCCCAAGGTGGCCTTACTGCATTCTTCTTGGCATATTCATTTGTGACAAAGTTGTACAAAAACCATTGCTCAGCCCAATATCTTCGAATCCATTGGACTCGAGTCTTGTGTTCTCCATAGGTCTCCTCTGGACCAAACTTGTATTGTTTGTAGAGATCTGGAGGCAGATCCAAAGCAGTATTTCCATGGCGCTGCCTGCCACCCTTCCTTGCAGATTTGTAAATTGCCATTATATTCTGACTGAAAGGCTTCAATATAGTGAATGGCTTCCGATGATAGGTCAGACAAGAACTAGCTTTAGGAGATTCAATGTGATGCTGTAAGTATTCTGCAAATGAATGCAGACTGTGAGAACCAAGGGATTCTCCCACGGACATGTACCTGTGACAGCATTAGAGATGCGAGGGAAGGGAAAGAGGTCATATGCATTCTCCGAAGATTTTGAAGATAAATCAGTTTGAGGACATTGACCTCATAGTGCGAAGACATTCACTTATTTGAAGTGAGTTGGTTCCAGATTTGTACGAATCCATGAATAAGTACAAGTGAGGAATCTAACTAGTTGTGAGGCATAAGTAGGGATGCAAGCGGGCATCCCGCATCGTCCCGCATAACCAGAGAGTTAGTTCAAAGTATATAACAAAATTACCTTTTTGACTATGGAGCGAGCCGGATCGGGCGCCGCTCTGCACCCCTAGGCATAAGTGAATATACTTGCAAGTTATGAGATGCAAAAACAGAAAGATCCAAATTTGGAAGTTTAGAAACCACTTTTGGGTGAAGTGGACGGATTCAACAGATCGAAAAAATGGTAAAATGCAAGTTTATTTACCGCACTAAGAACTGCTAGACGAGGCGGAACGGATGCCGAGCAGTCCAATCTCCCGCGCCCTAACTTGGCGGCGAAAGACCCCTACGGCAGCGGCTGAGAAGACGAGGTCCACGGCCGGCGTGGAGACGGCGTCGAAGAGGTCGCGGCAGCTAAGCGCTTCATCTCTGGCGTCGAGTTGACCTAGCAGTGGCGCTAGGGTTTGAGCGAGAAGGCGAGGTGGGAGAGGAGATAATGACCGTGCGGGTGAGTATTTATAAGGTGAAGGGCTGCGCAGTGCAATTACGTAGGTTCCCCTAGCGGTTCACATCTGGTGGACATGTGGCATGCATGCAACTTATTGAGAGTTGAGCCATGTTCCCACGCGCGCCTGGTTCGTCGGGTGATGGTTCCGGCTTCTCTGGTTTTGAGGCAAAAGAGATAAGGCATTAAAGACAATTTTAAATGTTTGTCTCTGTATCTTGAGCTGACAAGGACATAGTGAAGACATTCAACACGTGTCAACATAATGCATATGAATAGACAGCAAGAATTTGAGGAAGAAGCATAGAGGGGTTAGGGTCCGATCACATACACTTAGTTCAGAAAATGGCAAGTTTGAAGACATAGCTATAAGTGAATGCTGTAGAGGGCAAAACACATATATCTATATATATCAGAAAGTACCAAATAAACATTGCAAAGATGAACTTTGAAGTCAAATCAATGTTGAAGACAAACCAAATATGAAGATAATGCAATCATGACGCCAAATGAGAATCTTCAAGAAAGTTTTGTGGTGGCGTTACCCACCGTATATGAAGTATTAGACCCAGACATGGTGCACAATTATCATGATGCTCCAAAGTCAAATTCCACATTAATGTACTCAGAGGGTAAGTCTTCATGAATTGAAGATATACGTTACTTTGTGTGTTGCACATCTAAGTCATCTACATGCATAAGCGTTAGGATGTGTGTACATTCACAGACATTTTAGGATTCTAAGATATTTAGCTCACACCGTAGCTTGCAAAACCTTTTCTCATCCAAGCGCTTTGTGAAGATATCTGCCAGTTGCTCTTCAGTGTTGACGTGTATGATATCAATGTCTTCCTTCAGCACATGATCCCTGAGAAAATGATGATGGATTTGAGTGTGCTTTGTCTTCGAATGTTGAACTGGATTGTGGGAAATCTTGATGGCGCTCTCATTGCCGCAGTAGAGTGGCACATGCTTCATATTGATGCCATAGTCCTTGAGAGTTTGCTTCACCCAGAGAAGCTGAGTGCAGCAAGATCCAGCAGCAATGTATTCAGATTCAGCAGTGGAGAGTGATACAGAGTTCTGCTTCTTTGAAGACCAACAGAAAAGAGATCGTCCAAGAAAGTGACATGTGCCTAATGTGGACTTGCGATCAACCTTGTCACCAACATAATCAGCATTTGAGAATCCAACTAGATCAAACTCTGAGCCCTTTGGATACCATAATCCTAGTGTTGGGGTGTGAGCCAAAAATCGAAATATTCGCTTCACTGCTAGGTGATGCGATTCCTTTGGTGCCGCTTGGAATCGGGCACACATGCAAACTCTAAGCATTATATCAGGCCTAGATGCACATAAGTATAGTAAAGAACCAATCGTTGAGTGGTATACCTTTTGATCGAACTCTTTACCATTGTCGTCGGGGCCCAATTGGCCTTTGGTTGGCATTGGCGTCGTGTACCCTTTGCAGTCTTGCATTCCAAACTTCTTCAGGCAATCTTTGAGGTTGTGATATGAAGATGCCATTTCTCTGCTGACGGATTTGAAGACCAAGAAAAAACTTCAGCTCACCCATCATGGACATGTGATATTGCTCTTGCATCATATGCCCAAACTCATCACTGTATCTCTTATCAGTGCAGCCGAAGATAATGTCATCCACATAGATTTGGCATACAAACAGTTCACCATCATTTGTATTCGTGAAGAGAGTGGGATCTAGAGAACCAGGTTTGAAGCCTTTGCTCTTCAGGAAGTCTTTGAGTGTGTCATACCAAGTGCGAGGTGCTTGTTTGAGGCCATATAGAGCCTTATTGAGCTTGTACACCATGTCAGGACGCTTTGGATATTCAAAACCAGGTGGTTGTGCAACATACATTTCTTCTTCAATTTTGTCGTTGAGGAAGGAACTCTTTACATCCATTTGGTGCAGAAGAATGTTGTTGTGGGTGGCATAGGCTGACAGTATGCGAATGGCTTCAAGTCTAGCCATAGGAGCAAAGGTTTCATCGAGGTCAATTCCTTCCACTTGTGTGTAACCTTGGCCAGACGAGCCTTGTTTTTGACAACTTGACCATGCTCAACTTGTTTGTTGCGATAGATCCATTTGGTGCCAATGATATTGTGCTTGCGGGGATCAAGACGCTTTACTAGCTCCCGTATATTATTCAACTCAAAACTATTGAAGCTCTTCTTGCATAGCTTGAATCCATTCAGATTCCATGAAGGCTTCATAACTTTCTTGGGTTCAGATGTAGAGACAAATGCAAAGTGCCCATAGAAGTTTGCTAGCTGTGTTGCTCTTGAATGAGTGAGTCGACCAGGTGCATTGATACTATCGATTATCTTCTCAATCTGGACTTCATTTGCAACTCGAGGATATACTAGTCGAAGATTTTGTCCTTGCTGATCATTGTCTTCATCTTCAGCATTGGCTTCAGGCTGAGCAATGTCTTCATGCTAATTAGGTGCAGAAATGATGATTTCCTCTTCAGCCTGTTCCTCGGTAGCTATGATTTCTCCAGTACCCATTATCTTGATAGATTCACTTGGTGTAGCTTCGTCTAGCACATTTGGCAGGTGCTCACTTTGCAAGCCGTTAGTCTCATCAAACCGCACATCCACAGTTTCAACCACTTTATAGTGAAAGAGGTTGAAGACTCTATAGGAGTGTGAATCCTTTCCGTAACCAAGCATAAAACCTTCATGTGCTTTCGGTGCAAATTTTGAAGTATGATGTGGATCCTTGATCCAGGACCTAGCACCAAAGACTCTGAAATAGCTGACATTTGCCTTCTTACCAGTCAGGAGCTCATAGGATATCTTCTTGAGGAACTTATGAAGATAATCATGGTTGATGATGTGGCAAGCAGTATCGATGGCTTCAGGCCAGAACTTCCCTGGAGTCTTGTACTCATCAAGCATTGTACGGGCCATCTCAATGAGGGTTCTGTTCTTGCGCTCCACGATGCCATTCTGTTGAGGTGTGTATGGAGCACAGAACTCATGTGTGATGCCCAATGTGAAGGAAATATGCCCTAGAGGCAATAATAAAGTTTTTATTTATATTTCCTCATATCATGATAAATGTTTATTATTCATGCTAGAATTGTATTAACCAGAAACTTAGTACATGTGTAAATACATAGACAAACAGAGTGCCCTTAGTATGCCTCTACTTGACTAGCTCGTTAATCAAAGATGGTTAAGTTTCCTGACCATAGACATGTGTTGTCATTTGATCAACGGGACCACATCATTAGAGAATGATGTGATGGACAAGACCCATCCGTTAGCTTAACATAATGATCGTTTAGTTTATTGCTAATGCTTTCTTCATGACTTATACATATTCCTCTGACTATGAGATTATGCAACTCCCAAATACCAGAGGAACACTTTGTGTGCTATCAAACGTCACAATGTAACTGGGTGATTATAAAGATGCTCTACAGGTGTCTCCGAAGGTGTTTGTTGAGTTGGCATAGATCGAGATTAGGATTTGTCACTCCGTGTATCAGAGAGGTATCTCTGGGCCCTCTCGGTAATGCACATCACTATAAGCCTTGCAAGGAATGTGAGTAATGAGATAGTTACGGGATGATGCATTACAGAACGAGTAAAGAGACTTGCCGGTAATGAGACTGAACTAGGTATGATGATACCGACGATCGAATCTCGGGCAAGTAACATACCGATGACAAAGGGAATGATGTATGTTGTTATGTGGTTTGACCGATAAAGATCTTCGTAGAATATGTAGGAGCCAATATGAGCATCCAGGTTCCACTATTGGTTATTGACCGGAGATGTGTCTCAGTCATGTCTACATAGTTCTCGAACCCATAGGGTCCGCACGCTTAACATTCGATGACGATTTGTATTATGAGTTATGTGTTTTGCTGACCAAAGTTTGTTCGGAGTCCCGGATGAGATTACGGACATGACGAGGAGTCTCGAAATGGTCGATAGTTAAAGATTGATATATTGGAAGGTTATATACAGACACCGGAATGGTTCTGATAAGGTTCGGGGATTTTTCGGAGTACTGGGAGGCTACCGGAACCCCCCGCGAAAGTTAATGGGCCTATTGGGCCATAGTGGAGAGAGGGAGGCTGCCACAAGAGGTGGCGCCCCCAAGCCCAATCCGAATTGTACAAGGGGTGGGGCGCGACCCCCTTTCCTTCTTCATCTCCCCTCTTTCCCCTTTCCCCTCTTCGTTGGAAGTAAGGGGGGGGGGGCGGGCGAATCCTACTTGGACTGGGAGTCCAAGTAGGACTCCCTGGCCCCCCCTTGGGCCGGCCACCTCCTCCTCCCCTCCTTTATATACGTGGGCAGGGGGCACCCCAAAGGAACAACAGTTGTTCTCTTAGCTGTGTGCGGTGCCCCCTCCACAGTTTACCCCACCGGTCATAGCGTCGTAGTGCTTAGGTGAAGCCCTGCGTGGATCACATCACCATCACCGTCACCATGCCGTCGTGATGACGGAACTCTCCCTCGGCCCTCTGCTGGATCAAGAGTTCGAGGGACGTCATCGAGCTGAATGTGTGCTGAACTCGGAGGTGTCGTACGTTCGGTACTAGATCGGTTGGATCGTGAAGTCGTTCGACTACATCAACTGCGTTAACCTAACGCTTCCGCTTTCGGTCTACGAGGGTACGTGGACACACCCTCCCCCTCTCATTGCTATGCATCTCCTAGATAGATCTTGCGTGAGCGTAGGAAAATTTTCAAATTGCATGCTACATTACCCAACAGTGGCATCTGAGCCAGGTCTATGCGTAGATGATATGCACTAGTAGAACACAAAGAGTTGTGGGCCAACGTCTTATTTTGATTTGGCGGTATTGTTGGATGAAGCGGCCCAGACCAACATTACATGACCACGTTCATGAGACATGTTCTACCGACGTGCTTTGCACACAGGTGGTTGGCGGGTGTCTCTTTCTCCAACTTTAGTTGAATCGAATTTGACTACGGACGGTCCTTGTTGAAGGTTAAAATAGCACACTTGACCAAAAAAATCGTTGTGGTTTTGATGCGTAGGTAAGAACAGTTCTTGCTTGAAGCCCGTAGTAGCCACGTAAAACTTGCAACAACAAAGTAGAGGACGTCTAACTTGTTTTTGTAGGGCATGTTGTGATGTGATATGGTCAAGACGTGATGAGATATAAGTTGTTGTATGAGATGATCATGTTTTTGTAGAAGTTATCGGCAACTGTCCGAAGCCTTATGGTTGTCACTTTATTGTATGAAATGCAATCGCCATGAAATTGCTTTACTTTATCACTATGCGGTAGCGATAGTCGTAGAACAATAGTTGGCGTGACGACAACGACGCTGCGATGGAGATCAAGGTGTCAAGCCGGTGACGATGGAGATCATGACGGTGCTTTGGAGATGGAGATCAAAGGCACAAGATGATGATGGCCATATCATGTCACATGTTTTGATTGCATGTGATGTTTATCTTTTATGCATCTTATTTTGCTTAGTACGGCGGTAGCATTATAAGATGATCCCTCACTAAATTTCAAGGTATAAGTGTTCTCCCTGAGTATGCACCGTTGCTACAGTTCGTCGTGCCGAGACACCACGTGATGATCGGGTGTGATAAGCTCTACGTTCACATACAATGGGTGCAAACCAGTTTTGCACATGCAGAATACTCAGGTTAAACTTGACGAGCCTAGCATATGCAGATATGGCCTCGGAACACTGAGACCGAAAGGTCGAACGTGAATCATATAGTAGATATGATCAACATAGAGATGTTCACCATTGAAAACTACTCCATCTCATGTGATGATCGGACATGGTTTAGTTGATTTGGATCACGTATCATTTAGAAGACTTGAGGGATGTCTATCTAAGTGGGAGTTCTTAAGTAATATGATTAGTTGAACTTAATTTATCATGAACATATTCCTGATAGTATTTGCATATCTATGTTGTAGATCAATAGCTTGCGATGTATCTCCCCGTTTATTTTTGATATGTTCCTAGAGAAAAATAAAAAGATGATAGTAGCAATGATGCGGAGTGGGTTGCTACGTCTTGAGCCTACGTTGGTTTTCCCTGAAGAGGAGAGGATGATGCAGCACAGTAGCGTAAGTATTTCCCTCAGTTTTTGAGAACCAAGGTATCAATCCAGTTGGAGGCCACACGCAAGTCCCTCGTACCTGCACAAAATGATAGCTACTCGCAACCAACGCGATTAGGGGTTGTCAATCCCTTCGCGGTCACTTACGAGAGTGACATCTGATAGAGATAATACTTTTGGTATTTTTGGTATAGAGATGCAAAGTAAAAAGTAAAAGCAAAGTAAAAACAAAGCAAGTAAATAAAGTGATGGAGATTGATATGATGAGAATAGACCCGGGGGCCATAGGTTTCACTAGTGGCTTCTCTCAAGAGCATAGATATTCTACGGTGGGTGAACAAATTACTGTTGAGCAATTGATGAATTGAGCATAGTTATGAGGTTATCTAGGTATGATCATGTATATAGGCATCACGTCCGAGACAAGTAGATCAAACGATTCTGCATCTACTACTATTACTCCACTCATCGACCGCTATACAAAGATGCATCTAGAGTATTAAGTTAAAAACAGAGTAACGCCTTAAGCAAGATGACATGATGTAGAGGAATAAATTCATGCAATATGATAAATACCCCATCTTGTTATCCTCGATGGCAACAATACAATACGTGCCTTGCAACCCTTTCTCCTTCGGGTAAGGACACCGCAAGATTGAACCCAAAGCTAAGCACTTCTCCCATTGCAAGAACTACCAATCTAGTTGGCCAAACCAAACGGATAATTCAAAGAGACTTGCAAAGATAACTCAATCATACATAAAAGAATTCAGAGAAGAATCAAATATTATTCATAGATAAGCTGGATCATAAACCCACAATTCATCGATCTCAACAAACACACCGCAAAAGGAAGATTACATCGAATAGATCTCCACTAGAGAGGGGGAGAACATTGTATAGAGATCCAAAAAGAGAGAAGAAGCCATCTAGCTACTAGCTATGGACCCTAAGGTCTGAAGTAAACTACTCACACTTCATCGGAGGGGCTATGGTGTTGATGTAGAAGCCCTCCGTGGTGGATGCCCCCTCCGGCGGAGCTCCGGAACAGGCCCCAAGATTGGATCTCGTGGATACAGGAAGGTACGGCGATGGAATTAGGTTTTTGGCTCCTCTTCTGATCGTTTGGGGATACGTAGGTATATATAGGAGGAAGGAGTACGTCGGTGGAGCGTCAAGGGGCCCACGAGGTAGGGGGTGTGCCAAGGGGGGGCGCGCCCTCCACCCTTTTGACCGCCTCTGGCACTTCTTGGAGTAGGGTCCAAGTCTCCTGGATCACGTTCTGTGAGAAAATCACGTTCCCGATGGTTTCATTCCGTTTGGACTCCGTTTGATATTCCGTTTCTTCGAAACACTGAAATAGGCAAAAAACAGCAATTCTGGGCTGGGCCTCCGGTTAATAGGTTAGTCCCAAAAGTAATATAAAAGTGGAAAATAAAGCCCAATATAGTCCAAAACAGTGGATAAAGTAGCATGGAGCAATAAAAAATTATAGATACGTTGGAGACGTATCAGGCATCCCCAAGCTTAATTCCTGCTCGTCCTCGAGTAGGTAAATGATAAAAAGAGAATTTTTGATGCGGAGTGATACTTTGGCATAATTTCAATATAAATCTTCTTACTTGTGATATGAATATTCAGATCCGAAAGATTTAGGACAAAATTTCATATTGACATAAAAATAATAATACTTCAAGCATACTGATCAAAGCAATCATGTCTTCTCAAAATAACATGGCAAAAGAAAGTTCATCCCTACAAAATCATATAGTTAGGCTATGCTTCATTTTCGTTACACAAAGATGTTCCCAACTTCTATACCCCTGATGACAAGCCAAGCAATTGTTTCATACTCAAATAATCTCAAACTCTTTCAACCTTTACGCAATACATGAGCGCGAGCCATGGGTATAGCACTATGGGTGGAATAGAATATGATGATGGGGATTGTGTGGAGAAGACAAAAAAAGGAGAAAGTCTCATATCGACGAGGATAATCAACGGGCTATGGAGATGCCCATCAATTGATGTCAACATGAGGAGTAGGGATTGCCATGCAACGGATGCACTAGAGCTATAAGTATATGAAAGCTCTACAAAAGAAACTAAGTGGGTGTGCATCCAACTTGCTTGCTCACGAAGACCTAGGGCACTTTGAGGAAGCCCATCATTGGAATATACAAGCCAAGTTCTATAATGAAAAATTCCCACTAGTATATGAAAGTGACAAAATGAGAGACTCTATATGAAAAACATGGTGCTACTTTGAAGCACAATATATGAGACTCACTACATGAAGAACAAGGTGCTACTTTGAAGCACAAGTGTGGTAAAAAGATAGTAGCATTGTCCCTTCTCTTTTTTTCTCTCATTTTTTGGGCCTTTTTTTTTGCTCTCTTTTTTTTTGTCCGGAATCTCATTCCGACTTATGGGGGAATCATAGTCTCCATCATCCTTTCCTCACTTGGGACAATGCTCTAGTAATGATGATCATCACACTTTTATTTCTCTTACAACTCAACAATTACAACTCGAAACTTAGAACAAATTATGACTCTATATGAATGCCTCTGGCGGTGTACCGGGATGGTGCAATGAATCAAGAGTGACATGTATGGAAAGTAATGCCTGGTGGCTTTTCCACAAATACGATGTCAACTGCATGATCATGCAATGGCAATATGACAAAAGTAATGTATGTCATAATAATGATGATGGAAGTTGCATGGCAATATATCTCGGAATGGCTATGGAAATGCCATGATAGGTAGGTATGTTGGCTATTTTGAGGAAGATATAAGGAGGTTTATGTGTGAAAGAGCGTATCATATCACGGGGTTTGGATGCACCGGTGAAGTTTGCACCAACTCTCAAGGTGAGAAAGGGCAATGCACGGTACTGAAGAGGCTAGCAAATGCGGAAAGGTAAAAGTGTGTATAACCCATGGACTCAACATTAGTCAAAAGAACTCATATACTTATTGCAAAAATTTAGAAGCCATAAAAAATCAAGTACTACGTGCAATGCTCCTAGGGGTATAGATTGGTAGGAAAAGACCATCGCTCATCCCCGACCGCCACTCATAAGGATGCACAAGCCAGGTACACTTCATGTTTCAAATTTGTTACACAACTTTAACCATACGTGCATGCTACGGGACTTGCAAACTTCAACACAAGTATTTCTCAAATTCACAATTATCAACTAGCACGACTTTGATATTATTACCTCCATATCTCAAAACAATTATCAAGCATTAAATTTATCTTAGTATTCAATTCACTCAAAAGAAAGTTTCACATATCTTGAATACCAAGTATATTAACATTAAGCAAATTACCATGCTATTAACGACTCTCAAAATAATCTAAGTGAAGCATGAGAGATCAAGTTTCTTTAAAACAAATCCACCACCGTGCTCTAAAAGATCTAAGTGAAGCACTAGAGCAAAAATTATCATGCTCAAAAGATATAAGTGAAGCACTATGAGCAAAACTATCAAGCTCAAAAGATATAAGTGAAGCACATAGAGTACTCTAACAAATTCCAAATCATGTATGACTCTCTCAAAAGGTGTGTACAGCAAGGATTATTGTGGTAAACTAACAAGAAAATACGCAAATAATACAAGACGCTCCAAGCGAAACACATATCATGTTGGTGAATAAAAATATAGCTCCAAGTAAATTACCGATGGAAGTGGACGAAAGAGGGGATGCCTTCCGGGGCATCCCCAAGCTTTTACTTTTTGGTTTCCTTGGATTATCTTGGGGGTGCATGGGCATCCCAAAGCTTAGGCTCTTTCCACTCCTTGTTCCATAATCCATCAAAAGAATTCACCCAAAACTTGAAAACTTCACAACACAAAACTCAATAGAAATCTCATGAGCTCCGTTAGAGAAAGAAAACAAAAGACTACTTTACGGTACTGTAATGAACTCATTCTTTATTTATATTGGTGTTAAATCTACTATATTCCAACTTCTCTATGGATTATAAACTATTTTACTAGCCATAGATTCATCAAAATAAGCAAACAACACTCGCAAAACAGAATCTGTCAAAAACAGAACAGTCTGTAGTAATATGTAACTAACGCAAACTTCTGGAACTCAAAAAATTCTACCAAAATTAGACGACCTGTAAAATTTGTTTATTGAGCAGCATAAATTGGAATCACTATTTTATCGTGTTCTGGTGATTTTTAACAATTCGGGCACTGAGCGCAAAGATTCTGGAAATTACAGCAAGATCAAATAACTATCTCCCAAGAAGATCTAATAGGTTTAACTTGGCACAAACACTAACTAAAAGATAAAACCACATATAAACAGAGGCTATATGGATTATTTATTCCTAAACAGAAGCAAAAACAAAAAAATAAAAATAAAATTGGGTTGCCTCCCAACAAGCGCTATCGTTTAACGCCCCGAGCTAGGCATTGAGATTTCAATGATGCTCACAAGAAAGACAAGAATTAAGGCACAAAGAGAGCATCATAAAACATGTGAAAAACACACTTAAGTCTAATATAATTCCTATGCATAGGCATATTATAGGCAGACAAATTATCGTAGCAAGCAAAAACTAGCATATGCAAGGAAGCGGAAAGGAACAATAGCAATCTTAACATAACGAGAGGTGATTTAGTAACATGAAAATTTCTATAACCATATTTTCCTCTCTCATAATAATTACATGTAGGATCATAAGAAAATTCAACAATATAGCTATCACATAACATATTCTCAACACGATCCATATGCATGCGAAGTTGACACTCTTCCGAAATAGTGGGATTAATATTAACTAAAGTCATGACCTCTCCAAACCCACTTTAATCAAAAATTTCATAAGATTGAATATTCTCCAAATATGTCGGATCTAAAGTTGACACTCTTCCAAAACCACTTTCAATATTATTGCAAACACTATTATCAATCTCATATTCATCATGGGGATTAAATAAATTTTCAAGATCATAAGAAGAATCACCCCAATCATGATCATTGCAACAAGTAGAGGACATAGCAAAGCTAGCATCCCCAAGCTTAGAGTTTTGTATATTTTTAGCATAATTGACATCAATAGAATTTATAGTAAAATCATTGCAATCATGCTTTTTATTCAAAGATCTATCATGAGTCGCTTCATAAAGTACTTCATCACAATTTTTAGATTCACGAATTTCAGGCAAAACCTCATAAAGATAATCTAGTGCACTTAATTCACTAGAAATAGGTTCATCATAATTGGATCTCTTAAAGTGATTAGAAAGTGGATGAGGATCCATAAACTTTTAGCAAGCGAAGATGCAAGCAAAAAGAAGGCACATGGTAACACAAGATTGAACAGAGGAAGGGCGAATAAAACGGCAAGGGTGAAGTGGGGGAGAGGAAAACGAGAGGCAAATGGCAAATAATGTAATGCGAGAGATAGGTATTGTGATGGGTACTTGGTATGTTGACTTTTGCGTAGGCCTCCCCGGCAACGACGCCAGAAATCCTTCTTGCTACGTCTTGAGCTTATGCTGGTTTTCCCAAGAGGAGAGGATGATGCAGCACAAGAGCGTAAGTATTTCCCTCAGTTTTTGAGAACCAAGGTATCAATCCAGTAGGAGGCCACGCGCAAGTCCCTCGTACCTGCACAAAACGATAGCTACTCGCAACCAACGCGATTAGGGGTTGTCAATCCCTTCGCGGTCACATACGAGAGTGACATCTGATAGAGATAATACTTTTGGTATTTTTGGTATAGAGATGCAAAGTAAAAAGTAAAAGCAAAGTAAAAACAAAGCAAGTAAATAAAGTGATGGAGATTGATATGATGAGAATAGACCCGGGGGCCATAGGTTTCACTAGTGGCTTCTCTCAAGAGCATAGATATTCTACGGTGGGTGAACAAATTACTGTTGAGCAATTGAAAGAATTGAGCATAGTTATGAGGTTATCTAGGTATGATCATGTATATAGGCATCACGTCCGAGACAAGTAGATCGAAACGATTCTGCATCTACTACTATTACTCCACTCATCGACCGCTATCCAGCATGCATCTAAAGTATTAAGTTAAAAACAGAGTAAGGCCTTAAGCAAGATGACATGATGTAGAGGAATAAATTCATGCAATATGATAAATACCCCATCTTGTTATCCTCGATGGCAACAATACAATACGTGCCTTGCAACCCTTTTCATCCTCGGGTAAGGACACCGCAAGATTGAACCCAAAGCTAAGCACTTCTCCCATTGCAAGAACTACCAATCTAGTTGGCCAAACCAAACGGATAATTCGAAGAGACTTGCAAAGATAACTCAATCATACATAAAATAATTCAGAGAAGAATCAAATATTATTCATAGATAAGCTGGATCATAAACCCAAAATTCATCGGTCTCAACAAACACACCGCAAAAAGAAGATTACATCGAATAGATCTCCACAAGAGAGGGGGAGAACATTGTATTGAGATCCAAAAAGAGAGAAGAAGCCATCTAGCTACTAGCTATGGACCCGAAGGTCTGAAATAAACTACTCACACTTCATCGGAGGTGCTATGGTGTTGATGTAGAAGCCCTCCATGGTGGATGCCCCCTCCGGCGGAGCTCCGGTACAGGCCCCAAGATGGGATCTCGTGGATACAGGAAGGTACGGCAGTGGAATTAGGTTTTTTGCTCCCCTTCTGATCGTTTGGGGATACGTGGGTATATATAGGAGGAAGGAGTACGCCGGTGGAGCGTCAGGGGGCCCACGAGGTAGGGGGGCGCGCCCTCCACCCTCATGACCGCCTCTGGCACTTCTTGGAGTAGGGTCGAAGTCTCCTGGATCACGTTCGGTGAGAAAATCACGTTCCTGAAGGTTTCATTCCGTTTGGACTCCGTTTGATATTCCGTTTCTACGAAACACTGAAATAGGCAAAAAAAACAGCAATTCTGGGCTGGGCCTCCGGTTAATCAGTTAGTCCCAAAAGTAATATAAAAGTGGAAAATAAAGCCCAATATAGTCCAAAATAGTGGATAAAGTAGCATGGAGCAATCAAAAATTATAGATACGTTGGAGACGTATCATGGGTCTGTGATCTGAGGATTATACTCATTGATGCACAGAAGAATTATGTCCTTGATGCACCGCTAGGTGATGGACCTATTGCAGGAGCAGATGCAGACGTTATGAACGTTTGGCAAGCTCGGTATGATGACTACTTGATAGTTTAGTGCGCCATGCTTTACGGCTTAGAACCGGGACTTCAAAACAAATTTGAACGCCACGGAGCATATGAGATGTTCCAAGAGTTGAAATTGTTATTTCAGGCTCATGCCCGTGTCGAGAGGTATGAGACCCCTGACAAGTACTTTGCCTACAATATGGAGAAGAATAGCTCAACTAGTGAGCATGTGCTCAGAATGTCCGAGTACTACAATCGCTTGAATCAAGTTGGAGTTAATCTTCCACTTAATATAGTGATTGACAGAGTTCTCTAGTCACTATCACCAAGTTACTGGAACTTCGTGATGAACTATAATATGCAAGGGATGACAAAAACGATTCCCGAGCTCTTCGCGATGCTAAAATCGGCGAAGGTAGAAATCAAGAAAGAGTATCAAGTGTTGATGGTTAACAAGACCACTAGTTTCAAGAAAAAAGGGGCAAAGAAAAAGAAAGGGAACTTCAAGAAAGAATGGCAAGAAAGTTGCCACTCCCGTGAAGAAACCCAAAGCTAGACCTAAGCCTGAAACTGAGTGCTTCTACTGCAAAGGGAATGGTCACTGGAAGCGGAACTACCCCAAATACTTGGCAGATAGAAGGATGGCAAAGTGAACAAAGGTATATGTGATATACATGTTATTGATGTGTACTTTATTAGTGTTCATAGTAACCCCAGGGTATTTGATACCGGTTCAGTTGCTAAGATTAGTAACTCGAAACAGGAGTTGCAAAATGAACAGAGACTAATTAAGGGCAAGGTGACGATGCGTGTTGGTAGTGATTCCAAGGTTGATAAGATCGCCATTGCATACTCCCTCTACCTTTGGGGTTAGTATTGGACCTAAATAAATGTTATTTGGTGTTTGCGTTGAGCATGAATATGATTGGATCATGTTTATTGTGATATGGTTATTCGTTTAAGTCAGAGAATAATTGTTGTTCTGTTTACATGAAGCACAAGGCAACGATATTTTCCACATATCACAATCATGTTCAGTCTCAGATCACAAAGCATTGAGACAGACATTAAGTTTAAACCAAGGGATTCAACAAGCATCACTTTATCCATGTGCTGATCCTTTGAGATTGCAACTCTACCTAGGCCGAATACCTTGCTTTTACCAGTGTCAGCAAATGTGATGTGACTTTTGTCAGAGGGACATAGGGTTGAATCCATAAGAAGACTTCGGTCACCAGTCATGTGGTTAGTGCATCCATTGTCCATAATCCACTCAGTAGCTTTCGGAGCCATACCCTATAGTGCAGTTAGGGGGATAGGCTTCACGGAGAGAAGTGTGAAGTGCAAACATTTGGCGAACAAGCATACTATCAAAGTTCAGATCCTTGTTAGGGTAGATAGGATGTTTGTCAAGAAACCCTGGGACGAAATACATAGTAAGCCCATTTTGGCACTTTATCTTACGTCCCACAAGATGTTTTAGGTCCCCAACATTAGCGCTAGAAGCCTTTGATTTCTGGCTGGAGACCTTTCCCTGCAAAGAAAATTTAATTCTTCTTAACCACCCACATCTTCAGGGGTGGCTTAGAAGCAATGAGTCTAAGTGCAACATATGAGAACTTCGGCTTTGGAGCCCTAGCAAACACTAGTACAGCGAGGAGCTATACAAACGGTTTTTAACCCCTTTCCGTGATGACATTTGGAACCGTCGCCTAGTGAGTGTGGGCGATAGGGGGGTCCTTCCCACACAACCCAGAAATCGTCGGGGATATGCCCTCCTGGCACACACGCTCGGCAAAATGAGCTCGTGTGCGACTGGCGAACGACCAAATACGGTTATACGTATAGTAGTGCTAAAAAATACAATTATGCAGGCGAAATCATTTCCAGACGTAAGTATATCCCACACAGTCAGTCACCGCTAAACGTTTTCATTCGTATATACATCCCACACAGTCGCTCCAAGGAAAACGTTTCTGTTCGCAAGTACATCACACACAATTTTCCCCGTTAAATCGTTTGTGATAGCGTTTCCATTGCACACGGTATTAACAATTTTATCTTTTGCGTTATTGAATGCATCACACACGGTGCGTAGAAGAAACTGTGTGACAAGGGTTGTCCATCACACACAGTTTTTATGTGGTAAACATTTGTGCCAGGTGGCCTAACACAAACAGTTTTCAAGAGGATGTCGTGTGTGATTGTTCATTAATCTAACATGGTTCATTCCTAGAAACTATGTGCGTTATTGAATACATCGCACACGGTGTTTTCTCAATAACCGTTTGCAATAGAAAAACCCAATTAGTAGGCTAATTATATAATTATTAATAATCCATTTATTAATCTAATTGACATTTCATATTAAGCACACAATATATTTCATTTTCATAATTGAAATACATCAGAGTACAACATCATATAGCTTCAGCACTCAGCTACCCCATTACAAACAACACCAGCACCAAGTTTCACATGCAACATATGTAACCTTTCGAAATTAGCATCATAGACGGTACATAGACAGATGTATCTCATCTGGAAAACTGCTGAAGCAGAAGGCGAATATTGAGCTTTCATTGATGTTAAAGGTCTTTGTAACTTTAGGCCAGTGCCTGTAGATGATTGACCATCCATCCTTCGTCACCTCCTGACCATACAGGTGGTTTGAGAGGTAATCATCAGTGAACTGCTTTGGAAAGGCCTGAAAACAAGGATGTGCATAAATATCTTCTCTATATTGGAAATGGAGCAAAGGAATAAAAAGACAAGGTATAATAGTTAGAACCATCCTGTAGTGAACTGATGTCTTCTTCATTGTGCAGACAAAGATCTTGTTGTTTTTTGTCGCTAATTTCTTTATCCTAACAATCTTTCCGAGTTTCTTGACTTGACTGATATTCATGGACAACTCATTTCCCCATATGCAAAAAGGGTCGAACAGTGGGTCAAAACCTCTGACAGCAGGACCTACATGTGCAAGACCAAATTGTTAAAAACCTAAATATTAGAATGGTTCCTGCAATTGCACAATAATGTGCTATTAGACAAAGGACCATGCACGTGCTAACCTCGATTGTAAACCTCGGTGCTTCCCATTGTTTCCCTGCAACACATATAAGGTTAAGTAAGGGTTCGCATGCTATCAATAAAATATGTTGTGAAAAATAAGCATATTGCAGATTCATCAGATTAACTCAAGCCACAAGGAAAACCCATTTATCCAAACCAAGCATGATTAAGAACTAGGAAATATAGCACTTGTATATGTTTCTCATGTATTAAGTGCAGCCAAATTCGAGTTATTCCTCAGATGCACAACAATACGAAATTCTACCCACGACAATTGGACATCGCATTACAGAATTGAACCAAGCAGGTAACTAAACACCATAACAAATGAACCAAACATTAACTGAGCACCACATTGCACAATATAACGTACTCCTAATAGAAGATCGGACATTCCAAACCAAGCATGCTTAACAACTTGGAAATATAGCAATTGTATTTGTTTCTCATGTATTTACTACAGCCAAATTCAATTTATTCCTCACATGGTATACAATAACAGAATGCACCCACAACTATTGAACATCGCATTGCAGAATTGAACCAAACAGTTAACTAAGCACCACAACACAAATGAACCAAACGTTAACTGAGCACCACATTGCACAATGTATGACCAAACCAAGCATGCTTGACAACTTGGAAATATAGCAATTGTATTCGTTTCTCATGTATTTTGTAAAGATAAATTCGATTTATTTCTCACATGGAAGACAATACAAAATTGTAGCCTGAAGAATTGAACATCACATTTGTAGAATTGAACCAAACAGCTAACTCAAGATGATAACTAATTAACAAAACAGTAAATAAGTGAGCACTACACTGCACGACATATAGAACATATACACTAGAGAAACAGATTGCATGGTAAAATTAGATAGCATAATTCACTAGAAATTGTGAAGGAAAGGCAGGAGCAACACACGCAATGGGTAAACCGAGCATGCTTAACCGGCGTAGCTAGCAAATGGCAAGGTGCTCCTCCAAGATCTGGGGGCCGGCACGAATGGCAGCCATCGCGACCTCATCCGTGCGTGCGGCCGCGATTTGCTTATCCACTGCCAAATGCTCCTTGAGATCCTGGCTATACTGCGTGCACCATGGCTTAGGGCGGCGCTTATTTGTTGGAGGGGTCGGTGATTTGGGTGGAAGGTGTCGCACTCACGCCGGCGGTCGGGGCATGTGGGATGTGGAAGGAGGAGGATGGGGGTCGGGTGTGGATTACCTGCCTGGATAGGCGAGGCCGGGCAGCGTGAAGGAGGGTCACCGGCGAGGAGGTGGCGCTGCAAGCAAGGAGTGAAGGTTTCAACTTGGAAAGGAAGGCAAAAATAGGGGAAATGTGGCTTTTGGTAAGGGGGAGGGGGGGGGAGGTAGATATTTCCGCGGACGCCGAAAATTTGGAATCGCTTCAGTGAAAAAACTAGCGCGCAATGTGTAATCAGACACGGTCCCTTATTCAGAACTGTGTACGATATGTGAACATCACAAATGATTCAGATAGCTTAACCTGTGTGTGATGAGTTTGAACGTCAAAATTTTTGGTTCGAATTTCCCTGGTTACAGTGCTCATCCACGTCATTGCATAATTTGGGTACACAAAGGAGACTACAACACACCCACACTTCTTAATCGAGCAAGTTCAGCAATTAAGCAGAGCTAGCTGGACTAAACATTACTCTAACAAATTAAAGACCGGCGCTCTTAATTAAATAAAACAAAGAGTACTACTACGCTGGTGCTCGTCGATCTCCGCCGCCGCCTCCATGTCCAGATCGCGCTCGACGGTCTCCTGGGGAAGGGGCTCCAAGGCATCAATTGCACCATACTCCGCAAGCATCTCGCCATCCGCGTCCGCCATATTTTTGGAATAGGCCGCCACGAGCTGGGCATGGGCAGCTGCGATCGGGGCTTTGGCGGGCTCCTTCATGGCAAGGTATGCCGCACAGGAATGGACGGCTGCTCGAACTCTCTCGGTGATTGCCAACTCTTCGGTTGTGGGTTGCCGACCGTTGTCGGAGAAGCTTCGTTCGATTTGTGCGGTGACCGCCATGAGCTGGGCGTGGACGGCCTCGACATGGTCGTGGGCGGCCTCCATCAGGCCTAAGGTCATTGTGGAACGGACAGCCATCGTGCTACTCGCCAGCTTGCTATCCCCGAGGCAGATGTTCTTTGCAATTACCGAGAAGCAACAATGCTGTTTGGCTGCCTTTGCCGCCCGGATGCAGATTGCGGTCGCCCTCACGAAGCTTGTTCGCACGCGCCTGGCAGCTGCGGCCACGCTCTCGCCGGAGTGGGACGCCGAAGTTGCCCTCATGATGCGGGTCCACGTCCCCATCTTTCACCGGCGATGATTGAATAGTGAAATGATATTTTGAGGAGCGGGCTAGTGTGCTTGACACTCCGACGGTGCTCCAAGATATTTTGTGCTGCATCTCACACGGTTGGTGATAATAAATTGTGTGCGAGGTACTTGATTTTTTGTCTTGATTTGAATTACGTAATGGGGTCACAGCTGCAAAGGATGGTGTTTGAATTGCTAGAACTTTTACCTGCAGTGAACATGCAACTATAGGTGTGCCATAAAAAATTTTGGAATTTTTGGGGTTCGTTTGGACATTTTTATAAATTAACTTGGTTTTGTAGGCATTTCAGGTGCACAATTCAAATTTGAACTACATGCACATGCTCTAGTGCATATAAATTGGTTGAAAAATCAAATATGTGTCCTTTGATGCATGCTTAGGTCCCATGCAAGAAATGGGAATGAATTTCAAACACCCTGCCACTGTCACTCGGCCGCAAACATTGAGATTCTTGCTTTTTAAATTCTAGTAAATCCAAAACTCGTCCGAAATTCATTAAACTTGGCATACTATCATGGAGCGGCATCAACATGCGATGGTAAATTTTTTGTCCCATTTGGGGCAGGTTTGGGTATAAGCGTCTCACAAACCAGAGCTTATTAGAACAAGCGTGATGGTTTCAGTAGGGAACGTCCCACCATTGGGGACAAAACGATATGCGTTGCCTCTTATTGCTTCCAAAAAAATTATAGTGTCAACATAGAACTACAGGAGTGTTGTGTTTAATTTTGGAATTTTCGGGGTTCGTTTGGACATTTTTATACATTAACTGGGTTTTCTAGGCATTTTATGTGCACAATTCAAATTTGAACTACATGCACATGCTCTAGTGCATATAAATTGGTTAAAAAATCGAATTTGTGTCCTTCGGTGCATGCTTAGGTCCCATGCAAGAAATGGGAATAAATTTCAAACACCCTGCCACCGTCACTTGGCCGCAAACATTGAGATAATTGGTTTTTATATTCTAGTAAATCCAAAACTCGTCCGAAATTCATGAAACTTGGCATGTTATTCTGTCATGCGTTCGGGAACGGGGTTCCAGACTTGCTCGCTGCGCCCGCTGGCGTGGCTCAAGGGTGGCCCAAGACGGCTCAAGACCTCGCGAGGGGCTGAGCCTCATGGGCGGACGACGGAAGCTTCTCAAGCACGGCCTCGTCAGGCTGGCTCGTGAGGAGGCGGAGAGATCAAGGCGGGGTACCTCACGAGGTGCCCATGACGCAAGCCATGACGACCGGGGGCGCCAGCCCGCGCAGTGTCCTCATTTCCTCTTTGGTGCAAAGGAGGCAAGCGCAGGCGAGAGCATCAAGCAAAAGGCAACCATTTCGGTGCAACAAGACCAAGACCATCACAACGGCAGGAAGGAGGTCATCGTGGACCCCAAGCCAAGGCCACCGCCGAGCCTTTGACAAAGCGAGGACCAACTTTAGTCAGGATAAGTGTACTAGATGTTCCCCTTCAAAATGGCCAATTGTTGGCGCCTTTCCCACTCAATATTTGGGAAGCGGCCCAGGGCCTCTGCCTATAAATAGGACTAGCCTCCCACAGGGTAGAGGGATCGGGAATCCAGAAAAGAGCTAGAGGTCAAGCAATCTAGAGAGAGAGAGCGACTGAACTCCCCCTAGCAGTTCATCGCACCGGCCAAGAACAGACCCTAGCGAGGCTGTTCTTCCTTGTATTGTTCATCATCAGCCCCTGAGGCAATCCACCACACCACACACTGGAGTAGGGTATTACACCACAATGGTGGCCCGAACCAGTATAAACCTTGTGTCCCTTGTGTTGCTCTTTGTGTAGTTTAGATCCTTGCAAGGCGACGAGGTGCAGGTAGGTAGGGGGTGAGATCTCCGCGTGCACCTCAGAGTTTGAACCTAGAGGGTCTGCCGGTACCCGAAATCCGACATTTGGCGCGCTAGGTAGGGGTGCACCGGAATCCGTCTTCCGCCGCCCTGTTCTTCGCCGCCCATCGCATCCATGTCAGACGCTTGCCGGGCCCTCAAGATCGAGCACCGGCCGCTTCGCCACCAGCGCCGCCAGACGGCCCCGTCGGCCGGCGTCCGCCCGCCGCCGTTCCCGCCGCCGCCGTCAACGCTGCCACTGCCCGGCGGGAACGAGCAGCAAGCATCGCCCCAAGATCCGTCTGCGAGGCGAGACGGCCGTATCGCTTACTCCTTCGCCGCCTCTATCTGTTTTTTGTCTCAAGCGCTCCAGCTACCATGGAGGCTCGAGCCGCGCCATCGCGCAAACGAGCTCCTGCGCACCGCCTGCCGACGATGTTCACGAGGAGTGGCTCGACCGCTGCCGAAGCTCGTCTCGCGCCGCAGGGGCTCCCGCCGCCCCTTCTCATCAGACACCGCCCGCCTTTGCGCTGGCGATGAAGCTCCGGGGCGCCAGCCACCTCCCCTCAAGAAGGCGCTTGGCCCCAAAGCGCTGTGGCCCCGGGCGGAACCCACTCCATCCGCACCAAAGACAAGAAGAGCAGAGCTGTCAAGAGGTCCCTCGCCCCTAAGAGGCTGCCCGAGTGCTCCCTGCACTGGCACGCCAAGACCCCGGGCTGCTCCCAGCGGCAGCGCATGGGGACCCACAAGACCAAGCCCTTCGTCACCAAAGGACTCTCGTGGCCACTGCAGGCTGCCGCGCCTTCACCGCCGAGCTACGCAGTGTCGCGTGGCCCGACAAGTTCAAGCCAGACCTGCCTCCTCGCTACGACGGCACGGCGGACCTCTGGAGTTCCTCCAGTTTCACGAGCTGGGCATCAAGCTGCCAACGGGACGAAGGTCATGGCGAACTGGTTTCCATGGCGCCAAGACGGTGCCCGCACTGCCTCTGAACCTCGCTCTCGCACGATCTCCTCCTGGGGACGAGATGCGCACACGCCCATCGCCAACTTCCAAGGCACTTCGCGACCGCCTCCCGCCAGGAGAGCGACATGCGCCGATCAAGCAAAGCAGCCGAGAGACCCGCGAAGTACATCCAACGCTTCAACAACGCACGCCTCAAGATTCCTAAGGTGACAGAGGAGGCCATCATCTCAGCCTTCTCCGACGGTGTGCGTGACATCAAGATGAAGGGGAGCTGGCGATGCATGAAGACCGTGCACGCCCTGAGCAGTTCAACTTGGCGCACTGCGCGCCAGGCTGAGGAAGGACGCCTTTCCCTCCTCGAGCTGCCGCTGCAGACCGTAAGAGAAGAAGCCCAAGGTCAAGGACGGAAGCGCAAGGGGCTGCCGTGCTCATGCGTAAACTAGACACCAAGCGAGGCAGGATCAGCCCGAGTCTTCCAAGGGCAGCCGGTATCGTGGTACCACGACCTCCACACCCACAACACCAACGAATGTCAAGAACTCCGAGCCCAGGCGAGAAGGGCGATCGAAGACGCCTGACCGCAGTGATCGAGGCTACGGCCGAGGAGGAGGAAGAAACGCAGGACGCCGGAAGACCGCGAACCTCGCCAAGGGTGGCACGACCGACCGCGAGGACCGGCTGGCATGATCAGCCTCGCGAGGGAGGCCGAGGATCAGCCTCGCGAGGATCGCCTCAAGGCAACGCAGGCCTCCTCCTCCGCCACCGCAGCCAAGGAGAAATGAAGACCATCATCGGGATGAGGGTGTGGGGCTTCCAGGAGCCACGCGAATCGCTTGCATCCCGGGCGGAGCCTGCCCCAGCCTCCCAACAGATCTTCAAGCAGTTCGCCCACAAAGTGAATGCAGTCCTCCCAAGCTCAAGCCACGCCCCTCTGTGGTCAGCGGCGCCATCATGTTCAGCTCAGCAGATCAGCTCAAGTGCTTGGCCACAGCCGGAGTCCTCCCGATGCTTTGTTCCCCAATCATCAAGAACGCAAGTCACCAGACCTCATCGATGGCGGAGCAGGGCTCAATGTCCCGTCCAGAGAGACATTCAACAATCTCCAAGTGTGTTACAATCAGCTTCAGCCAACCAAGCCTTTTCTCCGAGTCACCGATGGCTCCACAGTTCCGATTGGGCAGGTCCGCCTCGTCACCTTCGGGCGCGCGACAACCATCCGACCGAGCTCATGGACTTCGACGCCGCCCACATTCGCCGCCATACAATGCCATCCTCGGGTACCCAGCTCGCAAAATTAATGGCCGTGGATTCATCACGGCTACAACGCCCTCAAGATACCGGAAGCGGCGGAGTCATCACGGTGCCTTGTGAAGAGAGGGACGCAGCAGCTCCCCGGAGCGTGCTTTTCAAGCCGCGCCACTTGAAGACCAGATCGCAGGAGCGGAGGCCCCGAGGCTGCTCCCAAGAAGAAGAAGACATCGCCTCGCCTGCCTCGGGAGGCAGGCCCTCGGGTCCGTGCCTGCTCAGGGGCACCTCCTTCGTCAGATAGGAAGGTGCGCCCGGTGCCCTCCTCGAGCAAGGCTTGGGGCTCTCCGAGGGCCACCGACCTTGCTAAGATCACGAGGGAGGCGCTTGGGCACCACTTGGAGGCGTGTTTCAGCACGCTTCCTCAGAAGGAGCGAGGCAAGGAGTTCCAAACCCTCGTGGAGTTCGCCACCAGATCATTCAGAGCTGCAGGAGTCAAGAGTCATGAGTGGCAGCCGCAGCTTACCTGGCCGTAGCTCCCCATCCAGCGAGGATGGTGGGCGCACAGATGCATCGACATACCAAGGCTCAACCGAGCCGCCTCGTGAGCGCCTGCCCTCGCTGGGCATGCCAGAAGGTCCAGCCCACAGCCACGCTCAGATGCCTTACGGTTTGTCAACGCGGCTGCCACACGCCGCCTCATAGGGAGCATCCCGAGGCTCAAGTGGCCAGTGTTCTCGCAGTCTGGCGGAGCTAGAGATGGTCCGCGAGGAGCCACTAGCGCCACGGAGCCTCCCGAGGCTCCCGGGCCCGGGGCTCGTGGATGATCGGCTTCCAAAGCCCACGACGTCCGCTACTTCAGCATCCCTTCGCCTTCAACGCTATCGTGACATCCTTCGAAGTTTCATTTCACTGGAGCGCCCTGTGGCTGCATCATTCCTGTGCCGTGGGTCCGTCCCGCGCGTGTATCCTTTTGCTTCATGTTCCTAGCTTACTTTATTGGGGGCGCCTCGGTCTGCATCATCCCCAAGCCACTCGGCCAGACCCGCCGCATGTACCCTCTTGCGCTTATTCGGTCGTAGCGCTTGACCTATCATGATTGTTACTTGGTGCCCGTCCACGCACCCTTCTTCCTTCATGTCGGCCGCTTGCACGCTAAAGGGGGGTACCGAGCATCGCGACCATTGGCTCCTACTTGCTCTCCAGCCTCACCCTCCGCCTTGTCCACGCATCGCGACCGGCATACCAACGACGGCCGAGAACCGCCGAGGGCCGGATCCGAGGACGAGAGCGCCGACATCTAACCAAATCTGCAGGAACACATCACAAGTTAAGGCTCAGTGCCAGCGCAACCCGCTTTGAGGTAGGGCCCCGTGAGTCCCGCTACCGCTCACGGGTGCCCAGATACACCTCGCCAGCCCCACTGTGCCAGTGCCACGTGTCGTATGGGGTTGTACACGCCCGGGATCCTCTCTGAGGGGAGCCCTCCCACGCACTGGAAGCACCATGCTCGCCGCTGGCCGACGACATCGCCGAGGAGCGGCTATGCCCGCACACATACGGAAGCGCTTATGTTCGCTGGCTGGTGATAAATAATCGAGGGTGGCCCCGCCAGATCAACCTCGTGGAGCCCAGAGCTCTGTGTCCGGCCTCATCGTAACGCCCCCTGGAGTGCCGCGCGAGGGCTGGGCACGGGCTACGCCTGGTCACGCCAGATGCACGCCACTCCAGCCAGCCCTCGGCCTGGTTCGCAGACGCCCTCCCCGAGCGGAGCCAAGGTACGAAGGCCGCTTGAACGCCAAGGGTGACTCCAGCATCGCGACTCAGAGCCTAATCGGGTCACGAGCCCCAAACCCCTTAGTTTCAAAGGCTAATGGCGGTTGAGGTATGCGCGGGCCGGGCTCAGAGACGGGAATGGTAATTCACCCATACATCTCACCTCCCTACTTGTTGTTCGTGCGCCAAGGGGACTCTCGAGCATCGCGACTCAGAGCCTAACTTGTCACGTAGCCCTCCGTCGGGCGCTCGGGAACGGGGTACCCACACTTGCTCGCTCGCGCCGCAAGGTGGTTTCAAGGGGTGGCCCAAAGATGGGCCATCTTCATCAAGACAAGCTCAAGACCTCGCGAGGGGCTGAGATTCTGGGCGGACGACAGAAGCTTCTCGTGCACGGCCTCGTCAGCTGGCTCGCGAGGAGGCGGAGAGATCAAGGTGGGTACCTCACGAGGTGCCCATGACGCAAGCCATGATTTACTGTGGGCGCCAGGAGGGCGCCAGCCCGCCAGAAGTGTCCTCATTTCCTCTTGGTGCAAAGGAGGCAAGCGCAGCGAGAGCATCAAGCAAAGGCGCACCATTTCGTGCAACAAGACCAAGACCATCACAACGGCAGGAAGGAGGTCATCGTGGAGCCCAAGCCAAGGCCACAGTCCGAGCCTTTGACAAAGCGAGGAACAACTTTAGTCAGATAAGTGTACTAGATGTTCCCTTCAAAATGGCCAATTGTTGGCGCCTTCCCGCCAATATTTGGGAAGAGGCCTAGGCCTCTCGCCTATAAATAGGACTAGCCTCCCATAGGGTAGAGGGATCGAATCCAAGAGAGCTAGAGGTCAAGCAATCTAGAGAGAGAGAGAGCGACCGAACTCCCCTAGCAGTTCGTCAGACCGCCAAGAAATGCACTCGCAAGGTTGTTCTTCCTTGTATTGTTCATCATCAGCCCTCGAGGCAATCCACCACACCACACACCGGAGTAGGGTATTACACCACAATGGTGGCCCAACCAAGATAAACCTTATGTCCCTTGTGTTGTTGTTTGTGTAGTTTAGATCCTTGCGAGGCGATGAGGTGCAGGTAGGTAGGGGTGAGATCTCCACGCACCCCGTAGTTCGAACTCAGAGGGTCTGCCGGAACCCAAAATCGACATTTGGCGCGCTGTAGGTGCACCGGAACTGCCTTCCGCCGCTCGTTCTTCGCCGCCATCGCATCCATGTCGGACGCCGCCGGGCCCACACCGAGCGCCGGCCGCTCGCCGCCAGACGCTTAGATGGCCCCGTCGGCGCCGCTTCGCTGCTCCACGCCGCCGCCGCCAACGCCGCCACAGTTCGGCGGGAATGAGCAGAAGCATCGCCCCAAAGATCCGTCCGGGAGGCGAGACGGCTGCATTACTACTCCTTCGCCGCTTCTGCTGGTTTTCACGCAAGGCTCAAGGCTACCATGGAGGCTCGAGCCGCGCCATCACGGCAAACGAGCCCTACGCCACCGCCTCTTTCAACGACGCTTCACGAGGAGTGGCGCGACTGCTGCCGCCGAAGCTGCCCACGCCGCAGGGGCTCTCGCCATCCTTCTCACTGCCGCGCTCGCCTTTGCGCTGGCGACGAAGCTCGGGCGCCAGCCGCCCCCTCAAGAAGGCGCTTGGCCCCAAGGTGCATGGCCTCGGCGGAACCCACTCCGTCCGGCACCGGCGCAGCAAGAGCAGAGCTGTCAAGAGGTCCTCGCCCAAGAGGCTGCCCGAGTGCTCCTGGACCGCCCGCCACGATCAAGGCCTCGCTCCAAGACGCTAAGACCGCGCTGCTCCCAGCGGCAGCGCATGGGGACCCACAAGACCAAGCTTATTCGCCACCAAAGGCTCTCCTGTACATCGCAGCTGCCGTGTTTTCACCGCCGAAGCCACGCATGGCGTCGCGTGGACCGCAAGTTCAAGCCGACCTGCCTCGCTACGACGGCACGGCCGACCGCGGAGTTCCTCCAGCTCTCACGAGCTGGGCATCGGGCCGCCAACGGGACGAAGGTCATGGCGAACTGGTTTCTATGGCGCCAAAGACGGTGCCCGCACTGCCTCGAACTCGCTCTCGCACGATCTCTTCCTCGACGAGATGCGCACCCGCTTCATCGCCAACTTCCAAGGCACTTCGCGACCGCCTCCCGCCGTGAGCGACATGCACCGCATCGAGCAGCAGCCAGGAGAGACCCTTGCAGATGTACATCCAGCGCTTCAACAACGCACGCCTCAAGATTCCCAAGGTGACCGAGGAGGCCATCATCTCAGCCTTCTCCGACGGTGTGTGTGACGCCAAGATGAAGGAGGAGCTGGCGATGCATGAAGACATGTGCACGCCCTGAGCTGTTCAACTTGGCGACTGCGCGCCAGTGGCTGAGGAAGGACGCCTTTCCCTCCTCGAAGCTGGCAGTTGTAGACCCGTAAGAGAAGAAGCCCAAGGTCAAGGACGGAAGCGCAAGGGGCTGCCGTGCTCATGCGTAACTGCATACCAAGCAAGGCAGGATCAGCCCGAGTCTTCCAAGGGCAGCCGGCACTGCGTGTGTACCACCACCTCCACACCCACAACACCAACGAATGTCCGTAACTCCGAGCCAGGCGAGAGAGAAATCGGTCGACGCCCGACCGCAGTGATCGAGGCTACGACCGAGGAGGAGAAAGAAACGCAGGACGCTGGGAAGACCGCGACTCGCCAAGGGTGGCGCGACCGACTCACGAGGGGCTGGCAGGATCAGCTCGCGAGGGAGGCCGGAGGGATCAGCCTCGCGAGGATTGCCTCAAGGCAACGATGCCTCCTCCTCCGCCACCGCAGCCAAGGAGAAACGAAGACCATCATCGACGAGGGGCTGGGGCTTCAGAGCCGCCAAGCAATCACTTGCATCCTAGGCGGAGCTCAAGCCCCAGCCTCCCAAAGACATCTTCAAGAAGTTCGCCTGAAGTGAATGCAGTCCTTCCCAAGCTCGGGCCACGCGCCTCTCGTGTGGTCAGCGGCGCCATCACGCTCATCTCAGCAGATCAACTCAAGTCGCGCGCCACAGCCGGAGTCCTCCCGATGCTTTGTTCCCCAATCATCAAGAACGTGCAAGTCACCAGACCTCATCGATGGCGGAGCAGGCTCAATGTCCCGTCCGAGAGATATTCAACAATCTCCAAGTGCCTTACAATCAGCTTCAGCCAACCAAGCCTTTCTCCGGAGTCACCGTGGCTCCACAGCCCGATTGGGCAGGTCCGCCTCGTCACCTTCGGGCGCGACAACTACATCACTGCGGTTTCATCGACTTCGACGCCGCCCACATTCGCCGCCATACAATGCCATCCTCGGTACCCAGCTCCGCCAATTCATGGTCGGACTCATCACGGCTATAACGCCCTCAAGATGCCGGAAGCCATGAGTCATCACGGTGCCTTGTGAAGAGAGTGACAGCAGTGCTCCCCGGAGCGTGCTTTTCAAGCGCGCCACTTGAAGACCCAGATCGCAGGAGTGGGAGGCTCCCCGAGGCTGCTCCCAAGAAGAAGAAGACATCTCCTGGCTCGCCCCTCGGGAGACAGGCCCTCGGGTCCGTGCTCATTCAGGGGCACCTCCTTCGTCAGATAGGAAGGCGCGCCTGCGCGCCTCCTCGAGCAAGGCTTGGGGCTCTCTCCCGAGGGCCACCGACCTTGCTAAGATCACAAGGAGGCGCTTGGGCACCACTTGGAGGCATGTTTCAGCACGCTTCCTCAGAAGGAGCGAGGCAAGGAGGGCTAAACCTCAGGAGTTTGCCACCAGATCATTCAGAGCTGAGGAGTCAAGAGTCATGAGTGGCAGCCGCCGCCTCCGCCATAGCTCCCCATCCAGCGAGGATGGTGGGCTGCGGTCTCAGATCGACATACCAGGCTCAACCGAGCCGCCTCAGAGCGCCTGCCCTCGCGTGGGCATGCCAGGAAGGTCCACCCCACAGCCACGCTCGCATGCCTTACGGTTTGTTGAACGCTGCTGCCACACGCCAGCCGCCTCATAGGGAGCATACCGAGGCTCAAGAGGCCAGGCGGCCCGCAGTCTCGGGCGGAGCTAGAGATGGTCCACGAGGAGCCACTAGCGCCTTGAGCCTCCCGAGGCTCCCGGGCCCGGGGCTCGTGGAAGATCGGCTTCCGCAGCCCACGACGTCCGATACTTCAGCATCCCTTCGCCTTCAACGCTATCGTGACATCCTTCGAAGTTTCATTTTCAGCCGAGCGCCTGTGGCTGCATCATTCCTGTGCCGTGGGTCCGCCCGCGCGGTATCCCTTTGCTTCATGTTCCTAGCTTACTTTATTGGGGCGCCGGCTGCATCATCCCCAAGCCACCGGCCGCACCCAAGGGCGCCGCTTTGACCCATCATGGTTGTTATTTGCGCCCGCCCACGGCACCCTTCTTCCTTCATGTCGGCCGCTTGCACGCTAAAGGGGGTACCGAGCCTCATGACTCATGGGCTCCCACCGCTCTCCAGCCCTCACCTCCGGCCTTGTCCACGGATCACGACCGGCATACCAACGACGGCCGAGACCCGCCGAGGGCCGGACCCGAGGACGAGAGCGCCGACATCTAACCAAATCTGCAGGAACACGCCACAAGTTAAGGTTTAGTGCCAGCGCAACCCGCTTTGAGGTAGGGCCTCGTGAGTCCCTGCTGGCTCACGGGTGCCCAGATACACCTCGTCAGCCCTACCGTGCAGCCACGTGTCGTGGTGGGGTTGTACACGCCTGGCTCCTCCCCGAGGGGAGGCCCTCCGACGCACCAAAGGAAGCACCATGCTCGCGCTGGCTGATGACACCGCCGAGGAGCGGCTATGCTCAGACACATACGGAAGCGCTTTGTCTCCACACTGGCGATAAACAACCGAGGGTGGCCCCAGCCAGATCAACCTCGTGGAGCCCAGAGCTCTGTGTCCGGCTCATCGTAACGCCCCTCGGGAGTGTCGAGGCAGGGGCTGGGCATGGGGCTACGCCTGGTCACGCCTAGACGACGCCACTCCAGCCAGGCCCCTCGGCCTGGTTCGCTGCACGTCCCTCCCCGAGCGGAGCCAAGGTAAGAAGGCCGCTTGAACGTTAAGGGGACTCTCGAGCATCGCGACTCAGAGCCTAATCGGTGACGAGCCCCTCACCCCATAGTTCCAAAAGGCTAACGGCGGTTGAGGTATGCGCGGGCCGGGCTCGCAGACGAGAATGGTAAATTCACCCATACATCTCACCTCCCTACTTGTTGTTCATGCGCCAAGGGGACTCCTCGAGCATCGCGACTCAGAGCCTAACTTTTCACGTAGCCCCTCCGTCGGCTGCTCGGGAACGGGGTACCAGATTTTCTCGCTCATGCCCGCGGGCGTGGTTTCACGGGTGGCCCAAGACGCCCATCTTCATCAAGACAAGCTCAAGACCTCGCGAGGGGCTGAGATTGCTGGGCGGACGACAGCAGCTTCTCAGCACGGCCTCATCAGCCTGGCTCATGAGGAGGTGGAGAGATCAAGGCGGGTACCTCATGATGTGCCCATGACGCAAGCCATGACGATCGGGGCGCCAGAGGGTGCCAGCCCCAGAGTGTCCCCATTTCCTCTTTGGTGCAAAGGAGGCAAGCGCAGCGAGAGCATCAAGCAAAGGCTACCATTTCGTGCAACAAGACCAAGACCATCACAACGGCAGGAAGGAGGTCATCGTGGAGCCCAAGCCAAGGCCACTGCCGAGCCTTTGACAAAGCGAGGACCAACTTTAGTCAGATAAGTGTACTAGATGTTTCCTTCAAATGGCCAATTGTTGGTGCCCTTCCCGCCAATATTTGGGAAGAGGCCAGGCCTCTCGCCTATAAATAGGACTAGCCTCCCACAGGTAGAGGGATCGAATCCGCAACAGAGCTAGAGGTCAAGCAATCTAGAGAGAGAGAGAGCGCCTCAACTCCCCTAGCAGTTCGTCAGACTGCCAAGAATGCACTCGCGAGGCTGTTCTTCCTTGTATTGTTCATCATCAGCCCCGAGGCAATCCACCACACCACACACCGGAGTAGGGTATTACACCACAATGGTGGCCCGAACTAGTATAAACCTTGTGTCCCTTGTGTTGCTCTTTTGTGTAGTTTAGATCCTTGCGAGGCGACGAGGTGCGTAGGTAGGGGTGAGATCTCCGCTGCACCCCAGTAGTTCGAACTCAGAGGGTCTGCCGAACCCGAACCGACATTTGGCGCGCTGTAGGGGTGCACCGAATCCGCCTTTTCGCCGCTTTGTTCTTCGCCACCCATCGTGATCCATGTCGGACGCCGCCGGGCCTGCGCCAAGCACCGGGCCGCTTCGCCACCACTGCCGCCCAGACGGCCTCGCCGGGCGGCCGCTTCGCCATTCTCGCCGCCGCCGCTAACGCCGCCATCGTTCCGGCGGGAACGAGCAGCAAGGATCGCTCAAAGATCCGTCTGTGAGGCGAGACGGCCGCATCGCCACTCCTTCGCCGCCCCAGCTGGTTTTTCGTCTCGCAAGGCCCGCTACCATGGAGGCTCGAGCCGCCGCCATCGCGCAAATGAGCTCCTACGCTACCACCCTGTCAACGACGCTTCACGAGGAGTGGCTCGCCCGGCCGCAGGGCCTCCCCGCCGCCCTTCTCATCGCATCGCGCCTGCCTTGCGCTGGGCGATGAAGTTCCGTGGGTTTCTCGCCGCCCCTCAAGAAGGCACCTTGGCCCTAAGGCGCGGGCCCTTGGGCGGAACCCACTCCGTCCGCACCAGCGCAGCAAGAGCAGAGCTGTCAAGATGTCCTCGCCCCAAGAGGCTGCCCGAGTGCTCCTCGCACCGCCCGCCATGACCAAGGCCTCGCTCCCAAGACGCTAATACCCCACGCTGCTCCCAGCGGCAGCGCATGGGGACCCACAAGACCAAGCCCTTCGTCACCAAAGGCCTCCTGTGGCCATCTGCAGGTTGTTGCGCTTTCACCGCCGAAGCACACGCAGGTCGCGTGGCCCGGCAAGTTCAAGCCGACCTGCCTCGCCACGACGCGACGGCACGGCCGACCTCGGAGTTCCTCCAGCTCTCACGAGCTAGGCATCAAGCCGCCAACGGAACGAAGGTCATGGCGAACTGGTTTCCATGGCGCCAAAGACGGTGCCCGCACCTTGCTCCTGAACCTGGCTCCTGGCACGATCTCCTCCTAGGACGAGATGCGCACCCACTTCATCGCCAACTTCCAAGGCACTCGCGGCCGGCCTCCTGCCGTGAGCGACATGCGCCACATCGAGCAGCAGCCAGGAGAGACCCTACAGATGTACATCCAGCGCTTCAACAACGCACGCCTCAAGATTCCCAAGGTGACCGAGGAGGCCATCATCTCAGCCTTTGTCCGACGGGTGCGGACGCCCAGATGAAGGAGGAGCTGGCGATGCATGAAGACCGTGCACGCCCTGAGCTATTCAGATGATACTGGCGCGCCAGGTCGAGGAAGGACGCTTTCCTCCTCGAAGCTGCCGCCGCGCACTGTAATAGAAGAAGCCCAAGGTCAAGGACGTGAAACGTAATGGGGCTGCCGTGCTTGCTGCAGAACCAGACACCAAGCAAGGCAGGGATCAGCCTGAGTTTTTCAAGGGTATCCGGTACTGCATGTACCACGACCTCCACACCCACAACACCAACGAATGTCAAGAACTCCGAGCCGTGTGAGAAGGGAGAATCGGTCGACGCCCCGACCGCAGTGATCGAGGCTACGGCCGAGGAGGAGGAAGAAACGCAGGACGCTGGGAAGACCACGACCCTCGCCAAGGGTGTCGCGACCGACCTCGCGAGGACCGCTGGCAGGATCAGCCTCACGAGGGAGGCTGGAGGGATCATCCTCAAGAGGATCGCCCTCAAGGCAACGCAGGCCTCCCTCCTCTGCCACTGCAGCCAAGGAGAAACGAAGACCATCATCGACGAGGGGCTGGGGCTTCTGTGAGCCGAGCGCAATCGCTTGCATCCCGGGCGGAGCTCAAGCCCCAGCCTCCCAACAAGATCTTCAAGCAGTTAACCCGCAAGTGAATGCAGTCCTCCCTAAGCTCGGCCACGCGCCCTCAGTGGTCAGCGCGGCGCCATCACGCTCAGCTCAGCAGATCAGCTCAAGCGCGCGCCACAACCGAGTCCTCCCTATGCTTTGTTCCCCAATCATCAGAATATGCAAGTCACCAGACCTCATCGATGGCGGAGCAGGCTCAATGTCCCGTCCAGAGATATTCAACAATCTCCAAGTGCCTTATAATCCGCTTCACCAACCAAGTTTTCTCCGAGTCACCGATGGCTCCACAGCCCGATTGGGCAGGTCCGCCTCGTCACCTTCGGGCGCGACAACTACCAAGACCGAGCTCATCGACTTCGACGCCGCCCACATTCGCTTCGCCATACAATGCCATCCCTGCACCCAACTCGCTGAATTCATGGCCGTGACTCATCACGGCTACAACGCCCTCAAGATACCGGAAGCGCGGAGTCATCACGGTGCCTTGTGAAGAGAGGGACGCAGCAGGCTCCCCGGAGCGTGCTTTTCAAGCCCGCCACTTGAAGACCCAGATCGCAGGAGCGGAGGCTCCCCGAGGCTGCTCCCAAGAAGAAGAAGACATCACCTGCCCGCCTCGGGAGGCAGGCCCTCGGGTCCGCTACTGCTCAGGGGCACCTCCTTCGCTGTATAGGAAGGCGCGCCTGACGCCTCCTCAAGAAAGGCTCGGGGCTCTCTCCCGAGGGCCGACGACCTTGCTAAGATCACGAGGGAGGCTCTGGGCACCACTTGAAGGCGTGTCTCAAAGCATGTTTCCTCAGAAGGAGCTAGGCAAGGAGGGCCAAACCTCGGAGTTCAAGTAGCCGATCATTCAGAGCTACAAGAGTCAAGAGTCATGAGTGGCAGCCGCCACTCCGGCCAGAGCTCCCCATCCAGCGACGATGGTGGGCTGCGATCTCAGATCGACATACCAGGCCCAACCGAGCCGCCTCAGAGTGCCTCGCCCTCGCAAGGTGGGCGCAGAAGGTCCACCCCACAGCCACGCTCAGATGCCTTACGGTTTTTGAACGCGCCGCCACACGCCAAGACCTCATAGGGAGCATCCTGAGCCTCAAGAGGCCAGCGCTCCAGTCCCGGCAGAGCTGGAGATGGTCCATGAGGAGCCACTAGCGCCCGAGCCTCCCGAGGCCCCGGCCTGGGGCTCGTGGAAGATCTGCTTGTGCAACCCACGACGTCCGCTACTTCAAAGATCCTTCGCCTTCAATGTTATCAGTGACATCCTTAGAGTTTCATTTTCAGCTAGGAGCGCCTGCAAGGGCTGCATCATTCCTGTGTCGCTGGGTCCGCCCCTCGCGCGGTATCCTTTGCTTCATGTTCCTAGCTTACATTATTGGGGCGCCGAGCTGCATCATCCCCAAGCCACTCGGGCTGCACTCCAGCTGCATGTACCCTCTTGGCGCTTATTCGGCCAGCGCTTGACCCATCATGATTGTTATTTGCGCCCGTCCACGCACCCCTTCTTCCTTCATGTCGGCCGCTTGCACGCTAAAGGGGGGTACCGAGCATCGCGACCATGGGCTCCCACCGCTCTCCAGCCCTCACCCTCCGCCTTGTCCACGGCATCGCGACCGGCATACCAGCGACGGCTGAGACCCGCTCGAGGGCCGGGACCCGATAGCGTAGAGCATCGACATCTAACCAAATCTGCAGGAACACATCACAAGTTAAGGCCTAGTGCCAGGCGCAACCCGCCTTGAGGTACGGCCCCGTGAGTCCCGCGCTGGCTCACGGGTGCCTAGATACACCTCGTCAGGCCCTACCATGCCAGCCACGTGTTAGGGCAGGGCTGTACATGCCCCGGGGGCTCCTCCCGGAGGGGAGCCCCCACCCATGCACCAGTGGAAGCACCATGCTCCGCGCTGGCTGACGACACCGCCGAGGAGTGGCTATGCAGTACACATACGGAAGCGCTTATGTCTGCGGCTGGTGATAAATAATCGAGGGTGGCCCCGCCGATCAACCTCGTGGAGCCCAGAGCCTGTCCGCCTCATTGTAATGCCTCCTCGAGTTCCGCGAGGGGCTGGGCACGGGCTACGCCTGGTCACGCCTGATGCACGCCACTCCAGCCAGCCCTCGGCCTGGTTCGCACAGACGCCCCTCCCCGAGCGGAGCCAAGGTACGAAGGCCTTTGAACGTTAAGGGGACTCTCGAGCATCGCGACTCAGAGCCTAACTGGTCACGTAGCCCTCACCCCTTAGTTTCGAAGGCTAACAAATGTTGAGGTATGCGCGGGCCGGGCTCGCAGACGAGAATGTTAAATTCACCCATACATCTCACCTCCCTACTTGTTGTTCAGGCGCTAAGGGGACTCTCGAGCATCGCGACTCAGAGCCTAACTTTTCACGCAGCCCTCACCCCTTGGTCCCGCCCCTGGTTTCGTCAAGCTAGCGGCGGCCGAGGAGCAAGGCAATGGCTCGCCGGGCGAGAACATAAGCAAGTAGGAAGGAAAAGCGCAAATCTCAAGGAATTCAAAAGCAAATATTACAGTCCATAACTATTTTCACAACGCCAAACGCAGTTTAAATGCTCCACGAGGCATGATGCATGTTGCAGAGCTGAAAGGTGACAGAGCCACAAAGGAGTCACTTGTTGGCAGCACTGCCGCCTGGCGGTGGAGCTGCGCCGGGCGGGTTCGCTTCGTGAAGCCTCGTGGATCGGCAACGCCTTGCTTCGCTTGCGCTGAAGGCCCGAACTCGCCAGCAGAGCCTCCGCCGACCTTCACGGCCTCAAAGAGCGGCAGCGAAAGCTCGCTCGCCACGGGCTCCAAAGAAGTTGTCGAGGTCGACGCCGTGTCGCCAAGGTAGATGTGGGTAAGGACGCGCGCCAGCGCTGCAGAAGGTAGGACACGCGCCTCGACCTCAGCCGTGGGGCCAAGGCCAAGGGTGACATCTTCAAGGGCGCGGACTAGGAAGGGAAGCAACTTGGCAGGCTGCCCTCGGCGCCGCCAACGGCTTTCCAGCCGCCATCGTAAAGCGATTCTCAAGAAGAAGGCGAGCAGCCTTCGCCCAGCTGGAAGGCCACGCTGTCCTCGGCGAGACCCGCGCTTTGTCGTCCAGCTCGATCCTCTTTGCCTCCAACTCCTGCTCCAGCAAGACCTAAACGGTCACGGCCGGTCACGCTTGGCATCCCGGTCCTGGCGGTCGCCTCACGAGCTTTCATGTCTTCCTCCTTCTTGGCGGACGCTGGCCTCCTTGGCAAGTTGGTCGACAGCCCCGCAGCTCGCTTCTCCAATACTTTGCAGCGACTCGACATCGGCTACCTCCCCAAGGCAGCGCCGCGAGCTGCCTTTGCCCCAAGGACAGCCTGCTTCTCCTCGTCGCAGCTGTCGCGCCTCGAACCAGCCGCCGAATCGAAGCATTAGAGCTAACCCAGCAGGAGGCCAGATCCAAGCGTCCGCCACCAAGTGAGGGTCGGCGCCAAGATCTTTTGCTGCAGCCGGGTCCAGCCAGCAAAGAAGACAATCCAGACAAGATAAGGAGTCGGAGAGTCGCAGCTGGCGGAGTAGGAGGAGAGGACGCAGCAGAATCACAAAGATCATGAGACGGACCTTCGCGCCCGGACGATCAAGGGCAAAGGGCATCGTGCAAGGATACCTCGAGTCGCTAATATGGGGCTGAGCTCGCTTCAGCCTAGCTCCGCTTAGGGCTCATGAGGATGACCGGCAGAGAGGCCCGTGTTTTGTCGCCGCTTTTTCATGGACGGAGGCGCTGCCCCTGGACGAAGCCTCAGAGCTCCTTCAGCTTTCAGCCAGCAGCGCCAAACTTAGCCAAGGAATACAGATATCAAGCCCCAATGACAAAGCAATGAATGAAACAAGAATCTAGCACTTACTAGTCATCGTCAGGCTCGAGCAACCTCCGATCGAACTTGAAGCCCGAGAGCCGGCTGCAGGATTAGCCTCAAGTGGCTCGGGAGCAGGAGGCGCGGCTCACAGATCGCCTTGAGCCGGGCAGACTGCTGGGACCAGCCCCTGCCCCATCCTTCTTCGGGATCAGGGGCAGCTCGCCGCCTGGCCATCGCCATCCTCATCGCTGTCCCAAGAGGCGGAGAGCATGGGACCTGCACCGGGAGGGGCGCCTCGACCCCGCCGGTCTCCTCGAGTCGGGCCCCTCCCCGCCTCCTTTCTTCCTCCCTCCGCTGGAGTCGCTGGAGGACACGCTCACTGCCGCCAGGCCGGGTCCTCGGAACCTCTCATGGGCACAGCCCGCCCCCGCTGAAAGGGCATGGAGTCCACCACCTGCTCCCAATCATCTCAAGGAACAGGGTACAGGAACGCCTCCAGCCTCACCATGTCTCCCGACCAAAGATTGAGGAGCGCGCCAGATCTTTGTCGCCAAGACTATGGTTTCGGGCGAGGCCTCCACAATGAAGCGTAGCATCGACGGCGGGCCACCCAAGGCTACAGAACTCCTCAGAGCGACGCCTGGTCAGCTTCGCCATCGCCATGTTTCCCGCCACAGTCCGCTCATGTTCTCCAAGATCAAGCTTCTGCTGGGATCCACGAAGTTCCAAGGCGAGACCAATCATCGATGGGCGGCTGCCTGCGGGCGAATCAGCCGAGGATGGATGCGCCCAACATCTACCATGACCCACTTGCTCCTGAAGCCTTCAATCCTCTTCCCGGGCTTCGAGATGGTGTTGGAGCTGCCGTACGCGACAAAGCCCGCACACGCGGTGATGGGGCCGCGAGAGGCCCGGAGGTAGAAGTAGTGGCGCAACAAAGCCACTGAGGGCTACACCCCGACATGAGCCTCACAATAGTAGGCGAAGATCGCCAGGAGAAGAACAGAGTTGGGGTGGAGGTGTAGAGCTTGTAGTTTGTAATGGCGGAGGACAGAAAAGAAGAACTCAGAAAAGGGAGGCACCAGACCGGCAGCAATGGCGCTCACGAAGAGCGGATAGAAGGTGCTTCCTTGGTCCTCAGGAAGGGCGGAGCCAGCCCTGAGCACCGCTGCCCCATCGTTGCCTTGCGCCGCCACCATCCGGCGCGCTCGGGCAAGGCTCTTCTCCGACACATTAGGGGAGTCCAAAGTAGGCGATTACCAAGCTCCGGCTGGGGTCTGGCGAGGCGCCATATCTCGCTAGGGCACGTGGTCGAAGTAGATCTAGAGATTTCGGAAGCAGGAAGGATAGGCGCAAGAAAGGGGATCTGGGCAATGACTGGAGAAGGCAAAGGAGGTAAATCCTAGACGGGTGCCGCTCTTTTGTCGATTCACGCAGTTGCCAAGGCGTTGTGGGGAAGCAGAGATGCCCATGTCCAATCAACCGCCACGCTGGCACCCAAGGTCGCAGAGCTGTTAGGGGCTCAAGGGCGTCAGACTTGCCCTTCGCTTCTCCGTCAGCCAAGTCCAGCGCGCTTTGGGCCCGGGCTACTGCCGGTGTTCGAAACGGGGTACTTAGACTTGCTCGCCCACGGCCCGCGGGCGTGGTTTCAAGGGGTGGCCCAAGACGCCCATCTTCATCAACACAAGCTCAAGACCTCGCGAGGGGCCAGATTGCTGGGCGGACGATGTGAAGCTTCCTAAGGCACGACTGCCAGCCGGCTCGCGAGGAGGCGGAGAGATCAAGGCGGGTACTCACGAGGTGCCCATGACGCAAGCCATGACGACGGGGCACCAGAGGGCGCCAGCCGCCAGCAGTGTCCCTCATTTCCTCTTGGTGCAAAGGAGGCAAGCGCAGCGAGAGCATCAAGCAAAGGCAACCATTTCGTGCAACAAGACCAAGACCATCACAACGGCAGGAAGGAGGTCATCGTGGAGCCCAAGCCAAGGCCACCGCCAGAGCCTTTGACAAAGCGAGGACCAACTTTAGTCAGATAAGTGTACTAGATGTTCCCTTCAAAATGGCCAATTGTTGGCGCCTTTCCCACTAATATTTGGGAAGAGGCCCAGGGCCTCTGCCTATAAATAGGACTAGCCTCCCACAGGGTAGAGGGATCGGGAATCCAAAACAGAGCTAGAGGTCAAGCAATCTAGAGAGAGAGAGAGAGCGACCGAACTCCCCCTAGCAGTTCGTCAGACCGCCAAGAATGCACTCGCGAGGCTATTCTTCCTTGTATTGTTAATCATCAACCCCTGAGGCAATCCACCACACCACACACTGGAGTAGGGTATTACACCGTAATGGTGGCCCAACCAAGATAAACCTTGTGTCCCTTGTGTTGCTTTTTGTGTAGTTTAGATCCTTGCAAGGCGACGAGGTGCAGGTAGGTAGGGGTGAGATCTCCGGCACCCCTGTAGTTCGAACTCTAGAGGGTCCGCTGAACCCGAATCGACACCTCACCCCTTGGTCCTGCCCCGGTTTTCGTCGAAGCTAGCGGCGGCCGAGAGAGCAAGGGGCCGGCTCACGGCGAGAACATAAGCAAGTAGGAAGGAAAAGCGCAAATCTCAAGGAATTCAAAAGCAAATATTACAGTCCATAACTGTTTTCACAACGCCAAACGCAGTTTAAACGCCCACGAGGCATGATGCATGTTGCAGAGCTGAAAGCAGTGACAGAGCCACAAAGGAGTCACTTGTTGGCAGCACCGCCGCTGGCGGCGAGCTGCGCTGGCGGGTTCGCCTTTGTGAAGCCTCGAATCGGCAGCGCCGCTCGCTTGGTGTCAAGGCCCGAACTCGCCAGCAGAGCCTCCGCCGACCCTTCACGGCCAAGAAGCGGCAGCGACAAGCTCGCTGGCCACGGGCTCCAAAGAAGTCGTCGAGGTCGACGCCGGGTCGCCAAGGTAGACGTGGGTAAGGACGCACGGGCCGCAGAAGACAGATATGCATCTCGCCTCACCGTGGGGCCAAGGTCAAGGGTGACATCTTCAAGGGCGCGACCAGGAAGGGAAGTAGTCGGGCAGGGCCGCCCTCGGCGCCGCTGGCTTTTGTGCCGCTGTCGAAGCGACCTCAAGAAGGTGCGAAGTCGCCTCAGCCTGGCTGAAGGCCACGCTGTCCTCGGCGAGGACCCGCGCTTGCCGCCCAGCTCGATCCTCTTCCTCCAACTCCTGCCCAGCAAGCACCTAAGCGCCATGGCGCCGGTCAAGCTTGGCATCCCGGTCCTTGGCGGTCGCCTCACGAAGCTTTCATGTCTTCCTCCTTCTTCATGGAGGCGGCCTCCTTGGCAAGTTGGTCACAGAGGCCCTGCAGCTCGCTTTCTCCAAATACTTTGCAGCGACCTTGGGCATCGGCTACCTCCCCTAAGGCGGCGCCATGAGCTGCCTTGCCCCAAGGATCTACATGTTTCTCCTCATCGCAAGCCATCGCGCCTGAACCAGCCGCCGAATCAAGCATCGAGCGAACCCACCGAGGCCAGATCCAAGCCGTCCGCCACCAAGCAAGGGTCGGCGCCGTAAGATCTTTGCCACAGCTGGTCCAGCTTCAGCAACAAAGATGATCCAGATAGTAGAAGGAGTCGGAGAGACAACAGTTGGAGTAGGAGGAGAGGACGGCAACAGAATCACAGATCATGAGACGGACCTTCTACGCCCGACGATCAAGGGCAAAGGGCATCGTGCAAGAATACCGGAGTCGCTAATATGGGGGCTGAGTCGCCTGCCTAGCTCCGCCAGCCTCGCAAGGATGACCGGCAGGAGAGGCCCGTGTCTTGCCGCGCTTTCTTTTCACGGACGGAGGCGCTGTTCTGACGAAGCCTCAGAGCTCCCTTCAGCTTCTTCACCACAGCGCCATTTCAGCCAAGGAATACAGATATCAAGCCCCAGCGACAAAGCAAGGAATAAAACAAGAATCTAGCACTTATCGGTCATCGTCAGGCTCCAAAGAACCTCCGCCGAACTTGAAGCCCGAGAGCCGGTTGCAGGATCAGCCTCAAGAGGCTCGGAGTAGGAGGCGCGGCTCGCAGATCGCCTCGAGCCGGGCAGACCTGCTGGGACCAGCCCCTGGCCCCGCCCTCCTTCGGGATCAGGGGCAAGCTCGCCACCCCGCCATCGCCATCCTCATCATCGTCCGCAAGAGGCGGAGAGCGCGGACCTGCGCGGGAAGGGCGCCTCGACTCTGCCGGCCGCCTCGAGTCGGGCCCTCTCCCCGCCTTTTTTCTTCTTCCTCTCCGCTGGAGTCACCGAGGACACGCTCACTATCGCCAGGCCGCTGGTCCTCGAGAACCTCCGCGGGCATGTGCCCATCCCCGCTGAAAGCGGCATGGATTCCACCACCTGCTCCCAATCATCTCAAGGAACAGGGTACACGAGCGCCTCTAGCCTCGCCACGCCTCCCGACCAAAGATTGAGGACCGCGGCAGATCTTCGCCGGCCAAGACTACGGGCTCGGTGAGGCCTCCACAATGAAGCGAGAATCGACGAAGCGGGCCACCCGTGCTCCAGAACTCCTCAGAGCGACGCCTGTCAGCTTCGCTTGCCGCCATGTTTCCCGCCACAGTCTGCGCTCATCTTCAGAGAATCAAGCCAAGCTGGGATCCACGAAGTTCCAAGGGACCGGGCTGCCGATGGGCGGGCTGCTCCATGGGAAAAATCAGCCGAGGATGGATGCGTGCAGCATCTACCATGACCCACTTGCTCCTGAACCTTCAATCCTCTTCCCGGGCTTTGAGATGGTGTTGGAGCTGCCGTACGTGACAAAGCTCGCGCACGCGTGATGGGGCCGTGAGAGGCCGGGAGGTAGAAGTAGTGGCGCAGCAAGGCCACTGAGGGCTGCACCCCGACATGAGCCTCACAATAGTAGGCGAAGATCGCCAGGAGAAGAACAGAGTTGGGGTGGAGGTGCAGAGCTTGCAGTTTGTAATGACGGAGGACAGAAAAGAAGAACTCATAAAATGGAGGCACCAAACCAGCAGCAATGGCGCTCACGAAGAGCGGATAGAAGGTGCTTCCTTGGTCCTCGGGAAGGGTGGAGCCAGCCCTGAGCACCGCTGCTCTGCTGTTGTTTTGCGCCGCCACCATCCCGCGCGCTTGGGCAAGGCTCTTCTCCGACACGTTAGGGGAGTCCAAAGCAAAGTGGTACCAAGCTCCGACTGGGTCCGGCGAGGTGCCATATCTCGCTAGGGCATGAGGTCAAGTAGATCCGAGATTTCGGAAGGTGAAGGATAGGCGCAAGAAAGGGATCCGGAAATGACCGAGAAGGCAAAGGAGGTAAAGCCTAGACGGTGCCGCTTTTGTCGATTCGCAGCTTCTAAGGCGCTGGGGGAGCAGACGCCTATGTCCAATCAACCGCCACCGGGCGCCTAAGGCCACAGTGTTAGGGTCACGCTGGCGCTCAGACTTGCCCCTTAGCTTCTCCGCCAGCCTAAGTCCAGCGCGCTTTGGGCTGGGGCTACTGCCGGCATGCTTCGGGAACGGGGTACCCAGACTTGCTCGCTCATGCCTGCAGCGTGGTTTCAAGGGGTGGCCCAAAGACGCCCATCTTCATCAAGACAAGCTCAAGACCTCGCGAGGGGCCAAGCCTCGTGGGGCGGACGACGTGAAGCTTCCTTAGGCACGGCCTCGTTAGGCTGGCTCGCGAGAAGGCGGAGAGATCAAGGCGGGGTACCTCACGAGGTGCCCTTGACGCAAGCCATGACGACCGGGGGCAACAGAGGGCCCAGCCCGCAAGCAGGTCCTCATTTCCTCTTTGGTGCAAAGGAGGCAAGCGCAGCAGAGCATCAAGCAAAGGCAACCATTTCGTGCAACAAGACCAAGACCATCACAACGGCAGGAAGGAGGTCATCGTGGAGCCCAAGCCAAGGCCACTGCCGAGCCTTTGACAAAGCGAGGACCAACTTTAGTCGATAAGTGTACTAGATGTTCCCTTCAAATGGCCAATTGTTGGCGCCTTTCCCGCTCAATATTTGGGAAGAGGCCTGTGGCCTCGCCTATAAATAGGACTAGCCTCCCACAGGTAGAGGGATCGAATCCGAATAGAGCTAGAGGTCAAGCAATCTAGAGAGAGAGAGAGAGCGACCGAACTCCCCTAGCAGTTCGTCAGACTGCCACTTAATGCACTCGCGAGGCTGTTCTTCCTTGTATTGTTCATCATCAGCCCCTGAGGCAATCCACCACACCACACGCTGGAGTAGGGTATTACACCACAATGGTGGCCCGAACCAGTATAAACCTTGTGTCCCTTGTGTTGCTCTTTGTGTAGTTTAGATCCTTGCGAGGCGACAAGGTGCAGGTAGGTAGGGGGTGAGATCTCCACGTGCACCCTAGATTTCGAACCTAGAGGATCCGCCGGAACCCGAAATCCGACACTATCATGGAGCGGCATCAACATGCCATGGTAAAAATTTTGTCCCATTTGGGGCAGGTTTGGGTATAAGCGTCTCACAAACCAGAGCTTCTTAGAACAAGCGTGATGGTTTCGGTAGGGAACGTGCCACCTTTGGGGACGAAACGATATCCGTTGCCTCTTATTGCTTCCAAAAAAATTCTAGTGTCAACATAGAACAACAGGAGTGTTGTGTTTAATTTTGGAATTTTCGGGGTTCGTTTGGACATTTTTATACATTAACTGGGTTTTCTAGGCATTTTATGTGCACAATTCAAATTGGAACTACATGCACATGCTCCAGTGCATATAAATTGGTTAAAAAATCAAATCTGTGTCCTTCGGTGCATGCTTAGGTCCCATGCAAGAAATGGGAATAAATTTCAAACACCCTGCCACCCTCACTTGGCCGCAAACATTGAGATACTTGGTTTTTATATTCTAGTAAATCCAAAACTCGTCTGAAATTCATGAAACTTGGCATGCTATCATGGAGCGGCATCAACATGCCATGGTAAAAAAATTGTCCCATTTGGGGCAGGTTTGGGTATAAGCGTCTCACAAACCAAAGCTTCTCGGAACAAGCGTGATGGTTTCGGTAGGGAGCATGCCACCTTTGGGGACGAAACAATATTCGTTGCCTCTTATTGCTTTCAAAAAATTTCTAGTGTCAACATAGAACAACAGGAATGTTGTGTTTAATTTTTGAATTTTTCGGGGTTCATTGGGACATTTTTATACATTAACTTGGTTTTGTAGGCATTTCAGGTGCATAATTCAAATTTGAACTACATGCACAAGCTCTAGTGCATATAAACTGGTTGACAAATCAAATATGTGTCCTTGGTTGCATGCTTTGGTCCCATGCAAGAAATGGGAATGAATTTCAAACACCCTGCCACCGTCACTTGGCTGCAAATATTGAGATACATGGTTTTTAAATTCTAGTAAATCCAAAACTCGTCTAAAATTCAAGAAACTTGGCATGCTATCATGGAGCGGCATCAACATGCCGTGGTTAAAAAATTGTCCATTTGGGGCAGGTTTGGGTATAAGCGTCTCACAAACCAGAGCTTCTCACAATAAGCGTGATGGTTTCGGTAGGGAACGTGCCACCTTTGAGGACAAAACGATATATGTTGCCTCTTATTGCTTTCAAAAAATTTCTAGTGTCAACATAGAACAACAGGAGTGTTGTGTTTAATTTTTGAATTTTTCGGGGTTCGTTTGGACATTTTTATACATTAACTTGGTTTTGTAGGCATTTCAGGTGCATAATTCAAATTTGAACTACATGCACATGCTCAAGTGCATATAAACTGGTTGGAAAATCAAATATGTGTCCTTGGTTCGATGCTTAGGTCCCATGCAAGAAATGGGAATGAATTTCAAACACCCTGCCACCGTCACTCGGCCGCAAACATTGAGATACCTGGTTTTTAAATTCTAGTAAATCCAAAACTCATCTGAAATTCGTGAAACTTTGCATGCTATCATGGAGCGTCATCAACATGCCATGGTAAAATTTTTGTCCCATTTGGGGCAGGTTTGGGTATAAGCGTCTCACAAACCAGAGCTTCTTACGACAAGCGTGATGGTTTCAGTAGGGAACGTGCCACCTTTGGGGACGAAACGATATCCCGTGCCTCTTATTGCTTTGAAACTTTTTGTAGTGTCAACATAGAATAACAGGAGTGTTGTGTTTAATTTTGGAATTTTTTGGGGTTTGTTTGGACATTTTTATACATTAACTTGGTTTTGTAGGCATTTCAGGTGCATAATTAAAATTTGAACTACATGCACATGCTCTAGTGCATATAAATTGGTTAAAAAATCAAATCTGTGTCCTTGGTTGCATGCTTAGGTCCCATGCAAGAAATGGGAATGAATTTCAAACACCCTGTCACCGTCACTCGGCAGCAAATATTGAGATACTTGGTTTTTAAATTCTAGTAAGTCCAAAACTCGTCTGAAATTCATGAAACTTGGCATGCTACCATGGAGCGGCATCAACATGTCGTGGTTAAATTTTTGTCCCATTTGGGGCAGGTTTGGCTATAAGCGTCTCACAAACCAGAGCTTCTCACAACAAGCGTGATGGTTTCGGTAGGGAACGTGCCACCTTTGGGGACGAAACGATATCCATTGCCTCTTATTGCTTTCAAAAAATTTCTAGTATCAACATAGAACAACATGAGTGTTTTGTTTAATTTTGGAATTTTTCGGGGTTCGTTTGGACATTTTTATACATTAACTGGGTTTTCTAGGCATTTTATGTGCCTAATTAAAATATGAACTACATGCACATGCTCCAGTGCATATAAATTGTGTGCGTTCTGTTAACCATTCACGTGACGCCACGCCTCACTCTTTTAATGGCTAGGAGGTGTCATGCGGACAGGTGCTTGAGTGCTTGACTAAACGGGAGGCGTGCGAGCTGTACTCCAATGCGGAGGCTCACCGGGAAGCGTGCGAGTTATATGCCACTTAAGCTCACCGGAAAGTGACCCCTTTGACTTCCATGGCCGCCCGCCTTGCTCGCATCGTCTCCATTAATGGCGCCCAAGCCGCAGTTTAATTCGGTTTTTAAATATAAAACACTCATCGCAAACGTTTTAGTTAGAACACCCGTATGCAAAACCGACAACCTCCCCAGGAAGCCAAGTGAAAATGTGCCTAGCAGGATAGGTGCAGCTCTTGATCGCAAACGTTTTAGTTAGAACACCCGTATGCAAAACCGACAACTTCCCTAAGAAAATGTGCCGAGCAGGATTTCTGCAGCTCTTGATCACAAATGTTTTAGATAGAGCACCCGTATGTAAAGTGAGAGCTATGGTCTTCCCCCTTAAGTCGAGGGAAAATTCACAACGCAGGATTTGTGCATCCCTTCAACGCAAACGGTTGTTTTGATGACCCGTGTGCAACCACGTATAAACAATTTGGTAAGATTTGCATCTGTCATATTGGGTATGTTGCCATTTGTCAAACTGGAAAGATTGGCACTCGTTGATCTAGTAACATTGTCATTTGTCAATCCTTGTAACATTACAATTTGTCAAAATATGCAGCTAAAATCACTAGCACTATCTAATTTTTGCAACTAAATTTCAGTAATTAAGCATATATTTCATTCATAGATTAAGGAGTCGTTCTTAATTTATACAAACAGTTCAACTCGACAGTTGAACCGACCAAACTTTTCCCCAATTGTTGCCAACCACGTACTGAAATAGCTAGTTCAACTATATATACTAGTTAGTTTTAAGTACGTTGTACAGTTCCACCACACATCTATAGTCAGATAAACTGAACAAAATAGCCCTAAATACTACTACTACGGAGGGGCTTTGTGCTACTTCCAGCGGCCTCTCCTCTGCTGAGCGTGCTCAGTAAGAGGCATTGGAGGAGGGGTAGCCTACCGACGAGCTGGACAAATGCAATACGGTGCCTGCCGCTGCTGCATGTTCAGCGACGCACGCCAGCTCGAACGCCCACTGCCGCTCCAGATGATCCTCTCAAGCGCCTCACCGTCAGAGATTTCTGATTCCTCACCGCTGCGGCGCAGTGCTGCGCCACGGCTGCGGTAAGGGTCTTTGCATGCTTGACGAGGTGCTCCTCCTACTCCCACAGGAACTTGATGTAGCGCGCAAGGTCGCTGACGCACGTGTGGGCCTCCACCTCCGCCTCCCTCCTTCGGGCGGCGGTGGCGGAGCGGGTGATGATCCCGGCGGTCGATGGTGGTCAGATGGCCGACGATGGGGTGGCGGCCACGACCACCACCTCCCGCCTTCAGGCCGCGGTAGCGGAGCGGGTGATGGCCACGGTGGCCGACAGTGGGGTGGCAGCCACGACGGCCACCTCCCGCCTTCGATTCGTGATACGTGTCAGGACCCCGATTCCAAGTCACATCGACCTAGCCGGTAACACCTCATATCACTTTGCGGCCTCACGCACGGTATTCCTACGGTGTCGCCTTACCATGGCCCGGACCGCTTGGCGCCTTTTGGCTCACGATATGATAGTGTCGCTAGCATCCATATGACAAAGAACCCGGCCGACATGGCTAGTCGTGAACCCAAAGCGCGCTTAACCCATGGGGACAGCATACATGAATCACATCGAGCATGTCGGTCATCAACGATGAATTGGCTGTAGCATGGGCTAACAGGACTCCGTATTCCGGCTGTAGCAGGCTAGGCAAGACCAATATCACCGCGTGACATTTCAAGGGATGGACATAGGAATGAAGTGAAACACATGCCGCCAAATCAAGTGTCCAAGCAAGAGTGTGGGCTAGCAGGACTCGTGAACCGGTCAGTAGCGGACTACTATCACTCGTAGCACGAGACTACATTTCCCATATGAGAGGCTGCCAAGGATAAACAACTAGTTTGTCGGATCCCACTCATACCAAGCATTTCAATCATACACTAATATGCCCGATATGAGTACATACAACATGGCATCACAACAAAACTCTACAACTCAAAGAACTTTATTTAAGAGGCCCGAGGAGCCATACATAACATATCCATACAGATAGGGGTCACATGACCCAACACTCAAGTCATACAAACATACAAGCACATGCGAAGCAAACTAGTCTCGAGTATAAACTCTAAAAGAAAGAAATCTTGTTGAAGCCCTTCTATCTACAAAGGGCCTTCACAAGCCTTGGATCACCACCGGGTGGCTAGTTCACCTGCCGATGTCAAGGTCTACATAAAACACATCGGAGGGGACGTGTGTCGTCTCAAAACATTAATTACAAACATGAGTATGGAGGTACTCAGAAGTCTTACAATGTAATCCTATCATACATGCACATTCTCAAGAAGGTGGTGGAGTTATTTGCAAGAAGCCAGCTTTGACTCTTGGCTAAGCTATCCCACGTGACACCACTTGAAAAGCATTTGTCGCACACGAGTCCACTAATCACCATCACAATACTCCACCGTGGATCCTCTCTTGTCAACCCACGAGAGGGCCATCCGCGGCACTCACACTTATCTTGGGGCTTTTAGTAGTATCCATTTACTTGTCTATGAACCGTATAGGTGACCAAGTAGTCCTTATCATGACGCGCTATTCAATAGTTTTATACCCCGTAGGGGTGTACTTCTTCACACACGCTCACCACTTACCGCCTTACACGACATGTACTGCAACCTTCAAGCGGAAGTCCAACGTGGGTGTCGGCCACGACCTGACTAAACACATGAGTCCCGAGTCCAGTTTATCGCCTATTCGGTTCCATCCACAGGAGTCCGCCGAGGTTTCCACTAACGGCCCCGAACGATGTGTGTAGGGTTCCCAGACACCAAACGGGCGAATCGGTACACTGGCCACGTGCCTACCGCAACACAGCCCACCCCTAAGGTCAGCGCCATGTAGGCCCCAAAGATGCTACAAACACCGTAAACTACTTGCAACTCCCTGACCGAGGACAAGAGTGGTCAATAAGTCGAGAGGGTCAATTAAGGATCCCAATGCGTGGTAGTAGCTAAGTCTTAAAACACACACACAGATCTCAGCTTAGGATGACTTCAATGAAACAACCCACCATGTACTCCTACATGGCCTCTCATCGATACCTTTACCAAAACGTGTTCAACACTTTCACTCGAACCCGACACAACCTTTCACTCCAGTTCATCATCCCGATGAGCCGACTGACACAACTCTAAGCATAGCAAGCATAGCATGGTAGGAATCACAAACATGGCTCAATCAACTCCTACACATACTAGTGGGTTTCATCTAGTTATCGTGGCAATGACAGTCATGCAAAGGAAGTGGGTTCAGCTACCGCAGCACACAACAGTTTGAATCGCGTTGTCTTAATGCAAGAAACAAGAGAAGAAGCGAGAACATGGGTTTGTATTGGAATGATCAATGGGTTGCTTGTTCGATGTAGTGGTGGTAGGATACCGCCTTCGCACGGATATTCGGATTATCCTCGAGGCGTAACCTATCACTTAAAGACACACCAAATAAACAACACATGACAATATGCAACAATATGATGCATGCTATGACATGGCAATATGAATGTGTGTTGGCCTAATACAAGCTGGACCAAAAAGGGATGAACTCATTTGAATCAAAGATTCAAATGTTAGCTCATCTAACATAGCCATAAAGGTGTATTATATTAATCTGCTTAAACAGCAAGGTTAACTTGTTCTATCATGCATGAAACCACTAATGGATAGAATGGATTTTTCTGATCATTTTTCAGATATAAATCTTTGCATTTGGAGTTACAGATTAATTTCTATGAATTTTGAAGTTTGAACTATTTTCCGAATTTCCTATAACAGAATAATTCCAAGAATTCATTTATCACACAAGAATGCGCCGTGGTGACGCTGGGGTCAACGGGACGCCCAGTCAAACCCGACCGGTGGGTCCGTGTGTCGCTGTAATTAGTTTAACTAAATATTAATTAAAACTAATCCTCGATTAGTTAATGTGGCTGGGCCCCACTCGTCATTGACCTGTGGGGTCAAACCTGGCCCACCCATGGTCAAACGAGGGTTAGCGGGTCAACTCGCCGGCGTTTAGCCACCGGGCGAAGCTTAACGGCGTAGAGTGGGTTTGGTCGTTCCGGCAACCAAATGAACCGCGGAGGGTGTCTACGGGTGGCTGGGAGCAAGCCGCAGCTCTTGGTGGCGTTGGTTGAGCTCGGGGTGGCCGGAAACAGCGTCGGCGACGACCTTGGCGGTCGCCGGAGTTCGGGTGATGACGAACTCGAGGCTACGGTGTGCGGTGAGGTGCGTGAAGTGGTGGGTTAGATGCTACGCGGTGCGGTGACTATGTTAGACACCGAGGGTGACGGTGGATGGCCGGAGCACGTCGGCGACGAGCTCCGGGCGGTGCAGGGGTGAGTCCGCGGCGGTCGCCACGAGGCTCTGGAGCGAGAAATGAAAGGAGGGGAGGTAGCTAGGCTCACAGAGAACTCGAGGAGGCAACCGGTGCGGTCGGGGACGGGCTGGTGCGGCGGCGACGTCGAAGGGGATCTCCGGCGACGGCGGAGTCGGGCGAGGTCGGTGCAGAGGACTCGGGCCACGCGAGCGCTCGGGGCTCAGCTAGCTCGAGGAAGAGGAGGGCGGCGGAGCTCCTAGACACGATGGAATGGTGCAAGGACGAAGGAGAGCGCGACTACGTCGACGGTGCGGCTGCGGTGGCATCGGCCATGGCGTGGGAGAGCGAGGGGGAGGAGCTGGGGAGGAGGAGAGGTGTCTGAGGGCTCGGGGGGAAGAATGAGAGTGTTTCGCGTCGGCAGCTCGGTGAGGGAAGCGGCGGCCAGCTGCGTGGCACGATGTTGTGCTCGCTGTCGAGCACACTGCTCTGCCTGCTCGCAAGCCAAGCAGCCACATGCTTGGGCGGCTGGGCTGGGCAGCAGTGGGCCGGTTGGGTGGCGCCTGTAAGTTTTATATTTCTGTTTCCTTTTTCTATTTTTCAGAACTTTGTGGACTTTCTAAAATACTTAAACAGCTCCAAAATTCACCAAACTGCACTGGTCCTTAGTTGGAATATTTCCAACATGGAACATTTTAGTTTAGATTATTTGGGCATTTGAAATATTTTATATAATTTAAATGCCCAAACTCAAATACTTATGATTTAATTCAAAACCTTAGGATGACCTAGAAAATTGTGCACCACTTTTGGCAGAGGCTCAACCAAAGCAAAGGTGATGGGCATTTTAGTAGGGCATTTCAGTGTTCATTGAAAATAATTTTAGTAAGCCCTAGTTGATTCAAAAGGGGTTCTGGGGGTTCTGTCTTCCCCATTTCAATTTTAAGATGAAAGTTAAACATGATGTACACACTAATCCATGGACTAGCTAGGATGTGACAACTCACCCCCACTCAAAAGAATCTCGTCCCGAGATTTAGGATCCATTTGTAAAAAGGTGGATACTCAAGTCGAAGATGATCCTCCCTTTCCCAAGTTGCTTCTTGCTCGGAATGGTTTGACCATTGAACCTTTAGAAACTTGATATTCGACGCCGAGTGGTACGCTCGGCTTGATCAAGAATACGAACGGGATATTCTCGATAGGTGAGGTTATCTTGGAGATCAAGTTGTTTCGTGGTCCACTCCACGGATAGGATCCGAGAAGCAACGCCGAGTTGGGAAACGTGGAAGACATCATGGACTCGAAAGATGCAGGTAGTTCCAATTGGTAGGCAAGTTCTCCTCGCTTGGCAAGAATGCGAAAGGGTCCAATGTAACGAGGAGCCAACTTGCCTTTTGATACCGAATCGATGGGTTCCTTCAAAGGAGTAACCTCAAGGTAAGTTTTCGCCAATTTCATAAGCCATAGGCTTATGCTTGCGGTCATATTGGCTCTTTTGACGAGATTGGGCTGTTTTCAATTTTCACTAATAACGCGAACTCGCTTTTTTCGCTTCTCGGATCATATCCGGCCAAAGAGTTGTCTCTCCCGGTTTCTCACCAGTTAAGAGGCGCTCGACATTTCCGTCCATAGAGAACTTCGAAAGGAGCTTTGCCCAAGCTAGCTTGATAACTATTGTTATAAGTTTAACTCGCGAATGGAAGGCATTTCTCCCAATTCATGCCGAAAGAGATGATGTAAGCTCAAGCATATCCTCCAGAATTTGATTGACTCGCTCTACTTGACCACTTGATTGAGGATGGAAGGCGGTGCTAAAGGAGAGACGAAGTTCTATAGCATTTTGGAAACTTTCCCAAAATCGAGAGGTGAAGAGACTTCCACGGTCTGAGTTAAGCTCCAATGGAACACCATGAAGAGACACTATTCGAGAGATGTACAAATCAGCTAGCTGGCTAGCGGTTATACTCTCACAAACGGGTAGTAAGTGGGCTACATTGGAAAGACGATCGACGACAACGAAGATAGCATTATTCCTCTCTTGGTCCCGGGAAACCCGTAATGAAATCCATACCGATTTTATCCCATTTCCATTCGGGAATAGCCAAAGGTTGAAGGGTACCAGCAGGCCGCTGATGCTCGCTTTAACTCGACGACGACGCCGCAATTAGCAATGTATTGAGCGATTTTCTCTTCATCCTAGTCCACCAAAACCTCGGCGAGGTCTTGATACATTTTAGTACTACCGGGATGAATGGTGAGAGGAGATTCATGAGCTTCCTTAAGGAACAATCGCCTCAGTTATGCACCTTGGGAACCACTAGACGGTCCCCAAAGAACACGACACCTTGTTCATCGATGGAGAAACAATCATGCGACTCCTTTCTTGATGTTTCTCTTGATGCGGAAATTCCCGGATCTACCTTTCCGTGCCTTGATGATCTGATCCGTAAGGGTAGGTTTCGCCACTGTGGTGGAAAGGAGTCCTCGAGGAATAAGGTGAAGGTTAAGCTTACGAAATTCCTCGTGGAGAAATGGTTGACTTTGTTGTAACATCAGATTGTTACAAGAAGATTTGCGACTTAGTGCGCCACCATGACATTGGCTTTGCTCAGGGTGTAAGATATACCTAAGTCGTAATCTGTAATCAATCGACCCAACGCCTTTGCCCGAGATTCAAACCGTTGGGTGAAGATATATTTCAGACTTTGGTGATCAAGTAATTTCGCAACGATTACCTAGAAGGTAATGTCGCCAGGTTTTTATTGCATGGACCATCGCTGCAAGCAATAGATCGTGTGGGATAGTTATCCTCATGTGGACGAATCGCCGACAAGCGTAGGCAATCACATGACGATCTTGCATGAGTATGCAACCTAGTCCTTGTCGCGAGGCGCCGCAATAGATAATAAAGTCCTTAGAAAAATCTGGTGGAACAAGCACGGAGCAGATGTCGCATCTTTTCAGCCTCGAAAGCTGAACTCGACCGTGGCGCCCATTCAACTTTTTATCTTTCTTGAGGAGTTCGTTAGAGGCTTAGCAACTTTAGAGAAATTCTCGATTTAAGCGGCGACAATAGCTCGCTAGACCAAGGAAACTCCGAACTTGCTTGACCGATTCAGGTGGAGTCCAATCAAGGTCGGCTTGAACTCGCCGGGATTGAAGCAATGCCCTTACCAGAGGTTACATGGCCTAGATAGGTCACTTCGGCAACCAGAATTCACACTTAGAGAATTTGGCATAAAGGCGGTGCTCTCAAGTTTCATCAATACCAGCCTTAGATGTTCGGCATGTTCTTCCTCATTCTTGAGTAGATGAGTATATCATCGAGGTATACCACTACTAATTTATCCAAATACTCCATGAAGATTGAGTTCATTAACCGAGAGAAGGTGGCTGGAGCATTGGTTAACCCGAAGGACATGACGGTGTACTCAGATTGGCCATAACGAGTAACAAAGGCCATTTTAGGAATGTCCTCGTTTTGATTTTGATTTGATGGTAGCCCAACCTCAAATCCATCTTGAAAAGACCGAGGATCCCGCGAACTGATCATACGTGTCGTTGATCCTAGGGAGCGGATACTTGTTCTTGATAGTGACCAAATTGATGTGTCGGTAATCTACAACCATCCGATCCGCTCCATCCTTCTTCTTGACGAAGAGGACGGGCAAGCCCATGGAGATGAACTAGGACGGATGAAACCCTTTTGCAAGGACTCATCGAGTTGTTTCTTAAGCTCGGCCAGTTCTAGGGGTGCCATCGTATACGGTCTTCTAGAAATTGGAACGTTCTGGGAACAAGATCTATCACGAACTCGACATCCCTGTCAGGTGGAACACCTGGCAGTTCTTCTGGAAAGACATCCGGAAAGTCATGGACTACCGGAATATCTTCAAGGTCTGGAAGGGGGTTGGCATTTAAGGAGTATAGCTGACGCTTAGACACTCGGGTTAAAACATTAACCGTCTTGCCCGAAGGATGGGTGAGTTGAACAGTTCTAGTAGAGCAATCAATCTTAGCATAATGGGCTGACATCTAGTCCATACCCAAGATGATGTTTATGTCCGAGGACTTGAGAGCTATTAGAGATGCAAGAAAGACTAATCTGTCGACAAGAATTTCATTCCCATGACTTATTCTAGAGGTTTGCCATCTAGAACCGTGGAGTTTGAATTTCCATGGAGGTGTGCATGTCACGAATGTGGTGTTGTGCAATCGAGCATAGCTCTCGTAAATAAATGAATGAGATGCTCCAAGATCAAAAAGAACAGCTTGCGGATGACAATTAACAAGGAGCGCATCGAGAACGACGTTGGGATCCTCATGGGTTTCTCTCCTGAAACATAGTTGACGTGGCCACAGCAAAGTGGCAGCTGGTTTGGCATAGAGCACCTTTCCCGCCTGGCTTACCACGGCCAACAGACTTTCCGATCCGACCGGGTTGTTCTGGGACACTCACGGATGTAGTGGCCCGCTCTCCACACTTGAAACAAGTTATCATATTGGGGCGTGGAGCAGCATTAGCAGCGGGCCACCATAAGTCTTGGGCGGTACATACTGCTGGTTGGGGCGAGGCGCCTCAAAGGATGGCCTCGGAGTGAACCTGGGTGGCAGAGCAGTGTTTGGAATCCAAACCCGGCGCTTCTGAGATCCAGAGCCGGATGAAGAACCAAAATCACGGGAGTGCTTGCGTGAAGCTTCAAAGTCAGACTGTCCATTTTCAGCATTGATAGCCTTGTTGCCTAACTTCTGAAAGGAGGTGCACTCGTGCAGACAAAGATCACGGCGAAGCTCGGGGCTAAGTCCCTTGCGGAACCTTGCCTGCTTCTTGGCGTCAGTAGAAACCTCTTAAGGAGCATAACGTGCTAGATTTCCAAACTCACGGCTGTATGCATCCACAATCAGTCTACCCTGGGTGAAATTGCAGAATTCTTCCCTCTTACGATCCATGAGACCTTCCGGGATGTGATGCTCACGTAAAGCGGCACTGAATTCAGCCCAAGTAGTGATTTGGCCAACCGGGCGATAGCCTCATAATTCTCCCACCAAAGGCTAGCAGGGCCTTCGAGGTGATAGGCGCAAAGGTAACCTTATCAGCTTCACCCACGCTTGGCGAACGTAGCTTGTGGGTGATGCGAAGCCGACCATCCGCATCAAGAGGCTCAACGGAATATTTGAACTTCGTGGATACAGCTTGACAAAGTCATTGAGTGACACCAGATCATTCCTTGGCTGGCGTGCGGTATTCTGCTCAATCCGCCCAAAGAAGCGATTGGTCTCACGCTTGTTGCGTGCTCGCCTCCAACATAACTTCGCCAAAGAAGGCGGTTGAGGCAGATTTACATTCCTAGCTACGCTGGCTTCTCCCTGCCCGGAGCAGCAGGATTGTTATGGGTGTTGACCATCCTAGGAAACAAAACAACGGTTTAAACCAGGATGGCAGAATTTAGCAAGGAAGTGCGGAATGTAATGGATAACACGGAATGCAGAGATGTTCATCCGTATGACATGGTAATATAAAAACTGCCATATATATACCAACGGTCATACACACCATTCATAGTTTAGTACAAGCCCAATGGAGTACAACTACAATGAAAGGCGTTACATCTCATCGGAAGCATTCCAACTCCTATACATTATTTTTCTACACTTCCGGAATGATACACACTAAGTCATATTCCACAGGTCACACAGGACGGTGGAAATACAACTATTACAATACTAGGGATACTACTACTAACTCAGACAGCTCCGTAGTAGTCCTCATAAAAGTCACCACCCAAGCCTGGAAGCGGAACATGATCATTCGGAAACAAACGGTCCTGTGGAGCTTGTGGACCATAGGGACTCGAATGTGGCCTTGGTCGAACAAACGACGGCAGACGAGGTCCACGAGGAGGGGTGATGCCTCCTACCTCATGCCACTCCATAAAGTCTGGCAGACCAGCCCGCACAGGGTACAAGTCCCTCATGTCCATGTATCCGCTTGCACGGCAGTGCAAACCGAGTCGAGTGGCCCATGATCGAGCGGCATTAACGAAGCTCCATACGCAAGGCCCGGTTTTCACGGTCCTTGTCTTCCAAAGATCTCAGAGTGGTGCGGAGGAGAGAGTCCTCATGGGATGCGTCGCTGACATACCTCAAGGTAACCATGCGCCCCTGTGGAGGATCTTGGCATGTAGCGGAAATCGGTGTTGCACAAAGGCAGTCTCGCTCGAATAATGGTCATCATCGAGTAGGCTGCATCCTGCACGGACATCCCAATGGTGATCCCAAGTCCATAAGAACAGTGGAGCGTTCAAGAGCTCGGATAAGATGGATATATCGTGATCGTGTACGATATTGGCTTTGATTAAAATTCTAAACTGCTCCTCGACGGTATATTCGGATACCATCGGTAACCGGTCTCGACCATCACCCGAACCAACATGGCCGTGTGACCACACACATCAATGCAACGGGTCAGACGAACCACTTGGTTCTGGGAACGGGTGGCCATATGAAAGCACAGCCACAATGCAAAGACATTAGAATTTCTAGGGAAAATCGGGCAGCATAACATCTGTAAATGCTCAAGAACAGATTTGAGACATTCAAAATCAGATTGCAAAGCCACTCAACAACATCATATCAAGGTTCTGGTTCAACCGATAGCATACTAAAAGTAGTAGAAACTGAACCGAGATTGTAACCAACAATCCTATAAGTTACTACGGATTAGTAACACGTGAACCTGATAGAGAGAAGAGAGCCTAGTCCTATACCCACGTAGAATGAGAAGAGGACGACTCAGATCAGAGGGCATAAGGTAAAGGAGTAAAAAGAGCCTTACGCTCCTCCCACAATCAATTCCCTACATATAACTAAAGCATTTCTAGACTCGACATCGACCAGTTTGGCTTAGCGAACCCACAGCAGTCCTGCTCGATGCCAACGCTGTCAGACCCGATTCCAAGTCACATCGACCTAGCCGGTAACACCTCATATCACTTTGCGGCCTCACGCACGGTATTCCCACGGTGTCGCCTTACCATGGCCCGAGACCGTTGGCGCCTTTTGGCTCACGATATGATAGTGTCGCTAGCATCCATATGACAAAGAACCCGGCCGACATGGCTAGTCGTGAACCCAAAGCGGCGCTAACCCATGGGGACAGCATACATGAATCACATCGAGCATGTCGGTCATCAACGTATGAATTCGGGCTGTAGCACTGGGCTAACAGGACTCCGATATTCCGGGCTGTAGCAGGCTAGGCAGGACTCCGAATATCACCGTGTGACATTTCCCAAGGGATGACATAGGAACGAAGTGAAACACATGCCTGCCGATCAAGTGTCCAAGCAGTAGTGCTGGGCTAGCAGGACTCCGGTGAACCGGGCTGTAGCGGACTACTATCGCCGTAAGCACGAGACTACATTTCCCCATATGAGAGGCTGCCAAGGATAAACAACTAGTTTGTCGGATCCCACTCATACCAAGCATTTCAATCATACACGCAATATGCCCGATATGAGTACATACAACATGGCATCACAATAAAACTCTACAACTCAAAGTACTTTATTTAAGAGGCTCCGAGGAGCCATACATAACATATCCATACAGGTAGGGGTCACATGACCCAACACTCAAGTCATACAAACATACAAGCACATGCGGAAGCAAACTAGTCTGAGTACAGACTCTAAAAAGAAAGAAAGCTTGTTGAAGCCCTTCTATCTACAGTGGCCCTTCACAAGCCTTGGATCACCACCTGGGTGGCTAGTTCACTCCTCGATGTCAACGTCTACATAAAACCCATCGGAGGGGGACGTGTTGTCGTCTGAAAACATTAATTAAGCAAACATGAGTACGAAGGTACTCAGCAAGTCTTACAACAGAATCCTATCATACATGCACATTCTCAAGAAGGTGGTGGAGTTATTTGCAGCAAGCCATCTTTGACTCTTGGCTAAGCTATCCTACGTGACACCACTTGAAAAGCATTTGTCGCACACGAGTCCACTAATCACCATCACAATACTCCACCGTGGATCCTCTCTCGTCAACCCACGAGAGGGCCATCCGCGGCACTCACACTTATCTTGGGGCTTTTAGTAGTATCCATTTACTTGTCTATGAACTGTATAGGTGACCAAGTAGTCCTTTACCACGGACGCGGCTATTCGAATAGTTTTATACCCTGCAGGGGTGTACTTCTTCACACACGCTCTCACCACTTACCGCCGTTTACACGACATGTACTCGGCAACCTTCAAGCGGAAGCCCAACGTGGGTGTCGGCCACGACCTGACTAAACACACGAGTCCCGAGTCCAGGTTTATCGCCTATTCGGGTTCCATCCGCAGGGTGTCCGGCCGAGGTTTCCACTAACGGCCCCGAACAATGTGTGCAGGGTTCCCGAGACACCAAACGGGCGAATCGGTACACCGGGCCACGTGCCTACCGCAACACAGCCCACCCCTAAGGTTAGCGTTGCGTGCGGCCCCCAGCATGCTACTGAAGGAAATATGCCCTAGAGGCAATAATAAAAGTTATTATTTATTTCCTTATATCATGATAAATGTTTATTATTCATGCTAGAATTGTATTAACCGGAAACATAATACATGTGTGAATATATAGACAAACAGTATGTCACTAGTATGCCTCTACTTGACTAGCTTGTTAATCAAAGATGGTTATGTTTCCTAACCATGAACAAGGAGTTGTTATTTGATTAACAAGGTCACATCATTAGTTGAATGATCTGATTGACATGACCCATTCCGTTAGCTTAACAGCTTGATCGCTTAGTATGTTAATGCTTTCTTCATGACTTATACATGTTCCTGTAACTATGAGATTATGCAACTCCGTTTACGGAGGAACACTTTGGTGCTACCAAACGTCACAACGAATCGGGTGATTATAAAGGAGTACTACAGGTGTCTCCAAAGGTACTTGTTGGGTTGGCGATTTTGAGATTAGGTTTTGTCACTCCGATTGTCGGAGAGGTATCTCTAGGCCTTCTCGGTAATACACATCACATAAGCCTTGCAAGCATTGCAACTAATGAGTTAGTTGTGAGATGATGTATTACGGAACGAGTAAAGAGACTTACGTAACGAGATTAAACTAGGTATTGGATACCGACGATCGAATCTCGGGTAAGTAACATACCGATGACAAAGGGAACAACGTATGTAGTTATGCGGTTTGACCGATAAAGATCTTCAGAGAATATGTAGGAGCCAATATGGGCATCCAGGTTCCGCTATTGGTTATTGACCAAGAATAGTTCTAGGTCATGTCTACATAGTTCTCGAACCCGTAGGGTCCGCACGCTAAGGTTTCGATGATGCTTATATTATGAGTTTATGAGTTTTGATGTACCGAAGGAGTTCGAGTCCCGGATGAGATCGGGGACATGACGAGGAGTCTCAAATGGTCGAGACGTAAAGATCGATATATTGACGACTATATTCGAGTTCGGAAAGGTTCCGAATGATTCGGTATTTTTCGAGTACCGAGAGTTACGGAATTCGCCGGGAGAAGTATTGGGCCTTATTGGGCCCTGCGGGAAAGAGAGAGGGGCTGCCTAGGGCAGGCTGTGCGCCCCCCCAAGGCCTAGTCCGAATTGGACTAGGGGAGGGGGCTGCACCCCTTCTTCTCTTCCCCTTCCTTCTCTCCTATTCCTACTAGGAAAGGAGGAGTCCTACTCCCGGTGAGAGTAGGACTCCCCCCCTTTGGTGCGCCCCTCCTAGGCCGGCCACCTCCTCCCTGTCTCCTTTATATACGGGGGCAGGGGGCACCCCATGACACACAAGTTGATCTACGGATCTTGCCTTAGCCGTGTGCGGTGCCCCCTTCCACCATATTCCACTTCGGTCATATCGTCGCGGAGCTTAGGAGAAGCCTGCGCGGAGAAGTCATATCGTCATGAGCTTAGGCGAAGCCCTGCGCCGGTGGAACATCAACATCGCCACCACGCCGTCAGGTCGACGGAACTCATCCCCGACACTTTGCTGGATCGAGTCCGGGATCGCCATCGAGCTGAACGTGTGCAGAACTCGGAGGTGCCGTGACGCTCGGTGCTTGGATCGGTCGGATCGTGGAGACGCACGACTACATCAACAGCGTTGTTATAACGCTCGCTTTCGGTTCACGAGGGTACGTGGACGGACACTCTCCCTCTCGTTGCTATGCCATCACCATGGTCTTACGTGATCGTAGGAAAATTTTTGAAATTACTACGCTCCCCAACAAAGGGCATCCGAGCCTGGTTTTATGCGTTGATGTCATATGCACGAGTAGAACACAAGTGAGTTGTGGGCGATATAAGTCATACTGCCTACCAGCATGTCATACTTTGGTTCAGCGGTATTGTGAGATGAAGCGCCCGACCGACATTACGCCAGACGCTTACGCGAGACTGGTTTCACCGCCCGAGCACTCGTTGCTTAAAGGTGACGGCGGTGTCTGTCTCTCTCACTTTAGTTGAATCGAGTGAGGCTACGCCCGGTCCTTGAGAAGGTTAAACGGAGTCTATTTGACGAAGTATCGCTGTGGTTTTGATGCGAGGTAAGAACGGTTCTTGCTCAGCCCGTAGCAGCCACGTAAAACTTGCAACAACAAAGTAGAGGACGCCTAACTTGTTTTTGCAGGGCATGTTGTGATGTGATATGGTCAAGACGTGATGCTATATTTTATTGTATGAGATGATCATGTTTTGTAACCGAAGTTATCGGCAATCGGCAGGAGCCATATGGTTGTCGCTTATTGTATGAAATGCAACGCCATGTAATTGCTTTACTTTATCACTAAGGAGTAGCGATAGTCGTAGAAGCAATAGTTGGCGAGACGACAACGATGCTACGATGGAGATCAAGGTGTCGCTACCGGTGACGATGGTGATCATGACGGTGCTTCGAGATGGAGATCACAAGCACAAGATGATGATGGCCATATCATATCACTTATATTGATTGCATGTGATGTTAATCCTTTATGCATCTTATTTTGCTTTGGTTGACGGTAGCATTATAAGATGATCCTTACTAAATTATCAAGAAGTGTTCTCCCGAGTATGCACCGCTGCGAAAGTTCTTCGTCTTTGAGACACCACGTGATGATCGGGTGTGATAGGCTCTACGCTCAAATACAACGGTGCAAAACAGTTGCACACGCAGAATACTCAGAGTTATACTTGACGAGCTATGCATATAAGATATGACCTCGAACACGGAGACCGAAAGGTCGAGCGTGAATCATATAGTAGATATGATCAACATATTGATGTTCACCATTGAAACTACTCCATCACACGTGATGATCGGTCATGGTGTAGTTGATATGGATCACGCAATCACTTAGAGAATTGGAGGATATTTTTCTAAGTGGGAGTTCTTAAGTAATATGATTAATTGAACTTTAATTTATCATGAACTTAGTCCTGGTAGTATTTTGCAAATTATGTTGTAGATCAATAGCTCGCGTTGTTGCTTCCCTATGTTTTTATATGTGTTCCTAGAGAAAATTTTATTGAAAAATGTTAGTAGCAATGATGCGGATTGGATCCGTGATCTGAGGTTTATCCTCATTGCTGCCTGTAAGAATTATGTCCTTAATGCACCGCTAGGTGACAGACCTATTGCAAGAGCAAGATGCAGACGTTATGAACGTTTGGCTAGCTCAATATGATGACTACTTGGTAGTTTAGTGCACCATGCTTAAACGGCTTAGAATCGGGACTTCAAAGACGTTTTGAACGTCATGGACCATATGAGATGTTCCAGGAGTTGAAGTTAATATTTCAAGCAAATACCCGAGTTGAGAGATATGAAGTCTCCAACAAGTTCTATAGCTAAAAGATGGAGGAGAATCGCTCAACTAGTGAGCATGTGCTCAGATTGTGTGGGTACTTCAATCGCTTGAATCAAGTGGGAGTTAATCTTCCAGATAAGATAGTGATTGACAGAATTCTCTAGTCACCATCACTAAGTTAGTAGAACTTCGTGATGAACTATAGTATGCAAGGGATGACGAAAAGGATTCTCGAGCTCTTCGCGATGCTAAAATCGCGAAGGTAGAAATCAAGAAAAACATCAAGTGTTGATGGTTGACAAGACCACTAGTCTCAAGAAAATGGCAAAGGAAGAAGGGAACTTCAAAAGGAACGGCAAGCAAGTTGCTGCTCGAGTGAAGAAGCCCAAGTCTAGACCTAAGCACGAGACTGAGTACTTTTGCTGCAATGGAACAGGTCACGGAAGCGAACTACCCTGGATATTTGGTGGATAAGAAGGATGGCAAAGTGAACCAGGTTATATTTGATATACAGGTTATTGACGTGTGCCTTACTAGTGTTTATAGTAGCCCTGAGTATTTGATACTGTTAGGTTGCTAAGATTAGTAACTCAAACAGGAGTTCTGAGAATAAACAGAGACTAGTTGAAGGGGAAGTGACGATGAGTGTTGGAAGTAGTTCCAAGATTGATATGATCATCATCGCACACTCCCTATACTTTCGGGATTAGTGTGGAACCTAAATAAGTGTTATTTGGTGTTGAGCATAAATATGATTTGATCATGTTTATTGCAATACGGTTATTCATTTAAGAGAATAAATTGTTGTTCTGCTTACATGAATAAAACCTTCATGGTTATGCACCCAATGAAAATAGTTTGTTGGATCTCGATCGTAGTGATACACATATTCATAATATTGATGCCAAAAGATGCAAAGTTAATAATGATAGTGCAACTTATTTGTGGCACCGCCGTTTAGGTCATATTGGTGTAAACGCATGAAGAAACTCCATGCTGATGGACTTTGGAATCACTTGATTATGAATCACTTGATGCTTGCGAACCATGCCTTATGGGCAAGATGACTAAAGACTCTATTCTCCGGAACAATGGAGCGAGCAAATGACTTATTGGAAATAATACATACTGATGTATGCGGTCCGATGAGTGTTAAAAGCTCACGGCAAGTATCGTTATTTTCTGACCTTCACAAGATGATTTGAGCAGATATGAGTATATCTACTTAATGAAGCACAAGTCTGAAACATTTGAAAAGTTCAAATAATTTTAGAGTGAAGTGGAGAATCATCGTAATAAGAAAATAAAGTTTCTACGATCTGATCGTGGAGGATGAATATTTGAGTTACGAGTTTGGTCTTCAATGAAAACAATGTGGAATAGTTTCACAGCTCACGCCACCTGGAACACCACAACATTATGGTGTGTCCGAACGTCAGAACCGTACTTTATTTTGATATGGTGCGATCTATGATGTATCTTAACGATTTACCACTATCGTTTTGGGGTTATGCATTAAAGACAGCTGCATTCACGTTTAATAGGGCACCATCTAAATCCGTTGAGATGACACCGTATGAACTATGGTTTAGCGAAGAAACCTAAGCTGTCGCGTTTCTTAAAGTTTGAGTTGTGATGCTTATGTGAAAAAGTTTTCACCGATAAGCTCGAACCCAAATCGAGAATGCGTCTTCATAGAATACCCAAAGGTAACTATTGGGTACACCTTCTATCACAGATCCGAAAGCAAGATATTTGTTGCTAAGATGGATCCTTTCTAGAGAAGAAGTTTCTCTCGAAAGAAGTGAGTGGGAGGAAAGTAGAACTTGATGAGGTAATTGTACCTTCTCCCTTATTGGAAAGTAGTTCATCACAGAAATCAGTTCGATGATTCCTACACCAATTAGTGAGGAAGTTAATGATGATGATCATGAAACTTCAGATCAAGTTGCTACCAAACCTCGTGAGGTCTTCCAGAATAAGATCCGCACTGTGAGTGGTACGGTAATCGTGTTTCGGAAATCATGTTACTAGACCATGATGAACCTACAAACTATGAGGAAGCGATGATGAGCCCAGATTCGCGAAATGGCTTGAGGCCATGAAATCTGAGATGGGATCCATGTATGAGAACAAAGTATGGACTTTGATGGAATTGCTCGATGATCGGCAAGCCATATTATATAAATGGATCTTCAAGAGGAAGACAGATCTGGTAGTAGTATTACTATCTACAAAAGCTCGACTTGTCGCAGAAAGGTTTTCGACAAGTTCAAGGTGTTGACTACAATGAGATTTTCTCAAGCAGTAGCGATGCTTAAGTCTGTCCGAATCATGTTAGCAATTGCCACATTTTATGAAATCTGGCAAATGGATGTCAAAACTACATTCTTTAATGGATTTATTAAAGAAGAGTTGTATATGATGCAATCGAGAAGGTTTTGTCAATCCTAAAGGAGCTAACAAAATGTGCAAAGCTCCAGCGATCCATCAATGGACTGGTGCAAGCATCTCGAGTGGGAATATACGCTTTGATGAGTTGATCAAAGCATATGGTTTTATCTGAGACTTTTGGAGAAGCTGTATTTACAAGAAAGTGAGTGGGAGCACTACAGCATTTCGATAAGTATATGTGAATGACATATTGTTGATCGGAAATAATGTAGAATTATTCGTAAAGCATAAAGGAGTATTTGAAAGGAGTTTTTCAAAGAAAGACCTCGGTGAAGCTGCTCACATATTGAGCATCAAGATCTATAGAGATAGATCAAGACGCTTGATAAGTTTTCAATGAATACATACCTTGACAAGATTTTGAAGTAGTTCAAAAATGGAGCAGTCAAAGAAAGAGTTCTTGCCTGTGTTACAAGGTGTGAGATTGAGTAAGACTCAAAACCCGACCACGGCAGAAGATAGAAAGAGAATGAAAGTCATTCCCTATGCATCAGCCATAGGTTCTATAAAGTATGTCATGCTGTGTACCAGATCTATTGCATACCCTACCACTAAGATTGGCAAGGGAGTGCAATAGAGATCTAGGAGTAGATCAATGGACAGCGGTCAAAATTATCCTTAATAGAATAAGGATATGTTTCTCGATTATGGAAGTGAAAAAGGTTCATCGTAAAGGGTAATGTCGATGCAATTTTTAACGCTGATCTAGATGACTCTGAGTCTCAATCTGGATACATATTGTAAGTGGGAGCAATTAGCTAGAGTAGCCCTGTGCAGAGCATTGTAAACATAGAATATTTGCAAAAATACATACGGCTCTGAATATGACAGACCCATTGACTAAGCTTCTCTCACGAGCAAAACATGATCATACCTTAGTACTCTTTGGGTGTTAATCACATAGCGATGTGAACTAGATTATTGACTCTAGTAAACCCTTTGGGTGTTGGTCACATGACGATGTGAACTATGGGTATTAATCACATACAGATGTGAATATTGGTGTTGAATCACATGATGATGTGAACTAGATTATTGACTCTAGTGCAAGTGGGAGACTGAAGGAAATATGCCCTAGAGGCAATAATAAAAGTTATTATTTATTTCCTTATATCATGATAAATGTTTATTATTCATGCTAGAATTGTATTAACCGGAAACATAATACATGTGTGAATATATAGACAAACAAGATGTCACTAGTATGCCTCTACTTGACTAGCTTGTTAATCAAAGATGGTTATGTTTCCTAACCATGAACAAGGAGTTGTTATTTGATTAACAAGGTCACATCATTAGTTGAATGATCTGATTGACATGACCCATTCCGTTAGCTTAACAGTTGATCGTTTAGTATGTTAATGCTTTCTTCATGACTTATACATGTTCCTGTAACTATGAGATTATGCAACTCCTGTTTACGGAGGAACACTTTGGTGCTACCAAACGTCACAACGTAATCGGGTGATTATAAAGGAGTACTACAGGTGTCTCCAAAGGTACTTGTTGGGTTGGCGATTTGAGATTAGGTTTTGTCACTCCGATTGTCGGAGAGGTATCTCTAGGCCTTCTCGGTAATACACATCACATAAGCCTTGCAAGCATTGCAACTAATGAGTTAGTTGTGAGATGATGTATTACGGAACGAGTAAAGAGACTTACCGTAACGAGATTAAACTAGGTATTGGATACCGACGATCGAATCTCGGGTAAGTAACATACCGATGACAAAGGGAACAACGATGTAGTTATGCGGTTTGACCGATAAAGATCTTCAGAGAATATGTAGGAGCCAATATGGGCATCCAGGTTCCGCTATTGGTTATTGACCAAGAATAGTTCTAGGTCATGTCTACATAGTTCTCGAACCCGTAGGGTCCGCACGCTTAAGGTTTCGATGATGGTTATATTATGAGTTTATGAGTTTTGATGTACCGAAGGAGTTCGAGTCCCGGATGAGATCGGGGACATGACGAGGAGTCTCGAAATGGTCGAGACGTAAAGATCGATATATTGGACGACTATATTGGAGTTGGAAAGGTTCCAATGATTCGGTATTTTTCGAGTGGGAGAGTTACGGAATTCGCCGGGAGAAGTATTGGGCCTTATTGGGCCCTGCGGGAAAGAGAGAGGGGCTGCCTAGGGCAGGCTGTGCGCCCCCCCAAGGCCTAGTCCGAATTGGACTAGGGGAAGGGGCTGCACCCCTTCTTCTCTTCCCCTTCCTTCTCTCCTATTCCTACTAGGAAAGGAGGAGTCCTACTCCGGTGAGAGTAGGACTCCCCCTTTGTGCGCCCCTCCCAGGGCCGCCACCTCCTCCCTGTCTCCTTTATATACTGGGGCAGGGGCACCCCATGACACACAAGTTGATCTACGGATCTTGCCTTAGCCGTGTGCGGTGCCCCTTCCACCATATTCCACTTCGTCATATCGTCGCGGAGCTTAGGAGAAGCCTGCGCGGAGAAGTCATATCGTCGCATGAGCTTAGGCGAAGCCCTGCGTCGGTGGAACATCAACATCGTCACCACGCCGTCGTCTTGACGGAACTCATCCCGACACTTTGCTGGATCGAGTCCGGGATCGCCATCGAGCTGAACGTGTGCGAGAACTCGGAGGTGCCGTGACGTTCGGTGCTTGGATCGGTCGGATCGTGGAGACGTCGACTACATCAACAGCGTTGTTATAACGCTTCCGCTTTCGGTCTACGAGGGTACGTGGACGGACACTCTCCCCTCTCGTTGCTATGCCATCACCATGGTCTTACGTGATCGTAGGAAAATTTTTGAAATTACTACGTTCCCCAACAGCTACAAACACCAGAAACTACTTGCAACTCCCGGACTGAGGACAAGAGTGGTTAATAAGTCGAGAGGGTCAATTAAGGATCCCAATGCGTGGTAGTAGCTAAGTCTTAAATCACACACACAGATCTCAGTTCTTAGGGACGGCTTCAATGAAACAACCCACCATGTACTCCTACATGGCCTCTCATCGATATCTTTACCAAAACGTGTTCAACACTTTCACTCTCGAACCCGACACAACCTTTCACTCCAGTTCATCATCCCGATGAGCCAGACCTGACACAACTCTAAGCATAGCAAGCATAGCATGGTAGGAATCACAAACATGGCTCAATCAACTCCTACACATACTAGTGGGTTTCATCTAGTTACTGTGGCAATGACAGGTCATGCAAAGGAAGTGGGTTCAGCTACCACAACACACAACAGTTTGAATCGCGTTGTCTTAATGTAGTAAACAAGAGCAGAAGCGAGAACATGGGTTTGTATCGGAATGATCAATGGGTTGCTTGCCTGATGTAGTGGTGGTAGGATCGCCCTTGACGGATATTCGGGATTATCCTCGGAGGCAGAACCTATCACGAAAGACACACCGAAATAAACAACACATGACAATATGCAACAATATGATGCATGCTATGACATGGCAATATGAATGTGTGTTGGCCTAATACAAGCTGGAATAAAAGGATGAACTCATTTGAATCAAAGATTCAAATGTTAGCTCATCTAACATAGCCATAAAGGTGTATTATCTTAATCTGCTTAAACAGCAAGGTTAACTTGTTCTATCATGCATGAAACCTTCTTGATGGATAGAATGGATTTTTCTGATCATTTTTCGTATATAAATCTTTGCATTTGGAGTTCTGATTAATTTCTATGAATTTTGAAGTTTGAACTATTTTCCGGAATTTCCTATAAGAGAATAATTCGAGAATTCATTTATGCGTCAAGAATCGTCGAGATGACGTCGAGGGGTCAACAGGACGCCCGGTCAAACCTGACTGGTGGGTCCGTGTGTCGATGTAATTAGTTTAACTAAATATTAATTAAAACTAATCCTGATTAGTTAACAGGGCTGGGCCCCACCTGTCATTGACCCAGGGGGTCAAACTGGGCCAACCCGTGGTCAAACGAGGGGTTTGCGGGGTCAACTCGCCGGCGTTTAGCCGCCGGCGAGGCCGAACGTGGCGGCGAGAGTGGGATTGGCCGTTCCGGCAACCAAATGAACCGCGGAGAGTGTCTACGGGTGGCTGGGAGCAAGCCGCAGCTCTTGGTGGCGTTGGTTGAGCTCGGGGTGGCCGGAAACGGCGCCGGCGACGACCTTGGCGGTCGCCGGAGTTCGGGCGATGACGAGCTCGAGGCTACGGTGTGCGGTGAGGTGCGTGAAGTGGTGGGTTAGATGCTACGCGGTGCGGTGAGTATGTTAGACACCGAGGGGTGACCGGTGGATGGCCGGGAGCACGTCGGCGACGAGCTCCGCTGCGGTGCGTGCGGGTGAGCTCCGTGCGGTCGCTACGAGGCTCGGGAGAGAGAAATGAAAGGAGGGGGAGGTAGCTAGGCTCACGGAGAACTCGAGGAGGCAACCGGTGCGGTCGGGGACGGGCTGGTGCGGCGGCGACGTCTAAGGGGATCTCCTGCGACGGCGGAGTCGGGCGAGGTCGGTGCAGAGAACTCGGGCCACGCGAGCGCTCGGGGCTCGGCTAGCTCGAGGAAGAGGAGAGTGGCAGAGCTCCTAGACACGATGGGATGGCGCAAGGACGACGGAGAGCGCGACTACGTCGACGGTGCGGCTGCGGTGGCGTCGGCCATGGCGTGGGAGAGCGAGGGGAGGAGCCGGGAGGAGGAGAGGTGTCGAGGGCTCGGGGAATGAGAGTGTTCAGCGTCGGCAGCTCGGTGAGGGAAGCGGCGGCGGCGGCCAGCTGCGTGGCATGCATGCATGCTCGTCGCTGTCGAGCACTGCCTGCTGCTGGCCAAGCCAAGCAGCTCATTGGCCATGGCGGTTGGCTGGGCGGCAGGTGGGCGGTTGGGTGGCGCCTGTAAGTTTTTATATTTCTGTTTCCTTTTTCTATTTTCTGTAACTTTGTGGACTTTCTAAAAATACTTAAACAGCTCCAAAATTCACCAAACTGCACCTGGTCCTTAGTTGGAATATTTCCAACATGGAACATTTTAGTTTGGGATTATTTGGGCATTTGAAATATCTTATATAATTAAAATGCCCAAACTCAAATACTTATGATTTAATTCAAAAACCTTAGGATGACCTAGAAAATTGTGCACCACTTTTGGCAGAGGCTCTGAACCAAAGCAAATGTGATGGGCATTTTAGAAGGGAATTTCAGGTTCATTGAAAATAATTTTAGTAAGCCCTGGTTGGATTCAAAAGGGGTTCTGGGGTTCTGTCTTCCCCATTTCAAATTTCAGATGAAAGTTAAACATGATGCACACACTAATGCATGGACTAGCTAGGATGTGACAATACGTCTCCAACGTATCTATAATTTTTGATTGTTCCATGCTGTTACATTATCAATCTTGGGTGTTTTATAATCATTTTATAGTCATTTTATATCATTTTTTGGTACTAACCTATTGACATAGTGCCAAGTGCGAGCTGTTTTTTCCCATGTTTTTTACATCGTGGAAAATCAATGTCGACGGAGTCCAAATGCCACGAAACTCCACAGAGAATTTTTATGGGCCAGAAGGAACACAACGGGCCTCGGCTGCGCTGGGGTGCCCGAGGGGCACAACCCACCGTAGCGCCAGAGGCCCAGCGCCGCTCGGTGGATTGTGCCCACCTCAGGTGCCCCCCGGACCGCGTCTTTGCTCTATAAATACCCCAATATTCCAGAAACCCTAGGGGAGTCGACGAAATATTCATCCAACAGCCACAGAATCCAGAACCACCAGATCCAATCTAGACACCATCTCAGATGGGGTTCACCACCTCCATTGGCGCCTCTCCGATGATGCGTGAGTAGTTCTTTGTAGACCTTCGGATCTGTAGTTAGAAGCTAGATGGCTTCCTCTCTCTCGCTGAATTCTCAATACAATGGTCTCTTGGAGATCCATATGATGTAACTCTTTTGTGGTGCGTTTGTTGGGATCGATGAACTTTGAGTTTATGATCAGATCTATCTTTTTATATCCATGAAAGTTATTTGAGTTTCTTTGATCTCTTATATGCATGATTACTTATAGCCTCGTATTTCTTCTCCGATATTTGGGTTTTGTTTGGCCAACTTGATCTATTTATCTTCCAATGGGAAGAGGTGCTTTGTAGTGGGTTCGATCTTACGGTGCTTGATCCCAGTGACAGAAAGGGAAACGACACGTGTGTATCATTGCTACTAAGGATAAAACGATGGGATATATCTCTACATAGATAGATCTTGTCTACGTCATGTCATCGTTCTTATTGAGTTACTCCGTTTTTCCATGAACTTAATACACTAGATGCATGCTGGATAGCGGTCGATGTGTGGAGTAATAGTAGTAGATGCAGGCAGGAGTCGGTCTACTAATCTTGGACGTGATGCCTATATAATGATCATTGCCTGGATATCGTCATGATTATTTGAAGTTCTATCAATTGCCCAACAGTAATTTGTTCACCCACCGTTTTCTATTTTTCTCGAGAGAAGCCACTAGTGAAACCTACGGCCCCCGGGTCTTCTTTTTCATATATTTGCCTTTGTGATCTACTTTTTCCTTTGCACTTATTTTCAGATCTATTAAACCAAAAATACAAAAATACCTTGTTGCATATTATTTCTATTTATTTTATTTGGCGTTCGATCTATCAATCTACTACAAATTTACCTCACGTCCTTTGCCTATCTTGAGGCGTCGTACCCCAGAAGGGATTGACAACCCCTTTAACACGTCGGGTTGCGAGGATTTGTTATCTATGTGCAGGGGCTGTTTACATTGTGTTGCTTGGTTCTCCTACCGGTTTGATAAACTTGGTTTCATATCTGAGGGAAATATCTACCGCCGCTGTGCTGCATCATCCCTTCCTCTCTGGGGAAATACCGACGTAGGTTCAAGCGACATCAAAAGGAATTTCTGGCGCCGTTGCCATGGAGGATCTTCAACGTATACCAGGTTCCTAATCACAAATCTCATCTCCTTGCAATTTACATTATTTGCCATTTGCCTCTCATTTTCCTCTCCCCCACTTCACAAATATTTGCCGTTTTATTCGCCTCTCTTTTTCAGTTCGCTGTTTTCTTGTCGGATCTTTTTTTGAGTGCAATCATGACTCAAGAGAACACCAAGTTATGTTATTTCTCAAATACCAACAACAATGATTTTATTGGCACGCCGCTTGCTCCTCCCGCCACTAGTGCGGAGTCTTGTGATATTAATATTGCTTTGCCGAATCTTGTTATGAAAGATCAATTTTCTGGTACTCCTAATGAGAATGCCGCGTCCCGTCTTAATACCTTCGTGGAATTATGCGATATGCAAAAGAAAAAAGATGTGGACAATGATGTGGTGAAGATGAAATTATTTCCGTTTTCTTTGCGTGATTCTACAAAAATTTGGTTCTCTTCTTTTCCTCGCAATAGTATTGATTCTTGGAATAAGTGCAAAGATGCTTTTATCACTAAGTATTTTCCTCCTACAAAAATTATTTCCCTTAGAACCCAGATCATGAATTTCAAGCAAATTGAACATGCGCATGTTGCACAATCTTGGGAAAGGATGAAAATGATTCTAAGGAATTGCCCAACTCATGGGTTAAATCTTTGGATGATCATACAAAAAATTTATGCGGTGTTGAATTTTGTTTCTCATAATCTTTTAGGTTCCTCCGTGGGTGGTACTTATATGGAAATTACTTTTGGTGAAGCCACCAAATTGCTAGGTAATATCATGGCCAATTATTCACAATGGCATACCGAAAGAGATCCTACTAGTAAAAGAGTTAATTCGGTTGAAGAAATTTCTTCTTTGAGTGAAAAAGTTGATGCTCTTATGAATTTGGTTGCTATTAAAAATGCACCTACTTATTTTAATGATATGCCTAGCAAAATAGTGATGCCATAGATGTGAATTTTATCTCTCGAAATAATTTCAACAACAATGCTTATATAGGTAATTTTAATCCTAGGCCTTTTCCTAGTAATTCCTCTAATAATTATGGTAATTCCTATGGAAATCAATCTTATAATAATAATAGGAACACCTATGATCTTGAGAATAATATTAAAGAATTTATCAACACACAAAAAGTTTTCAACACCTCCATAGAAGAAAAGTTGAATAAGATTGATGATTTGTCTAGAAGTGTTGATAGAATTGCTCTTGATGTGGAAAGTCTCAAGATGACAATTTTTGTGCCTAAAGTAGATGAATCAATTATATCTCTTCATGTTTCTATGGATGAAAGTATGAACAGAACCACTATGCTTAGAGGTAAAAGAGAATTTTTGGAAAAAGCGTTTTCTAGTGATTTCTTTCGCAAAAGTGATGAAGATCTTAAAATGATTGGTCTTTCCTCAATTGATTCCTTGTTTAGTAAAGTTAAGATTGATGAAAAAGGGACTGGAGAAGAGTCAACTTTAGGTAGAAGGCGTCCCAATATTTGGGACGGTAAAAATCTTGTTAAGAAAATTGATGAAAGTGGGTTTGGAGAGGTCAAAACTTTAGCTAGTGATGTGCCGACTCTTTTGGATCACAAAGACTTTAATTATGATAGTTGATCTTTGATTGATTGTATTTCTTTCTTGCAATCCATGATAAATTCACCCCATGCCTATGAACAAAATAAAGCTTTTACTAAACATATTGTTGATGCTATGATGAAAGCTTTTGAAGAAAAAATGGAATTAGAATTATCTATTCCTAGAAAATTGCATGATGAATGGGAACCTACTATCAAAGTCAAGATTAAAAATTATGAGTGTTTTGCTTTGTGTGACTTGGGTGCTAGTGTTTCTACAATTTCGAAATCTTTATGTGATGTGCTTGGTCTTACTAATCTTGAAGAATGTTCTTTGAATTTGCACTTGGCGGATTCTACTATTAAAAAGCCTATGGGAAGAATTAATGATGTTCTTATTCTTTCAAATAGGAATTATGTGCCTATAGATTTTATTGTTCTTGATATTGATAGCAATCTGTCTTGTCCAATTATTCTTGGTAGACCGTTTTTACGCACTATCGATGCCGTGATTGATATGAAAGAAGGCAATATTAAGTTCCAATTTCCTTTGATGAAGGGTATGGAAAACTTTCCTAGAACAAGAATTAAGACACCTTGTGAATCAATCATGAGGGCATCTTATGGATCTCAAACCAAGGAAGAAAAAACTTAGATCCTTGCTTTATGCCTAGCTAAGGGCGTAAAACTATAGCGCTTGTTGGGAGGCAACCCAATGAAAAAAATTATTTTTTCTTTTTGCTTTCTGTTCTTGAGTGTTAACAAAATTATGCTACTGCTATGATTGTGTCTTTTTTGTTTTAGTTAGTGTTTGTGCCAAGTAGAAGTGATAGGATCTTCTTGGGTGATAGTTGTTTGATCTTGCTGAAAAAGACATAAACTTTGCGCTCACGAAAATAATTCTCATTTTTTATCATAAAGAGATTTTGCCCTGATTCTTTTTGCATAAGATTAATATACAAATTACCCAGTACTTCCTAGTTTTTCAGAATTTTTGGAGTTACAGAAGTATTCGAACAATCAGATTGCCACATACTGTTCTGTTTTGACAGATTCTGTTTTCTTTGTGTTGTGTGCTTATTTTGATGGCTCTAGTGTTTTCTTTGATGAGCTTTTGCCATAGAAAAGTTGGAATACAATAGATATAATACAAAAAAATATGAATTGGTTTGATACAACACTTATAGTAGTGATTTATTTTTCTTACACTAACGGATCTCACGAAGGTTTTGTTGAGTTTTATGTGATTGAAGTTTTCAAGTTTTGGGTTATCTTACGATGGATGAAGGAAGGATAGAAGAGCCTAAGGCCCTGTTTGGTTCAGCTTTTATCGACGGATTCCGCTGCCGCGCAGCAGAATCTGAACCAAAGGGCGGACCCAGCAGAATCCGATTCCAGAAATCCGCTGCCAAAATCTGAACCAAAAGCGAAAGCAGCCCAGGACGTGCTTTCCAAAATCTGATTCCGCTGCGGGCCAAAATCTGAAAAAGTTGTATCAGCTGGTTTGCCAGATGACCTACATCTTTTTCACATCAGATTTTCCACGGCTGTTTTTCCACAGCAGATTTTTCACAGCTGCTTTTAGAAATCCACAGTCGAACCAAACAGGGCCTAAGCTTGGGGATGCCCCGGAATCCCAAGCTATTATCCAAAAATGATCAACCAACTAAGCTTGGGGATGCCCCCGAGTGGCATCCCCTCTTTCTTCCAACAACTATCGGTATTTTACTCGAAGCTATATTTTTATCCGTCACATGATATGTGTTTTGCTTGGAGCGTCTTGTATTATATGAGTCTTTTCTTGTTTTATTTTGTGTTTTAAGTCATCAATCCTTGCTGGACACACTTATTTGGGAGAGCCAAAATTATGTCATGACTTGTTTGAATTGCTCTCTATGCTTCACTTAAATCTTTTATGAGCAATAGGACTTGCTCTAGTGCTTCACTTATATATTTTTTAGCACGGTGTGCTTAGTATTTTTTGAAGAAATGCTCTCTTGCTTCACTTAGATTTATTTGAGAGTTAGTAAAATTTTCAAGAAATTCTCTCTTGCTTCACTTAAATTATTTTGAGAGAAAGAAGAAAAATTATGCTCATGATCTTCACTTATATTTGTTGAGCTTATGAAAAGCAACACATGAAAATTAGTCCCAAATTGATAGATATCCAAGTAGGTTATAATAAAAACTTTCATGAAGATCATTGGACAAAATAAACTTGGTTCTTAGTAATAGTTTTGAGATATGATGATGTGATATGTGAGTTAGGTTGATGAGTAATTATGCTTTAGTAAGAATATTGGTGTTAAGGTTTGTGATTCCCTATGCAAGTACAAAAGTCAATAGTCATGCAATAAAATTATATCCTACTTGTGGCGCATTATTCGATGTTATTTATGCTTAATGCTTGCTTATGAGATTATCCGTTTCTTGGTTGGTCGCTTCTCAATCTTTTGCTAGCCTTCATTTTGCACCAAGTATGATCTCTACTTGTGCATCCAAAATCCTTTAAACCAGTTTTGCCACATGAGTCCACTATATCTACCTATATGCGGTATTTTGTTGCCGTTCTAAGCAAATTTGCATGTGCCATCTCTAATTTTCAAAATAAACTTCTCTTTTGTGTATTTGTTTCGCTCGCGGAGTGGTGAGGGGTGGCTAATATTTTCCATGTTGGATGTATTATTCTCACGATGAGTGTTTATTCACTTGTCATTGCACGAGAGTAAGGCAAAGGTTTTAGGGGTGCCCAGTCCCGAAATGCAAAAATGAATTTACTTTATGTTGTCAAATAATAAATTCCTTGAAAGTGTTGGTACGGAGGGCACCCATGGATACAGTTAGCCATGGAAAGTGAAAGTATGGTGGAAAAAGGAATAAACTTTATTTTCTATTTGGGAACCGCCTATGGCATATCTAGCATGGCAAGTGTTGGGAACTCTAAGTCGTTTTCATTTGTGGGATGGATACACCTCCCAAAATGTTTTTATCTCTAATTTTTTTCGCTTTGAGTTCTAGAACCTCTACAAATCCCTACTTCCCTCTGAAAGTGCAACTATCCCTAGGTGGTTTTGGTAATTCCTAACAACATATATCTCATTGAGCTAATACTATTTCAAGATTAATATTTCAGGAAAGCTCAATGATTGGCATGGCATGGATGAGAAAAGTGGACCCCTCAAAATGCTAAGGACAAAAGATTGGCTCAAGCTCAAAGCACAAGACTCTACATTTTCTATTTTAGTGATCCAAGATCACATTGAGTCTATAGGAAAAGCCAATACTATTAAGAAGGGAAGAGGTGTTGCTTAATGAGGTTCTTGCTCAAAATGCTTAGTGATATGCTCCAAAGCCCTCAACTACTTTCCCACATCCACATATGACCTAAACCAAAAGTCAAGCTCGGCCCCACCGATTCTTTCTATCCGGCGCCACCGAGTTCAGATGTCATAGACACTGCCACAAACCCTAGGCAAATCGGTCTCACCAATAGGGATCTCGGTCTCACCGAGATAGCCTTGTAATCTCTCTGTTTCCCTTCATAACATTTCGGTCCCACCGAGATGAGCGATCGGTCCCACTGAGATTGTGATGTAAACTCTCTGTTCCCCTTTCATAACATTTCGGTCTCAACGAAACAAGCAAACCGGTCCCACCGAGTTTACCTAACCAACTCTCTGGTTAGCTTATTACCAAAATCGGTCTCACCGAGTTTGTGTTATTGGTCTCACCGAGATTGCGTTATGCCCTAACCCTAACCATATCGTTCCTACCGAGTTGCATGTCGGTCCCACCGAAAATCCTAACGGTCACTAGATTTGCTGAATCGGTCCGACCGAGTTTATCAATTCGGCCCCACCGAGATTGGCAAGTTGTGTGTAACGGTTAGATTTTGTGTGGAGGCTACATATACCCCTCCACCTCCTCTTGATTCGTTGAGAGAGCTATCACAACGAACCTACACTTCCAACTTACATTTTCTGAGAGAGAACCACCTACACTTGTATTGAGGCCAAGATATTCCATTCCTACCATATGAATCTTGATCTCTAGCCTTCCCCAAGTTGCTTTCCACTCAAATCTTCTTTCCACCAAATCCATATCCTGTGAGAGAGAGTTGAGTGTTGGGGAGACTATCATTTGAAGCACAAGAAGAAGGAGTTCATCATCAACACACCATTTGTTACTTCTTGGAGAGTGGTGTCTCCTAGATTGGCTAGGTGTCACTTGGGAGCCTCCGACAAGATTGTGGAGTTGAACCAAGGAGTTTGTAAGGGCAAGGAGATCACCTACTTCATGAAGATCTACCGCTAGTGAGGCAAGTCCTTCGTGGGCGACGGCCATGGTGGGATAGACAAGGTTGCTTCTTCATGGACCCTTCATGGGTGGAGCCCTCCGTGGACTCGCGCAGCCGTTACCCTTCGTGGGTTGAAGTCTCCACCAACGTGGATGTACGATAGCACCACCTATCGGAACCATGACAAAAACATCCGTGTCTCCTATTGCGTTTGAATCCTCCAAACCCTTCCCTTTACATTCTTGCAAGTTGCATGCTTTACTTTCCGCTGCTCATATACTCTTTGCATTCTTGCTTGAATTGTGTTAAGATTTCTTGACTTGTCCAAAGTTGCTAAAATCTGCCAAGAACTAAAATTGGGAAAAGGATAAGTTTTATTTGGTCAAGTAGTCTAATCACCCCCCCCCCCTCTAGACATACTTTCGATCCTACAAGTGGTATCAGAGCTGTGGTCTCCATTTGCTTTGATTTCCATAGCTTTTGGTAGTCATAGCCTTGGTTTCACAACCTAGGAGAGTATGGCGTCTAGCGAGGGAAATTACCACCGTAGAGGTCCTTACTTTGATGGTACTAATTTTGCTAGTTGGCAGCATAAGATGAAAATGCATATTCTTGGACATAACCCCGCAGTTTGTGCTATTGTGTGTATTGGCTTGCAAGGTGAATTCTTTGATGGGAGAGAACCGAACCGTGAAGCTACCGCAGAAGAATTGAAGATGCTGCAATACAATGCTCAAGCTTGTGATATCCTCTTCAACGGATTGTGCCCCGAAGAATTCAACAAAATCAGCCGTCTTGAGAATGCAAAGGAAATTTGGGATACTTTGATTGATATGCACGAAGGTACCGACTCCGTCAAGGAATCCAAGTTGGATGTGCTTCAAAGTCAGCTTGACATGTTCAAAATGAAGGATGGTGAAGGTGTCGCTGAAATGTACTCTAGGCTTGCTCTTATCACAAATGAGATCGCCGGCTTAGGAAGTGAAGAGATGACCGACAAACTCATCATCAAGAAGAATCTAAGAGCTTTGGACGGAAAATATGATACCGTATACACATTGATCCAAATGATGCCCAATTACAAAGATCTCAAGCCAACGGAAGTCATTGGAAGAATTGTTGCTCATGAGATGTCACTTAAGGATAAGGAGGAGCTCCATAACAAGTCAAGTGGTGCTTACAAAGCCTCATGTGAAGCTCCCACATCATCAAGTGAGAAACAAACCTTCAATGAAGTATTGAGCCTAATGGTGAAGAACTTCAACAAGTTCTACAAGAGTAGAAGCAAAGAGAGAAGTTCCAAGTCAAAGTCCTACAATGACAAAAGATCTTCTAGTCGAGAGCGAAATTGCTACAATTGTGGAAGACCCGGACACTGTTCCAATGAGTGTACGTCACCCTACAAGAGAAGAGAAGATTCTCCAAAAAGAAGTAGAAGAGAAGAATCACCATCAAGAGAGAGAAGGAGTAGAGATGATCGTCATGAACGAAGAACATCCCGGAGAAGCAAGGATTCGGAAAGGAAGGACAAGTCATCAAGGAGCTACACAAAATGAAGACATCAAGCTCATGTTGGTGAATGGGTATCTGGCTCCGACTCTGACAATCACTCCGAGAGAAGTTATCACTCCGACTCTGAATATACTCAAGATGAAGGTGTTGCAGGTCTAGCACTTGTGTCAACCAACTCCTACGGCATATTTGATTCACCAAATGAAGGACTTGGAAGATGCTTCATGGCTAAAGGCCCAAAGGTATCACACCCCGAGTATGTTGATTTCAATAGTGATAAAGATGACTTGTTAGGTGATGATGATTTACTTGTTGATAACTCTAGTGATGAATACTATGATGAAACGTCAATTAATCATGCTAATCAAGACAAAACGAATGACAATGATAAGGAGAAGATTGAGTTTCTAACTAAAGAACTAAACACTCTTAAGTTAGCTCATGAAACTATCTTAGGAGATCATTGAGAACTTTTCAGGACTCATGAGAAATTACGTTTTGAAAAGCTCAATCTTGAGCAACAGCATGAGTTCTTAAAGGCAATCAATGATGATCTTCGCAAGAAAAGTCCTTCTTACATTGCCAAACCTTTACTCTTATCCACTTACATGCCTCAAGTCAGGTCTAGTAACAAGAACAAGAAAGATTCTTCCTCTAGTAGTAACAATAATCATGCTAAATCCAATGTTGTTGCTTCTAGTAGTTCTCTTGATTCCACTAATGATTCTCTTAGCCAAGTTACACTTGAGCAAGAAAATAGCTTATTGAAGGGAATTATAGAGAAAGGTGTTTACAAGAGCCTTGCCGTGAGTAAGCAATTCGAGGAAATTGTACGCAAGCAAGGAAGGCACCGGAAGAACCAAGGTGTTGATTTTGAATGAAAGTTCAATGCCAATGGAGTTGAGTGGGAAGATGATCAATACCCCAAGACGAAGTTTGTTCCTCAACAAGAGAAGTATGATCCTACTTCCTTCAAAGGGACACAAGCTCAAGATGATCTTCCACCACAAGACCACAAGCAAAAAGGCAAGGATAAGATTCAAGAGGAAATTGATGCATTTGAAGAAGCACCTAAGGCCTTGGTCAAGTGGGTTCCCAAGACTACATCAAGTTCCACTTCATCAAGTACAACTACAACTCCAAGGATTCCCATCAAAATGGTGTGGATCGAGAAGAAGAAGAACTAGAGAGTTCTTGAGGGTGACTCCGCCAACATACTTCACTCCTATCATTTTGGCAAGGACAAGTGCAAACAACTTCCACATCTTGCACTAGTTCAAGGAGTCACAATCCCTCTTGTTGGTAATACAAGGGACAAGGTAACCTAATGCATTCATAGACATCATCTTGTGTGTGCATCACTCTATGTCTATGGATATCCTTGTTTGTTCCTTGTGGGACTAACCCGTGTAGGTATTGAAAGTGCAACTCACTCCAAAGGATTGCTCCAAATGATCTACACCAACATTGAGCATCCACATCTTCAACACCTACATGAAATCATCATCGACAAAACCCAAGGTTAGTTCATCCCTCTTAGGGGGGATCTCACATCTAGGGGGAGCTTTACTCTAAGAATTGAGATAAAGCAACTCTAATGGTGTGAACATAACAATGCTTTATGTAAAAGTGGTAACCCCACTTGTGCTTAAACGATGAGTATGACCTATGATCAAATGTTCTCATTTGACTCCTAAGTCAATATACTCATATATAGATGACCTAGTCATCGCCAATTGCTTGATAGATGCTAGAATTGGTTGTGCATGCTTTGCCACATATTTTATTTGCCATTTTATTGTGTCAGCATGTTGGTTGCATCATTTACTCATTCGAGGACATCCACTTGTTGTTTTGATTGATTGGTTCCTTTTTCCTTTTGACAAGTGGATGGACAAGGTGAAGGCTGCAGGTTCTTGCTGAAGACCGCGTGGCCTTCATGGATATGGAGGTGAAGGCTCGTGTCCTGCTGAGGGAGCTTTATGACAATGACTGAGAGCCCTTGGCGGCACGGAGGACGGCCCCGCCAAGCTGCTTCCCTTCCTGATCCGCGCTATTGAAGATGTCTCCCTTGGTCTTGGCCCCACGGCTGAGGCCGAGGCGCGGGTCTTGTCTTCTGCAGCACTGACGCGGATCCTCACCCACATCTATCTTCGCGATCCAGCGTCGACATGGACAGCTTCTTTGGGCAGCGGCGGCGAGCATGCAGCTGCCGCTGCCGAGGCTGTGAAGGGTCGTGGAGGCTCTGTTGGGGAAGTTCGGGCCTTGACACCAAGCCGGGCGCGGCGCTGCCGGCCCTGCTGCTTCAAGAGGCGAGCCCACTCCTCGCTGCTCCACCGCCGACAAGTGGCTCCGCTGCGGCTCCTGTCTTGCTTTTAATTCCTGCACATGTATCATGCCTCGGGGAGGCGTTTAAACTTGCGTTTGGTACTGCGATAACAGTGTGGACTGTAATATTTGCTTTTGGATTCCTTGAAATTTGTGCTTCCTACTTGCTTATGTTCTACGCGGGCAGAGCCCGGCCCCGCGCATACCTCAGCCACCGTTAGCCCCGACCGGAAACCAGGACGGAACCAAGGAGTGAGGGGCTACGTGACAAGTTAGGCTCCTGAGTCGCGATGCTCAGGAGTCCCCCTTAGCGCACGAACAGCAAGTAGGGAGGTGAGGCGCGGGCGGATCCATCGTTCTACGTCTGCAGAGCCCTGCCCCGCGCATACCCAACCGCCGTTAGCCTTTCGGAACTAAGGGGTGAGGGGCTACGTGACCAGTTAGGCTCCTGAGTCGCGATGCTCAGGAGTCCCCCTTGATGCTCAAACGGCATGCGTACCTTGGCTCCGCTCGGGGTGTGGCGTGCGACGAACCAGGCCCGAGGGGCCTAGCTGGGTGGCGTGCATCTGGGCGTGACCCAGGCGCAGCCCCGTGCCCAGCCCCCTCGCGCGGCGCTCCTGAGGGGAGGCGTTGCGACGAGGCCAGACACTGAGCTCTGGGCACCCTGAGGTTGATGCGACCCGGAGGCCACCCTCAGTTGTTTATCACCAGCGCGGAGCATAGCGCTTCCGCATGCGTATGGGCATAGCCGCTCCTCGGGAGTGTCGTCAGCCAGCGCGGAGCATGGTGCTTCCGCTGGAACGTGGGAGGGGGCTCCCCTCCGGGAGGAGCCCCCGGGGCGTATACAGCCCCACCCTGACATGTGGCTGGCACGGTAGGGCTAGACGAGGTGTATCTGGGCACCCGTGAGCCAGCGCGGGATTCACGAGGCCCTACCTCAAGGCGGGTTGCGCCTGGCTCTGGGCCTTATCTTGAGTGTGTTCTGCAAAATTGGCGGATGCGGTGCTCTCGTCTTGGTCCGGCCCTCGGGCTGGTCTCTACCATCGCTGGCAAGCCAGGTCGCGATGCCATGGACAAGACCAGAGGGTGAGGGCGGAGAGCCGGTAGGAGCCACGAGTCGCGATGCTCGGCACCCCCTTTAACGCAGAAGATAGGTTAGATGGCGCAACTCGTCCTCGGGTCCGGCTCTCGGGCTGGTCTCTATCGTCGCTGGCAAGCCAGGTCGCGATGCCATGGACAAGACCAGAGGGTGAGGGCCGGAGAGCCGGTAGGAGCCCTGAGTCGCGATGCTCAGGCACCCCCCCTTTAACACGCAGGCTGGATTGTATGACGCAACTCTACGTCCTCGGGTCCCGGCTCTCGGGCTGGTCTCTACCGTCGCTGGCAAGCAAGGTCGTGATGCCATGGACAAGACCAGAGGGTGAGGGCCGGAGAGCCGGTAGGAGCCCTGAGTCGCGATGCTCAGGCACCCCCCCCCTTTAACGCGCAAGATTTCGCCACCCAGGAGAAGGCGCCAAATAACAAGCATGGTGGAGCGAGAGCATAATCCTAAGGAAAACGCATGAAGGATACATGCCGCTGGGACTGGCCCGAGCGGCTTGGGGATGATGCAGCCCGAGGGGCGCCCCCAACAGGATAAGCTAAAGACATGAAATAAAAGGGATACATGCCGCAGGGACGGACCCACGCGGCCTGGGAATAATGCGGCCCTGAAGGCGCTCCTAGCCGGAAATAAAACTTAAAGATGTCAGCTGGTGATGTTGGGGATGAAGGGTTGTTGATGTAGCAGACTCGGTGGGCTGCGGGAGCCGATCCTCACGAGCCCCCAGGCTCAGGGGCCTTGGGAGGCTCCGAAGGCGCTGGCGACCCCTCACGGGCCATCTCCATCTCCGCCAGGGCTGCGGCGTGCCTGACCTCTTGAGCCTCCAGGATGGTCCTCATGAGACGCTGGTGTGCAGCAGCCGCGTTTGGCAGGCCATAAGCCATGCGTACGTAGCTGTGGGGCGGACCCTCGCAACATCCCACTCGCGAGGGCCAGAGGCGCTCTTGAGATGCAGCTCGGTTGAGCCCTGGTATGTTGATGCAGACGTGCAACCCACCATCCTCGCCTGGATGGGGGGCCACAGCGGGTAGGCGGCGGCTGCCCCTCATGACCCTTGACTCCTGTAACTCCTGAATGGCCTTGCTGATGAACTCTCGGGGGTTCTGTCCTCCTGGTCTTGCTCACGCTATGCGGAAGCGTGCTTGAAACATGCCTCCACGTGGTGCCCAAGCGCTGTTGGGGAACGTAGTAATTTCAAAAATTTTCCTACGATCACGCAAGACCATGGTGATGCATAGCAACGAGATGAGAGTGTTGTCTACGCCTCGTAGACCAGCAGCGAGCGTTGGCATAGCGTAGAGGAAGTAGTCGTACTTCTTCCCGATCCAACCGATCCAAGTACCGAGCGACGGCACCTCCGAGTTCTGCACACGTTCAGCTCGATGGCGTCCCTCGAACTCCGATCCAGCCGAGTGTTGAGGAGAGTTTCGTCAAGACGACGGCGTGGTGGCGATGATGATGTTCCACCGGCGCGGGGCTTCGCCTAAGCTCCATAGCGGTATATTCGAGGTGTAGTTTGGTGGAAGGGGCACCGCACACGGCTAAGGAGCGATCTCAATGATCAACTTGTGTGTCATGGGGTGCCCCTGCCTGTATATAAAGGAGGGAAGGGGAGGGGCTGGCCGGCCAGGAGGGAGGCGCGCCAGGGGTGTCCTACTCCTACTAGGAGTAGGATTCCCCCCCCAAATCCTAGTCCAACTAGGGTTTGACCAAGGGGAAAGGGAGAGAGGGGGCGCCACCCCCTTCTCCTAATCCTAATAGGACTAGGGAAGGGGGGAAGGCTGCGGCCAGCAATATGGCCCCCTTTTCTCTTTCCCACTAAGGCCCATCAAGGCCCATTGACCCCCCGGGGGGTTCCGGTAACCCCCCGGTACTCCGGTAAAATTCCCAATTTCACCCGGAGTGATTCCGAGTCAAACATAGGCTTCCAATATATCAATCTTTATGTCTCGACCATTTCGAGACTCCTCGTCATGTCCGTGATCTCATCAGGGACTCGAACAACCTTGGTACATCAACATCATAAAACTCATAGTAAGCTGCCATCGAAGCGTTAAGCGTGCGGACCCTACGGGTTCGAGAACTATGTAGACATGACCGAGACACCTCTCTGGTCAATAACCAATAGCGGGACCTGGATGCCCATATTGGTTCCTACATATTCTACGAAGATCTTTATCGGTCAGACCGCATAACAACATACGTTGTTCCCTTTGTCATCGGTATGTTACTTGCCCGAGATTTGATCGTCGGTATCCAATACCTAGTTCAATCTCGTTACTGGCAAGTCTCTTTTCTTGTTCCGTAATACATCATCTCACAACTAACACATTTAGTTGCAATGCTTGCAAGGCTTATGTGATGTGCATTACCGAGAGGGCCCAGAGATACCTCTCCGACAATCGGAGTGACAAATCCTAATCTCGAAATATGCCAACCCAACATGTACCTTCGGAGACACCTGTAATGTACCTTTATAATCACCCGATTCGTTGTGACGTTTGGTAGCACCCAAAGTGTTCCTCGGGCAAGCGGGAGTTGCATAATCTCATAGTTATAGGAACATGTATAAGTCATGAAGAAAAGCACTAGCAACAAACTATACGATCAGGTGCTATGCTAATGGAATGGGTCATGTCAATCGATCATTCAACCAATGATGTGATCCCGTTAATCAAATAACAACTCCTTGTTCATGGTTAGGAAACATAACCATCTTTGATTAACGAGCTAGTCAAGTAGAGGCATACTAGTGACACTCTGTAGGTTTATGTATTCACACATGTATTATGTTTCCGGTTAATACAATTCTAGCATGAATAATAAACATTTATCATGATATAAGGAAATAAATAATAACTTTATTATTGCCTCTAGGGCATATTTCCTTGATCTCCCACTTGCACTAGAGTCAATAATCTAGATTACACGGTAATGATTCTAACACCCATGGAGTCTTGGTGCTGATCATGTTTTGCTCGTGGAAGAGGCTTAGTCAGCGGTGCGCAACATTCAGATCCGTATGTATCTTGCATATCTCTATGTCTCCCACCGGACCAAATCCGGATGGAGTTGAAGCGTCTTTTGATGTGCTTGGTTCTCTTGTGAAATCTGGATTCCTTTGCCAAGGCAATTGCACCGATATTGTCACAAAAGATTTTCATTGGACCCGATACACTAGGTACAACACCTAGATCGGTTATGAACTCCTTCATCCAGACTCCTTCATTAGCTGCTTCGAAGCAGCTATGTACTCAACTTCACATGTAGATCCCATAGCGGCGCTTTGTTTGGAACTGCACCAACCGACAGCTCCACCGTTTAATGTAAATCGTATCCGGTTTGCGATTTAGAATCGTCGGATCAGTGTCAAAGCTTGCGTCGGCGTAACCGTTCTGACGAGCTCTTTGTCACCGCCATAAATGAGAAACATATCCTTAGTTCTTCTCAAGTACTTAAGGATGTTCTTGACCGCTGTCCGATGATCCACTCTGGATTACTTTGGTACTGCCTGCTAAACTTACACAAGGCACACATCAGGTCAGTACACGACATTGCATACATGATAGAGCCTATGGCTGAAGCATAGGAACATCTTTCATTTTCTCTCTATCTTCTGCGGTGGTCGGGCATTGAGTCTTACTCAACTTCACACCTTGTAATACCGGCAAGAACCCTTTCTTTGCACGATCCATTTGAACTTTTTCAAAACTTTATCAAGGTATGTGCTTTGTGAAAGTCCTATTAAGCGTCTTGATCTATCTCTATAGATCTTAATGCCCAATATGTAAGCAGCTTCACGAGGTCTTTCATCGAAAAACTCTTATTCAAGTATCCCTTTATGCTATCCAGAATTCTATATCATTTCCGATCAATAATATGTCATCCACATATAATATCGAAATGCTCTGAGCTCCCACTCACTTTCTTGTAAATCTGAGGCTTCTCCAAAAGTGCATATAAAACCAAATGCTTTGATCACACTATCAAAGCGTTTATTCCAACTCGAGAGGCTTGCACCAGTCCATAAATGGATCATTGGAGCTTGCACACTTTGTTAGCTCCTTTGGATCGACAAAACCTTCTGGTTGCATCATATACAACTCTTCTTCCGAAATCCATTCAGGAATGCAGTTTTGACATCCATTTGCCAAATTTCATAATCATAAAATGCGGCAATTGCTAACATGATTGAGACGGACTTAAGCATCGCTTCTGGTGAGAAGGTCTCATCGTAGTCAATCCCTTGAACTTGTCGAAAACCTTTTGCAACAAGTCGAGCTTTATAGACGATAACATTACCATCAGCGTCGGTCTTCTTCTTGAAGATCCATTTATTCTCAATTGCTTGCCGATCATCGGGCAAGTCAACCAAAGTCCATACTTTGTTCTCATACATGGATCCCATCTCAGATTTCATGGCCTCAAGCCATTTTGTGGAATCTGGGCTCACCATCGCTTCTTCATAGTTCGTAGGTTCATCATGTTCCGATAACATGACTTCCAAAATAGGATTACCGTACCACTCAGTGCGGATCTTGCTCTGGTTGATCTCTGAAGTTCTGTAGAAACTTGATCTGAAGTTTCATGATCATCATCATTAGCTTCCTCCCTATTTGGTGTAGGTGTCACGAAACTGTTTTACGTGATGTACTACTTCTCAATAAGGGAGTAGATACGATTATCTCATCAAGTTCTACTTTCCTCCCACTCACTTCTTTCGTGAGAAACTCTTTCTCCAAAAGTTTCGAATTTAGCAACAAAAATCTTGCCTTCGGATCTGTGATAGAAGGTGTACCCAACTGTCTCCTTTGGGTATCCTATGAAGACACATTTCTCGATTTGGGTTCGAGCTTATTAGGTTGAAGCTTTTCACATAAGCATCGCAGCCCCAAACTTTCAAAAGCGACAACTTTGGTTTCTTGCCAAACCACAGTTCATAAGGCGTCGTCTCAGCGGTTTAGATGGTGCCCTATTTAAAGTGAATGTAGCCGTCTCTAAAGCATAACCCCAAAACGATAGCGGCAAATCAGTAAGAGACATCATAGATCGCACCATATCTAATAAAATACGATTCGACGTTCGGACACACCATTACGTTGTGGTGTTCCGGTGGCGTAAGTTGCTAAACTATTCCGCATTGTTTCAAATGTAGGCCAAACTCGTAACTCAAATATTCTCCTCCACGATCAGATCGTAGAAACTTTATTTTCTTGTTACGATGATTTTCCACTTCACTCTGAAATTCTTTGAACTTTTCAAATGTTTCAGACTTGTGTTTCATTAAGTAGATATACCCATATCTGCTCAAATCATCGTGAAGGTGAGAAAATAACGATATCCGCCGAGCCTCAACATTCATTGGACCACATACATCGGTATGTATGATTTCCAATAAATCTGTTGCTCTCTCCATAGTTCAGGAGAACGGTGTTTTAGTCATCTTGCCCATAAGGCACGGTTCGAAGTGCCAAGTGATTCATAATCAAGTGACTCCAAAAGTCCATCAAGTATGGAGTTTCTTCATGCGCTTTACACCGATATGACCTAAGCGGCGATTGCCACAAATAAGTTGCACCATCATTATCAACTCTGCATCTTTTGGTTTCAACATTATGAATATGTGTATCACTACTATCAAGATTAAGTAAAACAAACCATTCTTCAATGGTGCATGACCATAAAAGATATTATTCATATAAATAGAACAACCATTATTCTCGATTTAAATGAATAACCGTTTCGCATCAAACAAGATCCAGATATAATGTTCATGCTCAACGCTGGTACTAAATAACAATTATTTAGGTCTAATACTAATCCTCAAGGTAGATGTAGAGGTAGCGTGCCGATTGCGATCACATCGACTTTGGAACCATTTCCCACGCGCATTGTCACCTCGTCCTTAGCCAATCTTCGCAATCCGTAGCCCTGCTTTGAGTTGCAAATATTAGCAATGAACCAGTATCAAATACCCAGTGCTCTGCGAGTATTAGTAAGGTACACATCAATAACATGTATATCATATATACCTTTGTTAACCTTGCCATCCTTCTTATCCGCCAAATACTTGGGGCAGTTCCGCTTCAAATGACCAGCCTGCTTGCAATAGAAGCACTCGATTTCAGGCTTAGGACCAGACTTGGGTTTCTTCTCTTGATCGACAACTTGCTTGCCGCTCTTTTGAAGTTTCCTTTTCTTTCCTTTGCCCTTTTCTTGAAACTAGTGGTTTTGTTAACCATCAACACTTGATGCTCCTTTTGATTTCTACCTCCATGACTTTCGGCATCGCGAAGAGCTCGGGCATTGTTTTGGTCATCCCTTGCATATTATAGTTCATCACGAAGCTCTTGTAGCTTGGTGGCGTGATTGGAGAATTACATCAATGACGCAATCATCCGGAAGATTAACTCCAGTTGAATCAAGTGATTGTTATATCCGGACATTACGAGTATATGCTCACCGACGAACCGTTCTCCTCCATCTTACAGCTATAGAACTTATTGGAGACTTCATATCTCTCAATCCGGGCATTCGCTTGGAATATTAACTTCAACTCTGGAACATCTCATATGCTCCATGGTGTTCAAAACGACGTTGAAGTCCCGGTTCTAAGCCGTAAAGCATGGCTGCTTGAACTATAGAGTAGTCATCAGCTTTGCTTTGCCAGACGTTCACAACTTCGGCGCAGCCCTTGCACCAGGCCTGGCACCTAACGGTGCTTCCGGGACGTAATTCTTCGTGCAGCAATAAGGATAATCCTCAAGTTACGGACCCAGTCCGTGTAATTGCTGCCATCATCTTTCAACTTTGCTTTCTCAAGGAACGCATTAAAATTCAACGGAACAACAGACGAGCCATCTATCTACACATCATAGACAAGCAAGATACTATCGGTACTAAGTTCATGATAAATTTAAGTTCAATTAATCATATTACTTAAGAACTCCCACTTAGAAAAATATCCTCCAATTCTCTAAGTGATTGCGTGATCCATATCAACTACACCATGACCGATCATCACGTGTGATGGAGTAGTTTCAATGGTGAACATCAATATGTTGATCATATCTACTATATGATTCACGCTCGACCTTCGGTCTCCGTGTTCCGAGGTCATATCTTATATGCATAGCTCGTCAAGTATAACCTGAGTATTCGCGTGTGCAACTGTTTTGCACCGTTGTATTTGAGCGTAGAGCCTATCACACCCGATCATCACGTGGTGTCTCAAAGACGAAGAACTTTCATAGCGGTGCATACTCGGGAGAACACTTCTTGATAATTTAGTAAGGATCATCTTATAATGCTACCGTCAATCAAAGCAAGATAAGATGCATAAAGGATTAACATCACATGCAATCAATATAAGTGATATGATATGGCCATCATCATCTTGTGCTTGTGATCTCCATCTCGAAGCACCGTCATGATCACCATCGTCACGGCGCGACACCTTGATCTCCATCGTAGCAGCGTTGTCGTCTCGCCAACTATTGCTTCTCGACTATCGCTACTCCTTAGTGATAAAGTAAAGCAATTACATGGCGTTTGCATCTCATACAATAAGCGACAACCATATGGCTCCTGCCGATTGCCGATAACTTCGGTTACAAAACATGATCATCTCATACAATAAAATATAGCATCACGTCTTGACCATATCACATCACAACATGCCCTGCAAAAACAAGTTAGGCGTCCTCTACTTTGTTGTTGCAAGTTTTACGTGGCTGCTACGGGCTGAGCAAGAACCGTTCTTACCTACGCATCAAAACCACAGCGATACTTCGTCAAATAGACTCCGTTTAACCTTCTCAAGGACCGGGCGTAGCCACTTTCAGTTCAACTAAAGTGAGAGAGACAGACACCCGCCGGTCACCTTTAAGCAACGAGTGCTCATAGCGGTGAAACCAGTCTCGCGTAAGCGTACGCGTAATGTCGGTCCGGGCCGCTTCATCTCACAATACCGCTGAACCAAAGTATGACATGCTGGTAGGTAGTATGACTTGTATCGCCCACAACTCACTTGTGTTCTACTCGTGCATATGACATCAACGCATAAAACCAGGCTCGATACCCTTTGTTGGGGAGCGTAGTAATTTCAAAAATTTTCCTACGATCACGCAAGACCATGGTGATGCATAGCAACGAGATGAGAGTGTTGTCTCACGCCCTCGTAGACCAGCAGGAAGCGTTGGACGCAACGAGAGGAAGTAGTCGTACTTCTTCCCGATCCAACCGATCCAAGTACCGAGCGACGGCACCTCCGAGTTCTGCACACGTTCAGCTCGATGGCGTCCCTCGAACTCCGATCCAGCCGAGTGTTGAGGAGAGTTTACGTCGACGACGGCGTGGTGGCGATGATGATGTTCCACCGGCGCAGGGCTTCGCCTAAGCTCCGCAGCGGTATATTCGAGGTGTAGTTTGGTGGAAGGGGCACCGCACACGGCTAAGAGCGATCTCAATGATCAACTTGTGTGTCATGGGGTGCCCTCACCTTTGTATATAAAGGAGGAAGGGAGGGGCTGGCCGGCCGGAGGGAGGCGCGCCAGGTGTCCTACTCCTACTAGGGTAGGATTCCCCCAAATCCTAGTCCAACTAGGGTTTGACCAAGGGAAAGGGAGAGGCGCCACCCCTTCTCCTAATCCTAATAGGACTAGGGAAGGGGAAGGCTGCGACCAGCAATATGGCCCCTTTTCTCTTTCCCACTAAGGCCCATCAAGGCCCATTGACCCCGGGGTTCAGTAACCCGGTACTCAGTAAAATTCCCAATTTCACCGGAGTGATTCCGGAGTCCAAACATAGGCTTCAATATATCAATCTTTATGTCTCGACCATTTCGAGACTCCTCGTCATGTCCGTGATCTCATCCGGGACTCGAACAACCTTGGTACATCAACATCATAAAACTCATAGTAGCTCGTCATCGAAGCGTTAAGCGTGCGGACCCTACGGGTTCGAGAACTATGTAGACATGACCGAGACACCTCTCGGTCAATAACCAATAGCGGGACCTGGATGCCCATATTGGTTCCTACATATTCTACGAAGATCTTTATCGGTCGGACCGCATAACAACATCGTTGTTCCCTTTGTCATCGGTATGTTACTTGCCCGAGATTTGATCGTCGGTATCCAATACCTAGTTCAATCTAGTTCTTGGCAAGTCTCTTTTCTCGTTCCGTAATACATCATCTCACAACTAACACATTTAGTTGCAATGCTTGCAAGGCTTATGTGATGTGCATTACCGAGAGGGCCCAGAGATACCTCTCCGAGCAATCGGAGTGACAAATCCTAATCTCGAAATATGCCAACCCAACATGTACCTTGGAGACACCTGTAATGTACCTTTATAATCACCCGATTACGTTGTGACGTTTGGTAGCACCCAAAGTGTTCCTCGGGCAAGCGGGAGTTGCATAATCTCATAGTTATAGGAACATGTATAAGTCATGAAGAAAAGCACTAGCAACAAACTATACGATCAGGTGCTATGCTAATGGAATGGGTCATGTCAATCAGATCATTCAACCAATGATGTGATCCCGTTAATCAAATAACAACTCCTTGTTCATGGTTAGGAAACATAACCATCTTTGATTAACGAGCTAGTCAAGTAGAGGCATACTAGTGACACTCTGTAGGTTTATGTATTCACACATGTATTATGTTTCCGGTTAATACAATTCTAGCATGAATAATAAACATTTATCATGATATAAGGAAATAAATAATAACTTTATTATTGCCTCTAGGGCATATTTCCTTCAGCGCCTCCCTCGAGACCTTGGCGAGGTCGGTGGCCCTCCAGGGGAGAGCCCCCGAGCCCTGCCTGAGGAGGGCGTCGGGCGCGCTTTCCTATGCGATGGAAGGAGGCTCCCCTGGCCCGGTGCGGGCCCTGAGGGGCCTGTCTCTTGATGAGCCGGGCCGGTCGATGTCTTCTTCTTCTTGGGTGCTGCCTCGGGAGGCGTCCTGCTGCTGTGGTCTGGGTCTTCCAAATGACGCTGCTCGAAAAGCTCGCTCCAGGGAGCACTCTGCATCTCTCTCTTCACGTGGCACCGTGATGACCCCGCCGCTTCGGCATCTTGAGGATGTTGTAGCCATGGTGGGTTACGGCCATGAACTTGGCCAGCGCTGGGTACCCGAGGATGGCGTTGTACGGCAGGCGAATGTGGGCGACGTCGAAGTCGACGAGCTCGGTGTGGTAGTTGTCGCGGGCCCCGAAGGTGACAGGAAGGCGGACCTGCCCGATCAGGACCGTGGAACCGTCGGTGACTCCGGAGAAGGGCTTGGTTGGCTGAAGCTGACTGTAGGTCACTTGAAGATTGTTGAATGTCTCCACGGACAGGACGTTGAGCCCTGCTCCGCTGTTGATGAGGGTCTTGGTGACCAGCACGTTGTTGATGATTGGGGAGCAAAGCATTGGGAGAACTCCGGCTGTGGCTGCGCACTTGAGCTGATCCGCTGAGCTGAACGTGATGGCGCACGCCGACCACCTGAGAGGGCGCGTGGACTCGAGCTTGGGGAGGACTGCATTCACTTCACGGGCTAACTGCTTGAAAATGCGGTGAGAGGCTGGGGCTTGAGCTCCGCCCAGGATGCAGGCGATCGACGCGCTTCTGGAAGCCCCAGCCCCTCGCCCTGATGACGGTCTTCGATTCTCCTTGGTGGCAGCGGCAGCGGAGGGAGGCCTGCGTTCCCTTGCAGACGATCCTCACGAGGCTGATCCCTCCAGCCCCCTTCACGAGGTGGGTCTTGCCAGCGGTCCTCGCGAGGTTGGTCGCGCCACCCTTGGCGCGGGCCGCGGTCTTCCCAGTGTCCTGCATTTCTTCCTCCTCCTCGGCCGTAGCCCCGGTCGCTGCGCTCAGGGCGTCTGCCGACCCTTCCTTCGCGCACGGCCCGGAGCTCTTGACATTCATTGGTGTTGTGGGTGTGGAGGTCGTGGTACACGCAGTACCGGCTGCCCTTGGAAGACTCGGGCTGATCTCTGCCCCGCTTGGTGTCTGGTTCGGCCGCGAGCACGGCAGCCCCCTTGCGCTTTACATCCTTGGCCTTGGACTTCTTCTCTTCCGGATCCGCGGCAGGCAGCCCGAGGAGGGAGAGGCGCCCCTCCTCAGCCCTGGCGCACTTGGTCGCCAAGTTGAACAGCTCCAGGGAGGTGCACAGATCTTCATGCATCGCCAGCTCCTCCTTCATCTTGACATCACGCACGCCGTCGGAGAAGGCAGAGATGATGGCCTCCTCCGTTACCCTGGGGATCTTGAGGCGTGCGTTGTTGAAGCGCTGGATGTACTTTTGCAGGGTTTCCCCTGGCTGCTGCTTGATCCGGCGCATGTCGCTCACGGCGGGTGGCCGGTCGCGAGTACCTTGGAAGTTGGCGATGAAGCGGGTGAGCATCTCGGCCCAGGAAGAGATCATGCCTGGGGCTAGATTCAGGAGCCAGGAGCGGGCTCCGTCCTTGAGCGCCATGGGAAACCAGTTCACCATGACCTTTTCATCTCCGTTGACAGCCTCGATGCCCAGCTCGTAGAGCTGGAGGAACTCCGTAGGGTCAGCCGTGCCGTCGTAGCATGGGGGCAGGTCTGGCTTGAACTTGGCGGGCCACGCAACGCCGCGCAGCTCAGTGGTGAAGGCGCGGCAGCCCGCCGTGGCCGCGGGGGGCCTCGGACGGCAGAGAGCTTGGTCTTGCAGGCCTCCCTGCGCCCAGGGCCGGGGCAGCGCAGGTCTTGACGTGCTGGAGCGGGGGCGCCGGGCAGCTTCTTGCGGGCGAGAACTTCTTGGCAGCTCGCTCTTGTCGCGCGGCACTGGCGGAACAGGTTCCGCCAGGCCGCGCGCTTTGGGGCTGTGGGCGCCGTCTTGAGGAGGAGGCAGCTGAGGCGCCCCGGGAGCTTCATCGCCCGCGCGGGGCGGGGTGCGGTGCAGTGAGACGGACGGCGCGGGGTTGCCTCCCGCAGTGCAGACGAGCTCGGCGACGCGGTCGAGCCATTCTTCATAGACGTCGTCGATGGGGCGGTAGCGCAGGAGCTCGTTGGCCGCGATGAGTGCAGCTCGGGCCTCCATGGCCGCGCGGGGCGCGCGTGATGAAGAACCAGCGGGGGTGAGCGAAGGCGTGGCGGTGCGGCCGTCCCGCCTCATGGACGGGTGCTGGGACGACGCTTGTTGCTCGTTCCCCGCCGGGCCGGTGGCGGCGTTGACAGCCGGTGACGGGGAACGACGAGGACGTCCGCCGACGGGAGCCGTCTGGGCGACGTGGGAAGCGAGGGCGGCTCGGCGCTCGGCGCGAGCCCGACGAGCGTCAGACATGGTTGCGGTGGTCGGGGAAGAACGAGGCGACGAAAGGCAGATTCCGGCGCACCCCTACCTGGCGCGCCAAATGTCGGATTTCAGGTTCCAGCAGACCCTTAAGGTTCGAACTCTAGGGTGCGCGCGGAGATCCAACCCTCCACCGTCTCGTACCTCACCGAATCACAGGGACCTAAACTACTAACAAGAACAACACAAGAGACACAAGATTTATACTAGTTCGGGCCACCGTTGTGGTGTAATACCCTACTCTAGTTTGTGGTGTCTGGATTGCCTCTGGGGCTGATGAAGAACAGTACAGGGAAGAACAGCCTCGCGAGGGTCTGTTCTTAGTGGGTGCGATGAACTGCTAAGTGGTGTCCCGTCGCTCTAGCTTGAGGATCGGGTCTCTCTCTCTCTCTGGATTCCGAATGCTGGATCCTTCGTCCTCCCTCCTATGGTGGCTAGCTCTACTTATATAGACGAAGGCCATGGGCCTCTTCCCAAATATTGAGCGGGAAGGGCGCCAACAATTGGCCATTTTGAAGGGGAACAGCGAGTACACTTATCCTGACTAAAGTTGGTCCTCGCCTGCCAAAGGCTCTGGTGATGACGCGTGCTTGGGCTCCACGATGACTGCATTCCAGCCGTTGGGGCTGGTCTTGGTCTTGTTGCACCGAAACGGATGCCTTTGCTTGATGCTCTTGCCTGCGCTTGCTCCCTTTGCACCAAAGAGGAAAGAAGGATGATGCGCGGCTGGCGCCCGACTAGCGCCCTTGGTCGTCATGGCTTGCGTCACGGGCACCTCGCGAGGTACCCCACCTTGAGCTCTCCGCCTCCTCATGAGCCAGCCTGACGAGGCCGCGCCTGAGGAAGCTCTTGGTCGTCCGCCCCGCGAGGCTTGGCCCCTCGCGAGGGTCTTGAGTTTGCGTTGATGAAGATGGGCCGTCCTGGGCCTCCTTTGAGCCACGCCGCAGGCGCAGCGAGCAAGTCTGGGAACCCCTGCCCGAGCGCACACACATTGCTACCAAAATCAGGAGATCACAGAATGATCAGAGGACATTCCATCAACTTGCTGCATATATTTTATGTCCCACAGAAGTTCAAAGTCATGAGTCTAATTGTGGAAACTATAAAGAGAACAGCTGCAGATCAGAAGAGAAGTTGTGGGTATGCCCCACAGATCCAGGAGCTAATCAACTCCAAGATGGGCACTGGCACATATCTCTTGGACAAGGAACATATGCCCATCTACCCAGACTTTGAGGACAACACTGTGGTAATGGATTAGAATGAACCATCTTCTGTGCAAGCACAAGCAAAGAGGGAGAAGGCAAGGACTGAAAAGGCTGCAAAGATGCCAACCATTGATGAGGCATCTTAGTATCTTCTGAAGAGCAAGCAAGATCAGCTTGGCTACTTGAATGCCCCCACTCTGAGGATTGAGAAGGGATTGGCCACCCTGACTCAAAACCAGGAGAGCTTGGAGAGGATCATGGAGTAGAAGTTCTATGATTTAGATGTGAAGGTCACTGAGATACAGTCAGTTCTTGAGCAACTTCAGGATGAAGTGCAGGAGAAGAAGGGCAAGTCTACCACTGATGCTTTTGCTAGAGTGCCCAGAGGACAGAGATCTGCTGCAATGCCAGTTACAGACACGAGAGCAACTTCATCTGCACTAGCTACAGCTTCAGTGCCACCAGCTCCAGCACCCACTCCACCAGCTCCAGCTACATCAACTGATGCCTTCGTCCTTTGAGTTTTATCTACACCACCACCTGAAGACCAAGCCTGAGAGTCGATCTAGCACTATGCATTTTTTATGAACTTTTTGGTAACTTGTTGCCAAAGGGGGAGAAAATGTATAGATCATAGGCTTCGAGATAGAGTGTTGCTCTTTGTTCTCTCTTGTTGTTCGGTGGTTGAACTCTATTATTTGCTTGTTTGAGATACTTTATGCTTTTGGGTGATACTTGATGATCATGTGTTTGATCATATGCTACTTTAATGCTTGTTGGATGACATTATCCTTTTATATCCCCATATGATCATTCACTTTGCTTGGTGATGAGTGCATGTATTTAATTATTATCATTTTGAGCTCCACCAAGATGTATGTGACATGGAAGAGTAATCCATAATCCTAACTCATTGTGCATTTGCAGTCCAAAGCAAATCTTAATCTATGCACAAATTTAGGGGGAGCTCTTGCTTTTCACATACTTCTCAAAGCGACAATGTGTTTCACTCTTATTATCATTTGTTGAAGCTTTGATCTATATGTTGTCATCAATTACCAAAAAGGGGGAGACTGAAAGTGCAACTATCCCTAGGTGGTTTTGGTAATTCCTAACAACATATAGCTCATTGAGCCAATACTATTTCAAGATTAATATTTCTGGAAAGCTCAATGATTGGCATGGCATGGATGAGAAAAGTGGCCCCTCAAAATGCTAAGGACAAAAGATTGGCTCAAGCTCAAAGCACAAGACTCTACATTTTCTATTTTAGTGATCCAAGATCACATTGAGTCTACAGGAAAAGCCAATACTATTAAGAAGGGATGAGGTGTTGCTTAATGAGGTTCTTGCTCAAAATGCTTAGTGATATGCTCCAAAGCCCTCAACTACTTTCTCACATCCACATATGACCTAAATCAAAAGTCAAACTCGGCCCCACCGATTCTTTCTATCCGGCGCCACCGAGTTCAGATGTTATAGCCACTGCCACAAACCCTATGCAAATCGGTCTCACCGATAGGGATCTCGGTGCCAACGAGATGGGATTGTAATCTCTCTGTTTCCCTTCGTATCGTTTCGGTCCCACCGAGATGAGCGATCGGTCCCACCGAGATTGCAATGTAAACTCTCTGTTTCCCTTTCGTAACATTTCGGTCTCACCGAAATGAGCGAATTGGTCCCACCGAGTTTACCTGACCAACTCTCTGGTTAGCTTATTACCAAAATTGGTCTCACCGAGTTTGTGTAATCGGTCTCACCGAGATTACGTTATGCCCTAACCCTAACCATATCGGTCCTACCGAGTTGCATGTCGGTCCCACCGAAAATCCTAACGGTCACTAGATTTGCTGAATCGGTCCGACCGAGTTTATCAATTCGGTCCCACCGAGATTGGCAAGTTGTGTGTAATGGTTAGATTTTGTGTGGAGGTTATATATACCCCTCCACCTCCTCTTCATTCGTTGAGAGAGCCATCAGAACAAACCTACACTTCCAACTTACATTTTCTGAGAGAGAACCACCTACACTTGTGTTGAGGCCAAGATATTCCATTCCTACCATATGAATCTTGATCTCTAGCCTTCCCCAAGTTGCTTTCCACTCAAATCTTCTTTCCACCAAATCCATATCCTGTGAGAGAGAGTTGAGTGTTGGGGAGACTATCATTTGAAGCACAAGAGCAAGGAGTTCATCATCAACACACCATTTGTTACTTCTTGGAGAGTGGTGTCTCCTAGATTGGCTAGGTGTCACTTGGGAGCCTCCGACAAGATTGTGGAGTTGAACCAAGGAGTTTGTAAGGGCAAGGAGATCGCCTACTTCGTGAAGATCTACCGCTAGTGAGGCAAGTCCTTCGTGGGCGACGGCCATGGTGGGATAGACAAGGTTGCTTCTTCATGGACCTTTCGTGGGTGGAGCCCTCCGTGGACTCGCGCAGCCGTTACCCTTCGTGGGTTGAAGTCTCCATCAATGTGGATGTACGATAGCACCACCTATCGGAACCATGACAAAAACATCTGTGTCTCCTATTGCGTTTGAATCCTCCAAACCCTTCCCTTTACATTCTTGCAAGTTGCATGCTTTACTTTCCGCTGCTCATATACTCTTTGCAAGCTTGCTTGAATTGTGTTAAGATTGATTGACTTGTCCAAAGTTGCTAAAATCTGCCAAGAACTAAAATTGGGAAAAGGGTAAGTTTTATTTGGTCAAGTAGTCTAATCACCCCCCCCCCCTCTAGACATACTTTCGATCCTACACCATCTGCGAAGGGCCTTTCTTTTACTTTATGAAATTTTTATTTTGAATTTGGGTCTCCACCTTCTCTCATAAAAAGCACCAACTAGGAGGCACTATGATCGTACTTAAGTATTGGGTGTAGCTAATATTCGAGTGTGTTTCATGAATGGATCAATGGTTGAGCATGATGGGCTAGGTATAACTTGTTGTAGAGTTCATATTTTGAAAGACATGGTTGCTTGTTGATATCCTTGTGTCGGTGTCAAACGACACCTATGGGATCACAAGAATCCCTACTACGGTTGCCGGGGCGCAGGGTTGCAAGAAGAGCAGGATTAGTAGTCAGCACAAGGATCGTTTACCCAGGTTCGGGCCGCGAGGATGCGTAAAACCCTAGTCCTGCTTTGTCGGATGTATTTTAGAGAGTTCTTGAGCTCTTGAACTAGCTATGGTGGGTGCGTGGTTCCAAAGAGCCGAATCCTTCTCCAGTATGCCATGGGCCTCCTTTTATAGTCGAAAGGGGCTGCCACAGTGGCACACAGGAGGTGGAAAGGCGTACTGTACTACGAGCTTATCGCTCGTATTACAGGACAAGACGCCTTTAATGCGCCGCTGAGGTGTCCCCTAGCTTTATCGCCACTCCTCCTTGCTTTGACACGCGCCCTGGCCAGCGATGCATGCCGCGCCATGTAGGCAGGCAGGTAGCTGAGGTGGCACGATGGTGGAGCCTTCACGAAGATCTGCATGCCGCCACGCAGGCGCTTGATGATTTGGCCTGGGAGCTGCATGTTGCCACGCAGGTGCCTGCTCAGCTGGTTGAGCTGGCAGCTGCATGTGAACGGCGGCGGAGACTTGGTTGGTGCAGGTCTTGCAGTGGCCCTGCTGGCGTCCTCGGTGAGGGACTTGCTGGGTGGCCCCTCAAGGGTCTTGCCGTGGTGCGCTGTCGTCCCGGCAAGAATCTTGCCGGGGGTCTTGTTGCTTTCCTCGGCAAGGATCTTGCCGAGGGTCGTTGTCCTTTAATCCTCATCTGATCTTGAATATTCCTTGCCTTCACAAAGATCTGCATGCCACCATGGAGGTGCCTCCCGAGCCCTAGTTCCAACGTGGTTGGTTGAGTTGGAACCAGTGGGCTCGAGGGTGGCTCACTCCGCTGGTGTGGTCGAGCTGCCCCGGCAAGGGTCTTGCCAGGGCCGCTGAGGCTGCCCCCGGCAAGGATCTTGCCGGGGGAACCCGCTTCGCCTCTCTGCTTCTTTGTGCTCTCGTTCTTGGCGTTGCTCTGGCTGTCTTGGGCTTCGGTTTTACCTTGGTTCACCTCCTCCGCTCTGCTTGGTGCGGCCGTGGGCGCGGCTCCGACTGTTCGTGCACAGGTAAAGGGGTACAAAGGTGTGCCCCCTATTTTGTACACCGACACCTTGAGTATCTAAATTATTATATCCAAACTAGACTATTGCTTTGAATCACATAAAAGTCCACTTGTCCTTGCTATAAAAAAAGAATATGATATGACATGATAGGCAGCATTCCACATCAAAAATTCTGTTTTTATCACTTACCTACTCGAGGACGAGTAGGAGTTAAGCTTGGGGATGTTGATACGTCTCAAACGTATCAATAATTTTTTATTGTTCCATGCTGTTATATTATCAATCTTGGATGTTTTATAATCATTTTATAGTCAGTTTATATCATTTTTTGGTACTAACCTATTGACATAGTGCCAAGTGCCAGTTGCTATTTTGTTCATGTTTGTTACATCGCAGAAAATAAATATCAGAGGGAGTCCAAATGCCACGAAACTCCACGAAGAATTTTTATGGGCCAGAAGGAACACAACGGGCCCTGGCTGCGCTTGGGGGTGCCCCAAGGGGGGCACAACCCACCAGGGCGCGCCAGGAGGCCTAGGCGCGCCCTGGTGGGTTGTGCCCACGTCGGGTGCCCCCCCGGACCGCCTCTTTGCTCTATAAATACCCCAATATTCCAGAAACCCTAGGGGAGTCAACGAAATATTCATCCAGCCGCCGCAGAGTCTAGAACCACCAGATCCAATCTAGACACCTTCTCGGATGGGGTTCACCACCTCCATTGGTGACTCTCCGATGATGCATGAGTAGTTCTTTGTAGACCTTCGGGTCCGTAGTTAGTAGCTAGATGGCTTCCTCTCTCTTGCTGAATTCTCAATACAATGGTCTCTTGGAGATCCATATGATGTAACTCTTTTGCGGTGTGTTTGTTGGGATCGATGAACTTTGAGTTTATGATCAGATCTATATTTTTATATCCATGAAAGTTATTTGAGTTTCTTTGATCTCTTATATGCATGATTACTTATAGCCTCATATTTCTTCTCCGATATTTGGGTTTTGTTTGGCCAACTTGATCTATTTATCTTGCAATGGGAAGAGGTGCTTTGTAGTGGGTTCGATCTTACGGTGCTTGATCTCAGTGAAAGAAAGGGAAACGACACGTGTGTATCGTTGCTACTAAGGATAAAACGATGGGATCTATCTCTACATAGATAGATCTTGTCTACAACATGTCATCGTTCTTATTGCATTACTCCATTTTTCCCTGAACTTAATACACTAGATGCATGCTGGATAGCGGTCGATGTGTGGAGTAATAGTAGTAGATGCAGGCAGGAGTCGGTCTACTAATCTTGAATGTGATGACTATATAATGATCATTGCTTGGATATCGTCATGATTATTTGAAGTTCTATCAATTTCCCAACAGTAATTTGTTCACCCACCGTTTGCTATTTTTCTCGAGAGAAGCACTAGTGAAACCTACGGCCCCCAGGTCTTCTTTCTCATATATTTTCCTTTGCGATCTACTTTCTCCTTTGCATTTATTTTCAGATCTATTAAACCAAAAATACACAAAATACCTTGCTGCATTTTATTTCTATTTATTTTATTTGGCGTTCGATCTATCAATCAACTACAAATTTACCTCACGTCCTTTGCCTATTTTGAGGCGCCGTATCCCGGAAGAGATTGACAACCCCTTTAACACGTCAGGTTGCGAGGATTTGTTATCTGTGTGCAGGGGCTGTTTACGTTGTGTTGCTTGGTTCTCCTACTAGTTCGATAACCTTGGTTTCATATCTGAGGGAAATACCTACCGCCGATGTGCTGCATCATCCCTTCCACTTTGGGGAAATACTGACATAGCTTCAAGCGACATCAGGCCGCGGCGGAGCGGGAGATGGCCCTGGCTTTCGGCGGCAGAGCATGTGGTGGGTGTTCCGCGCACACCCTACAGGGATGCCACACGCACTACACTACGCCGGGGTCTGTGCCGCCACCACGGTGTAGCCTCCCAGCTGGAGCTGTCCTCTAATGACGGCGGACTGGCTGAGCGACGATGATGGACCGGTGCCATTGGCGATTGTGGGAGAAGCTGGCGAGATAAGCTACAGGGAGGGAGGGGAAAATGCGACTCAGGACTCGCTGACCGTGAGGGTTTATATAGCAGGCCGGTAAGCATTGGATATTGGGGGATTTCACTGAGTCAAGGGAAGCTTGCGAGAACTCGCGAGGTTCTTGCTGAACGGGCTCACCGACGATTCATTGGCGCCACTTCGAGCCAACTTTTTGCCAAAAGAACGCCCCCGCGCGCTGCACAAGCTTGTGCTGTAAGCCGTCTACGACAGCAGGGTGGCAAGACGTGTGAGAGGAGGACGAGAGGACACGTACCCATACGGTTAATACAAAAAAAACGTTCGCGATTTAATTACCTACTATACCCCCGTCCTGGTTTATAAGTAGGATTTAAGTAATAAAATACGAATGCATGTCGCCAAAGATTATATCGTTGGAGTCGTATTTGAACATAGTTTATACAATTTTTGTAACATGCATTAACACTTTTTGGGTCAAATTTAAGGTTATATACCAGCAAGCGTTTGCCCGCAACACACACAGCTTATTCCATCACAAACAGTTCGGATGGATCAACTGTATGCCACGTATCGCACACGCAACTCTAATCTAATTCGTGCTTGATGTCTCCGACGTTGCTCGCACAGTTCATCTTATTTGCAACCTATCACTGTGCTGGCCTCTGCTTCCGTCCCTCGGCAAGCTCTGCTCGCTGTTAGGCGCCGCCGCACGCTATGCTTGCCGTTAGGCGCCGCGGTGCGCTCTGCTCGCGTCTGGCGTCGTGGCTGGGCTTTTGGACACCTTTTCCTTGTGAGTTCAATGCTATATGCATATATATATATATATATATATATATATATATATATATATATATATATATATATATATATATATATATATATATATATATATATGATCAGCGCGTGAGGCAATCATGAGCGCTCTGCTGCGCGTCCTCATGGCGCTCGCTAACGGTTGGGCATGCGGACGATCACGTCGGGGGCCCCATATGCATGCAGTTGCGCTGCGCGCGTTGCCACGCGATGCAGTTACGTGCGACACGATGGAGTTACGCGTTGAAAATTAGAACTGCCATCAGGGCCTGTTGAGGGAGGCCTGGATTAGGGGGTATACGGGCAGCCGGACTGTATACATCGTCCGGACTATTGAAGCGTGAAGATACAAGACTCGAGACTCCGTCCCGTGTCCGGATGGGACTCTCCTTTGCGTGGAAGACAAGCTTGGCGATCCGGATAATATATTTCCTTCCTTGTAACCCACTCCATGTAAACCCTAGCCCTCTCCGTGTCTATATAAACCGGAGAGGATGGTCCTTAGAATGCCGATCACAATTACAATCATACCATCATAGGCTAGCTTCTAGGGTTTAGCCTCTACGATCTCGTGGTAGATCTACTCTTGTACTACTCATATCGTCAATATTAATCAAGCAGGAAGTAGGGTTTTACCTACATCAAAAGGGCCCGAACCTGGGTAAACATTGTGTCCCTTGCTTCCTGTTACCATCAGCCTAGACGCACAGATCGGGACCCCCTACCCGAGATCCTCCAGTTTTGACACCGACATTGGTGCTTTCATTGAGAGTTCCTCCATGTCGTCACTGCAAGGCTTGATGGTGCCTTCAATCGTCAACAACACGGTCCAGGGTGAGACTCTTCTCCCCGGACAGATCTTCGTGTTCGGTGTCTTCGTACTGCGTGCCAATTCGCTTGGCCATCTGGAGAAGATCGACAGCTACGCCCCTGGCCACCAGGTAGGTTCGGAAACTTGAACTACACGGCCGACATTCGTGGAGACTTGATCTTCGACAGATTCGGGCCTGTGCCAGGAGCACCGGACAGTCACGATGAGCACGACTTAGACCTGCTGTCGGACAACGCTCGGGATATCACCCCTACAGTAGCCCCGGAGCTAAATCCGGAGCAGGCTGCGTTGCCTAAGGACGGATGGATAGACCCGCCCCACAGGACGCACACTCATCAGCGTTGGAGCCGAACACATGTCTCACCTCTGTAGAAGCCTGTGACTCCAGACCCCCGGACTCGTATCCGGTTGTAGGTTCCAGTCCGCGCGCTCCCGAGCCCGCCGAGCCTGGTTGGGCTTCAGTAATGGAGTTTACCGCTGCGGATATCATCCAGCACTCGCCCTTTGGCGACATGCTAAACTCATTAAAGTCTCTCTCTTTGTCAGGAGGCTCTGGGCCGAACTATGTCCGGCTCGAGTGGGAAGCAGGCGACGAAGGAATTCGTTGCCCACCCACCACCCACTTCATTGCCACGGTCGATGATTTAACCAACGTGCTTGACTTCGACTCCGAAGACATCGACGGTATGGACGATGATGCAGGAGAAGAACATGAACCACCGCTCATGGGGCGGTGGACAGCAACCTCCTCCTATGATATATATATGGTGGACACTCTGAAGGAAACCAATGGCGATGAGGCAACGGAGGATAACCCCTCAGGGAGAAAAACAAAGCATGGGCGTCGTCGACGCTGCCCCAAGCCCCGCCACAGTAACACTGGCCCAGGAGATGAAAACAATCCGGATGGTGCCGAAGAGGAATACAACCTCGATCAGCCCGCCGAGCAGGGCGGCGGGGAAGACGAGCAGGTCAGCCTGCATTTAACAGTAACAGCCGGATATCCGGAGGAGGACAACTACATGCCCACCTCCGAAGACGAGATTAGCCTCGGCAACGACGAGTTCGGCGTGCCTGAGGATCCCGTAGAGTAGGAGCGCTTCAAGCGTCGGCTTATGGCCACTGCAAGGAGCCTAAAAAAGAAGCAGCAGCAACTTCAAGCTGATCAAGACCTGCTCACAGATACATGGACTGAAGTCCTGGCAGCCGAGGAATATGGGCTCAAGCGCTACACGGCTGACCGACCACCGCGTGGCCGGGATAAAATGGCGTATCAGCCTGAATACCAGCCAAGATCTATCTACGGATCACGGGGGCGCGCCCAAACGCGCGACGACGACCGTCACGCCGGGCACACTATCAACAAGTCCGGCCGGGCCGAGCACAGCCACCCAGAGCAATTCGAATTGCATAGCCACATAGCCCGGCATCGAGGCGCCACGCACCCCCTCTACTTCACTGAGGAAGTGATGGATCATGAATTCCCAGAAGGGTTCAAACCCGTAAACATCAAATCATACGATGGCGCAACAAACCCCGCAGTATGGATTGAAGATTTCCTTCTCCACATTCACATGGCCCGTGGAGACGATCTACACGCCATCAAGTATCTTCCCCTTAAGCTCAAAGGACCCGCCCGGCACTGGCTAAACAACCTGCCAGAAAATTCCATTGGCAGTTGGGAAAACCTGGAAGACGCATTCCTCGACAACTTCCAGGGCACATATGTGCGACCACTGGACACCGATGACTTGAGCCACATTACTCAACAGCCCGGAAAGTCAGCCGGGAAATTCTGGACTCGGTTCCTAACTAAAAAGAACCAAATAGTTGACTGTCCGGACACCGAAGCCCTGGCGGCTTTTAAGCATAATATCCGTGACGAGTGGCTAGCCCGACACCTCGGCCAGGAAAAACCCAAGTCAATGGCAGCTCTCACAACACTAATGACCCGCTTTTGCGCGGGCGAGGACAGCTGGTTGGCTCGCAGCAGCACTACGCTACATTCTGGCATTTCGGATGGCTGCGACAATAGCGGCAAGCCACGGCGTAACAGACATAAGCGATGGAACAACGGAGACAACACTGAAGACATGGCAGTCAACGCCGGATTCAGCGGATCCAAGTCCGGTTAGCGGAAGAAGCCGTTTAAAAGAAACAATCAGGGACCATCCAGTCTAGACCGTATATTGGAGCGCTCATGCCAAATTCATGGCACCCCGGACAAGCCAGCCAACCACACCAACAGAGACTGCTGGGTGTTCAAACAGGCCGGCAAAATAAACACTGAAAACAAGGACAAGGGGCTGCACAGCGACGACGACGAAGAGCCCCGGCGTCCGAACACGGGGGGACAGAAGAAATCCCCCCCAAGGTGAAAACGGTCAACATGATCTACGCCACTCACATTCCCAACAGGGAACGGAAGCGAGCACTACGGGACGTCTATGCGATGGAGCCAGTCGCCCCCAAATTCAACCCATGGTCAGCTTGTCCGATCAACTTTGATCGTAGGGATCACCCTACTAGCATCTCTCACGGCGGCTCAGCCGCATTGGTCCTAGACCCAATCATCGACGGATTCCACCTCACGCGAGTCCTTAAGGACGGCGGCAGCAGCCTGAACCTGCTTTATCAGGACACAGTGCGCAAAAAGAGCATTGATCCTTCAAGGATCAAGCCCACCAAAACCACCTTTAAAGGTGTGATTCCTGGAGTAGAGGCCCGTTGCACGGGCTCTATAACATTGGAAGTGGTCTTCAGATCTCCGGATAACTTCCGAAGCAAAGAGTTAATCTTCGATATCGTCCCTTTACGCAGTGGTTACCACGCACTGCTCGGACGAACCACATTCACTAGATTCAATGCGGTACCACACTACGCATACCTCAAGCTCAAGATGCCAGGACCATGCGGGGTCATAACAGTCAACGGAAACATGGACTGCTCTCTCCGAACAGAAGAGCATACTGCAGCCCTCCCGACGGAAGTACAATGCGGCCTCCTCCGACAAACCAATCCGGCGACAACAACTTCGAGCACATTCAAGCGAGTCCGGAGCACCCCGCAACAGGATCATCAGGCACGCCAAGAGCGCGACTAGCAGTTCGGCCTCCGCTCAAGCCCCATCAAAGCAGCATTCGTGCCACGCGTACACAATTATGCACTCAAAATACCATGGGCGTAGGCGGAGGCGCAACAGTGACTCAGTCAACATTGCGGTATAACCGCTACATACCTTCATAACCCATCCTTCTTATTTTTCAGGACATTGCTTTAGAGCAACCTCTTTAGAAGAGCTGGTTTGTCGGACTTACATAGGAGAGAAAACCAAGGAGGCAATAGGATTTGCGCACAAAAGGAAACACCCAGGTGGAATCTGTTCACGATCGTTATACGTGTTTTACATACCTACATGCAGCCTGCCCTTGGATAGGACATGTTAAATAGTCCTATTTACTTATGCTTAATGCTACCGTTGTAAATATACGCTTAAACGTATTATTCATCAATGGGAAACAATATATAGCGTCAGCTTATTATTCCTATTTGCGCATATTTCTTGCAAATGTTTACTTAATATTGCATCCGCATACCTTGGTGCGGTTAGTTTGCCGAGGGCTTCTTATGACACCTCATAATATGGCATAATAAGTCCGAACACTTTCAACAAAGGCGGCCCGAACTTATAGTACTATATGCATCAGCTCGAATCACGCCTTGGGTCAATAGTAGGGTTTGCCCGGCCCCTTGTTTTGGTACCTTACGCCCGTTATATCGCTAAGGTAGCGCAGGAGAACTATCGCGATTGTGTCCCGGTTCTTCCGGACGAGCACCTCAGTAGAGAAAGCCGAAAACTGACCGGCATGATGCGGCGAGAGCTGGTCGCTGTTCGAGAGTTCTTAAAATCCTTATAGATTTTTTCCGCTTTAGGCGATGAATCGGCCTCGTCCGATTTAGTCGTATATAGCGCCCCAATTCGGCCCTCCGAATTCTAGGGGCTTCGCCAAAATTTAAAATTGTAGACTTCTATGGCTAAGTGAAAGTTATAAAGCCGCATAGTCCAATTGCCTTGTTCGCTGCGCCGGATACCTCCTTAAGGGACCAAAAATTTGGATAAAGAGTATCCGGGTTTTTCCAGGAACACCCCGGTACTAGTTACGTGGGGGTGGAAGCCGACGACTGGCCTACTTTCAGAATTCTATAAATAGCCGCGCAGAAGGTAATATTTTAGATCAAACAGTGCTACATAGCACAAGCAACTTCCTCTTTATATTACAACAGTGACAGAGGTACATTTATTCAAAGATCTTGTCCTTGGTATATTCATCGGCCACGAGACGAGCGCCCTTCATAACGCCACCGTAATACTTCTCGCCACAGCGATGCACCTTGCCCCTCGGCGGCCCGTCCTTCACCAGCTTCTCCGCATCCAGTTTGCCCCAATGCACCTTCGCACGGGCAAAGGCCCGGCGGGCACCCTCAATGCAAACGAATCGCTTGATAACCTCAAGCCGCGGACAGGCATTCACCATCCGCTTGATCAGGCCGAAGTAGCTAGTGGGCGGGGCTCACCAGGCCACATCCGGACTATGAAATCTTTCATAGCCACTTCGCCGCCTCAGTATGCTCGACCAACTGCTTCAGTTGGTCACTCAGAGGCATTGGGTGTTTGGCCCCAGCATACTGGGACCAGAATAGCTTCTCCGTGCAGATCCCCTCCTCGGCACGGTAGAACTCTGCTGCGTCTGAGACACTATGTGGCAGATCTGCGAATGCCCGTGGAGAGCTCCGAATTCGGGTAAGTAAAAGAAATGCCTCCTCCACATGTTTGCTTTGCATAAAGAATGTCTTACCCACCGCTATCTTCTGGGCCGCTTGGATTTCCTGTTGTGCCTTGTCGGCTTCGGCCTTGGCGTCTTTCATACTTGCAAGGGCTTTCGCAAGCTCGGCCTCTTTCATCTTAAGCTCATGCTCCATGGACTCAAACTTCTTGCCGAGCTCATGGAGCTCTTGCTGTACCTCACCCACTCTAGCATCTTGCTTTTCGCGCTCCTTGAATTCCAAGGCCGCCTTGTTTTCGGCCTCGGATAGCGCTTTCTTCAGAGACGCCACTTCGGTGGTGGCCCCTGTTACACAGTCACGACGCTTCGTCGTTAGAATAACCAATTTTATCTATCCTTCATTACATGAGAGCGGGGAATCACTCACCTTTGTTCTCTTCGAGCTGCCTCTTTGTGAGGTCGAGCTTCCCCTGCGCCTGCTCTAGGTCCCGCTTTAGTCCGGCGACCTCGGCTGCCTTGGACACAAGTGCAAGTAGCACAGCCTGCTTATTCAAAATACATACTTACTATTAGACTCTCGAATTATAATTGACCCTATGTTCGGTTTTCCTTCCAACACCGTAATGAGTATCGAGGGCTACTACCTATCGGGTGGTAATTTTACATATTCCCTACTTACCTCAAAGCCCGTTAGGAGGTGGTGCAGCTTCAGTTAGCCGCTTCGGCGGATGTAACCTTTCAATCACCGCACTCATAAGAGTACGGTACTTTCATCCATGGAAGCCGCCAAGCGCTTCCAAGAGATAACCCGGCCGGGCGTAATGGAAGTCTTCGCACGACGGCTCGCCCTCCCTAACGAGGGGTTGCCCGCCTAAGTCCGGAACCATTCAAGGTTCCAGAACAGTATTCGGCTAAGAGCCCGACTTACCGCGGCTCTCATCAACACGGTCCGCGGGGATCTTGAACCCCGCGTGTCCGACGTCTGGAATTTCGCCTTGGGGTGCCTCCAGAGTCACCTCCCCCCGCTCTGGGAACCTTTGGGACAACACTTCCGTGTCATCCGCAGGCTGAGGAGTAGTGGCCGTCGGGAGCAAGTTCATCGCTGAAGCACTCAAGGACCCATCCGAAGACGATACCTCGAGATGGACCCTGGCCGGACTACATATATGTTCGGCGTTATAACAAGACTATGAAACAAAGTCGCACTAGAAGTACAATAGAGTGCGGAGACTTACGATCTCGCTAGGGGCTTCCCCCTGGGCAGCCACTCTTCATCACTGTGAGCGGCCATGGTGGAGTAGTCCGGAAGGGACGCCTTTCCTTCTTGACGCCGCCTGGCCTCCCCTTCCAGGCGGCTTTCCTCTTCTTCTCCCCCATTGCGGGGAGGGAGAACTTCTTCATGTTTCCCCCCGCCTCCGCGGGAGGAATTTGTCTCGTCGTCTCCGGACGACGTGGGTATGACGGCCTTGGCGCCGGGCCTTTCGGCCCCTGGTATGTTTTTCAGCCCCCATCCTCTCCGGATGGGCGGCCCTTCTTCTTCTCCCTCCCCTTCGGGAGGAGCTTGCCTCATCGTCTTGGACGAGGCTTCCCAGTACAACCCACGCCGGAGACCCTTCCCGTCCCCGGGCCTTCTTTCGCCTTCTTCTCCGGTGTCTTATAGGCATGGGACCAGATCTCCGTCAGAGAGCATCAGCTAGGCCTTCTGGCAGCGGAGCCGGACAGTCAATCCGCTCCGCTATCTTCACATAATCCTGATTAAATACACACAACGACTTAAGACTTCCCCATGAATATATTAGGAAGAACTGAATCCGGTGTTATTCATAAAACTCACCGGACGGGGGGGCGCGCGAATGAAGTCCGCGGTCCTCGAATGTGGGGGGAGGTACTTCGGAGGCCTTGAACAGCACCTTCCATGCGCCTTTGTGCGTCATGTCGTAGAGCTTTCGAAGCGTCTGGTGTTCGGCCGGGACGTACTCCCACAGATTAAATACCGCCTTTGGCACGGAGAATCCGTGGACGAGCATGACTGACCACGCTGACAAGCTTGATGTTCTTGTCCTTCATATTTTGATGCAGTTTTGGAGTCCGGTCAGCTCTGCAGGTTTGCCCTGTGTCAGGCCCTTCCTTTCCTGTGAGGTGAGCCGTAGGGGTTCCAGATCGAATTGGGGCCGCCGCCCGCTTGGCGCTGCGGCTCGGTGATGTAGAACCACCCCGATTGCCACCCTTTCACGGTCTCGCAAGGGAGCCGCTGCAGGTGACGTTAGGCATCTTGCCTACCATGGCCCCTCCTCACTCCGCTTGTTGGGTCGCCACGATCTTGGCTTCACGCAGAAGATTTGTAGCCACAAGCCAAAGTGAGGCTTGATGCGGAGGAAGGCCTCGCATACGACGATGAACGCCGAGATGTTGAGGACGAAATTTGGGGCTAGATCATGGTAATCTAGCTCGTAGTAGAACATGAGCCCACGGACGAAGGGATGAAGTGGAAATCCCAGTCCACGGATGAAGTGGGCGACAAACACGGCCCTCTCGTGGGGTAGCGGCGCTGGAATGACCTGCTCTTCGTCCGGTAGCCAGTGCGCTATGTCTGCGGCCAAGTATCCAGCTGCCCGAAGATTCACGATATGCTTCTCCTTCACAGTGGAAGCCACCCACTTGCCTCCTGCTCCGGACATGTTTAGCTGTGCGGAGAAAACTTGGGCTAGGGCACTGGAGCTCAAGGGGGCAGGGGCGAGCAAGGGAGGAAGAAGGCGTGGGTAAAAATGGGGAACTCTTATCCCTTTACAGAGGCGACGAAAGCGGTGTGCCTCCCCACTTACCCGTTGAGTATCGCTTGCTTCCCAAGATCCACGATTGATGGCGCGGTGGGATTACCCATACCCGTATTGATGAGAATCCCATGATAAGGGGACACGATCTCTGCTTTGACAAGATGTGTCAGGGAAACCGCCTCGCAATATGCGCTGTGGTCGGTCGTGGGAAAACGTTTCGAATATTGACCCGACCGTAAGGACATGTCACGTTGTCTAATAAGTTGTCAGCAGATTGCATTTATGAAATATCATTCTCTCTATGGTGGTATGTGAAGATCATTTTGCAGATCCGGACACGGTTTAAGTGTTCGATATTTACTATGGAGTATTCGGATACGGAACCCGCCTTGCAATGCCGAAGACAAGACTGCGCGTCGGACTCATCGTCATTGAAGCCTGGTTCAGGGGCTACTGAGGGAGTCCTGGATTAGGGGGTATCCGGGCAGCCGGACTGTATACATCGTCCGGACTATTGAAGCGTGAAGATACAAGACTCAAGACTCCGTCCCGTGTCCGGATGGGACTCTCCTTTGCATGGAAGACAAGCTTGGCGATCCGGATAATATATTTCCTTCCTTGTAACCGACTCCATGTAAACCCTAGCCCTCTCCGGTGTCTATATAAACCGGAGAGGATGGTCCTTAGAAGGCCGATCACAATTGCAATCATACCATCATAGGCTAGCTTCTAGGGTTTAGCCTCTATGATCTCGTGGTAGATCTACTCTTGTACTACTCATATCGTCAATATTAATCAAGCAGGAAGTAGGGTTTTACCTCCATCAAGAGGGCCCGAACCTGGGTAAACATTGTGTCCCTTGCTTCCTGTTACCATCAGCCTAGACGCACAGATCGGGACCCCCTACCCGAGATCCGCCGGTTTTGACACCGACACCTGCCGATATTCCTGGCCGTCCGGCTTCCCCTTTAATTTCCGCGGCCATTACAACCTTGGTCTCTTCAACCTTTCGATCGCGCCCCACAACACAAAAAGCTAAACCACGACGACACATAAAGAGGGGATGTCTAGCGGCGCTCCAATGGAGTTCGGCGAGCATAGAGTGGAGACCCATGCGAGGGAGATGGATCTCTCGGTGGTGTACACCATCGACCCGGCCGTGGTGGACGACTACATCAAAAGCGTTAAGCAGTTGCTTGCTTGAGAAAAGTACAAGGTGGTCGGCATCGACCTCCAGTACACCGCCGGTCGTCCCGACATAGAACAGAAGGTTGTCGTCGCCCAGTTGTGTGTGCGCCATCATGTCCTCATCTACCACTACTACATGGCCATAGAGCCTTGTGATAGTTTCAACAGGTTTGTCAACAGCACCGACTACAAGTTCTCCATGGTGGAAACCAAATACGATGTAAAAGCGCTCAATGTTACGGGCTTGGCCTGCAAGAACCTTGTCGAAATTCGTGATCACTGCAAGGTCTGGGGCAGCACGAAGGACTCCCTGGTCGAACTCGCCTCGGCCATCATCGACAGCTACTACAAAAAGATGAAGCAGGATGCCCAGAGAACAAGTCCCGTATCCTGGCACAGGGCCTGAATGCGGCAACTGGATGAACCTCACCTCAAGTTCGCGGCCAAGACCGTGTACAAATGCTACCAGATCCACAGGCGGATCGTTGACATGAGGAAGTGCCTCGTTCCAAAATCGACGAGCCCGGATCGAGCCACAAGTAGAGCAAGCATCACAAGAAGTAGATGATGATCAGATGATCGTTTATGCTAGTTAATCATGCATGTAATATATAGTTTAATTTATTGGTGTGTGGAAATGGCATGTGTGTAGTAGCCACCCATGTAATTATGCATGTAATAGTTTACTTTGGTGTGTGCAATGCCATGGTTGTAGTAGCCAGCTATGTAAGTGGATGTTTAATTTGGTTATGCAACCATGTCCTTATAAGTGTTTATATAAAGTTGTTGTTTTGTATGCAATCCCATAGCACAACACACACGTCTTATTAGCAGCAACCGTCTGCGTTATTATCGGTCTTTGCACACATTTCTGATTAGAGACCTGTTTGTCGCGTATCACACACATCTTGTTATATTGAACCATTTCTGTTCTCTTGTCCCAACACAAATAGTTCATCCAAGTGAATTGCATGCCGTATATCGCACACACCTTGATCTGGCTGACCATTTCTTTTGTGTTGCCTAATCACAAACAGTTCAACCGAGTGAACCAGATGTTGTATATCGCACACACCTTCATCTGGCTGCCTGTTTCTTTTGTTTCTCCTCATCGCAAATAGTTAATTGAACTGAACCGTATGCCCTACATCGCACACGCAACTAAAATCTGAACCGTGTTTGATGCATCCTCCATCGCAAATGTTTTGCACCTTTTTGATGGGTTTTTTACACCACTGTTTGTGATTATTTCATCGCACACAGTTTCATCGAAGGGTCTCTGATCATAGTTTCGCATTAGCAGCATCCTGCAGTAGTGAAATAGCCTTGCAGGAGGTGAATAATACTCATAAGAATAGGCAGAGAAGTTCTTGGTTTTATGAACATAGCGGTTTGAAGAAACACACTCATATTCATAAGCCTTAGTATGGTTTCCATGCAAAACATTGGTGTTAGGGTGACCTTGTGAGGTCCTCTGTCTGTATGAAGCCTTTGGACCATATGAAGCCTTTGGTCTGGGGTTTGTCTTCTTCCCGGCTGGTGTCATGATGACATTCACGGGAAGCTTCTCAAGACAACTTTTGGGCACCCAGATCTTCTTCAAAGGTGGTCCATTCCTGCGGTTAGTACCAATAAACCTGGCAAACACTTCACCATTCTGATTCTTAAACAACTTATAATTGGCGTCAAAGGATTCATCAATGATAATGGGTTTAGCACAAGTAAAGCCAGATAAGGTAGATGGGTCCATTGAAGGGCCCTTTGCAGCAACCCATGTGGTTTTGCTGCTCAGGCTTCTAGTATGAACCATCAATATTCATTTTCCTCTCGAACCCAACACCCTCTTTCCAAGGGTTTCGGTTCAGAATCTGTTTCTTGAGGACATCACATAGTGTCCGATGCCCTTTGAGGCTTTTGTACATGCCTCTTTCAAGCAATGTCTTCAACCTAGCATTCTCATCAGCAATAGTAGTGGTATCCTTAGAAGAGGGGTTAGTCACCACATCAGTAGTTGAAGATATTGCAACATCAGCAGCAGTAGAACATTCAGCAACAAAGACAACATTATCACGCTCAAGACATTTTAAACATGGTGGCATAAAAACTTCCTGAGCGGAACTGATCTGTTGAGCGCGAAGTGAATCGTTCTCTTTTTGAAGATCTTCATGAGACGCTCTCGGATTCTCTAGATCTAGCTTCCTTTGAAGATAATCATAGGAAAGCTTCTCATGAGTAGCTGAGAGTGTTTCATGACGACTTTCAAGTTCCTCGTACTTGACATGAAGATTTTTTATGTTTTCAATTAAGGACTAAGTTCGATTCATTTCCGCGTCCAACAGGTCATCGCTTTTGTCTAGCAACTTTTGGATATGTTCCATAGCAGTTTGTTGTTCAGTTGCAATTTTAGCAAGGGTCTTCTAGCTAGGTTTGGATTCACATTCAGAGTCATCTTCACTGGATGTTTAAAAGTAAGCATCACGTGGGTTTACCTTGGCACTTCATGCCATGAAGCAGTAGGTCGGAGCAGAGTCGTCCTCATCATTGGCTTCAGTGTCGGCGATGTGACCATTACCTTCAGTGTTGAAGATGGACTTGGTGATGAATGCCGAAGCTAGAGCCAGCCTTGCCATGCCTGAATCAGACTCCTCCTCAGACTCCACCTCTGCCTCCTCAGAAGCAGACTCCTCCTCTGAATCCATTTCCTTGCCAACGAATGCACGAGCCTTGCTGGATGAGATCTTCTTGTGAGATGAAGACTTTGATGAAGACTTCGAAGATTTCTTCTTCTTCTTGTCGTCAGAATCATATTCCTTGCTCTTCTACTTCTTAGATTCCTTGTCCCATTGAGGACACTCAGAGATGTAGTGGCCTGGCTTCTTACATTTGCAACATGTTCTCTTCTTGTGGTCACGAGAGGAAGCCTCATCATTTCTTGAGCTGGATCTTGAAGACTTTCCGAAGCAATTCTTTTTGGAGAACTTCTGGAACTTCTTCACGAGCATAGCTAGCACCTTTCAGGATCCTCAGAACTGTAGTCAGATTCTTCTTCAGATGAGGAAATGGCCTTTGCCTTTAAAGCACGAGTTCGGCCATAATTGGGACCATAGGTGTCTCTCTTCTCAGATAGCTGGAACTCATGTGTGTTGAGTCCCTCAAGTATGTGAGACGGATCAAGATCTCTAAAGTCAGGATGTTCTTGTATCATCAGGGCCAAGGTGTCAAATGAGCTGTCAAGTGATCTCAGAAGCTTCTTGGCGATTTCATGCTTGGCGATATCAGTGGCGCCAAGAGCACAAAGCTCATTAGTGATATCAGTGAGGAGATCGAACGTGAGCTGGACATTTTCACTGTCATTCCTCTTGAAGCGGTTGAAGATATTGCGAAGAAGATCAATCCTTGAGTCTCTCTGAGTTGAGATGCCTTCGTTGACCTTGGACAGCTAGTCCCAGACTAGCTTTGTAGCTTCCAGTACACTCACACGGCCATACTGTCCTTTGGTCAAATGACCACAGATGATGTTCTTGGCGGTCGAGTCAGTTGAGCGAACCTCTTGACATCAGCAGCGGTGACACCTTCATCGACCTTGGGAATGCCCATCTTGACGACATACCAGAGGTCAATGTCAATGGCTTCAAGATGCATGTGCATCTTATTCTTCCAGTAGGGGTAATCAGTGCCATCGAAGACTGGGCACGCAGCAGAGACACTGATTATCCCTGCAGTCGACATAGCTAAAACTCTAGGTGGTTAAATCAAATCACACAGAACAAGGGAGCACCTTGCTCTGATACCAATTGAAAGTGCTAGTTATCGACTAGAGGGTGGGTGAATAGGCGATTTTTATGGAAGTCTTCAAAACACGAGGTCTTTGAATACATACAGATGAAATGAACCTATCAATATGCAGTGGAAGATAGACTACATAGACAAGCCATAGTCAAGTAAGTAGTATTGTGAAAGTACGAAGACTATCAGCAGCTAGGTAGCGTGGATCAGAATGGATGTAAGTGCATCTAGTGCCCCTTAGTGATTTTGGTGTATTGAAGACTTATAGGTTAAGGGACTAATGTGTTTATGAGTGTACACAGGTCTATAAGTCTATGAGGTGTTTTATATTTACAGAGAAAGTCGACCCCTAAAAATGAATGTCTTCGATTGAAGACTTTGGATTTCTGAAGACTTTGAAAGTGAAGAAATTGGTGTGACCTTGAAGACTTGGCATTCATTCAAGGGACCTCCAGTAGATCCATCTAATCTATCTGGCCTTACATGTGAATCTCCTCATTCTTCTGATAAGTCATTTGACTCCAACTATAAACTATTCAAGAATCAGAATGGTGAAGTATTTGCTAGATATGTTGGCACTAACCGCAGGAACGGTTCCCCTATGAAGAAAATATGGGTTCCCAAAAGGTGCCTTGAAAGTCTTCAGGTGAATGTCCTCATGACACCACCTGTGAAGAATAGGAACCCCAGATCAAATTATTCATATGGACCAAATTCTTCATATGGATCCAAGTCCTCATACAGACCAAATTCCTCACATGGATCAAATTCCTCAAGAGGATCAAAGCCCTCATATGAACATCATCGTGTTAACTCTTCTGTCTCGCAGGGAAGATTTAAGGGCTATGAATATGAGCATTATTCTTCCAACCATTATGTTCATAAGTCCTCGAAGAATTTCTCTGCTTATTCATATGCTTATCCTAACTCCTCTTATGTGAAACAAAGTGGACTGGCTTCTATGCCACCTTTCTCGTATGGAGCCCGCAGATTGATAAACTCTTTGCCACCCCTTCAGATGTGGGTGGTGAAGAAAAGAACTAATCTCTTATGCAGGGTCGGGTTTCCAGACGAACTTAAACGTCTGAAGAATTTACTGGAGACGTGAATTTGCCTGAAAGGATGCAGACTAATCATGAAGAAATGAATCCTCATTTCTCACGTCCTAATACTACTTTATCCGTTCTATTGCTTGATGAAATTGATCTCATGAATTTGATATCATATTCTTCATTGAAGAAGTATATGAGTTTGTAAGCTGCACTAATTCATCTGCAGGATGATCAACCCAAAGCCAATGAGTGGGTCCTCGATAGTGGATGTACAAATCACATGACTGGTGACAAGAATCTATTGATGGATGTTCCCTTATCTCCATTGCATCTGAAGCATATCATCTTCACTGACAAAGGCAAAAGTCAGGTATTGGGTCTAGGTAAGGTTACGATCTCAAAGGATCGTCACATGGACAAAGTCATGCTTGTCGAGTCCTTAGGATACAACCTCATGTCTGTCTCAATGCTTTGTGATCTTGATATGGTTGTTGTCTTTGGCAAGTATCGTTGTGTTGTGATCATCGGTTGACAATTCCAAAGTCTTCAAGGCTTTAGGAGAGGAGATCGATATTGTTGATTTCTACTGGGACCTCAACCAGCTGTATGTCTACTTGCAAAAGCTTTGTATATTAGCCATGGCATCGACGACTTGGTCATGCCGCATGAGGAATTTTCACACGCCATGAAGAAGAAGCATGTCATTGGCATTGAGAATGTCAAATTCTCAAGGATCATTTGTGCAGAGCTCGAAGCTGGAAAGATGACCAAGGCCAAACATCCAAAGAAAGACTATCATGACTACCACTCACCATTTGAATTGCTTCACATGGATCTCTTTGGTCCTAATCACTATTCTGCAGTTACAAATGATGCATCTCTATATGGCTTTGTTATTGTTGATGATTACTCTCGTTACACATGGGTGCATATTGTCACTTACAAACATGAGGTGCAGGAAGTTTTCAAACGATTTTCCTCGAGGGCTTCAACCAACTTTGGTGTGAAGATCAAGAACATCAGAAGTGACAATGGAACTGAGTTCAAGAATTCTCGCCTTGATGACTATCTTGATGAACTTGGTATTACTCATGAGTTATCTTCTCCTTATACTCCTCGGCAGAATGGCGTCGTGGAGCGCAAGAATGGGACTCTTGTTGAGATGGATCGCACTATGCTTGATGAGTACAAGACGCCTCCTCATTTCTGGATTGAGGCAATTGATACTGCGTGCCACATCATCAACAGGGTATATCTTCACAAATTCTTCATAAAGACTGCATACGAACTCCTCACTGACAAGAAACTCAATGTGAGTTATTTCAAAGTCTTCGGTGCTAAATGTTGGATTAGATATCCCCATCACAACTCTAAATTTGCACCGAAAGCACATGAGGGTTTTATGCTTGGTTACGGAAAGGACTCGCACACCTACAGAGTCTTCAACAACGTTCACCACAAAGTTGTTGAAACTGTTGATGTGCGGTTCGATGAAACTAATGGCTCGCAAAGAGAGCACCTACCTTCTGTGTTAGATGAACAGTCACCTGAGGAAACTATCAATTTCAAGGCTACTGAGGATGTCATTCCTACCGAAGAATCTATTGAAGAAATCATTCCAGAACGTGAAGAACGTCATGCTGATGCACTGAAGAAAATGGTGTTGAGGAAAATGTTGATCAAATTCCTCAACGACAACCCGCTCATCCTCGCGTTGCAAATTAAGTGCAAATTGAGAAAATCATCAGTGACATCAACATTCCAGGTCCTCTCACACGCTCAAAAGCTTCACGTTTGTCTAACTTTTGTGGGCACTTTGCTTTCGTCTCTATCACAGAGCCCACTAAGGTAGATGAAGCATATTTGGAGCGTGAGTGGATTCAAGCTATGCAAGAATAATTACATCAGTTCGAGCTCAACAACGTCTGGGAATTGGTCAAACGTCCAGATCCTCGCAAGCACAATATCATTGGCACAAAGTGGATCTACTGCAACAAGCAAGATGAAAATGGCCTTGTGGTGAGGAATAAGGCACGGCTTGTAGCTCAAGGCTACACACAGGTTGAAGGAATTGATTTCGATGAAACTTTTGCACCTGTTGCTAGACTTGAGGCTATTCGCATATTACTTGCTTATGCTAACCATGATGGTATCACTTTATATCAAATGGATGTGAAAAGTGCATTCCTCAATGGTAAGCTTGAGGAAGAAGTATATGTTGCTCAACCCCGGTTTTGAAGATCCAAAGCATCCTCACAAAGTCCTCAGACTCAATAAGGCCCTCTATGGCCTCAAGCAGGCCCCTCAGGCGTGGTATGATACTTTGAAGGAATTCCTCATGAAGTAAGGCTTCAAACCCGGTTCACTTGACCCAACTCATTTCACTAAATCTTATGATGGTGAATTGTTTGTGTGCCAAATTTACGTTGATGATATCATTTTTGTATGTACTGACCAACGTTACAGTGATGAATTTGCCTATATGATGAGTGAAGAATACCAAATGTCTATGATGGGAGAATTGAAATTCTTCTTAGGTCTTCAAATTCGTCAACAGCGCAATGGCATATTCATATCTCAACAGAAATACCTCAAGGATGTATTGAGGAAATTCGGCATGCAAGATTGCAAAGGTGTCAAAATCCCTATGCCCACAAATGGCCATCTATGCACTGATGAAAATGGTATTGACTTTGATCAAAAGGTATACCGCTCCATGATTGGTTCTTTATTGTACTTATGTGCATCTAGGCCAGATATTATGCTTAGTGTTTGCATGTGTGCCCGATTTCAAGCTACACCGAAGGAATCACACCATAAGGCTGTGAAGCATATTCTTCGATATCTAGCTCACACACCAACACTTGGAGTATGGTACCCCAAGGATCGGCTTTTGATCTCATTGGATATTCAGACTCTGACTATGCTGGTGATCGTGTGGACCGCAAGTCAACATCTGGCACATGCCATTTCATCGGAAGATCTTTGGTCTGTTGGTCCTCGAAGAAACAGAACTGTGTATCACTGTCTACTGCTGAAGCTGAGTACATTGCTGTTGGTTCTTGCTGTGCTCAATTGATATGGATGAAGCAAACTCTCAAGGACTATGGCGTCAACGTGAAGAATGTGCCTCTCTTCCGTGACAATGAGAGTGCAATCAAGATTGCTCACAACCCAGTTCAGCACTTGAAGACAAAGCACATTCAGATTCGTCATCATTTTCTTCGTGATCATGTGTGGAAGGGCGTCATCTCTATTGAGCATGTGAGGACTGAAGAACACCTAGCTGATATCTTCACAAAGCCCTTGGATGAGAAGAGATTTAGCAAGTTGCGGTGTGAGCTAAATATCTTAGAATCTTCGAATGTTCTTTGAAAAGGACACTCATCCTAACACTTATGCAAAATTGATGACTTAGATGTGCAACACATGAAGAAACGTTTTTCTTCAATCAATGAAGACTAACACTCTAAGTGTGAAGAAGTTAATGAAGAATTTGATTCTCAGAACCCTACGACAATTGTACGCGGTGTGTGAAATCATCATTCTTATACGGTGGGTCACGCCACCACCAAAAGTTGAAAATCTTCAATTTGAGTTTTTTCTTAGTTTGAAATTCCTCAGTTGTTCAATTTCTTCAACGTTGCAATGTCTTCACCATTTCCGTCGTTTTTCTTCATTGGCTATATATGTATATAGGGTGGGTCTATTATGATAACACCATTAAGAGTCTTATTCTGCACACCACTTTCTTATTCTGCTAACACCCCACCCATCGACACATACTACAGGAATTAAGAGTCTTATTCTGCACACCACTTTCTTATTCTGCTAACACCCCACCCATGAAGGATAATGGGTCTATTATGATAACACCATTAAGAGTCTTATTCTGCACACCACTTTCTTATTCTGCTAACACCCCACCCATCGACACATACTACAGGAATTAAAAACAAAACCGCACCCACCCCGCACACATCCCACTCCTTCTTCCCCCTCCCCGCGCCCAAATCCTAGCCGGTGGCAGCTGCCAGCGCCGCCCTTCTTCCTCCCCCACTGCCTTCACCTTCCCCTTCCTTTCCCCCACCTCCACCCGCCACCATCGCCACCCTTCTTCCTCCCCACCACCACCGCCTCAGATCCGCGACCACCACGCCCCCCGACCCGCCACCGCCTCCCACCACACAGGCCTCCGATCTCGCCTTGCCACGGACGGCTCTAAGCACCGACCCGTGATTCCCCGACGGCCTTCTCGACGCCTTGGCGACTCCACGCCCTCTCGACCCGGCGCCCGTCTGCCTCTCTCCCAGCCGGCGCATTGGATGGCCGGCGCCACGACGCCCCCGAACAGCGCCCCCTCCGCCACTCACGGCGTCGTGCGGCGGCAACTCCACCGCTTTCCCAGCCATCCTCCCCGAGCCACCTCGGATGGATGCGTCCGCCGCCACCGGATTTGTGATAGGCCACACCTTCAACCACCGCGACGTGATGGGGTGCCGGATCGGTGGTTTCGGGGTCAAGAAGCCATCGACCTCGCCGGAAAATTGCTCTTCCCTCCTCCCAGATCTGCTCTCTCCCCACCATCGCCAAACTCCTCCCACCGCCGCGACTACATGTGCGGGCGTCGGGGAGGTTCATATCATGGACATGGCTCCCGCAAGGCGCCCTGCTCTTCAAAGTTGTGGAGACGCTGCATGACAGCTCTGTCTCCCTTTTGCAAGGCACACAGCTCCTTTATCCTCCCCTCCCTTCCCCGACGTCCCACCGCGACACCCGTCGTAAGCCGCCCTTGGTGCTCCATCTTCAGCGGCTGTCTTCGACGCGCCGCCTATGATGCCGGGTGAACTGATTCTTTGCTGCCACTATAGTTCACTGCTCAGTTTTCTTGTTTTCCTCTTGCACCCTTGAGCAAATAAAGACTCAAAAGTGCAATGCATTTCGCTATGTGTTTTGACATAAAAATAATGCAGTCCGCTATGTTGTTTGTTCTTGTTGTTCAGTGTAGTTATTTTTGCAGAGAGAAGACGACCAGCAAAAACAAAGGAGTTGGCTGTGATGGGGACGATGGCACATCCCGGCATGGTTCTGCTTGGCATGCGATGGGTTCAGGTGTGAAGATGTGATGGCTGTGTAAATAAAAAATGAGTGTGTGTGAAAGAAATATGGTTGTGTTGTTTTTCAGGCACGTGGACGAGATTTTGTTTACAAAAGCAGTTCATCTCGATTTGTGTTATGACTCATTTTAATCGACCATGCGGTTCGCTATTCTTGAGGTTCAGGTTGCGTTCTGAGCTAGCAAGATGCAAAGATTACTGCTCATAGCTTGACAAAAACGTTAATGTACTTCCTGGGATATTCATTTGAAGTTCACAAAGTGAAAACGATAATTTATTTCCCAATGACCATTTCTTTGCATATTTCATTTTAAAACCAAAATATATATGCAAAGGCACTACGGAAAATCAAAACTCTGTTAGAGAAAAAGAAAAATAAAAATGCAGTGCACTCCGGTCTTTAAAAAAGTCCGCTCCGAAGGACTTTGTAGCACACTCTTGAAATTTTTTACGTCTGAAATCATGAAGTGTGCTTGCTCGTCCGATGCAGTGTGGTTTTTCGTCTCAAGCAAGGCACTCCACCTCGCTTGGGAAAATTTACGCCCCAAAAAAACCATGCAGTGCACTTTCCCATCTAATGAAGTGCGGTATTTAAATGCAAGCAAGGCATTCTTCTTTCCCGCCCAAGAAAAATACGCCTAAACAAAAAGAAACCATGCAAAGGTGCACTTGCCCATCTAATGAAGTGTGGTATTTCATTCAAAGGTCCGCTCTTCTTTCCTCGTCCGAGAAAAATACGCCTAAACAAAAAGAAACTATGCAAAGGCACTTGCCCATCCGATGCAGTGCGGTATTTTGTCCAAGCAATGCGTTCTTCGTCCGATGCAGTAAATACGATGATTTTGGTCTCAAGAACAGAGTGTCCGCTGCAAAATCGAAACTACTCTTAAACCGTAAGGAATTAGAGAGTGTTCTACATGAAAAAGTTGTGTCTCGTTGATATCTTTCCAACGGCATATGATTTGAATTATTCCGACCAGCCGCTCATAAAAATTTCGCTGAAAAACAGCCGCTGCCTCGCCAAGTCACCGCGATTTTCAAAATTAACTAAAACCGTAAGGATTCTCAAAACCATTTCAACATATCAAAGTTGCGCCTTTCTCCGTAGGTTTCCAACGGCGATCATACGCCCTGCTCCAACAAATGGTTAGAAAACTGGAGCAAAAACAGTACCGAAAATTTCAAAAAAATTGAAAAACAGAGTTCCGCGATTAAGTAAATTTGAAACTGCTCTTAAACTGTTATGAATTAGAGAAAAATTTATATATGAAAAACATGCGCCTCGATGATATCTATCCAACGGCGTATCGTTTGCTTCATTCCGGCGAGCGGTTTAGAAGAAATCGCCAGAAAACGCTCGCTGCCACTCGTCATGGGACACGCCAATTTCAAAACTGCTCTTAAACCGTGTGGAATCTCGAAAAGTGTTCAACATGTCGAGCGTCTAATCCATAGCTTTTCAACGGTATATTACACGCCTCATTCCGATAAACGGTTAAAAAATTAGAGCAAAAACAGTATCGAAAAAATAACGCGTGCAGCTTTTTTTTTCGACGAGAAGTTCACTGCGTGTGAGTACTGCAGCACACTTGGTTCAAAGAAAGACGTGCACTTATGCTCGGTGTGCAGTCTGGAAGTGGTGTGTAGAATAGTTATTCTGCTAATATTAGCGTAATAGACCGTCATATATATATATATATATATATATATATATATATATATATATATATATATATATATATATATATATATATATATATATATATATATATATATATATATATATATATATATATATATATATATAGTTTATGTCCTCTCAGCTTTCACTTATTGATATTTCTTCATGTTGCCTTTTCTGCTAAGTGAATGTGATCGGACCCTTCCCCCTCTATCCTAAACTCAACCTAAACTATTCACAAATTCTTCATGTACGTTCTATTTGAAACTCGTTCAAAATCTTCACTCTGTCCTTGTCAGCTGAAGAATTTGCGAACGGAACTTTAAAATTTATCTCATCTAAATTGTTGGCATTTGCCGCTCAAACCATTCCACATTCCACGATAATAGTTATCTATTCACCCACGATCTCACACGATCGCCACCTCTCAGTACGTGGGTGACACTTGTCAAGCGAATGAGAAGGGTCCGGGGCACGTTCGTCCAATTTCTTCGGGCGAACAGTTTTTCACTTCGACTATAAATACCCCTCCCCTTCCTTACTTCGTTTTTACTCCACTCGACCTCTCTCCCGCTTGAGCTTCCCAAAACCTAGCGCCGCCGCTACTTCATCGTCGCCGGTGAGGAAGAGCATCACTGCCTCGACCTTGTCGCCGTCGTACTCGCATCGGCTGCGGATTTCTTCACTCCGCCGCCGCCGCAGCTGTCTTCCTCTGCCAAGTTAGGGCGTGGAAGATCTGAACCGACGAGCTTCACATCTACACTTCCCAGTTCATCGTGTTCTTCGTCCAGGGTAATTAAAAGTTACTTTTACTGCCCTCTTTGATTCAAATGTTTTCTACAAAATCTTCAAAAGGTGTTTATTCTTCAAATCTTCACACGCTGAACACCTCACATGTCATCTGTTCTTGATCCCTTTCTCTAAGCAACATTATTCTTCAAATTCCTCAATTGTGTGGATTTTCGATCTGTACAACTCTAGAACCTAAGACAAAGAACGCTTAGTGAAATTCTTCAAGACTCATCTGGTCAAATTCCTCAAACTTGTTCTTATTGCAAAACCTTCTGAGAACGCATATGACCTCTCCAAATTCCTCGCAACTATACTCTGTTCACAGGTACACATGGCCGCTGCTGAATCACTAGGTTCTCATCAACTTAACTCATTTGCAGCGTTCCTTGAAGAAAAGTTGCACACCTCTTCAAAGAATTCCATTGCTCAAATTCCTCAGCTGAAGAAAATGGCTAACGTAAGAAGCCACAGAAGGCAGGAAAGATGCCTGAGGTCAATACTGCTTTCAAGATTCCTGATGACATATACAAGGATTATTGCACTCCTGATGAGGCCAAGTTTGGCAAGGAGGACAAAAATCAGCGCAAGGTGCGCATACAAAGGATAGAGAGGAGATGGGCACGGGAATGGAGGGAGTACAGATATGTTACTCCCAATTATAGGAAGAAATTCGCTCTTAATCCTCCATGCCCAAGACCTCCATTGGCACCTGGCCAAGAAGCTGATCCACCAGCCTCAAGCGTAGTGAGGACTATCCTGATGAATGGGCCAAGCGCCAGGCATAGCGAGCCAAAATGGCTAAGGAAGCAGTGAGGAAATTTAATGAAGACTTTGCTGCTGCTACCACTGCTGAGGCCTCTGCAAGCAAGCCAAAGAAGGCCATGGCAAAGAAGCCTCCTCATAAGCCAAGTGCTTCACTCCCAATGCCCTCACGGCCAAGTTCCTCAGCAATGCCCTCACGGTCAGATTCTTCAAAGCCCTCACGGTCGATTCCTCAAGCTGCTCTAGCTCCTCCAAAGTCCTCAGCTCCTCCGTCAAAATCCTCAAGACTGGCATCTCGACATGCCAAAGGACAACAGCATCTCTATTGCCTCAGAGCTTCGCTAGTTCTTCACTCCACCCAATTCATCAATCGCCCTCTCTCTCAAGAAAAGTCCACCGCTGGACGAGGCTCTCGACCAAGTCCTCACAAGAAGCAGGTCGCCTTTCAAGTGCCGTCCGAAGAAGACGAAGCTGATGATGAAGAACTGTCCAAAATCATCAGAGACAGGCAGCTCAGGGCAGCTAGAGCCAAAGGCAGCAATGTGCCATTGATACTGGATCCGAAATTGATTCTTGATTACATTGATCTCTGGCACAAGGACCCCAACACTCCTATGCCTAACTTCAAGTTGACTCCTGGCCAAAGTCATATGTTGACTGCCTTCATTCAGGAAGAAAATGGAAATTTGAAAAGGTCAGGCAGTTGAAGAAAGCGCAGTACAAGAAGGATCGCTTCCTGAAGAAAAACGTTGTCTCTATGACAACTGAAGAACTTGTCACTACTCAACCTGATATCAAGAAACTCAGTGATGAATTTGACGCTTACCGTGCTGATTGGCTCGGAGCCAAGGTCCGTTTTGTGAAACTAGCTGAAAAATTCACTTCCAATGTTGCAGCCCCAACGCAACAAGAAGTTCCTCAGCCGAGGCATCCGCCAGCCCATCGAAGAACATGCCAAGACCACCGATGAAAATCAGTCTGCCGATGAAACTCGAGTACTGTGGCTGATGACCGCATTCCACCACCAAGAAAATTGCCAGGCAACTCTAGTGTTGCGCTCAAGAAACGAAGAAGTCGTGGCAACTGCATCGGGCCAGCTCAAGTAATTGAACCAAATTCCTCCGCTTCCTCCTCGCACTCTACCCTAACTCCGATCCTTCCGTCATCGATCGATGTGAAGAAGACCAAGGCTACAGAGTGTGCAGCAGTGAAGAAAAGGAAAGCATCAACTTCATCGATTCTTCATTCAAGAAGATGAAGCCATTGACCAGCTCTTTGATAATCCAATTGATGCTATTCCGTCTCATCCATGCCATCAAAGGACCTTGTTCCTTTGATGAAGAATATGTGATCCCAAGTGGATCGATGAAGAGATTCCTTCGCGCTTCGTCGAGCAGCTTGATGAAGAAATTGAAGCGGATGCAATCCTTCAACCCCAATAGTCTCATCACCCATGCCTCAGTTCAATGCTGAAGAGGCCGGCATTGAGGAAAAGAGTGAAGAAGAAGATGTGGGCATTGGGTGCACAACACCAGTATTGAACGATGACTTTTGTGAAAGTCAGCACCCCAATTCTCCTCTGTTCACAGCCCTTCAACAAATTCCTCAGTACCCTGTGAATACTGAAGTACAGATGGGATCTGAAGAACCTCATGCCACACCGTCTGTCCATGAAGAGATTCCAGCCACTAGTGCTGAAGAAAATGTTAATGAAGAAGTGAAGACCCAGGATGCCACTGAAGAAGAAGCTGAATTCCTCAGCCTATGGATCTTGAGATTGCGATTCCTGAGGTGGTGATGCAATTGACCGATACCCCTCAGCCCAAGCCAAAGGATCCCTTCTCAAAGAAGCAGAAATTCAAGGCTGATGACTTCTTCGGTTAGCATGTGTTCTTCACCAACTATAAACCATATGACTCTGCTCATCTTAGAAGGAAGCGCTTCTGGACTGCCAGCCAAGCAAATTTTTATTCTTCACTACTCTTCAACAAGGACAAAGTCTTCGACCATGAGCATATTCCTCACGTGGACATGGAGTCACTGCCTTGCTTCACACCAGTCCTCAGTGTGCTTCATGATGCAGGACTACTCAACTTTTGCACGGATATTTGCGATTGGAATGAAGAGCTCATTCTTCAATTCTATGCAACTCGCATATCATGTGATGCCGACGATGTGAACTCTTGGGTTTTGGACCGATGACCGATAATACTCACTATAAAGCACCGGCCTCGAATTACTTCATGCCCCGCCAATCGCTTCTCCCCTTGAAGGAGCTCGTTGTTCGTACTATGAGCCCGAACTCACCGCCCATTACATGCAAGTGCTAATGAAGCTCAAGCCCGCAAGCCCTGTGGACCAAATTCCTTGTGAAGGAATTGCTATATGTGCCAAGAACAGTTTATCGCATTCTGACAAAGACTTTGAGTCCTATCAAAGGCCACGACTCGACTGATAAAGAAGTCGTTGGCATCATGAAGAATCTGTTGTTCAATATCATGCGTGGCATTCCTGTCAACTATCATGATTTCTTCATGATGACTCTAGCAAATGTTGCACTCTCTCCGTTTGAGTTGAAGCCTTACGCACCTTGGATTATGAGATTCCTTGGAATAAGGTCTTCACTCAGCTACAAGGCTGGTTTTCAGAATCACCTTAGCTACTTGCCCCCAATTGAAGTCCTCAAGCGAACATTTTCCTCAGCTGATGAAAAGGGCAAGGCCACTGCTGTTATTGATGAAGGCAATCGTCCATTGGATGGTCATTTTCGCAAAGCTGCGTCTTACTCCACCAATGATGATTCTGCTACTCATGATTCTGCCGCTAATGCATCAAAGCCAAATCCTCAAGCCATAGCTCCTAGAGTGATGACTGACCGTGAGCTTCTTCTTAGTCTTCACCATAAGGTGGATCGAAACCACAAATGGTTTAAGCGTCAGTTTGGTTCTATTCTTCACAACATGACTGCTACACACAATGCAGTGAAGAAAAACCATTTCTACCTCCCTGAAGTCTTCGGTCGCACCTGGGCTATTCTGTCACATATGTATGGTGAAGAAGATCTGAAGCAAATGGGTCTCAAGGAGGATTTTGACTGGTCTGCTCCTCCACCGAGGAAATTCAAGAAGGTCAAGGTTCCTTCCTTGGTGGCCAGCTCATATTCTTCATCACGCGAAACCGATGAGCATGAAGACTTGGACGACACTGCGGCATGCCCTACAACAACAAACGACCCCAACAAAGCTGGCGCTCCTCCATCAACATGATTTTCTTCAGGGGCGTTAGTCCTCATTTTTAGATCCTTTTGGTCATTCGATGACAAAGGGGGAGAAATTTGAGTTAGTCTTCAAGCGGGTATACCTATATGGGCATTTTTTTTTCAAAGTTACAACTCTCGTTCTTCTAAGACTTTATTCGATCGAGTTGTAAACTTAAACTCTATGGTGGTCTGATACTTTTGCTGAGATTTTGTGCATGCTTAATCCTCATTAATGTTAATGCACGCATGTTGTATTACATCAGTCACCATATTTCATCATGCATTTCAAATTCTTCATATTATATGTCAAATGCGTGTATGAATTACAAGATATAGGGGGAGATCTCCATGATACTACTCTTCAAGTGTGCATTGCTTCAAAAGAAAATTCCTCACTATGCACATCTTCAGGGGGATTTCTTATATATCTTGCAAGCAAATACCTCAATATCAGTATTTACACTTCATATGTTTATCCCCGTTGAAAACTTAACCTATAATGTCATCAATCACCAAAAAGGGGGAGATTGTAAGTGCATCTAGTGCCCCTTAGTGATTTTGGTGTATTGAAGACTTATAGGTTAAGGGACTAATGTGTTTATGAGTGTACACAGGTCTATAAGTCCATGAGGAGTTTGATATTTACATAGAAAGTCGAACCCTAAAAGTGAATGTCTTCGACTGAAGACTTTGGATTTCTGAAGACTTTCTGAAGACTTTGAAAGTGAAGAAATTGGTGTGACCTTGAAGACTTGGCATTCATTCGAGGAACATGAAGCTTGAAGATTTTTGTTTTCGTAGTTTCATTTTCTCTTTCTTGAGTCATAGGGAACATCAGATCGTTAAAGGGGTCGAGGAAATACTAAGGAAAATTTTCCAAGTGATGCTCAACTCAAAATCCTACACCTACCAATCCCTTCGAGTGAAGCCATTGGAAATCTCATACAGTTCAGTCAATTTCTTCAGTGGCAAAGATGAAGTTCTTCTGGTCTCTAAGGAATTTGTTTTAACTGAGGAGTTAGGAATTCGCCAGTGCGGATTGCCTACAAGTGAGGAACATGATAGCCCTGAGGAATTTGATACTCAAAATTCCGACTATTGCTGTGCTATGCGCCAGCTGTCTCAAAATATCTACCCACCTAACGGTCATATCATTGAAGGGCATTTATGTCTTATCATGTCGGGCTACTCCCTAGGCTATAAATAGCCGCCCCCTACAACCACTAGCTGGTTGGCTGCTCTGAGAGAAACTAACACTTGTCATTTGAGAGTATCCCATCCTCCGAGGACTTTGAGCGAAAATCACCAAGTGAGGAAACCCAAACCCAAACACCTACAAACCCAAAGTGATTGAGCATCATCAAGAGATTGATCTCTGCGTGATCCGACGCTTGTTACCTTTGAAGACGTGCATCTTCCAGATGGTTAGCGCCATGGTCTAGAGCATCTAAGAGGAAATTGTGGATCACCAAGTGACCGAAGTTTGTGAAGGTTTGAAGTCACCAAGACTTACCACGAAAGTGATTGGGCGAGGTCTATGTGACCTTAGCTCAAGGAGAATACGGTGAGGACTGTGTGTCCTCGTGTTTAAATACCTAGCCGCTCCAACCAGATTTACAATTGTCACAAGAAGCTGTAAATCGGTCTACCAAATCATTGTCTTCACCAAGCCAACTGGTTCTATTTCCTCAACTCCTTCATTTCCTCATAACTGTGTTGTGTGCTTGTTCATATGTTTGAAGACTTTGACTGAAGACTTTCCCAATTTCCTCAGTTCAATTTCTTCAGTCTGTTTTTCTTCATCCTATGTTATCCTGTGTTTACGCTTTCTGTACTTTGTATCTGTTTTCATTTCACCATGATGTTCATGGTAATGTTATGTCATGCATACATCTGAGTACTTATTCCGCTGCAAGTAGTTCTTCGCTTAGGAATTTCTCACCTTGAAATTCCTCTGAAGAATTCATAAAATCGCCTATTCACCCCCCCCCTCTAGTCGATATAACGCACTTTCAATGGAAGACAAGATGAAGCTAAACAGTAATAGTCTTCACACAAAGGAAGTCAATCGATCGTATAAGCAAGCAATGACTTCACGAAGACAAACTAAAAAGTAAATTAAGTAGGGGATAAAACCAGTTGCTTGGTGAAGGCGAGCATTTGGTAGACCAAGTCCATTTGTTGTGATAATTGTACGTATAGTTAGGGAGGCTGAGATTAAACTCAGTAGACCGCGTCTTCACCTTATTCCCCTTGAGCTAAGGATACCCAGTCCTTGCCCAATCACTCTAGTAAGTCTTCAAGGTAGACTTCCAAACCTGCACAGACTTTGTTCACTGGCAATCCACAATGGCTCTTGGATGCTCAGAATGCAACGCCTAACCGGCTGGAGGATTCACAGTCCTCAAGTGTAACAAGTCTTCAGTCACGCAGATGGGAAGACTTCAGTGATGCCTAACACTCTTTGGCTCTGGGTGTTTTGGGCTTTGTCCTCGCAAGGATCTCTCTCTCAAAGGCTTCGGAGGTGGGTTGCTCTAAAACGACAAAAGCCGTGTACTAACTCTGAGCAGCCACCAATTTATGGTGTAGGGGGTGGGCTATTTATAGCCAGGAGGCAACCCGACATGATATGTCCGAAATGACCCTGTGTAAGGACCCCGATCCTAAGTCACACCGATCTAGCATGTAACACATCATATCACTTTGCGGCCTCACGCATGGTATTCCCACGGGTGCCACCTTTACCGGCCCGGACCGCTTATGCTTTTTAGCTCACGTATATGATAGTGTTGCTAGCATCCATATGACAAAAAACTCGAGCCGACATGACTAGTCGTAAACCCAAAGTGGCGCTAACTTACAGGGACAGTCATACATGAACCAGCATCGAACTTGTTGGTCATCAGCGTGTGAATCCGGGCTGTAGCAACTAGGCTAACAGACTCCGGGAACCCGGGCTATAGCAGGCTAGCAGGACTCGAAGTCACCAAGTGACATTTCAAGGGATGTATAATGTGAACGGCGGATCACATGCCGGCCAGTCTAAGTGTTCCGGAGCAGTAGTAACTGGGCTAGCAGGACTCCGGTAAACTGGGTTGTAGCAGCACCAGACTACGTTTCCCCATAAGAGAGGCTACCAAGGATAGACAACTAGGTTGTCGGATCCCACACATACCAAGCATTTCAATCACACACAATATGCTCGATATGTGTAAATACAACATGGCATCACAACAAAACTCTACGACTCAAAGTATTTATTCATTAGACTCCGAAGAGCCAGATATTACAAACATGGGTCTGACGACCCAACATTCAAGTCATACAAGCAACAAGCACAAGCGGAAGCTTAACTTGTCTGAGTACAGACAACTATAAATGAAAAGGCTGAGAAGCCTGACTATCTACAAGACCCTGCCGAGGGCACAAGATCGTAGATGAGGTAACAAGCTAAACATCGAGGTCCACGCGGAACAACTAGCGAGACTGAAGTCTCTCTGGAAAAACATAAACTAAGCAAACGTGAGTACAAATGTACCCAGCAAGACTTATATCAGAACTAACTACATATGCATCGGTATGAACAAAGGGGGTGGTGGAGTTTAACTACAGCAAGCCATCTTTGACTCGGTGGCTATCCTAAACTACGTCTGCAAGGAACTCTTTTGGGGTGGCGCACACGAGTCCACATATTGACCAATCAATACATCACTATGGATACGCTCCCGTCTCCCCACAAGAAGGCCATCCATAGCACTCACGCATATCTTGCGTATTTTAGAGTATCCACTTTCACTTATCTATGAACTGTACAGGCAACCCAGAAGTCCTTTACCGCGGACACGGCTATTCAAATAGATGATGTTAACCCCGCAGGGTGTACTTCTTCACACACGCCTCGCCACTTACCACCATGTACACGCAGGTATCTCGGCAACCTTCAAAGTGAAGCTTCGGCGAGGGAGTCGGCCACACCACCGACTAACCACACAAGTCTCTAGTCCAGGTTTATCGCCTATTCGGGTTCCATCCGCAAGGATATCCGGCCGAGGTGTCGCTCACGGCCCCAAACGATGTGTATAGGGTTCCAAGCCCACCAAACGGGCGGCGCTTGGTATACCCGGCCACAGTGCCTAGTCTGTCCCAAGCCCACCTATACCGGGTGCCACTTGGTAGACTACTAACACTACCTACAAACACCAGAAACTAGTTGCAACTCCTGGACAGAGATCAGGTTGATTAATAAGTCGAGAGGGGCACTTAAGCATTCCAATGCATGGTATTAACAGTTCATGGATCACAAACACAGAACTCAGTTCCTGAGGACGGTTTCAATGAGATAACCCACCATGTACTCCTACATGGCCTCTCACTGCTACCTTTACCGAATCGTGTTCACACACTTAGCTCTCAACCGTAGGACATGTTCACCACATTCCAATTCATCCCTGATGAATTAGACCTGACTCAACTCTAAGCAATAGCAGGCATGACAAACAAGCATGAATGAGTAGGCACATCAGGGCTCAAACAACTCCTACTCATGCTAGTGGGTTTCATCTATTTACTGTGGCAATGACAGGTCATGCAAAGGAAAGGGGTTCAACTACCACAGCATGTAACAGTTGAATCGTTGGTGTCCTAATGCAGTAAAAGAGAGAAGGAGCGAGAGCGTGGGATTGTATCGGAATGAACACGGAGGTTTTGCTTGCCTGGCACTTCTGAAGATAGTTCAGCTCTTCATCGGTGTCATCGAACTCATCGTCGGAACCACGTCTACTGAGGGGGAACAATTACCGGCAACAAGAAAGAACACAATCAATGCAATACAACAATATGATGCATGAATGAGACATGGCAATACGATGTTGATTGAGCTAATGCATCTAGTAACAAGTTAAATGAAGTTGGTTTGAACCATAGTTTCAAATTCAAACTCCATATGTGAAGGTTTGAATGCCCTTTATATGATTTGTCCTAAACAGCAGCCATAAGTTTTTCTAACATCCATTAAAATGGTATAGATGGATAGATTGGATTTTTCTGATAATTTTTCATATATAAATCTTTTCCATTGGAGTTATAGATTATTTTCTATGAATTTCTGAAGTTTTAGCTATTTTCTGGAATTTCCTGGATTATGTTAAATCCAGAAAATCCTTTACTGCGTCAGCATGACACCTGAGTGACGTCAGCAGTCAACAGGGGCCAGTCCAGGTCAAACCTGACCCATGGGACCCATTGGTCAGTGACCCTGGTGGTTAGTTATGGTTAAATTAGCCCTAACTAAAACTATTAGCGGACGGGGCCCGCATGTCAGTGGAGCTGGGGTTAACTAAGGGGTGACTAACACTAATTAAGCCAGCGCCACGTCGGCGTGGCCGGGGTTAGGCCGCCGGCAACCATGGAAGGCGGCGGCGTCCGGTCGGGAGGCCATGGGGCGACCAGCCGAGGGCACTGGGAGGCGGCTCTGGCTCGTGCGCGTCTAGGGGGCTCGTGGGAGGCCGTGGGGTGGCCGGATACGAGCAGGCGGCGGACTCGAGTGGCGACAGCAGTGCGGATGCGACGGTGACGCAGCTATAGGGTGTGGGGAAGCGAGCTGAGGGGCTTGGCGGCGTCCTGGGAGCTCCAAGAGCTCGGGTTTGAGCTCTGCTTCGACCTGCACGGGCTCAAGCGGCGAGGCAACGCGGCATGGCGACGGCGAGCTCCAGCAAAGCGAGGGGGCTAGCTAGAGGGCGGCAACAATGCGGAAAACAGAGGGGAAACGAAGGAAGTCTCACATCGCATCGGAAGGGAGGGTCAGTGGGCTCGGGGGCGTCCTCGACGACGCGAATCGACAACCGGCAGCGGTGAGTACCGAGGTTGAAGAAGATGCTGATTCGGGCGATGCAGCGCGGTTGGGGTTGCATCCATTGGCGGCGACGAAGAGGACGTCGTTGTGCTTCTCTTTTGACAGGGTGAAAGGCGAGGCGAGCACGGTGGTGGCGTCAGCGAGCGGCGGCGCTCTCGGGTGTGCTCGAGAGAGAGGGTTAGAGGAGGGGGCGAGAGGAGAGAGTAACGGGGAGAGGCAGAGAGGGGTCTAGAGCGGCAACGAGGGAAGGATCGGGGCTCCCAGGTGGAAGCAGGAGGTGGCTGAAGGAAGAAGATGGGCATGCCCCTGTGGGCTGGGCCAATAGTGTTGGGCCTGGGAGGCTTTGCCAGGTGAGCACTCTCTCTCTCTTCTAATTTATTCTGTTTTCTAGTTTCTGTTGTTGTTTTTGATTTAGTAAAAATACTAAACCACTTTGTAAAATCCTGAAAATATTTTTGGATGCTAGCTGAATAATTCCAGAGCCCCAGCAAAAGTTTCAGAATTATTGGAGCTGTTGAAAATATATATAGCATTTACAAGCCCCAATTCAAATACAATATGTATTAATTCAAAAATACATAAATGGCCAAGAAATATGCTCACCATTTTTGGCAGAGGTATTCACCTTAACCAGAAATCATGAACTTTTCTTAGGGAAATTTTGGGTTCATTGAAGATTATTTTAGGTTGAACCTATTGGATTTGATCTGGTGCTAGGGTTTGAACAATCCCCACTTCAAGTTTCAGATAAAATTATACATGATGCATGGATCCAATGCCACTATTTAATAACATGAATCTAGGGCTGTGACAACACACCCCCACTAAACAAGAATCTCATCCCGAGATTCAAGACGTGAGGTAAGAAGACCGAGGGGACACAAAACTACACAATCTTCATGATCCAACTGTCCTCCTCGAAGATGTTGATTCATCGCACCATATTGATCTTGACGTCTTTCCCTTCAAGAACTTCATCCAACACGATGACGGCAGAAAGAAACTCTACTGGAAACGTTCTTCTTGAGATCAGGCAACTCAAGATCGACTCATGGAGTGAGACGTAGAAACATCTCTGGAGCTAAGAGGCAAAACATGCATTAGGAGGGACAGAAGAAACAATTTGACGAGGGTATCAAAGTAGCGAGGAAGCAATTACCATGATCCCATAACGGCTCGTAGAATTATTCCCTTGAATGGAAAAAAGGATTACTTTTGATATCTAGATCATTGAAACTCTTCATGCCGGCCTAAGGCAATCACAATCGATCGTTTGGCGGAGTTCAAAGGAATGACATATCCGGATTCGAATGGATGATGTGGACTACCTTGTTGAACACAACGCGATGAATGATTTTGATTATCATCGGAAATGGATGGGATCCATGGTAGGTCCACTTTGGAAGATGATCTTGGACAACAACTGCTGAGAAGGGCAACCCATGGGGAATTGGCACAATGGCGGTCCAAGCTAGGAACAAAATGCAAATGTTGGGAATGTTCCAACCATCATATATGCCTGATATTCAGATCTGGTTGGTAACGGGATATTTCAGACAGCATGTCTGGAAAATAAAGTTTGCAACACAAATCGACAAGACGATGTTGCGAGATTCTCGGGAAATGAACTGCAATAGCAAGCTCCAAAACATGAGCTGGTTCTGCTACACACATGTGAACACGCTGTCCCAGACAAGCATGACCACACAGTAGTCTTACAACGAAACACTACCGAGTTCAGGTGGGGAACCATCATTGAGGATATCGAAGTCTTGTGCATTACCATGGATTAGCACTTAACTCCTTTTCCTAGAACAAATCAGTCAGTGGCTTGTTGTACTAAGAGATGCATATGGAATGGAGGTAGCGAGACCATAGCATACTTCGCACATGTATGACTGACTTGGGATGGTACCAGAGGAAACAAAAACAATCTTTCTCGAACTCACGGCGGCAACTTGCACCAAATGCACGTGAATCAGAGAAAGTCACTTCTTTCATCCAACATATGCTTCATGAACCAAACACAAGGCATTGCTTACAAAGTTTCCAACACTAGCTTTAATGTTCAGCGCAAATCATGGAGATGATAATTATGTTGCCGATGGGCTCAACAACAATTCATCCAGTTTTCCATATAAATGGAGTTCCACGATTAAGTGAACACGGTGATAGCATTGGCCAGACCAAAAGATGTAATGGTGTATGCTCGAGGGATCAACCACGAGTAAGACAACATTACGAACATCATTGGTTCTGATTTGATTTGATGATAGACCATGCTCAAATCAAAGTCTGTACAAGACAATAGCTCCAACAATTGATCCCGAGGACCAATCAATGAAGATATCATCTTTCTTCAACACACACAACACAAGACATCCCTTTAAATGAACTAAGTTAGGCAAGCTTTTATCTTCCAACTCTCCAAGTTGTTGTTAAGCTTAACCAACTAGCCCAGGGGTATCCAACACAGATTCTTGGAGAAGGGGTGATTTACAAGAAACCAACTTGATCACGAGCTCAACATAGCAGTCAGGTGGCAACCTGGTAACACTTCCGAGAAGATATTCGGAAAATCACGAACCAACGATATGTTACTAAGCTCGAGAACAATCTTGCTTTTCAGGGCAAGACGATATGATCAAATAAGCGAGGGATTGGCACAATCCTAACTCATTGATCGAAGTGTGACCATAAATATGGACTAGGTAGCACGATCAATCTTAGGATGATGATTCAATAACTAGCACGCTAAGAATGAGAGTATTGTCCATTAACTACCAAGCAACGGAGTTGCTAGGGGTATTGATTTCACACATCACAATTCACTTGTCGGCATTCCGATTGCGGCACACGGGACCGAGGAATGAATGATGATGGCGAGGAGTATCACTACGGCAAGAATCCATAAGAGGTTGTGCAATTCCTATGATATTCCTGACATAAGGGGGTAATACTCCAGGGTGGAACAGACTAGAAGCTGGATTGGCATTCTTAATCTGCGGAACATAACTACTTTGACCCAATCCTGGATATGGATGGGGTACTGGAGTTTGTTTCTCCTAGTCATTCTAAAATAGAACGGCTTGACGGACCACGATAATAATAGACATCGATGAACACGGATGCAAGACATGCTCTTTACTATCTTATGATAGCCAGAGGTCAGAATACAACTAAAGAGAACAACTCAAAGGAACATATGATTTCTTTAAGTTGTGGATGCATCGGTTAGCACGTTGAATAAATTCAACATGTTTCTTCCGAATAATCCATGCAGAAAGGTAGGACTGGTAGAGTCACAACATAGAATCGATAATTCATCAAGAGCACTCTAGTTGTGATCTTTCGGTTCAACGAGGAATTTTTGCAATAAATAGTTCATGGTATTTCGAAGAAGGAAATACCACGGACCTCAAGGACTATCGCATAGGTTACTAATATCCTAAAGGAACTAGCAAACACTATCAACATGAAGTAAGTAGGGTGACTCTCGGGTTCAAGAACCCCGAAATAGAAGGCCTACTAAGTTAATGGCATCACGGGATGCTTTCGAGAATGGTGGCCAGAATCATCACACTGGGAACACAAAACATGGCTAGATTACTAGGTGATCCTCTAAGACACCTAGGGTCATAATAATAGCTCCAACATATATGTCGAGACAGCAGAGTACCTCAACTCACCGATTACTGTGGTTAATCTGGCCCAAAAGGACATTGAAAATAGAGGGAAAGGATTGTGCAAATGCATCAGATTTTTAGAAACCTGGGATGACTCGGACAGCATAACGACTGTAAATGCTCAAAAAAGATTTGAGACATCCTACAAAATGGTGGCATAACCACTCAACATCACAATATCAAGGTTCTGAGGCCAGCTATGAACACACGAAAATAGTAGGAACTGAACTGAGACTTGAATCCATCAATCTTATAAGTCCACGGATTAGTAACTCGTGATCCTTATAGAAAGAAGAGAAAGCCTAGTTCCTTAACCCCGTAGGAAAGATAGGATGACTCAGATTAGAAGGACATAAGGTATAAGGAGTAAAAAGAGCCTTACGTTCCCTTCCATAATCAATTCCCTTATATAACTAAAGCATTTATAGACTCAACTTCGACCAGTTTCGCTTGGTAATCCTACAGGCAGTCAGGTTCTGATACCAAAGCTGTCAAGACCCCGATCCTAAGTCACAGCGATCTAGCATGTAACACATCATATCATTTTGCGGCCTCGCGCATGGTATTCCCACGGGTGCCACCTTACCTGGCCCGGGACCGTTTGCGCCTTTTGGCTCACGTATATGATAGTGTTGTTAGTTGTCATGCTCGGGAACGGGGTCCCCAGACTTGCTCGCTGCGCCCGCGGGCGTGGCTCAAGTGGTGGCCCAAGACGCCCATCTTCATCAACAAGAAGACTCAAGACTCGCGAGGGCCAAGCCTCCCGGGGCAGATGACACAAGACTTCCTCGGGAATGGCCTCGCCAGGCAGGCTCGCGAGGAGGCGGAGAGATCAAGGCAGGGTACCTCGTGAGGTGCTCGCGATGCAAGCCATGACGATCGAGGCCAGGCGGGCGCCAGGCGGGCGCCGGCCTGCGCAGTGTCCTTGTTTCCTCTTAGGGCAAAGGGGGCAAGCACAGACGTGGAGTATCGAGGCATCAGGCAAAGGTTGCCATTTCAGTGCAACAAGACCAAGACCAGCGGAGTGGCAGGATGGAGGTCACCGTGGAGCCCAAGACGGCGTCATCGCCAGTGCTTTTGGCAGCCGAAGACCAACTTTAGTCAGGATAACTAGTACTAGATGTTCCCCTTCAAAATGGCTGTTGTTGGCGCCCTTCCCGCTCAATATTTGGGAAGAGGACCAGGGCCTCTATAAATAGAGCTAACCACCACCGCAGAGGGCATCTGATAGAGCCCTAGCCAGAGAGAGAGAGAGAGAGAGAGAGAGAGAGAGAGAGAGGCGATCGAACTCACCCAAGCAGTTCATCGCACCAGCTCAAGAACACCTCTCGCGAGGCTGTTCGTCCTTTGTACTGTTCATCATCAGCCCTTGAGGCAATCCACCACACCACACACTGGAGTAGGGTATTACACCACAACGGTGGCCCGAACCAGTATAAATCTTGTGTCCCTCGTGTTGTTCATCATTTTCAGCTTAGATCTCACGAGGCGATCGGACCTAGATCTGTAGGGGAGAGATCTTCGTGCGCACCCCAGAGTTCGAACCTTAAGGGTGTCCCGGAACCCCACATCCGACATTTGGCGCGCCAGGTAGGGGTGCGCCGGAATCTTTCTTCCGCTGCTTCGCGTTCGATCTTCCGTCGTGTCCATGGCTGACGCTCGCCGGGCTCGCACCGAGCGTCGGGCTGCTCTCGCCGCCCGCGTCGCCCAGACGGCTCCCATCGGTGGGTGTCCCCATCGTTCCCCGTCGCCTGCCGCCAACGCCGCCACCGGCCTGGCGGGTAACAAGCAGCAGGCCTCGTCTCTGCATCCTTCGGTGCGGCAGGAAGGCCGCACCGCCACCCCGTCGCTGACCCCGGCCGGTTCGTCATCCCACGCCCGTCGCGCCCCCATGGACGCGCACGCCGCGTTGCTCCTGGTGCGTGAGCTACTGCACTACCGTCCCGTCGACGACGTCTACGAGGACTGGCTCGCCCGCATCACCGAGCTCGTCACCGCCGCAGGGGGCTCTCCTATGTCGTCCCTCTCCCTGCCTCGCCCTCCGTCCTGCGCAGGAGGCGCAGATCAAGAGGTGCCTCCACCACCTCCTCCCCAAGAAGGCGCCCTGGCCCCAAGGCGCGCCGCCCCAGGACGAGATCCACCGCTTCCGGTGCCCGCACGACCAGAGAGGAGCTGCCAAGAAATCCCTTGTCCCCAAGAAGGTGCACGCGTGTTCCCGGCACCGGTGCGCCACGAACGCATCCCTGCGCCACCACGTCAAGACCCCGCGCTGCTCCAGGCAACAGCGCGCGGGAATCCCCAGGAGCAAGCCCCGCATCAGTAGAGAGCTCCGGTGGCCACCGCAGGCTGTCGCGCCTTCACCACCGAGCTGCGCAGTGTCGCCTGGCCAGGCAAGTTCAAGCCTGATCTGCCTCCTCACTACGACGGCACTGCCGACCACGTGGAGTTCCTACAGCTCTACGAGCTGGGCATCGAAGCCGCCAACGGGGATGAAAAGGTCATGGCAAACTAGTTTCCCATGGCACTCAAGGATGGCGCCCGCACCTGGCTCCTGAACCTGGCCCCTGGCATGATCTCCTCCTGGGATGAGATGCACACCCGCTTCATCGCCAACTTCCAGGGCACTCACGACCGTCCGCCGGCCGTGGGTGACCTACGCCGCATCAAGCAGCAGCCTGGAGAGACCTTGGAGAAGTACATCCAGCACTTCAACAATGCTCGCCTCAAGATTCCCAGGGTGAACGAGGAGGCCATCATTTTGGCGTTCTCTGATGGCGTCCGTGACGTCAAGATGAAGGAGGAGCTGGCGATCCATGAAGATCTGTGTACGTCACTGGAGTTGTTCAACCAGGCGACCAAGTGCGCAAGGGCTGAGGAGGGACGCCTTTCCCTTCTCGAGCTCCCGGCGGCAGACCTAGAGGAGAAGAAAACCAAGGCCAAGGATGTGAAGCGCAAAGGAACACTTGTGCTCGCAGCAGAGCCGAACACGAAGCGCGGCAGGGACCAGCCGGAGTCGTCCAAGGGCAGCCGGTACTATGTGTACCACGATCTTCACACCCACAACACCAACGAATGTCAAGAGCTCAGGGCCGTCCGAGAAGGCCGTGTCGGTCGACGTCCCGAGCGCAACGATCGGGGCTACGGCCGAGGCGGAGCAAGAGGTTGAGGACGCTGGGACGACCGTTGCCCTCGCCAAGGGTGGCGTGACCGGCCTCACGAGGACCGCTGGCAGGACCAGCCTCGCGAGGGAGCTTGGAGAGATCAGCCTCGTGAGGATCGCCTGCAAGGCAACGCAGGACTTCCTCCGCTTCCACCACCACCAAGAAGAAATGAAGACCATCATCAGGACGAGGGGCTGGGGCTTCAGGAGCCACGGCAATCGCCAGATCTTGGGCGGCGCCAGCCCCAGCCTCACAGCGCATCTTCAAGCAGTTTGCTCACGAGGTGAATGCAGTCCTCCCCAAGCTTGAGGCCACGCGTCCTCTCAGATGGTCTGCGTGCGCCATCACGTTCAGCTCAGCCGACCAGCTCAAGTGTGCGGTGACGGCCGGTGTCCTCCCAATGCTCTATTCCCCAGTCATCAGCAATGTGCAAGCCACCAGGACCCTCATCGATGGCGGAGCAGGACTCAACGTTCTGTCCGTTGAGACGTTCAATAATCTCCAAGTGCCATATGATCAGCTTCAGCCAACCAAGCCTTTCTCAGGAGTCACTGATGGTTCCACTGTCCCGATAGGGCAGGTCCGCCTTCCTGTCACCTTTGGACAGCACAACAACTACCGCACCGAGCTCATTGACTTCAACGTCGCTCACATTCGCCTGCCATACAATGCCATCCTCGGGTATCCAGCCCTCGCCAAGTTCATGGCAGTGACTCACCATGGCTACAACGTCCTCAAGATGCCAGGAAGTGGCGGGGTCATCACGGTCCCTTGTGAAGAGAAGGATGCGGTGTGCTCTCTCGAGCGCGCCTTCCAAGCCGCGTCAATCGAAGACCCGGATAGCAAGAGTGGAAACCTCCCCGGGGCATCTCCCAAGAAGAAGAAGACATCGCCTGGCTTAAGGCCTCAGGAGGCAGGCACCTCCGGAGGCGCCACATCCGGACATGCGCCCGTCCAAGGGGCGCCACCCTCCATCGCATAGGAAGGCGCGCTAGGCGCCCTCCTCGGGCAAGGCTCGGGGGCTCTCTCCTGAGGAGCCACTGACCTTGCCAAGGTCACGAGGGAGGCGCTCGGGCACCACTTGGAGGCATGCTTCGCGGCACGTTTCCCTCAGGAAGGCGCAAGGAAAGGAGGGCCCAACCCTCAGGAGTTGCAGGAATTGAGAATCATGCGCGACAACCGCCGCCTGCCCAGCATAGCTCCCCATCCAGGCGAGGATGGCGGGCTGCGCGTCTGCATCGACTACCCAGGACTCAATCGATTCGCTTCTCAGGAGTGCTTCTGGCCCTCGCGCGTGGGGCGTTGCGCGGGTCCACCACACAGCTACATTCGCATGCCCTTCGGCTTGCCGAACGCGGCTGCTGGCCGCCAGCGCCTGATGAGGAGCATCCTGGAAGCTCAGGTGGTCAAGCATCGCGCGTTCCTAGAGGAGATGGAGATGGACCTCAGCGAGCCGCCCGGACCTCCTGAGCCTCCCGAGGCTCGGAGTCCCGAGGGCTCGTGAGGATCGGCTTCTTCACCCCGCACCGCTAGCTACTCCGACACTCGTTCTGCAATGGTATCAGGTGACTTCTTTCCAGTTTTGTTTCAGCTGGGAGCGCCCCCAGGGCCGCATCATTCCCAGGTCGCGTGGGTCCGTCCCTGCGGCATGTATCTATTTTCCTTATGTCTTCTGCGTACCTCGTTGGGGGCGCCCCTCAGTCTGCATCATCCCCAAGCCGCTCGGGCCAGACCCAGTGGCGTTTGCTTTCTACGCATCTATCTAAGTTGATTTGCTCCTTCATGCTTGACCAACCCATGATTGTCATCCGCTGCCCACCACGGGTCTATTTTTCCTCATGCGAATCGCTTGCACGTTAAAAGGGGGGCGCCTGAGCATCGCGACTCATGGGCTCTTATTGACTCTCCAGCCCTCACCCCCTGGCCTTGACACACGGCATTGTGGCCTGTCATACCAGCGGAGGCTAAGCTTGCTCGAGGGCCGGGACCTGAGGACGTAGAGCAGTTGCATTTTTACCACCTTGCAGGAACGCATTAATCGACAAAGGCCTGAGCCAGGCGCAACCCGCCTCGAGGTAGGGCCTCTTGAGTCCCGCGCTGGCTCACGGGTGCCCAGATACACCTCTCTTAAGCCCTACCGTGCCGGCCACGTGTCGCATGGGCTGTACACGCCCTGTGGCTCCTCCCGAGGGGAGCCCCTCCCACGCACGCTGGAAGCACCATGCTCGCGCTGGCTGACGACACTGCCGAGGAGCGGCTATGCTCGTACACATATGGAAGCGCTATGCTCCGCACTGGTGATAAACAACTAAGGGCAGCCCATGGCTGCATCAACCTCAGGGAGCCCAGAGCTCAGTGTCTGGCCTCATCGCAAAGCCTCCCCTCGGGAGTGCCGCGCGAGGGGGCTGGACATGGGGGTTGCGCCCGGATCACACCCAAGCACATTCCACCCAGCCAGGTCCGTCGGACCTGGTCGTCGCGCGTCCCTCCCCAGGCAGAGCCAAGGTATGAAGACTCGTTTGAGCGTCAAGGGGACACCTGAGCATCGTGACTCAGTAGCCTAACTGGTCACGTAGCTCCTCACTCCTTAGTTTCGAAAGGCTAACGGCGGTTGAGGTATGCACGGGGCCGGGCCCAGCCGACGTAGAACGACAGATCCTCTCTTCTACCCCCTCCCTATTTGTCTTTTGCGCGTCAAGGGGGACTCCTGAGCATCGCGACTCAGGAGCCTAACTTGCCACGTAACCCCTTACTCCTTAGTGCCGTCCTGGTGATCCGATCGAGGCTAACGGCGGTTGAGGTATGCGCGGGGCCGGGCCCTGCCGACGTAGAACGACAGATCCTCTCTTCTACCCCCTCCCTATTTGTCGTTTGCGCGTCAAGGGGGACTCCTGAGCATCGCGACTCAGGAGCCTAACTTGCCACGTAGCCCCTCACTCCTTAGTCCCGTCCTGGTGATTCGGTCGAGGCTAACGGCGGCTGAGGTATGCGCGGGGCTAGGCTCTGCCGACGTAGAACACAAGCAAATAGGAAGGAAATCGCAAAATCTAGCAAATCCAGAAGCAAATATTACATACCATAGTTTGTTCTCGCAGTACCAGACGCGAATTTAAACGCCTCCAGGAGGCATGGTGCATGTTGCAGGAATCAAAGCAGGAAGAGGCCGCGAGAAGATCACCCCTGGGCCGCGCCACCGCTCGTGGTGGAGTCGCGCTTGTCAGCTCCATTCCCTAGAGCTGTGGAGCCGGCAGCGCCTCGCTTGGGCGCAGTGTTGAAGGCACGAAACTTCGCCAGCAAGGCCTCCGCTCGGCCCTTGACGGCTTCGGCAGCGGCGATGGAGCACTTGGCAAGTCCCACGAACTCGCGGCTTGAGCCCATGATTCGCGTGGGGTCTTGAGGACTCCCCGGACACCCATCCGACGTGGGTTGTGGGGGCTCTCGCCTGTCCATACTTATAGTCCGAAGGAGGCCAACTGTCGGCCTCCACCATCACAGGTAATCATGACCCATTCCAGCATGCAGGGACTTGTCAAGTCGAGCGGTTGCCGAGGCAGCGTGGGGAAGCGGAGACGCCCACGTCCAATCAACCACCACGCGGCGCCCAAGGCCGCAGGCTGATGGGGCCCGCGGCGCCCGCAGACTTACCCTTCGCTTCTCCGCTAAGTTAAGTCCGAAGCGCGCTTAGGGCCCGGGGCTCTGTCGGCGCTTCGGGAACGGGGTCCCTGACTTGCTCGCCTGCTGCCTGCGGCGTGGCTCAATTGGTGGCCCAAGACAACCCATCTTCATCAACAAGAAGACTCAAGACCTCCCGAGGGGCCAAGCCTCATGGGCGGACGACACAAGACTTCCTCAGGAGCGGCCTCGCCAGGCAGGCTCGCGAGGAGGCGGAGAGGTCAAGGCAGGGTACCTCGCGAGGTTCTCGTGACGCAAGCCATGACAATCGAGGCCAGGCGGGCGCTGGCCTGCGCAGTGTCCTTGTTTCCTCTTTGGTGCAAAGGGGGCAAGCACAGACATGGAGTACCGAGGCATCAGGCAAAGGTTGCCATTTCAGTGCAACGAGACCAAGACCAGCGGAGCGGCAGGATAGATGTCACCGTGGAGCCCAAGACGGCGTCATCGCCAGTGCTTTTGGCAGTCGAAGACCAACTTTAGTCAGGATAACTAGTACCAGATGTTCCCCTTCAAAATGGCTGTTGTTGGCGCCCTTCCCGCTTGATATTTGGGAAGAGGACCAGGGTCTCTATAAATAGAGCTAGACACCACCGTAGAGGGCATCTGATAGAGCCCTAGCCAGAGAGAGAGAGGCGATCGAACTCACCCAAGCAGTTCATCGCACCAGCTCAAGAACACCTCTCGCGAGGCTGTTCGTCCTTTGTACTGTTCATCATCAGTCCTTGAGGCAATCCACCACACCACACACTGGAGTAGGGTATTACACCACAACGGTGGCCCAAACCAGTATAAATCTTGTGTCCCTCGTGTTGTTCATCGTTTTCAGCTTAGATCTCACAAGGCGATCGGACGTAGATCGGTAGGGGAGAGGTCTTCATGCGCACCCCAGAATTTGAACCTTAAGGGTCTGCCGGAACCCCACATCCGACACTAGCATCCATATGACAAAAAACCCGGGCCGACATGACTAGTCGTAAACCCAAAGTGGTGCTAACTTACAGGGACATGCATACATGAACCAGCATCTAACGTGTCGGTCATGAGCGTGTGAATCCGGGCTGTAGCAACTGGGCTAACAGGACTCCGGGAACCCGGGCTGTAGCAGGCTAGCAGGACTCCGGAAGTCACCGCGTGACATTTCCCCGAAGGGACAGACACATGAACGAAGTGGATCACATGCCAGCCAGTCTAAGTGTTCCGGAGCAGTAGTAACTGGGCTAGCAAGACTCCGGTAAACCGGGCTGTAGCAGACTACCATGGCTCAGTGGAAGCACCAGACTACGTTTCCCCATAAGAGAGGCTACCAAGGATAGACAACTAGGCTGTCGGATCCCACACATACCAAGCATTTCAATCATACACACAATATGCTCGATATGTGTAAATACAACATGGCATCACAACAAAACTCTACGACTCAAAGTATTTATTCATTAGACTCCGAAGAGCCAGATATTACAAACATGGGTCTGACGACCCAACATTCAAGTCATACAAGCAACAAGCACAAGCGGAAGCTTAACTTGTCTGAGTACAGACAACTACAAATGAAAAGGCTGAGAAGCCTGACTATCTACAAGACCCTGCCGAGGGCACAAGATCGTAGCTGAGGTAACAAGCTAAACGTCGAGGTCCACGCGGAACTACTAGCGAGACTGAAGTCTCTCTGCAAAAACATAAATTAAGCAAACATGAGTACAAATGTACCCAGCAAGACTTACATCAGAACTAACTACATATGCATCGGTACGAACAAAGGGGGTGGAGGGGTTCAACTACAGCAAGACAGCTTTGACTCGGTGGCTATCCTAAACTACGTCTGCAAGTAACTCTTTTGGGGTGGCGCACACGAGTCCACGTATTCACCAATCAATACATCACTATGGATCCGCTCCCGTCTCCCCATGAGAAGGCCATCCATAGCACTCACGCTTATCTTGCGTATTTTAGAGTATCCACTTTCACTTGTCTATGAACTGTACGGGCAACCCAGAAGTCCTTTACCGCGGACATGGCTATTCGAATAGATGATGTTAACCCTCAGGGGTGTACTTCTTCACACACGCTCTCGCCACTTAACACCATGTACACGTCGTGTATCTCGGCAACCTTCAAGCGGAAGCCTGGCGAGGGAGTAGGCCACGACCTGACTAACCACACAAGTTTCTAGTCCAAGTTTATCGCCTATTCGGGTTCCATCCGCAAGGAGATCCGGCCGGGGTGTCGCTCACGGCCCCAAACGATGTATACAGGGTTCCAAGCCCACCAAGCGGGCGGCGCTTGGTATACCCGACCACGGTGCCTATTCTGTCCCAAGCCCACCTGTATCGGGTGCCACTTGGTAGACTACTAACACTACCTACAAACACCAGAAACTAGTTGCAACTCCTGGACAGAGATCAGGTTGATTAACAAGTCGAGAGGGGCATTTAAGCATTCGAATGCATGGTAGTAACTGTTCATGGATTACAAACACAGAACTCAGTTCCTGAGGACGGTTTCAATGAGACAACCCACCATGTACTCCTACATGGCCTCTCACCGCTACCTTTACCAAATCGTGTTCACACAATTAGCTCTCAACCGTAGGACATGTTCACACACTTCCAATTCATCCCCGATGAATCGGACCTGACTCAACTCTAAGCAGTAGCAGGCATGACAAACAAGCATAAATGAGTAGGCACATCAGGGCTCAAACTACTCCTACTCATGTTAGTGGGTTTCATCTATTTACTGTAGCAATGACAGGTCATGCAGAGGAAAAGGTTCAACTACCGCAGCATGTGACAGATGAATCATTGTTGTCCTAATGCAGTAAAAGAGAGCAGGAGCGAGAGAGTGGGATTGTATCGGAATGAACAAGGGGGTTTTGCTTGCCTGGAACTTCTGAAGATGATATAGCTCTTCATCAGTGTCATCGAACTCATCGTCAGAGCATACGTCTACCGAGGGGGAACAACCACCGGCAAACACAGAAAGAACACAATCAATGTAATGGCACAATATGATGCATGATCATGACAAGTCAATATGCTATGATTTGAGCTGATGCAGCTAAGAACAGAAAGGTTTGAGTTGATGTGAACCAAAGGTTCAAATTCAAATTCAAACTAAGAACTTATAAAGTGCATTATCATGTTTTGATCTAAACAGCAAGGTTAAGTTGTTTAAACATGCATGAAAATGGCACAGATGGATAGATTGTATTTTTTTGATCATTTTTCATATATAAATCTTTTCATTTGGAGTTACAGATTAATTTCTATGATTTTTTTGAAGTTTATAGCAGTTTGTGGAATTTCCTGAATAAACTTAAATCCAGAAAATGCTTTACTACGTGAGCATTGCGCAAGGCTGATGTCAGCAGGTCAACTGGGACGGTCCAGGTCAAACCTGACCAGTGGGTCCCGCATGTCAGTGTAACAGGGCAGGGACATAGGCTGACCAGTGGTTCCGGGTCAACGTTGACATGGCATGGTAAAAATGACATGTGGGGCCAGCTATATTAACCTAAACTAAACAGGGAATAAATCCCGGGGTTAATTAAGGCATGGGGCCCATAGTCAGTGAGAGAGGGGGTTAATTAGCTGGGTCATTAGTGGCTAATGGCAGCACCACGTTAGCGTCACCGGAGTTATGCCGGCGGCGACCAAAAACTCGGCGGAGGCACACTGGAGGGGCTCGGGTTTCGCCTACGGTGCACCGTTCGATGCACCCTTTGGCCCTACGGAGAGCTGGCGCGATGGCGCGTCGGATGGTGGTGGTCTTCGGGCCTGGGGGGCCGGAGTCAACGGCGGCGAGCTCGGTTGTGGCCGCCAGAGTCCGGGCGCGAGCGGGGACGCGGTTGCGGTGGCCGTGGCGATGTGCGTTTAGCACCTACGGCGTCTACGTGGTGCGATGAGTTCGATGGGCACATGCCCGGGACCAAATGGTCACCAGAGCATCACCCGAGACGAGCGGGGGTGGCGGCGCGTTCAGTTGCAGGCGAGGCGACGGCTATGGCGCATGAGGGGGAAACGAAGATGGAGAGCAGGAGCAGGGGCTCACGATGGGTGCGGCGAGCTGCTCAGCGGGCTCGGGGGAGGTCAGAAGCGAGCGGGGCGGCGGAGGCGATCTCGTCGTCAGGAGGTCGAAGACGTTCGGGGGCCTCCGGCGGGGCGTGGCTCGGTGAGGCAGTCGAGGAAGAAGTGGCGGAGCTTCTGGGCGCGTCGGCGAGGCGTGGGGGAGGCGGTGGCCGCGATGGTGGCGAGAGGCGGCGACGAACCCATTCGGGTAGGTGAGAGAGAGAGGTCCAGGGGAGGGGATGAGCACGGGGGAGAGCGGGAGGGGTCGAGGGGAGCGTGTGGCGTCTCCGGGGACGTCCATTGAGAAGCGGCAAGCGGGAGGTGGCCGGGGCATGTGGTCGGGCGCGTCGGTTACGCGCCCAGTGTCCTCCTGGTGCGGTGGAGACGATGACTGGCAGCGCCAGTCAGCTGGGCCGGTGCAGATGGACCGCTACGTAAGTGGCCCATGTAGGTTCTCTCTCTCTCTCTCTCTGGTTTTTCTATTTATTAATGTTTTCGATTTTCTGCAATTGGTTTTGATTTGATTTAAAAAATCAAATCATTTTTTGAACTTTCTGTAAATTGCTATGTGAGCTCAGGAAATAGTCCAAGGTCACACGCAACTTACAAAAATATTTGAACTTTATTTCTTATATAACAGAAATAAATTCAACTCAAATATGTCATTGATTTAAGTCAAAGGCCCAAAATAAATATTTATGTGATTCCAAAAATATTGGTTTGAATTTTACCTCTTACCAATATTTTACAGAGTAACGGGAACATTTCTTTGGACTCGTTTGATGGGAATTAAATGTTGATTAGTTTTAAAAGGTTTCTGAGGCTTTGAAAATTCCCTCAATTCAAATTTCAGAATTTAGACATGATGATCATGCAAGGACAAGCAAAGGCTAAACTAGGGTTGTGACAACTCACCCCCACTAAACAAGAATCTCGTCCCGAGATTCAAGACGTGAAGTAAGAAGACAGAGGGGGCACAAGACCAACACAATCTTCGCGATCCAGGTTGCACCTCATAAGGTTGTTGATTCGTTGCATATGTTTATCTTGACATCCTCGCTTTTGAGATCTTCATCCACGCGATGACAACGGAAAGAAACTCCACTAGGATTGATCTTCTCGAAGATCGAGCTATACAAGATCAACTCGCGGAATGAGATGTTGAAACATCTCGAGTTGAGACACAAAACACATCGAGAGGGATGGAAGAAAAAACAACGAGGTTTGATTTGGTGGGCAACAATTCCACGCTTAGAGACATGGTGGATGGTGTCAAGGTGGCGAGGAAATAATTGCCATGATGCCATAACGGGGCACCTTGGGGGAGGTGACTCGTAGAGTTATTCCCTTAAATGGAAAAAAGAATTACTTTTGATATCTAGAGCATTGAAACTCTTTATACTAGCCTAAGGCAATCACAATCGATCGTTTGGCGGAGTTCAAAGGAATGGCATATCCGGATTCGAATGGATGACGTGGACAACCTTGTTGAAGACAACGCGATGGATGATTTTGCTTATCATCGGGAATGGATGGGACCCATCGTAGGACCACTTTTGAAGATGATCCTAAACAACAATTACCGAGAGGGCAGCCCATGGAAATTGGCACAATGGCGGTGCAAGCGGGGAACCAAATGTAGATGTTGGGAATGTTCCAACCATCATATCTGCCTGAGATTTAGATCTGGTTGGTGTCAGGATATTCCAGACTTATCCAGTCTAGAGAGAAAAATGAAAGATTGCAACACAAATCGATGAGATGGCATTGCGAGATTCTCGGGAGATGAACTACGATAGCAATAGTAGTCTTACAACGCAACACTACCGAGTTCCGATTGGGAACCATCATTGCGGAGAGAGAAGTCATGCGCATGTACCTTTGGGTCCTTAAGGATTAGCACTTAAGAACTTCTTTTCCTTGAACAAATCAATCAGTGGCTTGGTGTGCTAGGGATTACATATGGAATGAAGATGATCAGTCTATCAGACCATAGAATACTTCGCATGGGCATGGCTGACTTGGGATGATTCCAAAGGAAGCAAAAAACAAACTTTCTCAAATTCACGGCGGCAACTTACATCTAATGCACATGAATTCGAGGAACTCACTTCTTCCATCCAAGCATAAGCTTCATGAACGGAACACGAAGGCATTGCTTACAAAGTTTTCAACACTAGGTTGATGTTCAACATGAATCATGGGGGAGACAAAATGCTGCTGATGGGCTCAACAGCAACTCATCGAAATTTCCATATCACCGGACTTCCACCATCATGTGAACACGGTGATAGCATTGGTTAGACCAAAAGATGTAATGGTGTATGCTCGAGAGATCAACCACGAGTAAGACAACATTACGAACATCATTGGTTCTGATTTGACTTGACGATAGCCCATACTCAAGTCAAAGTTTTGAGAAGACAATAGATCCAACAACTGATCACGAGGACCAATCGATGGAAATATCATCTTTCTTCACACACACACACACACACACACACACACACACACACACACACACACAAAAAGATATCCCTTAACATGAACTAGTTCAGACAAGATTTTATCTTCCAACTCTCCAAGTTGTTGTTTGGCTTAACCAACTAGCTCAGGGGTATCCCACACAGATTCCTGGAGATTTGGAGGAAAACCAACATGATCACAAACTCAACATAGCGGTCAAGTGACAACCTGGTAATACTTCCAAGAAGATATTCAGAACATCACGAACCACCGATATGTTACTAAGCTCGAGAAGAAACTTGCTTTTCAGAGCAAGACGATATGATCAAATAAGCGAAGGATTGAATAATCCTAACTCATTGATCGAAGAGTGCACCAGAAATAAGGACGAGGTACCACAATAGATCTTAGAATGATGATTCAATAACCAACACGCTAAGAATGAGAATATTGTCCATTTACTACCAAGCAACTAGTTGCTAGGAGTATTGATTTCACACATTATGGTTCACTTGTCGGTATTCCGGTTGCAACAACACGGAACCAAGGAGCGAATGATGATGGCGAGAAGTATCACTGCATCAAGAATTCTTAAGAGTTGGTGTGCAATTCCCATGACATTCTTGATATAAAGATGGTAATATCCCAGGGTAGAACAGATCAAAGGCTGGATTGGCAATTTGATCTGCGGAATACAATTGCTTTGACCCAATCCTAAATATGGGTGAGGTACTGGAGTTTGTTTCTCCTAGTCATTCTGAAATAGAACAGCTCAACGGACCATAAGAATAGTAGGCATCGATGAACGAATGCACGCATACTCTTGACTATCAATCGATAGATGGAGGTCAGAAAACAACTAAAGAGGGACAATTCAAAGGAACATATGTTTTTCTGAGTTGTGGATGCATAGATTAGTATGTCGAGCGAAGCTCAACATTTCTTCCGGATAACCCATGCGGAAAGGGTAGAACTGGCAGATTTACAATATAGAATGGAGAACTCATCAAGAGCACTCTGGTCGTGACCTTTTGGTTCAGAAGAACTCTTGCCAAGAATGGTTCATGGTAATTGGAAGAAGGATGTACCACGAACATCGAGGACTATCACGAAGGTTACTAATATCCTAAAGGTACGAGCAACACTATCAACACGAGGTAAGTAGAGTAAATCTTGGGTCAAGAACTCAGGAGTAGAATACCTACTACTAAATGGCATCACAGGATGCTTTCGAGAATGACGGCCAGAATCATCACACTAGCAACAAAAAGCATTGCTAGATTACTGGGTGACTTTCCAGGATGCCTAGGGTCATAATACTAGCTCCATCTTATATGTCGAGGCAGTAGAGTACCTCAACAGACCGTTTAGTGTGCTTAATCTGGCCCAAAAGGAAATTCGGAACGGTAGGAAGGAATTTGCAAATGCATCAGACTATTTAGAAACCTGGGATGACTCGGACAGCATAACAGCTGTAAATGCTTAAAAAGATTTGAGACATCCTGCAAAATAGTGGCGTAACCACTTAACATCATCATATCAAGGTTCTGGTTCAACTGACAACATACTAAAAGTAGTAGAAACTGAATTGAGGCCTGGAACCAACAATCCTATAAGTCTCTATCATAGTAACTCGTCATCTTAATAGATAGATGAGAAGGCCTAGTTCTTAATCCCCGTAGAAAAGAAGAGGTTGACTCAGATCAGAAGGGCATAAGGTAAAGGAGTAAAAAGAGCCTTACGTTCCCTTCCACAATCAATTCCCCTATATAAAACTAAAGCATTTCTAGACTCAACTTCGACCAGTTTGGCTTGGCAATCCTACAGGCAGTCAGGCTCTGATACCAAAGCTGTCAGGACCCCGATTCCAAGTCACATCGATCTAGCCGGTAACACCTCATATCACTTTGCAGCCTCACGCACGGTATTCCCGCGGGTGTCGGCTTACCATGGCCCGGGAGCGTTTGCGCCTTTTGGCTCGCGTATATGATAGTGTCGCTAGCATCCATATGACAAAGAACCTGGGCCGACATGACTAGTCGTGAACCCAAAGTGGCACTAACTTACGGGGACAGGCATACATGAATCAACATCGAGCATGTCGGTCAGCAGCTTGCTAATCCGGGCAGTAGCACTGGGCTAACAGGACTCCGGTGAACCGGGCTGTAGCAGGCTAGGCAGGACTCTGGATGTCATCGCATGACATTTCCTCGAAGGGACGGACATAGGAACAAAGTGAATCACATGTCGGCCAGTCAAGTGTTCCGGAGCAGTAGTGCTGGGCTAGCAGGACTCCGGATGAACTAGGCTGTAGCAGACTACTATGGCTCATGGAAGCACAAGACTACATTTCCCCATAAGAGAGGCTACCAAGGATAAACAACTAGGTTGTCGGATCCCACACATACCAAGCATTTCAATCATACACACAATATTTTAGAGTATCCACTTTCAATTGTCTATGAACTGTTATAGGCAACCCATAAGTCCTTTACCGCGGACACGGCTATTTGAATAGATCATTTATAACCCTGCAGGGGTGTACTTCTTCGCACACGCTTTCACCACTTATCGCCATTTACACGACATGTACTCGACAACCTTCAAGCGGAAGCCCAGCGAGGGTGTCGGCCACGACCTGACTAACCACACAAGTCTCTAGTCCAGGTTTATCACCTATTCGGGTTCCATCCGCAAGGAGATCCGGCCGGGGTTTCGCTCACAGCCCCAAACGATGTGTGCAGGGTTCCTGAGACACCAAATGGGCGCCTGGTACACCGTGCCATGGTGTATCTACCGCATCATAGCCCACCCCTAGGGTCAGCACTATGCACGACCTCCAACACATATCCTACAAACACCAGAAACTAGTTGCAACTCCTGGACAGAGATCAAGGCGATTAATAAGTCGAGAGGGTCCATTGATCTCGGGCCCAACACGTGGTAGTAGCTATTCATGGATCACAAACACAGAACTCAGTTCCTGAGAACGGTTTCAATGAGACAACCCACCATGTACTCCTACATGGCCTCTCACCGCTACTTTTACCAAATCGTGTTCACACACTTATCTCACACACTTCCAATTCATCCCCGATGAATCGGACCTGACTCAACTCTAAGCAGTAGCAGGCTTGACAAACAAGCATGAATGAGTAAGCACATCAGGGCTCAAACAACTCCTACTCATGCTAGTGGGTTTCATCTATTTACTGTGGCAATGATAGGTCATGCAGAGGAAAGGGTTCAACTACCACAGCATGTAACAAATGAATCGTTGTTGTCCTAATGCAGTAAAAGAGAGCAGGAGCGAGAGAGTGGGATTGTATCAGAATGAACAAGGGGGTTTTGCTTGCCTGGCACTTCTGAAGATGATATAGCTCTTCATCGGTGTCATCGAACTCATCGTCGGAGCATACGTCTACCGAGGGGGAATAACCACCGGCAAACACAGAAAGAACACAATCAATGCAATGCACAATATGTTGCATGATCATGACATGTCAATATGTTGTGATTTGAGCTGATGCAGCTAAGAACAGAAGGGTTTGAGTTGATTTGAACCAAAGGTTCAAATTCAAATTCAAACTAAGAACTTATAAAGTGCATTATCATGTTTTGATCTAAACATCAAGGTTAAGTTGTTTGAACATGTATGAAAATGGATAGATGGATAGATTGGATTTTTCTGATCATTTTTCATATATAAATCTTTTCATTTGGAGTTGCAGATTAATTTCTATGATTTTTTTGAAGTTTATAGCATTTTCTGGAATTTCCTGAATAAACTTAAATCCAGAAATGCTTTACTGCACCAGCATTGCACAAGGCTGATGTCAGCAAGTCAACTGGGATGGTCCAGGTCAAACCCGACCAGTTGGTCCTACACTTCAGTGTAACAGGGCAGGGACAGAGGCTGACCAGTAGGTCCGGGTCAACGTTGACGTGGCATGGTCAAAATGACATGTGGGGCCGGCTATATTAACCTAAACTAAACAGGGAATAAATCCCGGGGTTAATTAAGGCATGGGGCCCATAGTCAGTGAGAGAGGGGGTTAGTTAGCTGGGTCATTAGTGGCTAATGACAGCGCCACGTCAGCGTCACCGGAGTTACGCCGGTAGCGACCAATAATGCGGCGGATGCACACTGGAGGGGCTCGGGTTTCGCCTACGGTGCACCGTTCGGTGCGCCCTTTGGCCCTACGGAGAGCTGGCGCGATGGCGTGTCGGATGGTGGTGGTCTCCGGGCCTGGGGTGGCCTGAGTCAACGGCGGCGAGCTCGGTTGCGGCCGCCAGAGTTCGGGCCCGAGCGGGGACGCGGTTGCGGTGGCCGTGGCGATGTGAGTTTAGCACCTATGGCGTCTACGTGGTGCGGTGAGTTTGATGGGCGCATGCCTGGGACCAAATGGTCACCGGAGCATCACAAGAGACGAGCGCGGGCGGCGGCGCGTTCGGTTGTAGGCAAGGCGACGGCTATGGCGCATGAGGGCAAAAACGGAGAGGGGGAGCAGGAGCAGGGGCTCACGGTGGGTGCGGCGAGCTGCTCAGCAGGCTTGGGGGAGGTCAGAAGCGAGCGGGGCAGCGGAGGCGATCTCGTCGTCAGGAGGTCGAAGACGAGCTCGGTGAAGACGTTCGGGGGCCTCCGGCGGGGCGTGGCTCGGTGAGGCGGTCGAGAAAGAAGTGGCGGAGCTTCTGGGCGCGTCAGCGAGGCGTGGGGGAGGCGGTGGCCGCGGTGGTGGCGAGCGGCGGCGAAGAACCCGTTCGGGTAGGTGAGAGAGAGAGGTCTAGGGGAGGGGATGAGCACAGGGGAGAGCGGGAGGGGTCGAGGGGAGCGTGTGGCGTCTCGGGGGACGTCCAGGGAGAAGCGGCAAGCAGGAGGTGGCCGGGGCGCGTGTCGCGCGCGTCGGGCGCGCGACCAACGTCCTCCTGGCGTGGTGGAGACGATGACTGGCAGCGCCAGTCAGCTGGGCCGGTGCAGATGGGCCGCCAGGTAAGTGGCCCAGGTAGGTTCTCTCTCTCTCTGTCTCTCTCTCTGGTTTTTCTATTTATTAATGTTTTCTATTTTCTGCAATTGGTTTTGATTTGATTTAAAACATCAAATCATTTTTTGAACTTTCTGTAAATTGTTATGTGAGCTCAAGAACTAGTCCAAGGTCACAGGCAACTTACAAAAATATTTGAACTTTATTTCTTATATAACAGAAATAAATTCAACTCATATATGTCATTGATTTAAGTCAAAGTCCCAAAGTAAATATTTCTGTGATTCCAAAAATATTGGTTTGGATTTTACCTCTTACCAATATTTTCACAGAGTAACACGAACATTTCTTTGGAATCATTTGATGGGAATTAAAAGTTGATTATTTTTAAAAGGTTTCTGAGGATTTGAAAATTCCCTCAATTCAAATTTCAGAATTTAGACATGATGATCATGCAAGGACAAGCAAAGGCTAAACTAGGGTTGTGACATATTTTCTCTTAGAACATCTGCAGGCAATTTTTTTACTGAAGAAAATGCACAGCCCAGTTTTATTTTCCTCTAAAAACGCCATGTCCTACTTCGTTTTCTAATCTCCACCTATAGTTTCACTAGTTCATATACATATATTATTATATTGGAAAAACATAAAGTTCCCTTTTCACCTTTACATCCCTATTTTTTTATTGTTGTTTTCCCTCTCAGCGCTGATCTTTTTACCACTGGTTTTCCCTAAGACCAACTCAATTGTCCCACATCTTATTAGATTACGAAAATAAAAACAATATTTTATTTGGAAAATCAATAAGTTCTTACAAAATAAATGTTTATCATTATAAGTTGGCAGGTTAATCATGTTGATTACATTCAGAAAACATTACAAAACGTGTAAAGATTTTACGGACCAATTTAATCATAGACGTGCAATGACGTCTCAATGTACTAGAATGTTTATGCTCCCGTCGCAACTCATGCACAAATTATCTACCTTCCTAATAAACTGCCCAGACTAGGTTTATTTTAACAATACTCCGTCTAGTCGTGTTGGGCTACCAATTATTTATTTATTTGCAATTTTTTTGAAAATGGGATCGAATAAGTAATATGAAATGGGTTGTAATAAGTATTAACAAATGAGCTATAAATATAAAAAAGCAAACTGGCAATTACCCCTTAAAAAAGCAATCTCGCAGTTATTTTCAAACTTTGTTTTTTATTCCAATTTTTACATTTTAAATATCATTAGATTTTAAGCTAATTGTTTTCTCATTTGTTTGTTTCTGACTAGAAATTTCTGAATTAAAATAGTTCGGACTCCACCGAAATATGCATAATTAGGTTGAATTTTTTGACCGTGATCCTGGGCGGAAAATGGGCTATAATAAATTTCTTAAGAATTAGCAAATGGGCTGCAAATTATTAAAAAAAAGTAGCAAATGGGTTTTATGTTGTCTGCCACATATTTGGAGGCTGACTTGTGGGTCTACTAAGTTGATGCATACACAAGGTTTCTCAAAAAATAAACTTAGTCAACAATCGACTCTACCAGCGTGAGACCATTAGATGTCAATCCAACGGCAATCGTGCTTCTTCAGTCTCAAATCTTCCTGCTCCAGCCGCCCAAACCAGCGCCGGCGGTACCGCCTGCTCCCGCCTCCCGTGGCCGACTGTGCTGCTAGGCAGGCCTCACAGCCTTACCCTACTCGCATCGCTGGCCTGGCCATCCCTCTACTCACCCACACCACCTGTTATTCTCCGGCAACGGCAGCCTCACACTGCAGCCGAACCAGTAAACCCTCGTAACCCCCCTCCACATGGGAAACAATTATCAAGTCTCCCTCAGCTCCGAGCGTTCCCTTCCTAGGCCTCGCCGCCGTCCACCGCCTTGGTGCTCTCTGCGCGGCGTGGTCAATGTGGTCAATGAACGCATCCATCAAAAGAGGACTGCACGTGGAGAGGCAGACAGCTGGGTCCACAGGCGCACATAATGAAGTGCCTCATTATTACGCACAAAATATTGATTCCTCCACCTGACAGCGGGGACCCACTGGAAGGGCCTCCGTGTTTCACAAAAGAATGTTCCCCACGCTGAAAGCTGGGACCCATGATACGTCTCCAACGTATCTATAATTTATGAAGTATTCATGCTATTATATTATCCATCTTAGATGTTTTATATGCATTTATATGCTATTTTATATGATTTTTGGGACTAACCTATTAACCTAGAGCCCAGTTCCAGTTTCTGTTTTTTCCTTGTTTTGAGTTTTATAGAAAAGGAATACCTGACATGCCTATTTTTGATGATTTTTTATGGACCAAAAGAAGCCCCTAGAGTAAAAGAGTTGGGCCAGAAGAGTCCCGGGTTGTCCACGAGGGTGGGGGCGCGCCCACCCCCCAAGGCGTGGGCCCCTATCTCGTGGACGACTCGGAGACCCCCCTGACGTGAGACCTACGCCAAAAATTACTATAAATACAGAAACCTCCAGAAAATAATCTAGATCAGAAGTTCCGCCACCGCAAGCCTCTATAGCCACGAGAAATCAATCTAGGCCCTCTCTGGCACCCTGCCGGAGAGGGCCATCATCACCGGAGGCCATGGAGGAGGATCCCGGAGGGGCCATCATCGCCATGAAGGCCAAGGACCAGAGGGAGAACCTCTCCTCATCTAGGGGTGATGCCATGGAGGAGGAAGCACAAGGGGGAGAACCTCTCATCCTCTCTCCCGGTGGCGCCGGAGTGCCTTCGGGAGGGGAATCATCATCGCGGTGATCGTCTTCATCAACATCACTATCATCATCACCATCCTCATCTATTTTATGCGGTCCACTCTCCCACATCCCGCTGTAATCCCTACTTGAACATGGTGCTTTATGCCACATATTATGATCCAACGATGTGTTTCCATCCTATGATGTTTTGAGTAGATATCCTTTATCTTTGGGTTGATTGATGATCTAGATTGGTACGAGTTGTATGTTTTATTTTGGTGATGTCCTATTGTGCCCTCCATGTCGCGCAAGTGTGAGGGATTCCCGTTGTAGGGTGTTGCAATACGTTCATGATTCTCTTATAGTGGGTTGCTTGAGTGACAGAAGCATAAACCCGAGTAAGGGGGTTGTTGCATATGGGATAAAGGGGACTTGATATGTTAATGCTATGGTTGGGTTTTACCTTAATGATCTTTAGTAGTTGCAGATGGTTGCTAGAGTTCCAATCATAAGTGCATATGATCCAAGAAAAGAAAGTATGTTAGCTTATGCCTCTCCCTCATATGAAATTGCAATGACGACTACCGGTCTTGTTAACAATTGCCTAGGATAATTCCGCACACCGACCCATCATTATTTCGCACTCGCTATTTATAATACTTAATTAATACATTCTAAATTTATGATAACAACACCTACTTTTATATTTTAGCTCTCCGATACCATGCAACGTTATCCTCTTCATACCCACAACGTAGTTTTATTTCTCGTTTCTAGTTGGAAGCTTAACGCTCGTAACGTGAGAGTCGTATCAGTGGCAGATAGGACTTGAGAGAATATTGATCTTACCTTTAGCTCCTTGTGGGTTCGACACTCCATAATTATCACTTCCACCTTTGGAAATTGCTACGATGATTCCCTGCACTTGGGGATTATCAAGCTCTTTTATGGCGCCGTTGCCGGGGAGCAATAGCGTGGGGTTGATATTCTCGTGTGTGCTTGTTTGCTTTCTTCACTAAGTAGATTTTGTTTTTCCTTTTTTTTCTATTTAGTTGTGGGTGAAACATACAAAAAAAATTAAGAATTAAAATACAAAAAAGTTACTTGCCTCTCATGCATAAAAAGTTTTTCAATAAGAGAAGTGATTGGAAGGTTATGCATTGGAGAAGTGAGGGTCGACCTTGAACACTTGTGTTCATGCTCATGGAAACAATGTAAAACTTTGCACGGAAGTTTCTATGAAATAATTATCCCCTTGTATATATCCATTGTATTATAAAAATAATGTGCCAAGCTTTGGTTTTAGGATGATTAGATTGCTTGTTTACTATGTGCAGTACAAAAATAGAAACTTTGGCTGTAGTGCGTGAATTTACGTTTTTTTACTGGAAAGTCAAATAGGACTGAAACTTTTTTTAAATTACTTCTGTACAAATTTTTTTAATTGTCATATTTTTTTAGAATTTTTTGGAGTTACAGAAGTTTACTAAACTTCCAGATTACTTCAGAGTGTCCTGTTTTTGACAGATTCTGTTTTTATGTGTTGATCGCTTATTTTGATGAATCTATGGGTAGTATCGGGGGGTATGAACCATGGTGAAGTTGGAATACAGTAGATAAAGTTCTAATATGAATTTTTAATAAGTTTGCAACAGTACCTAAAGGTAGTGATTTGCTTTATTATACTAACGGATCTCACAAATTTTTTGTTAAAGTTTTGTGTGGATGAAGTGTTCGAAGATCGAGGAGCTATCAATATGAGAAGAATAAAGAGAGGCAAGAGTTCAAGATTGGGGATGCCCAAGGCTCCCCAAGTAAATATTTCAAGGATACTCAAGCATCTAAGCTTGGGATGCCCCGGTTGGCATCCCATCTCTCTTCTTCAACAATTATCGGTATACCTCAGTTTTTGTTTTGTTCACATGATTTGTGTCCTTTGTGTTTTTATTTTTATTTAAGAACCATGATAGTATGAGATGACCCTTCATCAATTTATAGAATTATTCATGTGCTTCACTTATATCTTTTGAGTATGACCTTATAGAATGCTCTTTGTGCTTCACTTAAATCTTTTGAGTATGGTTTTATAGAATGCTTCGTGTGCTTCACTTATATATTTTGAGCTTGGATATTGGTTAGTCCATATTAGTTGTAGTATGCTCCATGAACTTCACTTATATATTTTGGAGTATGAATAATAGTATCATCTAAAGCGGGTTTGGAAGAGTGTCAACAGTAGGAATTAGTGATCCCACTATGCCGAATGAGAAGAATTTTGCTTATGTGGAGAGTAGAAAAATTTCTATGCTTGTAGATCATGAAAAGAATGTTCTATGTGATGGTTATATTGTTGAATTCATTCATGATGCTACTGAAAGTTATTATGAGGGAGGAATATATGCCTGTAGGAGTTGTAATAATATCAAGTTTCCTCTCTATGTGCTTAAAGTTTTGAAGTTATAATTGTTTTGCCTTCCTATGCTAGTTGATTCTTGTTCCTATAAATTGTGTGCTCACAAAATACCTAGGCATAGGAAGTGGGTTAGACTTAAATGTGCTAGTCATATTCTTCATGATGCTCTTTTTATGTTTCAATTCTTACCTTTTATGTGAGCATCATTGAAATTATCATGCCTAGCTAAAAGGCATTAAAGAAAAGCGCTTGTTGGGAGACAACCCAATATTTACCCGTACTGTTTTTGTGTGTTTACATGATTAAGCTACTGTACTAATCATGTTTTATAGCTTTCGTTTCAATAAAGTGCAAAGTAAGACCTTTGGGAAGACTTGGGTGAAAGTTAATGTGATCTTGCTATAAAAAACACAAACTTTGCGCTCACAAGATTAGCTGTCATTTCTTACAGAAGAGTTCTTTTGAGTTGATTCTTTTTGCAGAAGATTAAAAGACAAATTCCTCATGTCCACCAATTTATTTCATAATTTTTTGAGTAGCAGAAGTATGGTTTCTGTTCAGATAATTACTGGAAGGAGCCAGGGCCCTACCGGATCTAGGGCGTAGGTTGTAGGGGAAGGAGGGGGAAGGGCGAGGGCTGGTGTGCGGCGGCCGGCAGCGTGGTGCCGTCCTTGCGATGGGAGCAGCGACGGCGAAGGCAGGAGGCGGCTAGGGTTTAGGTCTCTCGGCTCCCTAAGGGAAGCCGAGCAAATATTGGTTGCTTCTTGCTTGATTAGATTGATACATCTCCTCTCCTTATATAGAGGGGTTTACTTGACTCCTAAGCAAACGATCCTAATACGGTAAGATAATTGGGCTAAGCCCCTAATTAAGATACTTGGGCCATAACCCACTGGGCTAAGCCCCTATGCCGGTCATAACACTTCTCCCCGCCTGCACAAATAGCTCGTCCTCGAGCTGTAAGGTGGGGAAGCGCTTGCTAAACTCCTTGAGGTGATCAACCAGCGTCAAACGCCTTCTCGACAGCTGGGGCGGCCAGGTCAGCGGTGACGGCGTCCTCCGGAATGTAGTCTGCAACCTCCAGGTAGAGGAGTCGTGGGCAGGCATGGCCGGGCGTGTAGGGCTCGTCGCAGTTGAAGCACAACCCTTGGCGGCGACGCTCGAGTTTCTCGGCTGAGGTGAGCCGGCGGAACGGGCGCGCCGCGGTCGCGGCGAGGGGTGCTACGGAAGCCTGCGCAGGCCAACCCTGTGCGGAATCCGGCAAGGGTAGCGACCTAGCGGCCCGGGACGGTGATTCCTGCTGAATGGCCACCGCGCGGCGCTCGAACGCGCGGGCGTAGTACATGGCCGTCTGGAGATCCTGAGGGCCGCGAAGCTCCACGTCCACGCGGATGTGATCCGGAAGACCACCGACAAAGAGGTCGGCCCGCTGTTGCGCCGTCACGCCCGACGCATGGCACGCCAAGGCCTGGAAACGTTCGGGGAAGTCATGCACCGTGGAGGTGAAGGGAAGGCGGCCGAGCTCCGCGAAGCGGCTCCAGCGAACCGAAGGCCCAAAGCAAAGGAGGCAGAGCTCGCGGAAGCGCTCCCAAGGGGGCATGGCGCCCTCATCCTGCTCGAGGGCGTAATACCACGCATGTGCCGCGCCGTGGAGGTGGTAAGAGGCGAGCCAGGTACGCTCCAATGCGAGGGTGTGCTACCGGCGGGAGAACTGGTCGCACTGGTTGAGCCAGTTGAGGGGGTCCTCCGTGCCGTCATATGTGGCAAAGTCGATCTTGGCAAACCGCAGCGGTGTCGGTGTCGGAGTGTCCTGTCGAGCGGGCTCGGAGGTGTGGAGCAGCGAGGCGGGTGGCGCCTGGTTGGAGTACTCTCGGTAGGGACCCGCGGAGCCGGATGGCCCGCCGAACTGCAGGAACGGTGTCGGCTGTTCTGGAGCCGTGGTGTTGACCGGTGATGGCGAAGACCCAGCTGCCCACACCAGTAACGGCGATGGAGAGGGCGGAAATTGGACCTGGTGTAGTGGCAGGCCGGTCGGAGCGGCGGACGGCAGGCCGGGCGCCGCGTAGGTGGCGCTCGAGCTGCAGTGTTGCTGCGCTTCATCGTGGGTAGCGGCCAAACGCGGCGGAAGCCGGTGTAGAAGTCGGCGGCCACGGCGGCCAGCGCGGGCCCGCGGCTGGGGGCTATTGTAGGTGCAGCAACGGCGGGGGGCCGCTGGTGTAGCCCGCCGAACGGCAGCAGGGCGGCCCGCTGGCTCGACGCGCCTCGAGAGGCCAGCGCCGTCCGGTGGCTGAGGCGGGGGCGAGCCGGCGGGTGGCGGCGGCTGGCTGCATGTGGAGATGCCCTGGACGACCGTCACGAGGTCCCGCAGGATGCTGGTCATCTCCTCCAGCGTGAAGACGGAGGTTGTCGGGGGCACAGAAGTGACTGGGGCCGGCGGCGCGGAGGTGATAGGGGTCGGCGGCGTTGGGGACCCGTAGTGGTCATCGGGGCGGTGGTGATGATGGGCAGCGGCGGCGTGGGTGTTGATGACGACATGATCGAACCTGAGTCTCTGGATACCAAATTGGTAGGATCCAGGGCCCTACTGGAGATAGGGCGTAGGTTTTAGGGGAAGGAGGGGGAAGGGCGAGGGCTGGTGCGCGGCGGCCGGCGGCGTGGCGCCGTCCTTGCGACGGGAGCAGCGGCGGCGAAGGCAGGAGGCGTGTAGGATCTTGAGAAGAGGTGTCTAGAGGGGGGGTGATTAGACACTAAGTACCAAAGTTGCAGTTTTTAATTTCTTTTAGGTTTAAGTGGAGTTTAGGCACAAGTTTAACATTCTCAATACATAACAAGCAGGCATGCAAAGAGTATATAGGCAGCGGAAAAAAAGCATGCAACTTGCAAGAATGTAAAGGGAAGGGTTTGGAGGATTCAAACGCAATTGGAGACACGGATTTTTTTGTCGTGGTTCCGATAGGTGGTGCTATCGTACATCCACGTTGATGGAGACTTCAACCCACGTAGGGTAACGGTTGCACGAGTCCACGGAGGGCTCCACCCACGAAGGGTCCACGAAGAAGCAACCTTGTCTATCCCACCATGGCCGTCGCCCACGAAGGACTTGCCTCACTAGCGGTAGATCTTCACGAAGTAGGCGATCTCCTTGCCCTTACAAACTCCTTGGTTCAACTCCACAATCTTCTCGGAGGCTCCCAAGTGACACCTAGCCAATCTAGGAGACACCACTCTCCAAGAAGTAACAAATGGTGTGTTGATGATGAACTCCTTGCTCTTGTGCTTCAAATGATAGTCTCCCCAACACTCAACTCTCTCTCATAGGATTGGATTTGGTGGAAAGAAGACTTGAGTGGAAAGCAACTTGGGGAAGGCTAGAGATCAAGATTCATATGGTTGGAATGGAATATCTTGGCCTCAACACATGAGTAGGTAGTTCTCTCTCAGAAATAGGATGCTGGAAGTGTAGGCTTGTTCTGATGGCTCTCTTCACGAATGAAGAGGAGGTGGAGGGGTATATATAGCCTCCACACAAAATCTAACCGTTACACACAATTTACCAAACTCGGTGGGACCGAATCATAAAACTCGGTCAGACCGATTTAGTAAACCTAGTGACCGTTAGGATTTTGGTGGACTGACATGCATCTCGATAGGACCGATTTGGTTAGGGTTAGGGCATAACGTAATCTCGGTGAGACCGACATACAAACTCGGTGAGACCGATTTTGGTAATTAGCTAACGAGAGAGTTGGTCAGCAAACTCGGTGAGACCAATTACTCAAACTCGTGAGACCGATTTGGGTAATAAGTTAACAGAAAGTTTGCATTGTAATCTCGGTAGTACTGACAGGCACAAACTCGGTGAGACCGATTTTGATAATGGACATACACAGAGAGATTACAATCCCATCTCGGTGAGACCGAGATCCCTATCGGTGAAACCGATTTGCTTAGGGTTTGTGGCAGTGGCTATGACATCTGAACTCGGTGGCGCCGGATAGAAAGAATCGGTAGGGCCGAGTTTGACTTTGGGTTTAGGTCATATGTGGATGTGAGAAAGTAGTGAAGGGTTTTGGAGCATATCACTAAGCACATGGAGCAAAAAGGCTCATTAAGCAACACCTCATCCCTCCTTGATAGTATTGGCTTTTCCTATAGACTCAATGTGATCTTGGACCACTAAAATGTAAAATGAAGAGTCTTGAGCTTGAAGCTTAAGCCAATCCTTTGTCCTTAGCATCTTGAAGGAGTTCCCACATCCTTTAGTCCATGCCACTCCATTGTTGAACTTGTCTGAAACATACTAGATAAAAGTGTTAGTCCAACAAGAGATATGTTGACATTAATTACCAAAACCACCTAGGGAGCACTTGTGCTTTCAAGGCGGCTAGGGTTTAGGTCTCCCGGCTCCCTAAGGGAAGCCGAGCAAATATTGATTGCTTCTTGCTTGATTAGATTGATACATCTCCTCTCCTTATATAGAGAGGTTTACTTGACTCCTAAGCAAAGGATCCTAATACGATAAGATGATTGGGCCAAGCCCCTAATTGAGATACTTGGGCCATAACCCACTAGGCTAAGCCCCTATGCCGGTCATAACAATTACAGACTGTTCTGTTTCTGACATATTCTGTTTTCATTGCATAGTTTGCCTGTTTTCTAGTTTCTATGGCTTACATTTCTCAATATAAATTGTAGAAATGGTATGGTACAGTAGGAATTGTGTGAGAACAATTATGAACTTTATCTTTGACAGTACCAAAGTGAATGGTTTACTCTTTATCATACTAACCTATCTCACGAAGTTCCGTTAAGTTTTGTGTGATTGAAGCTTTCAAGCTTTGGGTGAGATATCGATATGAGGAGAATAAGGAGTGGAAAGACCCTAAGCTTGGGGATGCCCAAGGCACCCCAATTTAATATTCAAGGAAGACTCAAGCGCCTAAGCTTGGGGATGCCCGGGAAGGCATCCCGTCTTTCGTCTTCAAAACTATCGGTATGCCTTACTCGGAGCTATATTTTTATTCGTCACATGATATGTGTTTTGCTTGGAGCGTATTTTCAATTTTACTTGTTGTTTGAATAAAATCATTGGATCTGAAATCTTGAATGACATAGAATCCTCCCATGGCTAGTTAATTATTTGACTACTCAGTGTTCTTCACTTATATCTTTTTGGGTAGTTTGTCATTTACTCACGTGCTTCAAGTATATCCTATGAGTAAATGGTTGAATGAATTGAATATCATAAATCTGAATTTATATACGTTTCATATTCTTATAACATGGGGAGTAATGACTTCACACATAATAAGTATAGGTAGTAAACTTATTGAAAGTTAGCAAACGTAGAATTGGTCACTTGAACAATTCATGAAAGAATATTTAAGGAAGAGATATTTCACATATAAATATACTATCTTGGACATTTTTTGTAATTGTGAGCACTCATTAAAGCATGACATGCTAAAAGGTTGATGTTAGACAAGGAAGACAACTTAATGGGTTATGTTTTCCTATATCCGAAACGTTATATTGTCTGGGATCATCCAACATGTTGGGCTTGCCTTTCCCTCTCATGCTAGCCAAATTCTTTGCACCAAGTAGAAATACTACTTGAGCTTTCAAACATCCCTTAAACCAGTTTTGCCATGAGAGTCCACCATACCTACCTAAGGATTGAGTAAGATCCTTCAAGTAAGTTGTCATCGGTGCATGCAATAAAAATTGCTCACTAAATATGTATGATCTATTAGTGCGAAGAAAATAAGCTTTATACGAACTTGTGATAGGGAAGAAATAAAAGAGACGGACTGCATAATAAAGGTCTTTATCACAAGCGGCAATATAAAGTGACAATCTTTTGCATTAAGATTTTGTGCATCCAACCATAAAAGCGCATGACAACCTCTGCTTCCCTCTGCGAAGGGCCTATCTTTTACTTTTATCTTCTACCCTTATACAAGAGTCATGGTGATTGTTGGTGTCAAAACCGGCGGATCTCGGGTAGGGGGTCCCGAACTGTGCGTCTAGGCGGATGGTAACAGGAGACAAGGGACACGATGTTTTTACCCAGGTTCGGGCCCTCTCGATGGAGGTAATACCCTACTCATGCTTGATTAATATTGATGATATGGGTAGTACAAGAGTAGATCTACCATGAGATCAAGGAGGCTAAACCCTAGAAGCTAGCCTATGGTATGATTGTTGTTCGTCCTATGGACTAAAACCATCCGGTTTATATAGACACCGGATAGGTTAGGGTTACACAGAGTCGGTTACAATGGTAGGAGATCTACATATCCGTACCGCCAAGCTTGCCTTCCACGCCAAGGAAAGTCCCATCCGGACACGGGACGGAGTCTTCAATCTTGTATCTTCATAGTCTTGGAGTCCGCCGTGACGATAATCCGCTATCCGGACACCCCTAGTCCGGACTCCTCAAGAGCTCCCTAAACCAGGCTTCAATGACGACGAGTCCGGCGCGCATATTGTCTTCGGCATTGCAAGGCGGGCTCCTCCTCCGAATACTTCATAGAAGGTTTTGAACACCAGGATAGTGTCCGGCTCTGCAAAACAAGTTCCACATTCCATCGTAGAGAGAATAACTTTTGCACAAATCTGCTGACGTATTCCGCGGCATGACATCACACCATGGCTAGGCCTTTATACGAATCGTTTTTTACCGTTTCACCTTAGAGCGTTTAGCGAGGCGGTTTCCCTGGCACGCCTTATCAAAGCATAGATCGTGCCCCCCTTATTCCGGGATTCCCATCAATACTGATGTGGGTAACCCAACCGTGCCCGTTGGCACGCCTCCTCTATCAAAGGCGAGTCCTAATCGACCACGGGGTGGGCTCTTGGTATTCAACCTCTTTATAATGAGACCAAGGCCCTCTTCTTTTACACCTCCATCGAAGTTCGCCTCGCTTCGAAGTTCCAACACCCAAAGCTTCAGATTCCGGCGCCGGACTTTCGACGATGTCCGCTCCGACCAAAGATGGCCGATGGATGTCTTCCTCCATCACGTAAGAAGATGTGCTAAAGCTGTGAGATGCCGGTATCTAACGGCGAGATCTCGATAGGCTACCTGCTCGGGGCAGGTCATTCCCACTCCCGAGCCCGGCGAGAACGTGGTGTTCGTGGTCTCAATTCCTTCGGGTTTAGGCTTCCCGACGGATCCCTTTATGCGGGGCTCATGTTTTATTATGGGCTGGATTTCCATGACTTGAATCTGAGTCCATCCTCCATATCTCGTCATTCATTGTCGTATGTGAGGCCTTCCTCAGATATTACCCCCACTTTGGATTGTGGCTCAAGACCTTCAAGGTGGAGCCAAGGATGATCGGGGCAACAAGCAGAAAAGCGGAGGGGCGGTCATAAGCAAATGTGCTGATGCTCCATGGCCCGAGGGCTCTTTTCAAGAGGAGCTTGGTTTGTGGCGACAGGAGTGGTTTTATATCACCGCTCCCCGGGGCACCAAATGGGCGGCGCTCCCCCCCTTCCGCTCAGGTCCACCACAGCGGCTGGCGTCATGGGTCAACAAGGCTCGACTGGGGCCGCCCAAGGACGTTCCTCGCTGCAGGTCAGATTCGAGACCTCCAAGAGAGGGAGATCAATCTGATTGTCGTGGCACAGGTTATGTTGATCCGGCGCCTTCAGCCCTGCAAACGTCGCCCCCTCCGCCTGTGGGAATTCAATCCAGAGGGACCACGAGCTCTCCAAAATTTTATGGGCACGACGCCTGTGGAGATGTATAAACTGTTCTTCGGATCACAAGAGAAGTGTCTGACCTAAGCGAGGACGCAGGACTAAGCTGCAATCGCCTGATACTCAAGTAAGTAGTCATGTAACTGCATAAGCTGTTCATTCATTTATCATATATATATGCCCTTTAAAGGAGCCGCTTGAACAGAGTGGATAGCCAAGGCAAAGTTAATAAGGTATCCGGGCCCCCTCCGGAGACCACACCGGATCCCATGCGACCAAGATGTTGAAGGTCGCGCTTTTGAAGAAGGCGAAGGAGGGAGCGGGAAGCAATCGCCTCACGAAGGAGGCTATCAAGGAAGGAGGGATTAAAAGTCCCGCCTTTCGAGGAGAGAAGAGGACCGCCGGAAGATCCGGAGGTCAAGGCCTCAAAGAGGGAAGGAATCTTTGTCGGAGAGTCCGCGCCGGGAAGTAACCCAGCCGCACTATTTCCTCAAGGATCAGCCTCCAACGAGCCGTAAGTAAAAAGAAGGGGTCTTGTAGATAAGGAACATCCCTGTATTTATTTATGAAGATAACCGAAATTGTACCTTGTAGTTCGGACCTCAGCCCTTCTCAGCAGAGCTCGTCTTCGGGGGATCTTCTTCCGGAGATGACGGAGAGCGAAACGCCTCCACCTGTCGCACCCTCATGTGAAGCGGACAACCCGGAGGTGTCGTCACGAAGGGTTCCCCCAAGTCCGGCGGGGCCGGAAGGTCCAGCGCCAAGTGGTGTACGGTCGGAGGAGCTGAAGGATCTGCTCGGACGAGCGGCTATCTCAGAAGATCACCGTGCTCTAATGGGTACGGTGATTGAAAGAATTGCATCCGCGGAGAGCGGTTTGCATGAAGCCGCCGAAGCTTACCGACGGGTTTGAGGTATGCAAAATGATGTACCTTCGACGCTTATGCATATAAAATGCGCTCAGATAGATAGTAGCCCTCGAGACTCGGTATGTTGTCAAAATTGACAACGTGCGAGGATCAAATTTCGATTATAACATATCGCCGCTCCTAAACAGGTGGCGGGCGTCCGTGCCAGCCGAATCGATGAATATGCCGAACTAAAGCGGCAACTTGACGAGGCGGATGCGGACATCGCGCTGGTCAACAAACGGTTTGACGAGTCACAAGGTATGGGACTTCTATGCGGACATCTGGTAAGGGAGCTTGACGCCCATGTCTCACTATTTGTATGCTTAATGCAGATGGTGTCGCTGCTGTGGAGGAGCTGTGGGCGGAGCTCGCCCGAGCGAAAGAGCAAGCCAGGAATAGTAATGCGGCCGCTTTAAAGGCGGCCGAAGAGCTAGAAGCTGAACGGGCTGCTCACTGCCGAAGCAAAGAGGAAATGGCCGATATGGCCAGAAAGTTGAGGAATACTACCGATCGCTGCGAGGTTCTTGAAAAAGAATGTCAAGCGGAACAAGAGGGCTGAAAAAGGCCGCCGAATCCAAGAATGCCCGATCGGCTTTGAGAGCTGCCAAGGAGGAGCTGAGTCGGGCCGGGAAATTGCGGCTGGAAAACCGTTTACGCGGAGGAAATATACGGATCCAAAGTATGCTCAGTTGGATAAGTTGTGGAGTTTGGAGGATGCTTATCTGGACTTGGCAGCGAGCGCTGCAGACGCGGTTGAGCACTTCCGGGGCCAGAAGGGGCACAGAAGGGAAGAGCTATATTGGTCGCAATTCCATAGTCCGGAGCATCCTCTGCCGCTGACCGATCGGTTGGCCGAATGGGCCGAGCTGAATCAATTGTCCGGATTTGCCATGAAGCATGTCTTGACTCACTTGTGGCCGGGCAGACCCCAGCCGAAGAGCTATTTTGGTTTAGTGTAGCAGTTCCTTCGTGCGGTACCGCATATCAACGCAATGAAGCGATCGGCGTGTATTGAGGGAGCGCGGATGGCTCTGGCCCATGTCAAGACATACTGGGCAGAGATGAAGGCCACCGACGTTGCATCCCAAGATTCGGACAGAAGCCGAGTACCTGCCGAGCACTACTTTGAAGAAGTCCTGCCGGGCGCTTGTTTAATAGAGACGCAGTGCTCAAAGGATATTATGTTTAAATGACATGTATGATTTGTGAAAACAATGTTTCAATATAATATAAGAGCTTTTATACTTGTGCGTTCAAGTAGTAAACTACTCCCTGTGCGGCCGTTTATGTATATGTGTATATAACCTGAAAGATGGCAGTCCTTGGCTTCAGCCCCCACGCACATAGTGTAGGGGTGTTTGCAAAGAAAGCGCTTTTTCACACTTAATCCAACGTCTTGGTCCTGTTAAGGAGGTGATAGCATAGCAAACCAGGCAACCGGACTATAATGCTTTATCACTTTCACTTAGCCATAGGAGTTCCGAGGGTAGGGCTACTATATAGCCCCTGGGGGGCACCGAACTCTCCCGAATTCGGGGTGCGTATGTGCCTGACCGAAAACCGGTCCTTCGTTAATGCGGAGGAATCCTAAACATTCCAGTGAGTCATCGAGTGGTTGACCAGTCTCTCGCTATATCATGACAGTCAGTTTCGGCTTTCATCGAGGTGCTCGCCGCCGAACCGGGCACAATCGCGAGAGTTCTCCGGTGCCACGTTAGCCGTGAAAATGGAACGAAGGCAGCAAAACACAGGAGCCAGCAACCCAACATTTGACCAAAGACATGATTCGAGCTGATGCATATAAGGCCTAATCTCGACGCCGAATACTCCCTAAGGTATTCGGTCTTTATGAAAATGGGCAGAATAATGCCCTAAGCCCCTAGTGTCCAGGTACGCGCAAAAATTCTGGTGCGGCCAATGCCAAAATGCCAGCCTCCTCCTCGGTTATAGTAAGGAACCGTGGGATGTACATCAACAAGAGACAGTAAAAAAGGTTTACGCAAGGTCTTAATCTGAAAAAAAATCCTTGCAACGAGTCCCTACTGCACGTTTGTGCCTGTGTCTCCGTTGTGCCGTATCCTGGACGGGTGTAGCACGCCGCTAAATCTCAGTAAAAGAGAGGAACTTAGTTTCAAAAGAAAAGGATCATGCAAAAGATGTACTGTACATTAAATAAACAGAGTATGATTCAAGAAGTGAATAAAATTGAGCTTTAGTGTCTCTTATGATATATGCGCAGCCCTTGTATGGGGTATGCCACTAGTAGGCGCCGGACTCGTCTAACCGTGTCCGGGGTTTGAATGACCAATTCAGGTTCTTTGCCTAGCGGAGCCGGATAGGTGTGGGGCTGTCAAGGCAGTCTCCCGTTCTTCCGTGCTCGAGTAACACTTAATACTTCCTTTTAACGAGATGATGCCGCGTGGACCGGGCATTTTAAGTGTTAGAGATGCGTAATGCGGTATTGCGTTAAAGCGGGCTAAAGCTTCGCGTCCAAATAGTGCTTGATGGCTACTTTTAAACGGGGCGACATGGAAGATTAACCTTTCGCGACGGAAGTTGTCGGATGAACCGAACACAACTTCTAGCAGTATGGAGCCCGTATAATGGGCATATGGGCCTGGCATTACTCCTTTAAAGGAGGTGTTGCTACGGCGAATTTTGGTTGGGTTTATCCCCATCCTGCGGATTGTGTCCTCGATATATCAGGTTTATGTCATCGCCGCCATCCATGAGGACTTGTGTAAATTGGAATCCGTCGATTATAGGATCCAATATCAAGGCATTCCATCCTGCGTTCCGGATATTTTCGAATAGTCCTGATGGTCGAAGGTGATTGGCTTTGACAACCAGTGTGTGGTGCGCCTTTTAGTGGGCGCCGCTCTGTTTTTCCCTTTGATCACGTGAAGTGAGTTTACTGTTTTAACTTCTTGTGGGAAAGTCTTTTGTTTTCCGGGCTCGCTTGTGGTGCTCGTCGTCATCTTCACTTGGTGTGTCGAGCCCTTATGTTCGGGCGCTCATCTGCCGGACTGTTTGAAGACCCAACAATTTACGTGGGTATGGTTAGCGTGCCTCCCAGAATACTGTGGATTTGACATATCTTGTCCAAGATTTTGTTGAAGTTGGATAGCTCATCGCTATTGTCCTTAAGGGCAGTTTTTGTTGTTCGCCGTGAGCTTTTGAATCCGGCGTTGACCGCCGCGCTCTTTGGACCGCTCCCTTTAATCCGGCGCTGGTCCTTGTTGCGTCGTGGTTTCCGCTTCCATCGCTGACTTGGATGTACTTGGGTCGCTGGTATCTGCATCTTGCTAGCCAGCTGTCCTCTCCGCCGCAAAGCGGGTCATGAGGCTTGTTAATGCGGCCATTGTTCTTGGTTTTTCTTGGCCGAGGTGTCTGGCGAGCCATTCGTCTCGGACGTTGTGCTTGAAAGTTGCTAAGGCTTCGGCGTCCGGATAGTCGACTATTTGGTTCTTTTAGTAAGGAACCTGTTCGCATTTCCGGCTGACTCTCCGGCTGTTGAGTTATGTGACTTAGATCGTCTGCATCCGGAGGACGGACATAGGTCCCCTGAAAATTTTCCCGAAACGCATCCTCGAGATCTTCCCAGCTTCCAATGGTATTTTCGGGGAGGCTTTTAAGCCAATGCCGAGCTGGCCCTTTGAGTTTAAGGGGTAAGTATTTTATGGCGTGGAGATCATCTCCTCTAGCCATGTGTATGTGGAGGATGTAATCCTCGATCCAGACTCCAGGGTCTGTTGTTCCGTCGTATGCCTCTATGTTTACGGGTTTGAATCCTGTTGGAAATTCATGATCCAGCACCTCATCGGTAAAACATAGGGGATGTGCGGCGCCCCTATATTTGGGTGTGCCGTGATCTTCGGAATTTTGGCGTGTTGCATTGCTTTGACGAGCCTGCTTTCTTGGCCCATAGATGGACCTAACTGGGCCATCCTTTTGATGTGAATCTTTATGCGGATCACATATTGGCTTGTGTGCGGCGCCATTCGCCGCTCTCTTTTTGCTGTGGGGTCGTCCATCCGACCGGGTGGCCTTCTTACTTTTTAATTGTGGGGGCTCTAAGGCCTCCTCGTCGAATTCAGGCAGTAGCTTTTTTTGGGTAGCTTTTGTTGGCGACTATCGCCGTATTTGTTCTGCGGTGCTGAATACTTTGCTCCATCGATCCTGAGTGCATCTTCCGCTGTTTTGAGCTTCGCTTCGCTTTTCAGGCTACACGCATGTGCGACGAGCCTTTTTCGGAGGTCATTTTGCTCCAATAGTTTGTCCGGCGTGAGATCGTCCGGACTGTTGTCTTCGCCGGGACAGATTGTTTATCTAAGTTGTCTTGTTCGGACGATTGCTCGATAGCTTGTTCGTCGCTCACGGTTCGCCCTGCTCTATGGCTGGGTCTTTGTGGAGGCGGACTTGGTTCGGCGTTTACGCTGCCGTTTTTGACTGCCGAGGATTTATCCTTCGAAGCGCCCCATTGTTCCTCGCCTTCATTTCCTTTAGGTGTATCCACCATGTATACATTATCGGATGAGGTTGTCCAGCATCCTATAGGCGCTGGTTCATTGTTGTCTCCTACATCGCCGCCCATACCGCCGATGTCTTGAGTCGAAATCGAGCACGCCGTGTAAGCTTTCGGCGGTGGCTCTGAAGTGGGTGGTGGGTGGGCGTTGAATTTCTTCGTCGTCCGCATCTCAACCTTCCCGACCGTAGTCCGCCAGGCTCTCCGTGATAAAGAGAGAGACTTTAGTGAATTCAGAATGTCGCCAAAGGGCGAGTCTTTGAAAGATGTCCGCGCAGTGAACTCCATAACGGGCGCCCAATCGGATTCGATTGGCGGCGCGGAGGGTTCGGAGTCCGAGAGAAGTCCGCACCCGGAGTCAAGTCTTCGCAGCGACAGGGATGGAGTTCGCTCGATCGCCGAGAGATTGTGGCCCCGAGGCGGTGTCCAACCACTCGCCCTCGATCGGGAATCCGCCCGGATTAAGGGTCGAGCGGATCTTGGTGCGGCTTCCGTGGCACCGCTCGCTGCAGAGCTAGATCATGCCCATCGAGACAAGGCGGCACGCTTATTGCGGCTCGAATCCGTCGAAGATCAAGTCTCCACGGATATCGGCCGATAGTTCAAACTTCCAAATCTGACTGATGGCCAGGGGCGTAGCTTTCGATTTGCTCGGATGGCTGCTTAATTGGCCCGCAGCAGTAAAGCCGCTGAACACGAAGATCTGTCCGGGAGAAAAGTCTCACCTGGACCGCGTCGTTGTTGATGATCGAAGGAGCCATCCGGCCTATTGGTGACGCACGAGGAACTCTCAATGAAAGCACCAATGTCGGTGTCAAAACCGCGGATCTCGGTAGGGGTCCCGAATCAAGTGCGTCTAGGCGGATGGTAACAGGAGACAAGGGACACGATGTTTTTACCCAGGTTCGGGCCCTCTCGATGGAGGTAATACCCTACTCCCTGCTTGATTAATATTGATGATATGGGTAGTACAAGAGTAGATCTACCACGAGATCAAGGAGGCTAAACCCTAGAAGCTAGCCTATGGTATGATTGTTGTTCGCCCCACGGACTAAAACCCTCCGGTTTATATAGACACCGGATAGGTTAGGGTTACACGAGTCGGTTACAATGGTAGGAGATCTACATATCCGTACCGCCAAGCTTGCCTTCCACGCCAAGGAAAGTCCCATCCGGACACAGGACGAAGTCTTCAATCTTGTATCTTCATAGTCTTGGAGTCCGACCGTGACGATAGTCCGGCTATCCGGACACCCCCTAGTCCGGGACTCCCTCAGTGATCATCACCTTTCCTTTTACACTTTTTCCTTTGGCAAGCACTTTGTGTTGGAGTGATCCGGATATATATATATCCACTTGGATGTAGGTTTTCATAAAGTATTATTTTTGACATTACCCTTGAGGTAAAAGTTTGGGAGGCAAAACTATAAGCCCCTATCTTTCTCTGTGTCCGATTAAAACTTTGAACCCATAAATATCACATGAGTGTTAGCAATTGTGAAAGACTATATGATAGTTGACTATGTGGCATTTGCTAAATCAAATATCTTATATAGACCCTTCCTGAAAATAAGATGAATTGCAATTGTTTGATGACTAAGAGCACTGTTTGTTAGTTTTCAAGAAAGTTTACGATCTATAATTTAACATGTGAATAGCTTGTTACTTGATCATGAAAAGTTTTATGAGATGAGCTACTTTTATGACATATAATGATGCTAGAAAAGGTGACTGAAATTATCATTGATCAAACTTGTGCACCTGCTAGCATTCACACTTCATAAATTATTTCTTTTATCATTTACCTACTCGAGGACGAGCAGTAATTAAGCTTGGGGATGTTGATACGTCTCCAACGTATCTATAATTTATGAAGTATTCATGCTATTATATTATCCATCTTAGATGTTTTATATGCATTTATATGCTATTTTATATGACTTTTGGGACTAAACTATTTACCTAGAGACAAGTGCCAGTTTCTGTTTTTTCCTTGTTTTTGAGTTTTACAGAAAAGGAATACCAAACGGAGTCCAATTGACGTGCCAATTTTTGATGATTTTTTATGGACCAAAAGAAGGCCCTGGAGTAAAAGAGTTGAGCCAGAAGAGTCCCGGGCTGTCCACGAGGGTGGGGGCGCGCCCAGCCCCCTAGGTGTGAGCCCCTATCTCGTGGACGACTCAGAGACCCCCCTGACATGAGACCTACGCCAAAAATTCCTATAAATACAGAAACCTCCAGAAAATAACCTAGATCGAAAGTTCCGCCGCCGCAAGCCTCTGTAGCCACGAGAAATCAATCTAGGCCCTCTCTCGCACCCTGCCGGAGAGGGCCATCATCACCGGAGGCCATGGAGGAGGATACCGGAGGGGCCATCATCGCCATGAAGGCCAAGGACCAGAGGGAGAACCTCTCCCCATCTAGGGGGAGGCCATGGAGGAGGAAGCACAAGGGGGAGAACCTCTCCTCCTCTCTCCCGGTGGCGCCTGAGTGCCATCAGGAGGGGAATCATCGCCGTGGTGATCGTCTTCATCAACATCACCATCCTCATCTATTTTACGCGGTCCACTCTCCCGCACCCTGCTGTAATCCCTACTTGAACATGGTGCATTATGCCACATATTATGATCCAATGATGTGTTGCCATCCTATGATGTTTTGAGTAGATATCCTTTGTCTTTGGGTTGATTGATGATCTAGATTGGTATGAGTCGTATGTTTTATTTTGGTGTTGTCCTATTGTGCCCTCCGTGTCACGCAAGCGTGAGGGATTCCCGCTGTAGGGTGTTGCAATAAGTTCATGATTCGCTTATAGTGGGTTGCTTGAGTGACAGAAGCATAAACCCGAGTAAGGGGGTTGTTGCGTATGGGATAAAGGGGACTTGATACGTTAATGCTATGGTTGGGTTTTACCTTAATGATCTTTAGTAGTTGCGGATGCTTGCTAGAGTTCCAATCATAAGTGCATATGATCCAAGAAGAGAAAGTATGTTAGCTTATGCCTCTCCCTCTTATGAAATTGCAATGACGACTACCGGTCTTGTTAATAATTGCCTAGGATAATGCCGCACACCGACCCATCATTATTCCACACTCGCTATTTATAATACTTAAGTAATACATTCTAACTTTATGATAACAGCACCTACTTTTATATTTTAGCTCTCTGATACCATGCAAAGTTATCCTCTTCATACCCACAACGTAGTTTTATCTCTCGTTTCTAGTTGGAAGCAAACATTCAGTGTACGTAGAGTTGTATCAGTGGCAGATAGGACTTGAGAGATTATTGATCTTACCCTTAGCTCCTTGTGGGTTCGACACTCCATACTTATCACTTCCACCTTTGGGAATTGCTATGATGATTCCCTGCACTTGGGGATTATCAACCCACTAGCTATATCTTCACACACAAGGAAATGCTTCCGTATTACGTGCAAAAAATGATTCCTCCCCCTGCTAGCTGGGACCCACCAGATTTGGAGGCTGACTTATTAAGTTGACGCGGCCGCAGGGCTTTCTCAACATAGCCAATATAAACGATTCTAGCTGCAGTGACCATAGGATGTAAATCCAATAGTCGTGCTGCTTCTTCAACCTCTAGTGTTCTTGCTCCAGCCGACCAAACTAGCGTCGGCCGTACTGCCTGCTCATGCCTCTCATGGCCGGCTGTGCTGCCTCACAGGTCTAACCGCCCCACCCTACTCCCATCGTTGTCCTGGTCATCCCTCTACTCACCCACACCTCCTGTTATTCTCTGGCGATGGCAGACGAACCCGTAAACCCTCGCACTCCCCTCCATGTAGGAAACAGCTGCGGAGTCTTCTCCGACTCCGGGTTGTTCCCTTCCAAGACCTCGTCGTCGTCCACCGCCTTGGCGCTCTCAGTGTGCGTGGTCAATGAACGACATCCATTGGAAGAGGACTGTATGTGGAGAGGCTGACAGCTGGGTCCACGACTGCATGCAAGGAAGTGCCTCCTTTATGCGCAAAATATTGATTCCTCCACCTGATAGCGGGGACCCATCGGAAGGGCCTTCATATTTTGCAAAAAAATGTTTTCCCGGTTGACATCTAGGACCCACTATTTATATCTTCTCACGCAAGTAAGTGACTCCTTATTACGCGCAAAAAATGATTCATCCCCCTGCTAGCTGGGCCCCACCATATTTGGAGGCTGGCTTGTGGGCCAACTAAGTTGACATGGACGCAAGGCTTTGTCAACGTAGTCAATATAAATGATTGTAGCTGCAGTGATCATAGGATGTAAATACAACGGTCGTGCTGCTTCTTCAACCTCTAGTCTTCTTGCTCCAGCCACCCAAACCAGCGTCGGCCATACCGCCTGCTCATGCCCCCCATGGTCGGTTGTGCTGCCGTGTAGGCCTAACCGCCCCACCCAACTCCCATCGCTGGCCTGCCATCCCTCTACTCACCCACACTTCCTATTATTCTCCGACGACGGCAAACAAACCAGTAAACCCTCATACTCCCCTCCATGTGAAAAACAACTATCGAGTCTTCTCCAGCTCCGGGTCGTTCCCTTCCTAGGCCTCGCCGTCGTCCAACGTCCTGGTGCTTTGGGCGTGGCATGGTCAATGTGGTCAACGAATGACATCCATCGGAAGAGGACTGTATGTGGGGAGGATGGCAGCTGGGTCCACGGCCGATGCAAGGAAGTGTCTCCTTATTATGCGCAAAATAATGAATCCTCCACCTAACAACGGGGACCCATCGGAAGTGCCTCTATATTTCACGAAAAAAAGTTCCCTCCCTGACAGTTGGGACCCACTAGCTACATCTTTGCACGGAAGGAAGTGCCTCCTTACCGCCTAGTCGCGAACGTGTATGTACATAGGAGTCGATCGGACTCTGTTGCAGCGATGAACCGTGGTCGAGTAAGGAGCGACACATGTCGTAGTAGAACAACTGACGTAGCATGTCACGCAGTCCCGTATATATCGTGTACACGTACATACAACCATGATGCAAGAAAGTAAATATGGCTACTTACGTACATACGGGCGGGGTCTCTGTGGGGACCCTGACAGATAAGTCGTGATCACCGAATGCACGTGTACAATGATCCCAGAGATCAATGCTCACTGAATACACAGAAGCTGAATAACAAGAGTCTTACATCCATACATACTGTCTTACACAAATTATGACCATTATGGTCAAGTCTTACATTGATAAAGCCTTAAGGGTTGAACATGAAATGAAACACAAGCAGCGGAAATCTTCATCGATACGTAGAACCCATGCCATCTGCCTTAACCCTACAGGCATTCTGACTGGGAAGCGTCCTAGTTCGCGTGATCGTCACCAAAGAATTCTTCCTCGAACTCCTGTTCTTCCATGCCTGGCCAATTAAATAACCCATGGCAAGCCAATGAGTACTTTGAATGTACTCGCAAGCAACCCATGATTTGGTTCAAAGTAACAATGCAATTGTACGACAAGTAAGCAACCTAGCTTCACGCTAGTTGGGATGTCCTATCAACTTGCATCAATGAACTTGGGTAACCTTGAGAACAGGTTACAGATATCAACATAAATAGAATTTGAATCAATGTCATGCCATTCAACATGTCAAGTCACCACCTTGACACATATAGTTCCTTTCCACACACACATGCATCGGGATTGTAAAATTTCTGGACATAGTTTAAGTAGCACCTCCCAACTGTCCATGACCGTGGACATGGCTATTCGAATAGTTTGACACTCTGCAGAGGTTACGCACTTTACCCACAAGATCCGGGAAGCTTTACGTGTCATCCACGATCCCATGATACCTCAAGTACTCGGGAAGCACCGATCATTACCTTTCCCTAGACGACACTAGCATATGGTCCACTCATTGATACACGGCCCTCGTGTATAAGCAAAAGATCGTGGGACTCTGCCCTTTTCACATTACTTCGCATACACGAAGGGACCAACGGTGTGTCCGGTGCCCTGTGAAAACAATCATGGCCGCCTATCCAAGCACGACCCCGTCCCAAGAGTGACCTCAAGTCACCCCCGTCACTATTAATGTGGGCACCATGCTAGTATCAGCCTAAGTAATCAATAATGCCCCGTTCCATAAAGGGGTAGAGTGGTTGCACATGTTTGGTTGGGACGGTAATCACACATAAATCTAATCCACCATTTTACACACACACCAAAAGCTTCCTTCGGTACACCACTTCTTCCTCAAGTGGTGACCTTAGTTAAACATCTCCCAAGGGCATTAGGGGCACCCGATGGGGTTTCCGAAAGAATGTAACCATGAAGAGTTCATGGTACACATGCATCATTATGCATCAACTAGTCTCTTGACAATGCAATGATGAACAAGGTAAGGTCAGGAGTAGGGGTATGCATCATGGGGTGGCTCACAACAAGTTTAGCACCGTCATATTTCATCATCATGCAATTGGAAAAAGGGTGCCGAAGAACAAGAGGGGTGTCATGGTCAAAGGGCTGCTTGCCTTGATTGGCTTGGTCTTCAAGTTCTTCAAATCCTTCTCCTCCTTCTTCTTCAGCAACTTCGTCAAATATGGGATCTAAACGTCGCAAGAAAATAACGTAAAAATAAGACAATAATAAAAACAGAAAAGTCAAAGTGCTCAGAAAAATGTCAAATTATTTTTGTAAAATACTAGGGTGAAAACTAAGAAGGGAAAAATTCTTAGTTTTAGATTTGGAGTGGCATAATAGGAGAAATGGATTTACAAATGTATATTTAAATGCTTAAAATCACATTTAAATATTTACAGTGAAGAAAAGGTTGTTAGATTTGAATGGAAGTTGCACCATTAAATAGGTTGCAATACTTTAGGAATTTAGGAGTTGGAATTAATTTATTTGGACAAATATTTTGTCCTGTGGAATTTTTGGAAAAGTGACAGAAAAAGGAAATGAAAAAGGGCTCTGTGCCTGCTGGGCTAGAACAGCCGCAGCGCAGTAGGCCCAGCTAGAGAGGCGGCCAGTGCACTGGTGCACGCGCGTGCGCCAGGTTTAAACCTGACGGGCGGGGCCCAGGCGTCAGCGAGACAGAGGGGGCGACGGAGGGGAGAGGCTGACAGGCGTGGCCCGCCTGTCATCCCTAACCCTGCGACAGAGGGTCGGCGGGCTCACCGGCGTTGATGCAGGGCACGGCGAGGTCGGGCGAGGGTACGGCTGGACTCAGCGTCGAGTCGCCATTCGGGTGGAGGTGGAACCGGTCGACGGGGTGGCCTGGTTCGCCGGCGACGAGGTCACGCAGCAGAGGGGCTTCGGGCGGCGGTGGTTCCGGCCGTTTCCGGCAGCTACGGAGGGGGGAAACAAGGGGAAAAGGATCAGAAGGCAGCAGGGGTTCCAGATCGAGAGGAAATAGGGCCGGGGATGGCCTGTACCTCGCGAACTCCAGCGAGCTGAAGCGGCGGAGCTCGAGCTAGATCTCGAGCTCGGGCAACTCTGGAGAAGAACTGGGGGTGCAGGGGGATGATTTGGTGGTGCAGAGAGCGAGTGGTGAGGAGAGGAGAGCTCGGGGAGGCCCTTATATAGGCGGGCGACGGTCCACCGAGGACCCTGCGCCGGCGAGCCTGCTGCGGTTGCTACGGGTCACGGGGGCGCGCGTGGGCGTGTCTGGGGTGCTTGTGGGGGTGGTCCACGACCAGGGGAAGGAAGAGAGGGAGCATGAGGGGCCAGAGGCGCCGCGCGTGTGAGCGTGCTCATTGGAGCTCTCGGGTGGCCATGGCGCGCGTGTGAGGGAGGCCGTAGGAGGGAGAAGGAAGAGGGGGGCCAGGGTTTAGCATGCTCCGGACGCCGAGGCGCATCGTTGGGCGTGCTGGGGAGGCCCGAGGTGGCCGGAGGTGGTTGGAAGGGGGCGGCTACAGTGCGGGAGCGCACTATAGCGCGCCCCAGAGCGCCCAAATGGCCGGCATGGCCATTTTCTATGTAATGTGGTCACGGCCAAAGGTGTCTGGTAGCTCTAGGGGGGAGTAAAGAAGTGGGAGATGGCCTTGGATGCCCTGGGTGGCCAGTAGGAGAAGAGAGAGGTAGAAGAAGAGGGAGAGAGGGGCTGTCCAGGGAGGTAAAGTGGGGTTTTACCCATCCAATAATTGAGCTGTGGATTTGCCATTGTTACTGGAGGTGAAAGGGGACTAGGAGGGGTTGTGGTAAAAAGTGGAGCTCATGGAGATTAGTGGAAGAGCCCCAAACAGGGCTTTTAGTTAACATGCAGAAGGTGTTTGATATGGTTTTGGGGTACTTGTACTAATCTACTTATTGTGGCACTTGGCAGGGGTGTTTGTCATGACAAAATGACAGGGAAAAAGGAAGATGATCTTATTTTGAAGAGTTTGCTAATGAAACTTTGGCAAACCCTAGAAATTAGCATAAATGAACTTGTGTAGATCTAGTTGAGCAAATCACTTCTCCTTGATGCACCACTTGGTGTAGTGGCCTCATTTGGTCATGTGAACATGCTCACAAAAGTTGGGGTCAAGGAGAGAAAGTTGGTAGTACAAAGTTGTTCAAATTTGATTCTGGTCAGAGAGGGTTTTGGGGCATTTTGGTGAACCAAAATGACCTTGATTGACATGCGGCCTTGCAATGTGATCACAATATGCATTTGTGACTTGCTGGATTTTCCTTGGATTTTTATGAAAATATTTCCTGTAGAAATATTTCAAATCCTTGAAATGGATAGAAATGGTTTTGGGAGGTTTTGTCCAATATTTTGAACATGACCATGTTTTGAAACTCTTATATATGGGAAATATATGCCCACTGAGTTTCCCTGATTTTTTTCAAATATTTTTAAAACTATAAAATAATTTTTCCCTATTAAAGACCATTTCTGGCCTTAAGAAAAAGCTTTTAAATAAAATAGGAAAATAACTTTTAAAATTATATTTTTGTGGTTTATGGGAGTCCTACATCTAATAGGATTCAAATATACCTTTTGAAAGATTTTTCACACCCCAAATCAAGTACTTGTAGTGCAAACCTCGATTTAGGGGTTTTTGGAAAACTAATTTTAGAAAATACTTTTTGGCCAAATTATTTTTTGTATGAAAATACTATATTGCTCTATACACATGGCATGATCATTGGGCAGAAGCTTGGGGCAAGGAGATGAAGTATAGAAGGTGAGGTTGTGTTGACTTTAAGGAGCACTAGAAAAATCACAGAGAGAAAACCAACTCCAACATAAAAAGCCAAATAATGCAAAAGTTTTTGTTGGTCCAAATTTTTATGCTTTATTAATGAAAATGAAATGTTACAAAATGCAGGGTGTGACAGACCTACCCCCCTTACAAGAATCTCGTCCTTGAGATTCCCAAACTAGGCTTTAAATAGATACGGAAACTCGGATCTAAGGTAGTCTTCACGTTCCCAAGTTGCTTCTGCTTCAGTGTGGTTGCTCCACTGATGGTGCGGCTTCGAGTACGTCGTTCTGCTTCATCCAAAATCTGGATGGGCCTCTCACGGTAGGTCAAATCAGGCTGAAGGTCAATGGCTTGGTGATTGACATCCTTGTAGAGATCAGGCTTGTGTGGAACTTGGAAACACTTCCGGAGTTGTGACACGTGGAATACGTTGTGCACATCGGATAGTTCAGGTGGTAGTTCCAACTGATAAGCCACTTCTCCTCGTTGTGCGGTGATCTTGAAGGGGCCAATAAATCTCGGTGCGAGCTTCCCTTTAACATGGAAACGCTTGGTTCCCTTAAGGGGGGTTACCCGTAGGTACACATGGTCTCTGACTAGGAAGTTCACCTGTCGGCGACGAGTGTCAGCATAGCTCTTTTGTCTTGACTTGGCGGTCTTCATACGCTCTCTGAGCAGCTGCACTTGTTCTTCTGCTTCATGGAGAACATCTGGTCCAAAGACTGACCCTTCTCCTGTCTCTGACCAATGAAGGGGTGTGCGACACTTGCATCCATATAACACTTCAAATGGTGCCATCTGGAGGCTCGATTGATAACTATTGTTATAGGAAAACTCAGCGAATGGAAGACAATCTTCCCACTTAGCCCCATATGCTAGGACATAGGCTCGGAGCATGTCTTCGAGAATCTGATTTACTCGCTCTGTCTGGCCTCCGGTCTGTGGGTGGAAAGCAGTGCTGAAAGACAACTTGGTTCCCATGGCCTCTTGGAACTTCTTCCAGAACCTCGAGGTAAACTGGGTTCCTCGATCTGACACAATCTCCTTAGGAACACCATGAAGACTTACGATTTTGTCGATGTATAGAGTTGACAGCTGGTTGCCATCATAGGTAGTCTTGACAGGAATGAAATGGGCTACTTTGGTCAAATGGTCGACTATAACCCAGATAGAGTCATGACCCTTATTTGACCTAGGTAACCCAGTGATGAAATCCATTCCGACTTTATCCCATTTCCACTCAGGAACCTTGAGTGGTTGGAGCAATCCAGCAGGTCGCTGCTGTTCAGCCTTGACCCTTTGGCATACATCACACTTTGCAACATAGGTGGCAATCTCCCTTTTCATCCCGTGCCACCAAAATCTTTCCTTCAGGTCTTGATACATCTTTGTTCCTCCAGGATGGATGGAGTACGGGGTGTCGTGAGCTTCTTGCAAGATCAGATTCTTGAGCTCAATCATGTTGGGCATGCAAATGCGATTCCCAAACCACACAACTCCTTGCTCATCCTCGGAGAAAATTGGGGCCTTGCCCGCCTTGATCTTCCTCTCGATGCCTTCAATACTCTTGTGTCCCTTCTGAGCTTCCTTAACATCATCCATCAGGGTAGGCCTGACTTCAAGGTTGGCTAAGAATCCTGGTGCAACCAGTTCCAACCCGAAGCTTTCAAGTTCTTCATACAAGGCGGGTAGCCTTCCCTTAAGCATAGCATTCAAGGAACAAGCCTTTCTGCTTAAGGCATCTGCGACCACATTAGCCTTTCCAGGGTGGTATTGGACATCAAGGTCATAGTCCTTGATCAACTCTAGCCACCTCCTTTGCCTCATGTTCAATTCCTTTTGAGTGAAGATATACTTTAAACTCTTGTGGTCGGTGTATATCTCACACCGCTTCCCTAGAAGGTAATGTCGCCAGGTCTTTAAGGCGTGAACTATAGCTGCCAACTCAATATCATGAGTAGCATAGTTCTATTCGTGAGGACGTAGCTGTCTAGATAGATATGCTACGACTCTGCCTTCTTGCATCAGGACACCACCAAGTCCAGTTCTTGATGCATCACAATAGATCACAAATTCCTTGTGAATATCAGGTGTGGCCAGAACTGGGGCGGTGCTTAATCTCTTCTTCATCTCCTGGAAGCTCTCTTCACACTTTGGTGTCCACTCAAACTTCTTGTCCTTCTTCAAGAGCTGGGTCATAGGTCGGGCAATGCTTGAGAATCCTTCAACGAACTTGCGGTAATATCCCGCGAGCCCGAGGAAGCTTCTGACTTCCTTCACATTGCTCGGAGTTTGCCATTCAGTCACGGCTTGAATCTTGGTGGGATCTACTGAAAACCCTTCGGCATTCAATACATGACCCAAGAATCCAACCTCATGCAGCCAAAATTCGCACTTGCTGAACTTGGCGTACAGTTGGTGCTCTCGAAGCTTGTCTAGGACCATCCTCAAGTGTTGCTCGTGCTCTACTTCCGTCTTCGAGAAGACAAGAATGTCATCAATGAAGACAACGACAAACTTGTCCAAATATTCCATGAAGACCTTATTCATGAGATACATAAAGTAAGCTGGGGCATTGGTCAATCCAAAGGACATGACCGTGCACTCATACAGGCCATATCTGGTTACAAATGTCGTCTTCGAAATATCTTGGGGTCTGATTTTCAGCTGGTAGTACCCAGATCTGAGGTCGATCTTGGAGAACACCTTGGCCTCATTGAGTTGATCAAACAGATCTTCAATCGTGGGAAGTGGATACTTGTTCTTGATTGTAATTTCATTGAGGGAGCGATAGTCAATGCACAAGCGGATGGTACTGTCCTTCTTTGCCACAAACAGAACAGGTGATCCCCAAGGGGAGGCACTAGGGCGGATAAATCCCTTCCTCAACTTCTCTTCCAGTTGCTTCTTTAGCTCTGCTAACTCTTCCGATCCCAATCTATAAGGCTTCTTATAGATGGGTCCTGCTCCGGGCATGAGCTCGATGATGAACTCAATGTCCCGGTCAGGAGGCATTCCTGGCAGCTCATCAGGAAAGAAATCGGGGTATTCACATACTACCGGCACTTGCTCCAATCCAATTACAGTCAGACAGTTGACTTGGGTGGCTTGAGCAGAGGAGGGGTTGGAAGCAAACTTAACTTCGACTCCTTGGTCATTGGTCACCGTGACAGTTCGGTTGGCACAATCTAACAAGCCTTGGTGCTTGCTGAGCCAATCCATTCCCAAGATCACATCCAAGCCTTGTGATCTTAGGATGATAAGGTCTGCTAGGAAATCTACCCCATTAATGACAATCCCGACTCCTTTACATCCTATCTTGGCTCTCATCTCTGCTCCGGGGTTTTGTACCACCATAGGGTTATTCAGGGGTGTAGGGGTCATGCCACTTTTAAATGCAAACTTTTGGGTGACAAATGAATGCGTGGCTCCAGAATCAAATAAGACAGTTGCAGGTGATGAGTTGACAAGGAACGTACCCAGCACGACGTCCGGGTCTTCCTGAGCTTCTTCTACAGTGACGTGGTTCACACGCCCCTTGCCATTGTTGGGCGGTTGCGGGGAACTTGGTTTCTTGGGGGCATTCCACGACCTTGTCCTGGGCTCTGCGCATTGGGGCACGGAGCATCGGGCTTCTTGTTGGGGCACACCCTTGAGATGTGTCCTGACTGACCACATCCAAAGCAAGTGACTTGGTTTGGGTTGTTGGTATTGTTTCCACCGATGTTATTGGGGTTGTTGTAAGCTGGCCTGGGGTTGGAGTCCGCCGAGGTGGATAGTTGGTGCGGGTGCAGGAGCTCTTGGCTGGCGATAGGTTGGCCTCGACCGGGCTGGCTGCCATCGGCGAGGCTTCGTTGCCGGAGCTACCCTTGCTGATCATCTTGTGCTTACGGGTATCATCCAAAGCACGCCGCTTGTCTTCAAGCATGAGTGCCTTGTTCACCGATCGGAAAGGTTGGGCAGTCACACGTAACAAGCATCGCAGTCCGTTAAGGCCTTCCATGAAGCGCCCTTTGGCAAGATCGCGTTGACATCCTCAGGAGCATACCTTGAGAGAACACTGAACTTTTGCATGTACTCCTTGACAGTGCTACTTCCTCGCTTCAGGGCTCGGAACTCACGCTTCTTGATGGCCATGATTCCGGAAGGAATGTGGGCCTTGCAGAATTCTGCCTTGAAGTCATTCCAAGTGATGTTTTGCTTAGCATGCATGGCCTTGAATCCATCCCACCAAGCTCTGGCAGTTCCCCCGAGACAGTGGGCAGCATATGCCACCCTCTCACGGTCTTCAGTGCAGCCGACTAGTTCCAACAGGTCCTCAATGGCGCGGACCCAGTCGTCTGCATCCAGGGGTTCAGCAGTCTTGATGAAGGTGGGTGGTGCATGCTTCTTGAACTCCGCCAACGTGGAATGTCCATTGCCGTTCCCCGCCGGCTGGCGGTTGACAGCCTGCAATCATCTGGAGGGCTGCAGTGTTGGCTTGGCGTTCCTCTCGGAAGGCTTGGAAAAGCTGAGCCATGTCCATGTTTGGAGGTGGTGGCGGTGGTGGAGCTTGTCCTTGGGTTTGGTCCTGACTAGCTCCTGCTCCGGCTTCTTGCTGCTGGGTAGAGGTACCGGTACGTGTTACAACAGGCATCCTGTTGGAGCGGTCAAGGTCCCATGATTGGGAAAGATGGGGAAAGCAATATAGATGGGACGCCTAGTAAGGGGGTTGGTATGACACTAATTGTTTTCATGCAAGGGCCAAAAGGCCAAACACATTCATTAGAGTCCAAATGGGTGATATAGTCGCTTACAAGTTCCCGAAGGAAAGCACGACGTCCATCAAACACATCAAAAGCAAACACAACACTACATGGTTTCATACGAACCATTACAAGGACTCGACTTCGCATAGGGGTACACGACCTATCCTACCGTAGGGGTTACTAACGGGCATATCCAAGTTGCGAATGATGCCTAGGTGGTGGAATGCTCGGTCGCGTAGTCTGGCTCTTATGGGTCTTCCTCCTCATTATCATCATCCTGGATTTCCTCTTCACTTGAAGGGGTGGGGGAGTGGAGGAGCTCAACACGGCGTTGCTTTGCTGGTGGGTGAAGAGCTTGCGGTAATCCCTTGCGCTCATGGGGTGTTGTTGTGGTGTTTATCCATCCTTTGGGGGTCTTCCGCCTCTGTATGCGATTGCGGGTTGTCCAGGGGGAGCACCTTCCTTCTTAATCCTATCCGTCTTCCCTTGTGCTTGGAGAAGAAGTGCCTTGGTCTCATGAAGTTCCTTTCGGAGCTCCATTGATTCCGAGGCCAAGTGTTGTGCCAAACTATAGGCACAAAGGCTGAAGTAGGTCCGAACCGAGTGGAAGTCCTTCTTCTAATGGTGGAGCTGGTGCATCGCTCTCATCCTCACCTTCCTTCCGATAAGGCAAGAAGCGGGTTGCCAACTCGCCTTCCATCTCCGGAAGAAGGTCTCGGAGGCGGTGAGTGCCTTGAGGGTTGTCGCCTCGACGGCAAGAACCGATGTTGCCATCCGGGGTCCCTCAAGAACCAGCTTGTTGGAGAGTCATTGGCCTTCATGATCACTTCCACATGATACTCCGCCTCGGTGTCATTGATCCAATGCTCACGGTAGGTGAAAATGGGGCTCGGTGGCTGGCACTTCTTGAGGCTATCCTCGAGAAGCACGGAAACCGTGGTCGGGAAGTCTTGCACGGCAGCCATCTACAAAGGTTGAATGGGAGAGGTCAATAAGGGAAATATATCTTGGGTTGGGTAAGCTTTAGAAAAGAATAGAAGTTTAGATGGTCTCAAGCTAACTAACGTCCATGCTAACTAAGGCTTCCTACAGTCAGGATGGCTCTGATACCAGCTCTGTGGGGACCCCGACTCATAAGTCGTGATCACCGAATGCACGTGTACGGTGATCCCAGAGATCAATGCTCACTGATCACACAGAAGCTGAATAACAAGATTCTTACATCCATACATACCGTCTTACACAAATTATGACCATTATGGTCAAGTCTTACATTGATAAAGCCTTAAGGGCTGAACATCAAATGAAACACAAGCAGCGGAAATCTTCATCGATACGTAGAACCCATGCCATCTGCCTTAACCCTACAGGCATTCTGACTGGGAAGCGTCCTAGTTCGCGTGATCGTCACCAAAGAATTCTTCCTCGAACTCCTGTTCTTCCATGCCTGGCCAATTAAATAACCAGTGGCAAGCCAATGAGTACTTTGAATGTACTCGCAAGCAACCCATGATTTGGTTCAAAGTAACAATGCAATTGTACGACAAGTAAGCAACCTAGCTTCACGCTAGTTGGGATGTCCTATCAACTTGCATCAATGAACTTGGGTAACCTTGAGAACAGGTTACAGATATCAACATAAATATAATTTGAATCAATGCCATGCCATTCAACATGTCAAGTCACCACCTTGACACATATAGTTCCTTTCCACACACACATGCATCGGGATTGTAAAATTTCTGGACATAGTTTAAGTAGCACCTCCCAACTGTCCATGACCGTGGACACGTCTATTCGAATAGTTTGACACTCTGCAGAGGTTGCGCACTTTACCCACAAGATCCGGGAAGCTTTCGTGTCATCCACGATCCCGCAGTACCTCAAGTACTCAGGGGAAGCACCCGATCATTACCTTTCCCTAGAAGACACTAGCATAGGGTCCACTCATTGATACACGGCCCTCGTGTATAAGAAAAAGATCGTGGGACTCTGCCCTTTTCACATTACTTCGCATACACGAAGGGACCAACGGTGTGTCCGGTGCCCTGTGAAAACAATCATGGCCGCCTATCCAAGCACGACCCCGTCCCAAGAGTGACCTCAAGTCACCCCCGTCACTATTAATGTGGGCACCATGCTAGTATTAGCCTAAGTAATCAATAATGCCCCGTCCCATAAAGGGGTAGAGTGGTTGCACATGTTCGGTTGGGACGGTAATGTCATGGATGTGTCTTTTCTTTGTAGTGTCTAGTATTCCAGAACTGAAACAATATCAACTATGACGAGAAAACCTTGGAGCTCAACACCCCGGGTCAAATCCATACAATCAGCAGGCACCAAGACAGAATTCTATGGCACTGATATAGCAACGATTCCAACAATACCCATGTGATCCTAAAATAATTGAGTGAGAAGAGTAGTAGCATCAAAACACCTACGTCACAAATCCTCACAGGAGCGACGAAGGGGATAAGGAGTAACAAGAGTTCCTACTCTCCGATATATAGCTAGACATAGTTTTTTTCTAGACTCGACAAGGTTTGATCAATCAAGGGGGCTCCTACGGTAGGTAAGACTCTGATACCACCCTGTAGCGCCCAAGGTGCAATTCTATCCCGATCACGTGATGAATTCTTGATTGGGGCAGAATCACATTTTGAGCGCTTAGCAAGGTGGATATCATTACAACATACCATGTCTGAAAAGATGAGAATACCATATAAAGGCTTACACTCGCCACAAGCTACAGCATGAATACATCAATGCATAGCAATCATCATACAGAAGAGCAAGATCTGACTATGGATGAAATCAAACGAAAAAGAAGAATGGCATCCACCTTGCTATTCTCAGGCTCCCAACCGAAGGAAGGAGCAGGAGAACTCCAAAAACAAACATGCATCGCTCTCACATCAAAGCATCGCTTTACCTGTACCTGCACCTGTTGTTGTAGTAATATGTGAGCCACAAGGACTCAATAATCCCATTACCATGGGTATCAAGACTAGCAAAGCTTAATGGGTATGGAATGGTTAAGTGGTGAGGTTGCAGCAAGCACTAAGCATTTGTATGGTGGCTAACTTACGAGTACAAGAATAAGAAGATTAATCTATGCATAACAGCGGCAAACTAGTAAGGATCAATAAGTGATCTTGAACTACCTACGAGGCAAACATAACCCCACCATGTTCTCTTCCATAACTCCCTCGAAAAGATACGGTCACGGTTACGCACGCGGTTGGTGTGTTTTAGTTATAAATTAGTGTCAAGTTCTCTACAACCGGATATTATAAATTTCCAAGTCATCATATAACCATGGGCATGGCTCTCAAAAAGATTTAGCCCTGCAGGGGTCCTCCAAGTAGTCCATTATAAATTACCCCACGCATCCGATGGAATATCCTCACACCATGATAACACGACGCTTACGATAAGGAATCCCGGTGGACAAGTCACTCATCAACGATACAACTAAACCAGCAAGACCACCCGGTGTGTCATCACCCTGATAAGAGCCACACGTATCTCGTTCTTAGGAAACAACCGTCTATGCAAAGTGGATGATAGCCAAGTGACCTTGAATTGCCCCAAGGTGGCACCACCGACTGCTAGGTAGGTGGGCCAACACTCATTAGGAGCACTGGCCCGATTTGTTGATTAATTATCCACGGGGTCCAGAAAGTCCTATGCAAGTTTTAGTTGTTATTAGGCAAATGTAAAACCAAAGTTGGGCCTTGCTGGAAGAATTAAACCTAAGCGAATGATCAGGGGGTCCCCATAAAACCCCACACATGTTAGGAGCGCTCATCAAGGAACATAACACCGGTATGACAGAAACTAGGGCGGCAGGAGTGGAACAAAACACCAAGGAAAAGGCCGATCCTGTCACCCTTTACCAAGTATATAGATGCATTAATAAAATAAGAGATATTGTGATATCCCATGATATCCATGTCCCAACATGGAACAAACTGCAACTAGCAACACTATAAGAGGGGCTGAGCAAAGCGGTAACATAGCCAATCAACTCTTTGCCAGGATGATGGAGGTTAGAGGCTTATCATGGCATATTGGGAGGCTTGACAAACAAGTGGTAGGTAGTGAGACATAGAGATAGCATTGAGACAAGTAGCAAGGAAAGATAGTAGTGATATCCAAGGTAATGGTCATCTTGCATGGAATCCCGCTAGGAAGAAGATCAAATCCATGAAGAAGACGAACGGGCGTAGTCGAATGAATCCTCATACTCGCAATGATATAGGAACTATCGAGAAGAAGCACGGCCGGAAAGAAGCAAACAACACGGTAAACCAACAAGCATAATCATGGAATGATGCACATCCAAGTATGATGCATGTCCGTTTTAAGGAGGCATGGGATGGCAAAGTGCAACATACAATACTACAAATTAACTGAAGCTCAATATGCAACGAGTTGCATATTGACGAAACTCCACGTTCAAATCATTTAGTTCACTTTGTTTAGGTACTCATCAATATTAAATGTTGGTTAACATGGCAAGAGGTGAAGCATAATTAATCTACCTATCTAGGCAATTTAAATGAGGTCAGAAACAACATATAACAATTCTGGAACTTCCCCATATGCAATTTTCGAATTTGGTACTGCTCTTCCTAAAACACAGTTTTGAAGTTATTAAACATGCAAAGTAAGTGCACCATGTTAATCTACACATTTTTTCTAGATAAGTTACATATATAATTTATTTATTTTGAAGCTATGGTTATTTGGTTATGAAATAAACCATTTTAGCATGTCATCTATGCAAATTAATGCAAACAAACATTTTTAACATGGATGAAAATTGGATATTGTGAAACTACATGAAATTGTAAGCATTTTACATATAAAGTTTGTTTAGTTCCGATGCATGGTTGTGGAGTTATTAAATGCATGAAACTTGGGGGTGTCGGTGTCAAAACCGGCGGATCTCGGGTAGGGGGTCCCGATCTGTGCGTCAAGGCTGATGGTAACAGGAAGCAAGGGACACAGATGTTTACCCAGGTTCGGGCCCTCTCGATGGAGGTAAAACCCTACTTCCTACTTGATTAATATTGATGATATGGGTAGTACAAGAGTAGATCTACCACGAGATCGTAGAGGCTAAACCCTAAGAGCTAGCCTATGATGGTATGATTGTAATTGTGATCGGCCTTCTAAGGACCAACCTCTCCGGTTTATATAGACACCGGAGAGGGCTAGGGTTTACATGGAGTCGGTTACAAGAAAGGAAACACAATATCCGGATCACCAAGCTTGCCTTCCACGCAAAGGAGAGTCCCATCCGGACACGGGCCAAAGTCTTGAGTCTTGTATCTTCACGCTTCAATAGTACAGATGTTGTACACAGTCCGGCTGCTGGATACCCCTAATCAGGACTCCTCAAGAGCCCTGAACCAGGCTTCAATGACGATGAGTCCCGCGACGAGATTGTCTTGGCATTGCAAGGCGGGTTCCTTCTTCGAATACTCCAAAGTAATCATCGAACACTTAGACCGTGTCCGGATCTGTGAGATGATCTTCATATGCCACCGTAGGGAGAATGATATTTCACAAATGCAATCTGCTGACAACTTTTTCCGATGACGCGACTTGTTATTACGGTCGGATCGTTATTCAAATCGTTTTCTCACAACCAGCTGCAGTGCATATTACGAGGCGGTTTCCTTGACACGTCTTGTCGAAGCAGAGATCGCGTCCCCTTGTCACGGGATTCTCATCAATAGGGGTATGGGTAATCCCACCACGCCATCAAGCGTGGCGCTTCGGAAGCAAGCAATTCCCAACGGGCAAGTGGGGAGGCGTACCGCTTTTGGCACCTCTATAAAGGGATAAGATTTCCTCATTTTTACCCACGCCTTCCTCCTCCTTCGCCCACTCTTGACCCCTCGAGCTCCAGCGCCCAAGCCCTCGTCTCCTCCGCACAGCTAAACATGTCCGGAGCAGGAGGCAAGTGGGTGGCTTCCACCGTCAAGGAGAAGCACATCACAAACCTTCGGGCGGCCGGATACTTGGCCGCGGACATTGCGCACCGGCTACCGGACGCCGGGCAGGTCATTCCGACCCCAGGACCCCGCGAGAGGGTCGTACTCGTTGCCCACTTCGTCCGTGGACTGGGATTTCCTCTCCATCCCTTCGTCCGCGGGCTCATGTTCTACTACGGACTAGATTTCCATGATCTAGCCCCAAATTTCGTCCTCAACATCTCGGCGTTCATCGTCGTATGCGAGGCCTTCCTCCGCATTCGACCTCATTTCGGCCTATGGCTGCAAACCTTCTGCGTGAAGCCGAAGATTGTAAGCGGCCAGCAAGCGGAGTGTGGAGGATCTATGGTGGGCGAGATGCCTAATGTCACCTGGCTGGACGGCTCCTTTGTGAAGACCGTAAAAGTATGGCAATCAGGGTGGTTCTACATCACCGAACCGCGCGGCGCCAACTGGGCGGCGGCCCCTGAATTCAGGTCTGGAGCCCCCATGCGGCTCACCTCCTGGGAAAGGAAGGGCTTGTCCTGGGGCGATTCCATGGAGCTGACCGGACTCCAGACATGCATCAAAAGCATGAAGGACAAGAACATCAAGCTTGTCAACGTGATCCAGGTCATGCTTGTTCTCCGGATCCTGCCCTGTCAAAGGCGGGCAGTCAATCTATGGGAGTTCGTCCCGGCCGAACACCAGACGCTCCGGAAGCTCTATGACATGACGCACCAAGGCGCATGGAAGGTGTTGTTCAAGGCCTCTGAAGTGCCTCCTCCCACATCCGAGGACCGCGGGCTTCACATCGCGCAGGCTCCTAGTCAGGTGAGTTCTCAGACTACCACTGGACTCGGTTTTCCCAATATGTTCAAGGGAGATCCTTAAGTAGTTATACATATTTGCCTCGGGATTATGTGGAGACAACGGAGCAGGTTTACTGTCCGGCTCCGCTGCCAGAGGGCCCACAGTGACGCCTCTCGACAGAGATGCTGGTCCCGGCACCGCATAAGGTGCGGAGAAGAAGGCCGAGAAGAAGGCCCCAGGGATCCGGAAGGGTCTCCTGCAAGGTTGTGCGTAAGCCTCGTCCCAAGATGACGAGGCGACTCCTCCACGAAGGGAGGAGGAAGAAGAAGAAGACGCCCATCCGAAAGGATGAGGGGCCCGAGAGGCGGGTCAGGGGCCGGAAAAGGCCCTCGGCGCAAGGTCAAGATACCCCTGTCGTCCGATGACGACGAGACAGATTCCTCTCATGGAGGCGGGGAATCAAGAAGAAATTCCACCTCCCCAAGACCGGGGAGAAGAAGAGAATAGCCGCCTGAGGGGAGGGGGGCGTCCAAGAAGGGGAAGGTACCCCTTCCGGACTACTCCGCCATGGCCGCTCATAGTGAGGAAGGGTGGCTGCCCAGGGGGAAGCCCCCCGTGCGATCGTAAGTGTCCGCACTCCATCATAACTTCATTCTACAGCTATTGTTTAACGCCGGACATATGTGCAGTCCGGCCAGGGCTTACCCCGAAGTGTCTTCCTCCGGATCCCTGTGTGATTCGGAGATCAATTCGCTTCCGACAGCCACTACTCCTCAACCGGCGGATGACACGGAGGTGTTGTCCCAAAGGCTCCCCGAGCGGGGGGAGGTGACTCTGGAGATGCCCCAAGGCGGGGTCCCAGACGTCGAACACGCGGGGTTCAAGGTCCCCGCGGACCGTGTCGATGAGAGCCACAATAGGCCGGGCTCTCAGCCGAACACTGTCCCGGAACCTTCAATGGTTCCGAACTCAGGCGGACAGCCCCTCGTCAGGGAGAGCGAGTCGTCTGCATTGAGGACTTCCGGTGCGCCCAAGGCGCCGGATTTTCTGCTGGAAGCGTTTCGCGGCGCTTCCATAGATGAGGAGCACCGTACTCTTATGAGTTCGGAGATTCGGAAGGTCTCGTCCGCCAAGAGCGGACTAACCGAAGCTTGCACCAGCCTCTTGACAGGTTTTGAGGTAAGTAATAAGTATGTGTAAAATTACCACCCGATAGGTATTAGCCCCTGATACTCTGTTTGGTGTTCGGAAAGAAAAACCAAAGGAGGGTCAATTATAATCCGCAAGGGTCTAACAATAAATATTCGTGTGCATAAGCAGGTTGTGCTGCTTGTCGCTGCTGCTGCCCGTCGGGTTGCCGAAGTTCAAGCGGGATCTGGGAGCAAAGCGCAGGGGAGCTCGGCCTCACGAAGAGGCAGCTCGAGGAGAATAAAGGTAAGCGATTCCCCGTTCGTATGTATTTAAAGATAGGCAAAATTGGTCAGTCTAACGCCAAAGCGTCGTGGATCAGATAACAGGCCACCGCCGAAGTGGCGTCCCTGAAGAAAGTGTTGTCCGAGGCCGAAAACAAAGCGGCCTTGGAATGCAAGGAGCACGAAAAGCAAAGTGCTAGAGTGGGCGAGGTACATCAAGAGCTCCAGGACCTCGGCAAGAAGTGCGAGTCCATGGAGCATGATCTGAAGATGAAGGAGGCCGAGCTTGCGAAGGCCCTTGTAAATTTGAAAGATGCCAAGGCCGAAGCCGAGAAAGCACAGCAGGAGATCCAGGAGGCCAAAAAGATAGCAGCGGGTAAGAAATTCTTTATGTAAAGCAAACATGTGGAGGAGGCGTTTCTTTTACTTACTCGAATTCGGAGCTCTCCAGGGGCATTTGCAGATCTTCCACGCAGCGTCTCAGACCCTTTGGAGTTCTACCGTGCCCAGGACGGAAGCTCAACGGAGAAGCTGTTCGTCCCAAGATGTCTTTGGGCCGATCATCCGATGCCTCCGAGTGACCAACTCAAGCAGTTGATCAAACTCCACAGGCGGACGAACCGGCTATGAAGGACTTCATAGTCGGGATGTGGCTCGGTGAGCTCCTCGCCCAAGAGCTACTTTGGCCGATCAAGCGGATGGTGGATGCTGCACGGGCTTGAAGTGATCAAGCGATCCGCTTGCATCGAAGGTGCCCGCCGAGCCTTTGCCCGCGTCAAGGTGCATTGGGACAAGCTGGATGCGGAGAGGCTGGTCAAGGACGGGCCGCCGGAGGGCAAGGCGCATCACCATCCCGAAATGTACTACGATGGCAGGATGAAGGGTGCTCGTCTCGTCGCCGATGAGTGTACCAAAGACGCCATTTTGGAATGAATTCACTTCTGTCATGTTTGTAATTAAAGACGAAGTTACTTGCGCTATGTAGCGCTTTTGTTATTTAAAATATTACCTTCAGGCGGCTGTTTATAAAATTACGAAAGTAGGTCGGTCGTCGCCTTCCTCCCAGCGCTGAATTAGTCTTTGGGGTGTTCGTGGAAAACCAGACACTCTTTATCCAAATGTTTGGTCCCTTAAGGAGGTGTCCGGCGCAGCGAACAAGGCAATCGGACTATGCGGCTTTATAACTTTCACTTAGCCATAGAAGTCTACAATTTTTAATTTTGGCGAAGCCCCTAGAATCCGGAAGGCCGAATCGGGGCGCTATACATGCCTAGATCGGACGAAGCCGATTTATCGCCTAAAGCAGAAAATCTTTAAGGATTTTAAAACCTCTCGAACAGCGACCAGCTCTCGCCACATCATGCCGGTCGGTTTTGGCCGGCTTTCTACTAGGGTGCTCATCCGTAAGAACCGGGACACAATCGCAGAGTTCTCCCGCGATACCTTAGCCGATATAATGAACGTAAGGCACCAAAACAAGGAGCCGGGCTATCCCAACTGTAGACCCAAGACATGATTCAGAGCTGATGCATATAGTGCTATAAGTTCGGGGTGCCGCACTGTTGAAAGTGTCGGACTTTATTTGCCATATTACAGGGCGCCATGAGAAGCCCCTGGCAAACTGACCGAACCAAGGTGTACGGATGCAATATCAAATGAACATTTATAAGAGAAAAAAATGCTCAAATAAGAATAATAAGCTGACGCTATATATAATCTCCCATTGACGAAAAATACGTTTAAGCGTCGTTTACAATGGATGCGTTAGCGAGATAAAATAGGACTATTTAACATGTCCTATCCAGTAAGTGCTGTGTTCGGATAGATAAAGGTATAATGATCGTGAATAGATTCCACCTGGTATTTCATACATGCACAACGATGTTGCCTCCTTGGATGTCTCTTCCCTATAAGTCCGCAATTGGCTCTTTTGAGGATGCTGCCCCAACGCGTGTCCTGAAAGGTAAGAGGGAAAGAGTATGAAGGTATTTGGCGGTTACCCGCACTATTGACTGAGTCGTTGATGCGCCTCCACCTATGTCCATGGTATTTTGAGTGTGTAATTGTGTGCGCGTGGCGCGAATGCTGCTTTGGAGGGGCTTGAGCGGAGGCCGGACTGCTAATCACGCTCTTGGCGTTCCTGATGATCCTGTTGCGGGGTGCTCCGAACTCGCTTGACTGTGCTCGAAGTTGTCGCCGGATTGGTTTGTCGGAGTAGGCCGCATTATACTTCTGTCGTGAGGGCTGCCGTATGCTCTTCTGTTCGAAGGGAGTGGTCCATATTTCCGTTGACAATAATGACCCTGTGTGGTCCTGGCATCTTGAGCTTGAGGTATGCATAATGTGGTACAGCATTGAATCTAGCAAATGTGGTTCGTCCGAGCAGTGCGTGGTAACCACTGCGGAAAGGGACGATGTCGAAGATTAACTCTTTGCTCCGGAAGTTGTCCGGGGATCCGAAGACCACTTCCAGTGTTATAGAGCCCGTACAGCGGGCCTCTACTCCAGGAATTACACCCTTAAAGGTGGTTTTAGTGGGCTTGATCCTTGAAGGGTCAATGCCCATTTTGCGCATTGTGTCCTGATAAAGCAGGTTCAGGCTGTTGCCGCCGTCCATAAGGACTCGCGTGAGGTGGAATCCGTCGATGATTGGGTCTAAGACCAATGCGGCTGAGCCGCCATGACGGATGCTAGTAGGATGATCCCTACGATCAAAGGTGATTGGATAAGCTGACCATGGGTTGAATTTGGCGGCGACTGGCTCCATCGCATAGACGTCCCTTAGTGCCCGCTTCCGTTCCCGCTTGGGGATGTGCGTGGCGTAGATCATGTTGACCGTTTTCACCGGGGAATTTCTTGTCCCCGTGTTGGACGTCGGGGCTCCTCGCCATCGCCATTGCAGCCCCTTGTCCTTGTCTTGGCGTTTATCTTGCCGAATTGTTTGAATACCCAGCAATCTCTATTGGTGTGGTTATGGCTTGTCCGGTGCCATGAATTTGGCACGAAGCGCTCCAAAGATGCGGTCCAGATCGACGGTCCTCGATTATTTCTTTTGAACGGCTTTTTCACGACCGGGCTTGATCCGCTGAATCCGGCGTTGATCGCCGTGTCTTCGTTGTCGCCGTTGTTCCATCGCTTATGTCTGTTACGCCGTGGCTTGCCGTTATTGTCGCGGCCATCTGAATTGCCAGATGTGGCGTAGTGTTGTTGCGAGCCAACCAACTGTCCTCGCTCGCGCAAAAGCGGGTCATTAGTGTTGTGAGAGATGCCATGGACTTGGGTTTTTCCTGGCCGAGGTGTCGAGCGAGCCACTCATCACGAATATTATGCTTAAAAGCCGCCAGGGCTTCGGCGTCCGGACAGTCAACTATTTGGTTCTTTTTAGTTAGGAACCGAGTCCAGAATTTCCTGGCTGACTCTCCAGGCTGTTGAGTAATGTGGCTCAAGTCATCGGCGTCAGGTGGTCGCACATATGTGCCCTGGAAGTTGTCGAGGAATGCGCCTTCCAGGTTTTCCCAACTGCTAATGGAATTTTCTGGCAAGCTGTTTAGCCAGTGTCGGGCTGGTCCTTTGAGCTTAAGGGGAAGATACTTAATGGCGTGTAGATCGTCTCTGCGGGCCATGTGAATGTGGAGAAGAAAATCTTCGATCCATACTGCGGGGTCTGTTGTGCCATCGTATGATTCGATGTTTACGGGTTTGAACCCTTTTGGGAATTCATGATCCATTACTTCGTCAGTGAAGCAGAGGGGGTGCGCGGCGCCTCCATGCGTCGGGCTATGTGGCTACGCAGGTCGAATTGCTCTGGGTGGCTATATTCGGCCCGGCCGGACTTGTTGAAGGTGTATCCGCGCGATCGTCGTCGTCGCGTCGAGGCACGCCCGCCGATCCGTAGATCGATCTTGGCTGTCCTGTTTTGTTGCCCGGCCGTAGTATGTTGGCGTGGGGTGTTGGCTGGTATGCGGACTGGTATGTCAGATATCCCGCCACGAGGTGGCCGGTCACCGTATGGTGCTCGAGTCCGTATTCCTCGGCTTCCGTGACTTCATCCATCCGTCTGCGTGAGCAGGTCTTGATCAGCTTGGAGTTGATGTTGCTTTTTTCAGGCTCCTCGCGGTGGCTATAAGCCGACGCTGAAGCGCCTCGCTTACGGATCCTCGAGCACGCCGAACTCGTCGTCGCCGAGGCTAATATCGCCTTCGGAGGGGGCATGTAGCTGTCCTCCTCCGGGTATTCGCCCATCGCCTGTTCTTCCGGGCTGACCTGCTCATCCTCCTGCTCGCCCGCTCAAGGCGGGCTGATCAGTGGTTGTATTCTTCTTCGCACCATTCGGATTGTTTTCGCCTCTGGGCCGGTATTGTTGTGGCGGGGCTTGGAGTGGCGCCAACGACGCCCATTCTTTGCTTTTTTCCCTGAGGTTTTATCCTCCGTTGCCTCATCGCCATTTGTTTCCTTCGGAGTGTCCACCATATATATATATCATAAGAAGAGGTGGCTGTCCACCGCCCAGTGAGCGGTGGTTCATGTTCTTCTCCTGCATCGTCGTCCATACCGTCGATGCCTTCGGAGTCGAAGTTCAGTACCTCGTTTAAATCATCGACCGTGGCAATGAAGTGGGTGGTGGGTGGGCAACGAATTCCTTCATCGCCTGCCTCCCACTCGAGCCGGACATAGTTCAGCGAAGAGCCTCGACAAAGAGAGAGACTTTAATGAGTCAAAGATGTCGCCAAAGGGCGAGTCTTTGGAAGATATCCGCAGCGGTGAACTCCATTACCGGAGCCCATCCTGGCCCGATGGGCTCGGGAGTGCGCGGACTGGAACCAACGTCCGGATACGAATCCGGGGGTTCGGAGTCACAGGCCACCGCAGAGGTAAGACCCGTGTTCGGCTCCACCGCTGATGAGTGTGCGACCTGTGGGGCGGGGTCCATCCCTCCGTCCTTAGGCAGCGCAGCCTGCTCATGAGCTAGGTCCGGGGATACTACGGGGGTGATACCCCGAGCTTCGTCCGACGGCAGGTCTAAGCCGTGCTCTCGTGGATTGTCCGTGCTCTGGCATAGGCCCCAATCCATCGAAGATCAAGTCTCCGCGGATGTCCGTCGTGTAGTTCAGGTTTCCGAACCTGATCTGGTGGCCAGGGGCGTAGTTGTCGATCTACTCCAGATGGCCAAGCGAGTTGGCCCGCAGTGCGAAGCCGCCGAACACGAAGATCTGTCCAGGGAGGAAAGTCTCGCCCTGGACAGCGCCGTTGATGATGATTGAAGGAGCCATCGAGCCCGACAATGACGACACGAGGAACTCTCAATGAAAGCACCAATATCGTGTCAAACCGCGGATCTCGGTTAGGGGTCCCGATCGTGCGTCAAAGGCGGATAACAGAAGCAAGGGACACGGATGTTTACCAGTGTGGGCCCTCTCGATGGAGGTAAAACCCTACTTCTCGCTTGATTAATATTGATGATATGGGTAGTACAAGAGTAGATCTACCACGAGATCGTAGAGGCTAAACCCTAAGAGCTAGCCTATGATGGTATGATTGTAATTGTGATCGGCCTTCTAAGGACCAACCTCTCCAGTTTATATAGACATCGGAGAGGGCTAGGGTTTACATGGAGTCGGTTACAAGAAAGGAAACACAATATCCGGATCGCCAAGCTTGCCTTCCACGCAAAGGAGAGTCCCATCCTGACACGGGCCGAAGTGTTGAGTCTTGTATCTTCACGCTTCAATAGTTCGAACGTTGTACACAGTCCGGCTGTCCAGATACCCCCTAATCCAGGACTCCCTCAGGGGTTCTACAAAACTGGTTTTCGATGGGTAATACAGAAACTTGCCAAATGAAAAAAAACACTACATGGAACAAATATGATGTGGACTAGGCCTCACCAGAGGGGCTCAGCCCATGCGGTGGAAAGGAAGGCCGGCAGGATAGCGGCTGGGCCATGGCTGCTCAACGGGCTGGCGGGCAGATGCGGGAAGCGGACTGGGCCAGCGTGGCTTGCAGGCCACATGCACGAGGAGGCAGCCCAAGCAATCTGACGAGGCAAGGGGTGCACGGGACCTGAGGAGCTGGTCAACACAGTTGGACGAAGCGAGCGAGGATGCAGGGGCTCATGCTCCTGCTCGAGCACGGGGATGTGAAGTTTAGTGGGGGTGCAGGGGAAGCCCGGCAGGTCGAAATTCGGTCGCGGAGACGCGCCGGCGTCGAGATGTGGTGGTGCCGGCAACATCCGACGAGGACACGTGTGAGGGAAAGCTCTGGTTCGAACAGGGCCATGGTCCTCTGTGTCCACGGAAGAAAAGAGAGAGGAAAAACAAGGTGAGGTTGGGAGGAAAAGCAAGGAAGGGAAGAAAGGAAAGAAGGAGCAGAGGAGGAGCGATGGCGTGATCTGCGTGGTCACCGAAGGTGGCACTGGGTGAGCGTTGGCCGGCAGGGCATGGGGTGCCGCGGGCATGGTCGAAGGCGACAGTGAGGTGGGGCTTCAGGGGCGATGCAGATCATCGGGAGGAGGCGGGCGACTGTGAGGTGCTCCTCCCAAGCGAGGCAGGGAGTCAGGTAGCTCCGGCGACGAATTGAGCGACAACTGGTTGGTTCTGCAGAAGGGAGAGAGAGAGAGAGAGATCTGAGAGAAATTAGGGACCTAGAGAAGAAACAGAGCAGGTAGGGGCGCGGACAGCGCTGCTGACCTGGCCAGTGAGGCGGACGGGGTGGTCGGCGGCGGTGTCGGTTGCTGAGGTGGTGGGGAGGCTCTTGATCAGGAACTCATGAGCTCCTCGCTCTCGGGAACGAGAGGAGCGGGAGGCTGCCGTGATAGATGATGGCTGACCAGCGGTCGTTGGATCAAAGATCTGACGATCTAGAGGGGATTGGTTGGATCTGAGTGGCTGGGTGGATCTGGAGAAGGGTGGGAGGAGGCTGCGAGATTGAGGGAGAGGAGGTTGCAGTTGGCTTGGCACAAAAATTGAGGGAGGAAGGTGGCGGCGGCTGAGGGGATGGATGGTACAGGAGGCCTAGATTTTAGAGTTTGGTCTGAAATTGGACTAGGTGGTCTATATATATAGATAAAGAAAAAGGTTTGGGGTCCCTTTGATTTAGATCAGACGATCAGGAAAAATAGGCTAGGGAGTCAAATGAAGAAACCGAAGATATATGGGGATGTTCGGGGATGATCCGAACCCAGCGGTCATGACCGAGCGGTTCATGTTCACGAACATTTCGAACTAGGTTGTGAGGGGTCTGTGCACTGTGCAAAGAGATTATGTGGCTAGATAAGAGGGAAGCAAAACCTGATCGGTCTGAGAAAGGACACTGAGACAAAAGGAGAAGCGGCAACTACGAATGAATGCAAGTCTTGAAAAATGACAACACAGGAGTGCTGATGCAATGCGAATGATGCGATGATGAATGCGAAAAAGAAATAAAACACACGGTGATAACAAAAACATGGAAGGCATCTAGAGCGTCGGTCTCAGGCTATTACAAGTTCACCCTCGGGGCTGAGGGTATGTGCTAGTAGCTATGCGCTTGACCTCTCTCTCTCTCTCTCTTTCTCTCTCTATCTCTATCTCTCTCTCTCTCTCTCTCTCTCTCTCTCTCTCTCTCTCTCTCTCTCTCTCTCTCTCTCTCTATGTTCTTGATTTGGCACGACCTTGATGTATCATGATCTTTGTTAATATAGTTGGATCATATGAAGTTTTTCCCCTCTATCACTTTTGTGGTGAATTTAGTATTACTCACTTAGGTCTTTTTATTATCGGATTGAATACTTTGGATTTCATATCACTTGATGTATATGTCTTGCTTGTGGATACCCGTGGTGACAATGGGGTGACCTATTGAGATCACTTGATGTATGTATTGGTAATCAACTTGTGAATTCCCGTGGTGACATTGGGGTAATATAGGCATAAAGGTCGATACACGTTGATGTAGGGCAAAGCCCTTGCTAGTGATCTTTCATGAATTGGAGGTGGAAACCTCGAAGAACACAAAGAATACAAGGAAGAACGCGAAGAAATCACAAGAGGAACAATCAAGAACAAGTCCAATCACACATCCACTAGACTCACAACCACATAAGATCCACAAGGTACATGAACAACGAAGGGAAACAAGGATACATGGTAAGGATCATCCCAAATCCCATGGGGAGTTGAGGTATTGAATCCAAGATAGATCTTCCCTATAAGGGGTCTTGATACCACTAGGGGGTCTTCTCACATGGAGGCCTTGATCTCCATGGGAGACAGGTAGATGAGCAAAGCTCTCTCTCTCTAATCTGAGCTATCATTTTGCTAGCCCTAGGAAGATGGAGGATAAGTTCTATTTATTGTCTAGGCGAAGTGGGGTGAGAGGGGGGTTACATGGGCTCTTGGCCCGCAGCTGCATGCAGGCGCCGGATGTCCGGCCCGACTTGGGGCACCGGATGTCCGGGGTTCGGCAGGATGTTCGGCCGGTCGCATCAAAGTCATATGTAGTAGGGCCACCCATCTCACTCACGTGGTGGTGTCTTTCCTCACATGGCAATTGGGGCATCTCGTCATATGTGGGTGTCAGAGCGACGTAGGTGCAAACGTCTCCAAACTCAACTCCTTTCGCCGACTTGGTTATGGGAGTAGTCCCATGCTCAACCTCCTCATCCATAACCCCTCCGAAGATGAATGTCGTAGGATGTGGCAACTCATCGCTCTCCTCCGAGACCAAAAGGAATGTCCCATGCGCGTTCTTGGTGCTTGACTCCGAGTATGAGTCCCATATGGCCATCATCTTCATGTTGTCGAAGAGGTTCACGCTCGTTGCCTTGGTCGAAGGGAATGGCCCATGCTCGACCGCCTTGTTGCCGTCTCCTTGTATGAGGCATGTAATGTGGCACCTCATTGCTCGCCTCCATGACTTAAGGGAATTTACCATGCTCGGCCATATTCCTTGGGGTGCTTCCGGAGATGGAAAGTTCACCTGTGCGTGTATGTGGTCACCTTGAAGGTGGCGCCGAAGCTTCTTCTTGGTGGCGTTCGGTGCGCGATCTTCTCTTGTGCTCCTCTCGAGCGTCTTTATCATGTGACATTATCGTGCTTGAACTTGTAGTCGATGGCGCTCTTCTTCTTCGCACACTTGTTTCTTGTAGGTCACTTACCCTTCATGACGATGTGGATCACGAACGTGACGGTGGTCATCACGAAGATGAGGACATGGATGAATTTCTCTTGCCTCGGATGGGCGCTCCAAAGATTTGCAACTTGAGCGCCTCCGCCTTGAAGATGACGAAGGGGAAGAAGACTTGTAGTTGGCCAACATGTCTCGTATGTGATACATGTGTTCGTCCAACTTCTCATCGAGGTAGTCTATTTTCTTTCTTTCGGAGTCACGGATGTTGATGGTGAGTCGCTCAATGCGGTCGCGCAATGTATCTTGTCCATTGTGCATTGCTCGTTGTAGTCCGATGTGGTGAGTTTGGTTGATGTAGTTGTTCACACTGTCGTTGTCGTCGGAGACCAAAGATGACGTGCATTGCCTATCCATCGCAAGACTTGAGAAAAAGTGAGTAGTAAATGAGACATACAATACCAAGTTACCCTTTTCCCAAAGTTTAGGATGTATCTCGTGTCACTGGATGTGAATTGAGAGAATAGTAGAATTGGTACCCGACTTGTTCACTCACACCTACAAAGTAAAGCTTATCGAGTGGCTTAGTTAGGACAAGTGGCACAAATTCAAGCAAGTGTTAGTCCAGGATATTGATAGTGTTGAGGAAGATTCACAAAATTGCAATGTAAAGCAAATACATCAATAGCTATGGTGGCACAAGGAACACACACACGGATAGATAAGTGGGATCTGCGCAACTAAGGAATGAGCACAAAATGTGTTACCATGGAGAAAGCTCGTATTGCACGGATACTAGAGAGACAATAGCTCGATTGCTCAAATGGGCTAGATACGCTTGTGCACCAACCTATGAGAGTAAATGTGCCATATTCAATCCCAAATATGTTATGTATGTATGATCCAATATGATGTACTACACAAAATGTCTCAATGCTATTTCTATTGCTTACAAGCTCTTTTGTATCTCCCCTTTTGCTTAAAAGTTTTTCCTCTTTTTTTATATATGCTTCCTTTACGACTATGCTTGATGCTCGAGCCAAGATATGAGACAAGTATGTAAGATATGCACGGGAGAGACTTAATGGCACAATGATGATAGCAAGATGATTGCATGCTAAAAGTAGCTATGCGGAGTAAGCGTGTCACTAAGGTGCACAAGTAGCGTGGCCCGGTAATTCTCAACTTGCTAGTCTCGATAGGCAAGTGACACAATAGGCTCGGGTGATCAATGCAATGGCAAGGAAATGTACAATGATATCGTCAAAGTTACTGGCCTTGCTTACGGTCGCGGTGTCGAAAGGTGAAGTGGTTGTTGTCGATGTAGAGTCCGTGGCGCTGATGAGTGGCGGTGTTGTTGATGTTGAACTGTTCCTAACTAGCCGAAAACATCTTAGGAAATGGAAATTGCAAACTCAAAATCTAATATTTGAAACGGTCAAACCATTTGGTGGTTGCGGAAGGTGGGTGGTATTGCGGAAGAAATGGTGGGAAAAAATCTCAAAATTGTGTTATGGTGGCAGAAGAGTATGGTGGGAAAGGGTGTGCGGAAGTTACGGTGGAGGGCTAGGCAAAGATGCCAATTATGAAAAAATTATGACAGAGTCAAATGGTGGTGGAACCTATCTAGATGGATAGTGGATGTCAATAGCTATCGAACGAGCTAAATAACGCCAAAATCAAACTTCGGATTTGAAAATAGTGGTCAAAAACGATGGAGCACGGGAGGCTGAAACCTACATGAGTCAGACGTCCGGGGGTAAACCAGATTTCCGTGGCTCTGTGTCCAGAAACTCGTCTATTTTTATGCTCCAGGTGCCGGATGTCCGGCCGGGGGCCTAGAAGGCCGACCGGACAATTCCAGATCTCGATATGAATCTCGAGACTCGATTTGGGGGCGGAATTTCATGGTTTGGGGGTGAAATTGATGAGGAAAAGAAATTTTTCGTATAGATTTCGTAGTGGGAAGGTGAGGAAAGCCAAGATCCACTTGCCAAACAACAAAATTATGGATCAAACACAACAAAATCTCGCAAGAACCAACAAAATGCAAAAAATGGTGAGGCTATTTTTATGGGGATTTTCAAATTGGGACAAAAACAAACAAAATTGGGAAAACTTTGTTTTTGCCACTCTAGTTTTTGCCCACTTTGCTTATGCCACTCTAGAATTTGACATTTCACTTTTGCCACTCTTAGCTTTTGACAATATATCACTTTTGCCCTTTCGTGGCAAAAACAAAATTTTCCAAGTGGCAATTGTGATACATGTCAAATGCTAAGAGTGGCAAAAGTGAAATGAAAAATTGCCGTTTTTGCCACGGAATGGCATTTGTGATGTATTATCAAAAACTAACAGTGGCAAAAGTGAGATGTCAAATTCTAGAGTGGCATAAGCAAAGTTGGCAAAAACTAGAGTGGCAAAAACAAAGTTTTCCCAACAAAATTAGGCTAGAAAACTAAGGGGGGACTCCAAATTTGTGTCACTGATACGTTTCCAACGTATCTATAATTTTTGATTGCTCCATGCTATATTATCTTCTGTTTTGGACATTATTGGGCTTTATTATTCACTTTTATATTATTTTTGGGACTAACCTATTACCGGAGGCCCAGCCCATAATTGTTGTTTTTGCCTATTTCGAGTTTTGCGAAAAAGAATATCAAACGGAGTCCAAACGGAATGAAACCTTGGGAAGGTGATTTTGGAACGAACATGATCCGGAGACTTGGACCCTCGTCAAGCAACCAACAGGAATCCACGAGGTAGGGGTGCGCCTACCCCCTAGGGCGCGCCTCCACCCTCGTGGGCCCCTGTTGCTCCACCAACGCATTTCTTCCTCCTATATATACCCACGCACCCCAAACGATCGACACGGAGCCAAAACCTAATTCCACCGCCGCAACCTTCTGTATCCACGAGATCCCATCTTGGGGCCTGTTAGGAGTTCACGGAGGGGCATCAATCACGGAGGGCTTCTACATCAACACCATAGCCCTCCGATGAAGTGTGAGTGGTTTACCTCGGACCTTGGGTCCATAGTTAGTAGCTAGATGGCTTCTTCTCTCTTTTGGATCTCAATACAATGTTCTCCCCTCTCTCGTGGAGATCTATTCGATGTAATCTTCTTTTGCGGTGTGTTTGTTGAGACCGATGAATTGTGGGTTTATGATCAAGTTTATATATGAACAATATTTGAATCTTCTGAATTCTTTTATGTATGATTGGTTATCTTTGCAAGTCTCTTCAAATTATCAGTTTGGTTTGGCCTACTAGATTGATCTTTCTTGCAATGGGAGAAGTACTTAGCTTTGGGTTCAATCTTTATGTGTCCTTTCCCAAAGGATGAGGGGCAGCAAGGCACGATAGTATTGTTGCCATCGAGGATAACAAGATGGGGTTTTATCATATTGCATGAATTTATCCCTCTACATCATGTCATCTTGCTTAAGGCGTTACTCTGTTCTTATGAACTTAATACTCTAGATGCATCTTTGGATAGCGGTCGATGTGTTGAGTAATAGTAGTAGATGCGGCAGGAGTCGGTCTACTTGTCTCGGACGTGATGCCTATATACATCATCATACCTAGATATTCTCATAACTATGCTCAATTCATCAATTGCTCAACAAGAATTTGTTCACCCATCGTAAAATACTTATGCTCTTGAGAGAAGCCACTAGTGAAACCTATGGCCCCGGGTCTATCTTCATCATATTAATCTTCCAACACTTAGTTATTTCATTTGCTTTTATTTTACTTTGCATCTTTATCATAAAAATACCAAAAATATTATCCTATCATATCTATCGATCTCACTCGTAAGTGACCGTGTAGGGATTGACAACCCCTTATCGCGTTGGTTGCGAGGATTTATTTTTTGTGTAGGTGCGAGGGACTCTGCGTAGCCTCCTCTTGGATTGATACCTTGGTTCTCAAAAACTGAGGGAAATACTTACGCTACTTTGCTGCATCACCCTTTCCTCTTCAAGGGAAAACCAACGCAGTGCTCACTCACCCAAAGCTCTGATACAAAGATTGTGTAGGGCCAAGCCCTTGCTAGTGATATTTCACGTATTGGAGGGGAAATCCTCAAAGAACACGGAGAAGAACGGTGAGAAATCACAAGAGGAACACTCAAGAACAAGTCCAATCACACATCCACTGGACTCACAACCACATAAGATCCACAAGGTACATGAACAACAAAGGGAAACAAGGATACATGGTAAGGATCATCCCAAATCCCATGGGGAGTTGAGGTCTTGAATCCAACATGGATCTTCCCTATAAGGGGTCTTGATACCCACTAGGGGGTCTTCTCACATGGAGGCCTTGATCTCCATGGGAGAGGGGTAGATGAGCAAAGCTCTCTCTCTAATTTGAGCTATCACTTTGCTAGCCCTAGCAAGAGGGAGGAGAAGGTCTATCTATAGTCTAGGCGAAGTGGGGTGACAGGGGGGTTACATGGGCTCTTGGCCCGCAGCTGCATGCACGCGCCGGATGTCTAGCTCGACTTGAGGCACCGGATGTCCGGGGTCGGCCGGATGTCCAGCCGGTCGCTGGCCCGATTTGACATAGTTGTTGTACTCCTCGGGTCGGGTCGGCCCCTGAAGCTTCTTCAGGCAGTGTTCCTTGGCGTTTGGCTTGGACTTGGTGGCATCGGATGTCCGGCCGCTGTAGCGTCTCGCTCTTCTTCCTTCTCATTGCTTCGCTCCTGCTCAAGCTTGGCCTTGGTTCTTAGGTTCTCCATGGTCACCCTTGGGTGTACCTGAGTATACACAAGGTTCTCTCTTGAGGTAGCATCCATGTCTCGAGTGAATTGAATGAGAGTTCAATGGGGAAATAAGTCACCTTGTTTCCATTAGTTTGTCTACATGCTCTTGTCATCTGTCCACTTGGTGGTTGAGGTGATGGAGACATGCCCATGGGGATGACCGTAGGATGCTCCGCATCACACGTTGTCATCCTACTTTCTCCGACAAGACTTGAGACTTTGGAGTGATTCTTTGCTGCACTTTGAGGGATTATTATATGATTCAATTATGTTAGTGTTGTTGAGAGATTGCAAGTGAAAGTATGAACCCTATGCCTTATTTCCAAGCATCGAAATACAATTTGTGCTTGCTTTTATCACTTGCTACCTTGTTATTTTTATTATTTTAGATTACGGAAACCTATATCTACTATCCATACTACACTTGTATCACCATCTCTTCGCCGAATTAATGCACCTATACAATTTACCATTGTACTAGATGTGTTGGAGACACAAGAGATTTCTTGTATTTGATTGCAGGGTTGTTTGAGAGAGAGAATTGTCATCCTACACCTCCCACGGATTGATAAACCTTACGCCATCCAGTTGAGAAAAATCCGCTATTGTCCTGCGAAACTCTGCGGTTGAAGGCCCAACAGAGTCTACAAGAATAAAGTTGCATAGTAGACATCACTTCCCTAGTCTAACCTCATGCCAATGGCGATGAGGCAAGCCACGGAGCAACCAAGCCACATCACAACCAACACCGAGACCTCTACAACAAGACCAAGACCCAAGGCCAACGTACTGCCACCCATTGCGCCAAGAGGAAGTCAGCAAATGAACAGCAGGGCCTGGGCGGACATAGGGAAGGTGTCGTCGAGAGAGCACCGGAGATGGCGTACATTGTGCCTAGGACGCCCATGCACAGAGGAGGAGCCGACATCGACTCAAGCCGCAGCATCGAGACTCCTCGAGCAACAAGGTCGTGCCTTCAAGAAGGTAACGACGTCATGACGCCGTCGCCCGATCCGGAGGCCAGACTGAGGATTTCCCCTGAACTCCAGGAAGGGAGGCCGATCAGGGCCAAAAGAATGCCTCTAGGGAGGGAACGGCGCCCGCGGGCGTCACCGTTGTCAGCCTCATCTCGAAGCAAGGATTGCTCCCAACTCAGATCGTAGAACCCAATGCTCACCAAAGTTGCAAGAGCAGACCAACCACCGCATCTGGAAGAGTCGCATTTCGCATTAGAGTAACCTCCACAACCTCCACCACCACCTCGCCCAGAGGACAACAGCAGTGCAACAAGGCTGGTCTGGGCAGAGCCGAAACCATCCATGCCGAACTTGGTGGCACCCACGCCCTTCCCTCCACGTCGGCCCACCTTCTGCATATCCACCTCTGCCACATCCACCTCTGCCACATCCACCTCCAATCACCCTGCCACCTCGCCTACCGAACCCAACTCTGGCCGCTAGGTACTAGGCAGGGCGCCAACAGAGCAGGCCAGCCAGGCACCGCACACCCGCGGCCAAGGGTGGCCTTGATGCACCTGTGCCCAGGGGCGGGATTCCGGAACCAGGGGTCCAGATCTAGCCCACCCCAGACCACCGCGCGGCCACCACCAAACGCCGCCCAGATGCAGCCTTGCGGGCGAGAGGGACGCCTCGCCCGACGCCATACCACAGCGCTCCACCGGGACCGTCGCTCATCACGCTCCATCTAGACAATCGTTCGTCGCGCTCCACTAGGACCGTCGTCCTCCGCCCAAGGCCATTGGGCCAAACCGAAAGAGAAAATGCCCCGTCGCCACCCTCCTAGGGCACGCACAGTTTCATCGATGCCGCTATGGTGGCGACGTGGCGGGGGAGGGGGTTGGAGGTGACCCCCGACGGCGGCTAGGGTTTACCCCGTATTACCAGAGGAGGGCGACGCAAGGGGGTAGCCGCAGGATCGAGGTAGGTCGGTGGAAGTCTTTTGTTTGTAATCTCCCTTTATAGTGTCAATGACCTTTAAATTGTGAGAGTTAATAATGAGGCGATTGCATCCCTCCCTTTGCGCAAGATGCGCAAGGGATAGACTGATCTGAGAACCAAAGGTTCAGCCGTGAGGACATCCACACCAGTCAATCTTCCCATTTCCCCAACAATGAATTTGCTTTTATCGTCCCGGAGGACCGCCCTAACTGTGCCCCTAAACAAATCTTGATCAAAAGATGCATCAACATTAAGTTTGAAAAACCCAAAGGGGGTTGAATCCATCCCTCCTCTCTTCATGGTCGCATTTGGAATTTGAGATAGGAAGCAACAACAAAGTTAGTCGTAAGAGCATGAATCACCATAGAAATCTGATAAGCACTTTGAACTGTCTCCTCAAGAACCAGCTTATGTCTTTCCCACAACAGATACCATGCAATAATGGCAATTATCAGTTAAGCATTTTGAAGACTCATAATAGACAAATCCCGATGTTGTAAAAGAAGTAAGAATTGCATAACCGCTTCGCCAGCACAATCAACTTCACAGGCTCTATTAATAATTTCGTCCATGCCCAACCTTCTCCAAATATCCTTTGCTTTATTGCAAAGAAATAACATATGCTTTGTATCTTCTGCATCAGAAGAACAAGAAGGACGTTGTGGCGAGACTTTCAGATGTCTATTGACTACCGTAACATGACACGGGACTGTGTCATGCAATGTGCGCCAAAAAAAAATTGTTTTGCCGAACACGATAGCTTCCACATATTACACCAAATAGGATTAACAGTGGTTTGTCTCGTACCATTAATATGTCAGAATTTGCTTCCATGTTGATGATCTCATTCCACAAAATAGGCTGACCGAACCAAAAACATTCTATGTTTCTTACAACTCTTAAGCGATAAATCTTGCATGTCATGTTGGGGAAGAGGGATAGTGAGGACCGATGTGCATCAAAACGCCACAAGATTTGTCTAACTAAATGATCATCCCGGTTATTAGAAACCTGATCAATAGAATCTGCCACTCCTGATAGCAGATGACCCCCTTTCGCACTGATAACTTTCCTATTATCACAATTTGGAATCCAATCATCATCCAAAATATCAATATTCCGACCATTTTCAACTCGCCATATATGACCATGTTTCAAGTAATTCTCGCTGCCATAATACTTTGCCAACTAAACGAGGAACCTTTTTAACTTTGTATTCAGTAAATCGACATTAGGAAAGTACTTGACTCTCAAAACAGTAGCACATAAAGACTCAGGGTTCTCGAGAAGGCATAAAGCCTGTTTGCCAGCATAGCCGGGTTGAAACAATGAATATCATAAAAAAGCCATGCCTCCTTGATTCGTTGGGACACATATTTTTTACCAAGCCATCCAATGAATCCTCCTTCGGTTGTCCTCATCTCCCCACAAAAAATGCAACATCGCATCAATAATTTCTTTATAAATCTTTTTAGGAATTTTAAAGACCGATAATTTCTTTATAAATCTTTTTAGGAATTTTAAAGACCGACACTACATACGTAGGAATAGCTTGAACACCAGACTTGAGGAGAATTTTCTTCCCTCCAACGGATAATAATTTTTCCTTCCAACCATTTGTTTTCATGATAATACTATCAATCAAATGCTAAAAACAAACAATTTGATCCAACCCGACACTAGTTGGCAATCCTAAATATTTACCATTGGCCTCGGTAATGATATTCAAAACGGGACACATTTGTTTTACAATCTCGACCCTCGTATTAGGACTAAAAAAGATGCTACACTTATCAATACTCACCATCTACCTTGAGGCAACATAATACGAGTCCAGAACTAACTTCAAAGCCTCAACAATGTGCTTAGCTTTCATGAGAGTCAGGTCAAATCAACAAAAGGAAGATTGATGATAGGGCCCGTGCGCCATCAAACTTGATATGCATAAAGCTTATGATCAGACTGAGTGGCCTTTCCTCAAGGAGATTAGAGATTATACTAAAACAAGGCTCCAGGGAGAATTGAGTAAACTTTATTATGCAATGTGTTTTCATTGTTGTTAAGTTTAATGCAAAAGATAATGAGAGCTTCAAGCCTACCAAGGGAATTCCAAGACCCTCTATCTCCTTGTATTTTTCTTTTATGTACGAAGGGCTCTCTTAATGCATGCGAAAGAGAATGAAAATATTTTTGAAGGGCTCTCTTAATGCATGCGAAAGAGAATGAAAATATTTTTGAAGTAAAGGTTTGCAGACATGCCCACCCTTAAGAAACGTCTTTGGTTGTTCCCACCCTTAAGAAACGTCTTTAGTTGTTGCCCAGTTTGTGAAAATTCTGGTCCCACAAGTTCTCCCAGTTTGTGTGAATTTCCTCCGATCGGTTCATCAGACCTTAAGAAACCGAATTTCCTCCGATCGGTTCATCAGACCTTAAGAAACCACGTGTTTTGCTAACTATGGTTCCAACACACAGTAACTAACTAGTAGATGTAAAGCAGTAGTCCTATGTTATTTTTGATGATTAAGGTAAGCATATAACTTTGTAAATGACATGATTGGATTTCAGGGATTGAGTAACTTCAGGCATCTGATCTGGTCCCAGCCAAAGAGACGCGGAAAAAAAATTGCGAGTTCAATCATTGGAAAAGAAAATGAGGTGAAATTTTAGGCGGTGTAAGCCACATATTTCAAACCGTAATCGTTTGCTCGGTATTTTCTACAAATATAGTCTTGCTCTCAACATGGTACACCTAGTGTTGTATCTGGAAACTTCAACAAGCACTCTACAGATAACTGATTGTGTATAACTTCCGGAGTTGAAATAAAGAGATTCTGATTTTCATGCAGACTAGCGAGAAGGCTGTCATCGTCACTGTTCCTTACCATCAAGCAATGATTCACGGAATGGAGGCTGGGCCTCCTACATTAGCTGCCTCCGGACTTGAGTGCATTACTGAGCCTGCAGCAAAGAATAATCGGCCGGTATCAGCAATGACTTCCATCGAATCTAACCAACACCGTTTGTTGCCCATATATTTGCGTACCGAAAGCGTAATAACCAAATCATCCATAATCTAAAAAAACCACAAAAATGGTAGTACAATAACTTACGTAACAGCACATTTTGGATGGGTTGGTCATGACGAGCGAGGAAGAGCCAACAAGTTCCATGTACTGGGTTCGATCCCCCTTCTCCCATTATAAATCCTACTATACTATTTGTTTCTCTGTCCCACCGACAGATGGGCCACAATGATGGACAGAGATAGCATTGGGCAGCTGCCACGCCAGATATAATCGTACGCCGCAGGGAAACAAATGGCCTCCGTCAAATTTGATTAAAATCTGCTGTTATGTAAGTTGTACCATTTTTATGGGGGTTTTGAGATTATGCGTGGTTTTGTTATTTTGCTGCAAGTTGGTGTACTATGGGTGTAAGTAATTCTTTAAGGAATGCATAAGCATGTCGCTATCTTATTAGACGTCCGGTGATAAGACACTAAAAGTTTTTAGACAGTAACAAGTAACAACTAACAAGGGAAAACAGTCCTTTCTTATGTGAAATGAAATCATCTAGTCATTATCCATGTCTAGCAAGATTATTGGGCATGGGCATTTTCTAACGATTTGAAGAGGGGATACAGGATTTGCAGTCCCCTGCCGTACCGCCACAAACAAAAAATAGATTGAAAATATAAAAAAGAGCAAGTATTCATCTAGTCACTTTAGAAAGGAATGTTTCATTGAACTTACCAGTTCAAGCCTTCAAAAAGCCCCTCCCCTTTTATAGCAGATGTTTTGAAAATTGCCCATTGGCGGCTCTTAATCTTGTGAAGTTCTAATGATTCAGTTATGGCAGCATCATCAAGTGCACCTGGAAGGTCCTGGATAAGAAAAGACATCACAATAATGAATTAGGTAAGATAGCATATCAAACAGGATGCGCAACAGCCTGCATCCAAAAGGTATTCAAACATGTAAATTCACCTAGAAGCATTTATTTCCTTCTAATAAAAAAGGAGCAGCCAATGAACGATGATAGTTAAAGTAATTTCATGGAAACTCGTAAAGGCAGGTGCCTTGTTAGTCGACAATAGAGCCAAAAATGTACTGCAGAAATAAGAAGAGACTGCAGGTATAGTGCAAATCATGAATTATTACGAGAACTTTGTTGCTAGTTCTGAGAACAGTTGCAATGTCCAAGTAACTATACAAATTTCAAAACCGTATATAAGAAATCAAATGTCTGTTTCTTCACCTGTTTATTCGCATATACAAGGACAACCGCACCTTTCAGCTCATCCTCCTGCCAGTACAATGCACACAATGAGGTAACATATGCAATCAGACAATTATCTTGAAAAAATACATCCTGGCCACTGAATACATCTGGCTCAAAAGACCCTACCGTCAAATGGAAGAAATTGCACTAGGTAAGTTGTTTATGTGGGCAACATGCATTGCCAAATCACACATCACCTTTCAACATGCAATTTTTTGTGATCTAAAGGCTCCAGGTCCGGATGGCATGCCGGCAGTTTTTTATAAGTTTCGGCATTTGGTCAGACCCGAGATTCAAGAGGTGGTCCTAAGAGTTCTAAATGGTGCAGTAATGCCGGAGGGATGGAATGAGACAACGATTGTGTTGATTCCAAAGGTAAAGAACCCGGAGTCTCTTATGCAATACCAGCCAATCAGTCCATGTAATGTGTTTTTTAAACTGACCGCCAAGGTTTTAGCAAACCGCTTGAAGGTGATTCTTCCGGAGTTAATATCCCCAACCCAATCAGCTTTTGTTCCCGGACAGGTGATTACAGATAATGTTGTTTTAGCTTAACCCACCTGATGCACAAGAAGAAAGGGGGTAGACAAGGGCTAGTGGCAGTAAAGCTTAACATGAGCAAAGCATATCGCCAGGTGGAGTGGAGTTTTCTGGAGGGTATGATGAATGCTTTGGGTTTTTCGGCTGCACGGTTGAATGTGATCATGACTTCTGTTCGACCGGTTTCCTATCACGTCAAGTTCAATAGGAAATTAACTGACACTTTCCACCCACAGCGAGGCTTGTGCCAAGGAGATCCACCATCACCGTACTTGTTCATTTTGTGCGCGGAGGGTTTCTCAGTCTTGCAGCAGCGTGCTGAATTGGACCAATCCATTGAAGGGGTACAAATTGTCCAGGAGAACAGATCAACTATTTTTCACAGACGATTTGCTGACTGTGATGAAGGCTACAGCTGCTAGTGCAAATCAGCTGCAGGAGCTACCAGCCCTGTGCGAGTCCCAGTCGGGGCAAAAGATCAACAGAGACAAATCCTCAGCGTTCTTCATTAAAGGAACAAGTATGGCGAAGAAACATCAAGTTCTTCAGGCTCTCGGTATACCCCGAGAATCCAAGAACAAGCGATACTTGGGTTTGCCTGTACATCTCAGAGCAGCGAAGAGTAAAGAGTTCGAGTACATCAAAGAGTAAAGAGTTCGAGTACATCAAAGAAAACATTTGGAAGAGGATGCAAGGGTGGCTAGAAAAGCTCCTACCTAAAGTAGGAAAGGAAATGTTGGTTAAGGCCGTCGCCCAGGCCATACCGACGTGCACGATGTCCTGCTTTGATCTGACCAAAAGCATATGTGAGCAAATCAGAGGCATGATTCCAAAGGTATTGGTGGAGTCAGCAGGACGGCAATGAAAAATGTCACTGGATAGGCTGGGAAAGGTAAAAGGTTGATGAAGTCGAAGAGAACTGGAGGCCTAGGGTTTAGAGACTTGCGCATATTTAATATGGCCATGTTAACTCGTCAGAGCTGGCATTTTTGCAGAACCCAGAGTCCCTCTGTGCGGTGGTGCTGAAGGCGAAATACCATCCGAATTGTACGATTATGGAAGCAACAGAATAGCCAGGCATGTCTTATACCTGGTGTAGCATCCACAGGGGCCGGGAGAGGGAGTGATTTGGCGCATAGGAGATGGTTCACAAGTGAATGTGTGGTCTGATCCGTGGCTGCCAAGAGGGACGACAAGAAGGCCTTATTCGCACCAAGGGCAGACGATAATCACAAAAGTAAATGAATTGATCAACGCGATTACGGAATCGTGGGATACGGAATTAGTACAAGAGCTGTTCTCTCCGGAGGACTCAAAGGTCATCCTTGGGATCCCACTCAGATCAGGTATGGAAGATTTCTTGGCATGGCATCACATAGAAAGGGTGTGTTCTCGGTAAAATGGGCATATCATCTAGGGGTCAGTGTAAAGGAAGCGGAGAGGAGCCAAAATGCTGAGTCTTCCAGTGGCCAGAGCCAAGTTATGGAGAAATGGAAGCATATTTGGCAGCTGCAGGTGCCTGGTAAGTTAAGCATGTTCCTTTGGAGATTGGTGCATAACACCTTACCCACAAGAATGAATATAAAGAGGAAAAGGATTGATTTGGACACTAGATGCCGGCTTGATGAGCATAGTGGTCATTTGTCTTTGAAGACCAAAAAAGTAAAAGCTGTCTGGAGGGAGCAAGGACTTTGAGGATGTGTGCTTGCAACTCTGAATGAGCGGACTCTCAAAATCTGATGCATCAGGTCTGCTTGCTGCCTGTAGAGAAGAAAATGAGAGTGGCGGTTCTTCTATGGGATTGGTGGGCAATACGGAATAAAACCAATGCGGGTACGAAGCAAAAGACGATTGAGGAAGCGAGTATGCTTATAAATAAACATCTGCTGGAATTCTCAAGCATGAAACAATCACCATCTCCACAGCCTGCTTGTCAGGAATCCCGGAAACCTCCCGAGGCGGATCGTAAAGATAAACATTGACGCAGCATTCAGAGAAATGTCCGAGGCCAGAGCTTGGGGATGTGGCGCGTGATGAAACGGGGTCGTTCATAGCGGCAGCTGCCGGGAAAATGGAACATGTCCGGAGCTCACTGCAAACTGAGACGACTGCGTGTCTTAGGGCGATTTAAGGTGCAGATATGATTTTATGTTCTGCCGTAGAGAATGTAATAAGGTCGCACACACGTTGGCGCAGTTCAGTTTAGAGGAGGATGTGCCTCTCACCGCATGGACTTTTGATGCCCCTGATTTTTTTTCGGGTATTGTGGCGAGCGAGTCGGCTGTGCACCAAGTTTAAGTGGAATACAAGTTATTCCTTTCAAAAGAAAATCATGCAATGGTAGTTGCTATTTACAGTGTACTTGATGTCAAAATCATCCAGTAGATCAAAAGCAGAACGGGTCTCCAAACAGATAACTAGCAAATAGTCTTTTAACCACATCAATTTTGTGTAAAGCGTTAAAATCGATCACATATCTAGTTGATCACTTCAAAGTAACATTCCCATGCTCCCGTAGTGCAATTAGCATTGACAATCAACATTATTTTGTGAGAAATATCTGAACCCTTGTATTACCAATGTGCATTGTAGGAGAAGCACATCCAATTGTGATATAAATCAGAGGCTTCATTCATTGTGATGCATACCTCAAGGATGGAATGAAATTCTTCTTTTGCAGTTACCAGCCTATCAGTATCACTTGAATCAACAACATATATGATAGCCTGAGTGTTTGGAAAGTAGCATCTCCAGTATGGCCTAGGAACACACACAAGAAAGAGCATACTCAGTAGTACATCTCAGATTTACAGTATATATAATGGTAGAATTTGCAAGTGGTTCATGACAGGCATTTCACATTCTGGGTAAAGGGATGCAGGGCAGATACCAGAATTATTAGCTCCAGCTGAACAGCATAGTCACAAGTACAGTACATCTTAGATCTACAGTTTTATATAATGAAAGTGGCCTGAATTAAGCTTTAAGAGATTACATGCCAGGTCTTTATTGAACAATCTCCCGAATCGAAGAATGAAAACAAGAAAATGAAGCCATTACAAGACTAATACTCCTTGAACAGACTGAGTGGCGCTGCTAGTCCACAATAAACTAACAATGACTGCAACAATCAAGATATGCATACTGAAATAGTTTCAACAAATACAAATACAGATCTTCTTGAGATTCCAGCAGCAAATGAGGTAAAACAACCAAATTTCTCAACACGTCAACAAAGGTTGATCAGATAAACTACAGTAGAGTAACTAGAGTTATAAGCTTCAGATGTCAAAAACTACACTAGTGACAATACTTTTAAATTTATCTATAAGGTCTTCTAAGATTCAGGCCTTGAAATAGTAACTACCATTGCAACATGATGATATACCTTCCGGAGACAGCAAATTGTGATACATTCATCTTCTCTCAAAAAAAAGGACACCATAGACACCAATACTTAAATGACTGGCAAAAAGGTCAATTATGTTGGAGTTAATTAACCTTGTTGTATAGGTAATTAGATCATGTTTATTTCTGACTTAGGCATGTATTGAAGCTGAGGTAGTGTGTGCACGTCAGAGGTGTGTTTCACGTGTGCACACAGTGCAAAGCTAAATTTGTTTAATTAGTAGTGTCAGTTAGGTGCATGCCTAGTTAGTAGGATGAGTGATTCACATGCATGCATGGATAGAGTTTGTTAGAAAGGCTTAGTTGTGGACCTGGTAATCACCAACGTTGTGCAGAGAGCACATCTCCAGGTGCAAGAGAAAGGCCGAAACTGAGTGGTCAGAGAGGTGGTTATTAGTTGTTGTTTCTACCGGCTAGTGTGTGTACATCTAAAATGCATTGTAACGAAGTTCAGTTGTGTGAAAGAGTGAACAAGAGAAAAGGCACACTAGCTAAAAGGAATTGTAACCAAGTTCAGTTGTGTGAAAGAGTGAACAAGAGAAAGGGCACACTAGCTAAAAGGCATTGTAACCAAGTTCAGTTGTGTGAAAGAGTGAATGAGAGAAAAGGCACAAGTTGTGCGTCGCCAAAGCCTCTCTGTGTGCTTGCGTGAGGCTCTTCTTCTAACTTGAGCTAGTGTGTGCATCTCCTGGGCAACTCCAACAAATTACTGTGGGAAGGCATTACTCCAAAATGGCTATAAGTTGAATAAAATAGTTACATCATAATGACCGATTTTGGATATGGATACTCGCTGTAAAGAATGTACCTGATGCTTGTTTGACCACCTGTTGAGAATAAAATTCATGTTAAAATCCCAAGGTGGATATTGTGAAAGAGCAGGCATAACATAACATACTAGCATAGCACTAATCAAAAATGAAGGACACCAGCTTTTCTCCAGAAAGAATAATATTAATGCAAAACTTGGCAATCAAAAGAAAATCTCACCACAGCTTAAAAAATTCACTTAAAATGCATAACCATTAAACACATTACAACCAAATAATTCATGAAGGGTAGATGAATGTGCTTCATATTTGGGTAATCACCCACATAAGCAAGAGTATACAGGCATAATAACCTTCACAGCAGATTTCAAAATCTCAATCCATAATGTAGATCTTATGTCACAATGAGAAGGAGAGTCATTCAGGTTAAAACAACAGTTATAAGTTATCACTTTTAAGTGATATTATCTTTGAAGGTGGTGTACTACAACAAGCATTTGTAGAGATGGTGCGTTATTAGTTAAAACCCCGGGTGAATGACTACGGTAAATAAACAACAATTTAAGACATCAAAGCGTTGTTATTTTGGTTGTCTATAGTTTTCCTTATGCTAGATTAGCCAGCTCTAACAATCATGGACCCATCAATCACAACCAAATGGGCGAACAAGCAGAGCAAGTTTTTGTCTACAAGGCAAATCTATTTGACACAAAAGAATGTTAAGTTAAATTTCCACATCATGCATTGGAGATAAAAAAAAGTTTAGGATTGTTGAGTATTAATCTAAACGAAGCAATGAGGATATGGCCACGCGTCACCCCAGCCTGCAGCCTGCAGAACCAACTAGGCTCCACGGTGGCGGCTCTGCGGGTGAGTCGGTGCTTCATGTGAGAAAGGAGGAAACCTGGAAACGGTGAGGAAAGAAAAAATGGAGAGATGGGAGAGGGATGCGTTGGCTCAAATCACTTTAGTGTGTAGCGCTCGGGGACTACGATGATGCCGGGATGAGGAGCTCCGGCTATGGCGATGCTATGAACATGGGTTAGGTAGCGGCCAGGACTTTTTCCATGGCGGGGGTACGGAGCGCCATCCATGATGTGTGATGTCGGGTCCAACAACAACTGGGCTTTTTCTGTGGCGCAGAGCATGAGTTCGACTGTACGTGGGGAGCCAAATATGGTCAGAGGGCTCCAAACCTGGATGCACCACCCCCCTGATACAGCCCAAAGTGACAAGGATTCAATCATTACTATAAGTTTTCATTGGCTCAGGTTCATATTACGTGCAGATTGCAGATTAGAATCCATTTCAGAGTCAGATTGTATTTCCTTTTGAGCCGGTTTGTAAGCCAAGGTATCCCTACAATATATTGGGCCTCTCCCACGATCAATAAAGCATCAGAATTCACAGTATTACTTCCTATTAGAACTAGGATAATTAGAGTTTGTTCAATCTGGTATCAATTGGTGGACGATGACAAAGCCAACGACATCAACCTCATGCTCAAGGAGCTGCCGGCCCAGTTAAAGGAAGTGATGGTGAAACGGACAACCAAGCGCCTTCGTGGAGGGCCTCGTCCTATGCCTCAACGCCTCAACGCCCTGGAGAGGCGCTTCACCACCTCCCGCCTTTGTCGACCCTCGAGCCTGGGCGCTCAGCGTCACCGACCTGCACGTGGCGTTTCAACCGGCAGCCAGCGGCTCCTCCACCACCTCCTCCATGTCGGTCCATGCCTCCACCACTCTCGAAATCATGTCGGCCTAGAGTAATTAGAGTTTGTTTCATCGGTTGGGATCGAGAGGACGAATTTGGAGGAGAATTTTGGGTGAAGGGGAGAGATTCGGGAAGGATTTGAGGCAATTTTTTGGAAAGAGAGACTCTGGGAATTATCTGGGGAAGAATATACAAATAGAATGGGAATATTCTGGTGATGGTGGGCCCCAGTGAAGTACTGGCCTGAGGGTTAAAAACTAACTGATTGCCGCCTTTTACATCTATGTGGATGCAGGGGGCAGCACCTTTGTGCTGGTTCCTTTGCTCCTGCCCTAAGTATGCTTTACTCTAGTGAGTCCTGCTAGACAAATTGGTTATAGGTTTTGCTTCCTTTGCTCCTGCCCTAATTATGCTTTACCCCACTGATTTAGGCATCACATCAATTACCTAAACCTAATTTAATTGAAATACCTAAACCTCATTCAATTGAAATACCTAAACCTCATTCAATTGAAATAAACATAAGGAAGACTCCAAGATGGTATTCAAAGGGTGAGAACACATTGGCAACATACAGCAAATCGTCCAACATGATCCAATTTTTCACATAAGTATCAAAATTGTATGTCAAATCCTGATAAACTTCAACCTGTGTAGTGCTCTGTGTTAGTTATGGCTATGAATAATACAAAGATTGTGCTTTGGATATATATCTATGTGATTCGTTAGGTTTTTTTTTTTTTTTTGCGAATAATGTGATTCGTTAGTTCTAACACTAACATTCAAATGAGGGGCGAGGATACGCGTCACTTACCGAGATCCCAAACTTGGAACTTGATGTTATTGTACTGCACCGTCTCCACGTTGAACCCGATCGCTGCAGCAAGACACACACGGACACAACACCACCTCACATCAAATCTAAGCTCGATCCATACACATCAAAAGAAATGCACACACTAGTTGAGCACCAGAACAGGAAACCCACTTGGGATCGTGGAAACGACCTCCCCCATCTGCAGCCGATCTGCAAGCCACACCACATGAATCAGAATTCAGAAACACGAACAAACAGAACCGCAGATCCAAGGAGGAACCACGGAAGATTCGGGGCGAGGGAGATCAGGCTCACTTACAGAGGATAGTAGTCTTGCCGGCATTGTCGAGGCCGAGGACGAGGATGCGGGCCTCGCGGTTTCCGAATACCGACGAGAAGAGCCGCGTGAACACGATGCCCATGGCGGCGCCCCTACGCGGCGGAGGGGCGCGAGCTAGGGTTTCGTTGGGGGCGCGGCGGCTTGGGGTCGTGAGATCTACGATGGTAAGGGAAGATCTGGAGCGAATGAGCTTGCGCGCGCGAGTGCTGAAGACGAAGATCTCCCCCACTTCCTCTCGCCGATAGGAGAGAGTAGCTTCGGCAATTTGGAGCGGTTGGCTGTGTTTGGTACGGAGGTCGGGAGGAGAAAATGTCAGCCACGGCCCGGTTCACTTCTCACTTAAAAAAAACTTCAAATCTATTCGCCATCGATCATGCAGTAGGAGGAACAGTATAAATAATCTCTACTCCTAATGAACGAATTGGTTGAATAGTCCCACCATTTTCAACCGGTTTATTTTCAACCGGTTATTTTTCGTCTGGTTTTTTTGTCCCACCTCCCACCACCCCCTTCCATCGGTTTTCCTCTTCTCTAGTCTGGCCGGCAATACCCAACGTATTTATGGTAATCAATCACAATTAATCCATGTATGGAAAGGCTATAAACTCGTAAATCTCATCAATCCGTATGGTAAGGCCATAACTCAGAAAATTTCGAATATGATAATTATATGGTAATAAATTTAAATTATCCTAAAGGCTATCAATCCGTATGGTAAGGCCATAAATCGTAAAATTTGAATGCGGTAATTATATGGTAATAGATTTCAATTACCTCAAAGGCTATCTCTACTGTAATGGAGGAGCTCGCGGTCGTGATGGTTTCGTTAAACCGTCGTCGTCCTTCCAATTATATCGTCGCATTACTAAAAAGGAACAGATCCCGTTTCCGATCCTCTCCAAACCAAATCAATGATGGGGCACCCTCAAAAGAAAACCAACGCCCACATCCTTTGGGACTTCCGAGCAAGAGGTCTAACCTCTGCCGCACGCAGCCCGCCGCCGCCCGCTGCGAGAATCGCCGCCGATCCTTTCGATGGCTCATTGCCGCCGCCACCGCCCCGCTGGCTTTGGCCACCTTGCTCGGCGCCTCTCAACGCCACCTCCCCGCCTCCGTAATGGCGAAGGGTCCGATTCCATGGACACGGATCCGTAGAGTGGTAGTGTTGAGAGGAGACCAAAGAAGGAGTAGGCGAATCAAGAAGCGGCGGTTGCATCAAGTCAACTCCAAGTCACGTACACCGATTATCTGGATTTTTGTCAATCCTCCCGATCGTGCTTACGCATTGATGCAACTTTTGCTGGCCAGTGAATTGAAACCGATTTGCGATCGAAGTAGTAAACCAATATAGCTTCATAGTTTTGGCGTACTCAGATGAAGCGACGGGTTCAAACAAACATGCGATTGCGAAGTGTCTTGGCTGCTGCTGGGTGTGGGGTTAATTAACGATGCATTGGCACACCATCCAGCTGCAATGGCGTGCTTTTTATTTGGAAAATTTTCTTTGGTCAAATATGAGAATGCTCTTGGTGACCAAAATGCACTACTTCTCAATCTCTAGCTGGTTTACTGTGTGATGTGTAAGTTTAGGCGACATGATGTTAAAATTGTAAGACAAGATCCTCAAAACCATGTTTACTATTTCAACAAAATTAGAGAAACTACTAGGATAAGCAATGCCTTGCTTGGTGCTGATTTCCCAAAACTAGCAAAAAAGAAAAAAAACCAAGTATATAAAAATTTAGATGTGCTCTGAGAGTCAAAGCGAGAAGCGAAGACCTAGAAACAATTAATCAAGCACGCAGATAATTAGGCAAACAATTAATAGGCATGCACATAATTAGGCATGCTGTTAATTAGGCATGTTATTAATTAATTAGGCAGGCAGTTAATCGTGCCGAATCAGTTTGAAAGCGTTTGTGGGCGAGGACAGCCAGTAGCTAGGCTATCGCTGCCATTGGTGACTGCCAACATGCTCTCAACGACATGGTTGGCCGCGTTTGCCAACATAGATAACAACCACCATGCCTCGTGACATGAGCGACCAAGCATTCAGAAGATGGATGATGACCGTCGTCCACACACCGATGGTTGCCGAAATGTTTGCGGCGAGGATAACAGATGCCATAGAACAAGGTCAACGGTCGCGTGCTTGAGGACGACCAAGCACTAACGGTCGAGGGTGGGCATAAACAATCAACGGGCTCTCAGTTACATTGCAAAGCACCGAGCACCGCTTGCCAACATGGACAACGGCCACCATGCGCTCGCGACATGGGCGACCTAGCATTCACCAAGATGGATGAAGTCTATGCTCATGAGATGTCCACTCGATGACGGTGGCGAAATGTTCATGGTGAGGACAACATGACACAACACTAGCTAGGTGGTTCATGCTATAGTAAAAGGAAGAGTGTTCCAAAACAAGAAGGAAAAGAACTGAAGCCAAAGTGGTGCGGTGTTGGAGAAAGTAAGAGTGTTCCAAATAATAAGAGAAAAAAGAAAGAAAGAGTATTCTAGGAAATAAGTAGGAACGAGAAATAAAGTTGCCGAGGAATGAGAAAGAAGAATATGAGGCATCGATGATGAACACATTAATGTTGACGTGGTGTTGGTTGGTGCCAATTAAACGGATTGGCGAAGAGGCATGGAGTAGAAGATGTAGGGAAATATGAAGAAGAGAAGAACGACAATTATCCCTTCTAGCATATGTGGGATGGAGGTGAAGCTTATTGGTGACTAGGAAAGATCTCTGTAGTTATTTGTTGTTTTGTGCCAATAGTATGTGTTAGTTTAACCCACTCTATTATATCGTAAACAAGAAAATTTCATCCTTCTTGCAATGCATGGAGAAGATGAGTTGGCTGTCATCCGCTTTCAAAGGAGGTGGCGCGATGAGAGAAAAACGCGAAATGTCTCGCCACGGCGGAAAATCGGTCAAGAATGAGAGGTTCCGACAGAAAAGGGAAGGTGCGTCATTGGATAGGGTTTTTGTGTTGAACCCGGATGTTACAGATATTGCGGATAGCCCGTAGCAACGCACGGGCGTTCTGCTAGTAAAAATTACATTTAGATCCGTACATCATCTAGTGACGACTACAAGCACTGAAGAGAGCCGAAGACGCGCCGTCATCATCGCCCCTTCCTTGCTGAAGCCGGGCAAAACTTGTTGTAATAGACAGTCGGTGACGGTGTTCTGTACTACGGGATGCTAACCACATCGGCCTGCCAGTCATGAGACAGTCCGAGAACCCCAGGCAACCGAAGAATGGGTCATATCCATCATGCCTCCCAGCGTGCTCAAGATGGAATACTCCAAAGACTTGTCACGCACTTCAAGGTATGTTTAAATCATCGGCAAGCTTATCCATAGATGTAACCAACCTACATGTAACCCTATGTACTCTCAGCCCTTATATAAGCCCAGTGGTTTTGGTCCATAGGGTAGAGTCTTTTTAAGACATTCTACGGTCTCAAGTGAAGGAAATACCCTAGAGGCAATAATAAGTTATTATTTATTTCCTTATTTCATGATAAACGTTTATTATTCATGCTAGAATTATATTAACCGGAAACATGATACATGTGTGAATACATAGACAAACTGAGTGTCACTAGTATGCCTCTACTTGACTAGCTCATTAATCAAAGATGGTTATGTTTCCTAGCCATGGACAAAGAGTTCTCATTTGATTAACGGGATCACATCATTAGGAGAATGATGTGATTGACTTGACCCATTCCGTTAGCTTAGCACTTGATCGTATAGTATGTTGCTATTGCTTTCTTCATGACTTATACATGTTCCTATGACTATGAGATTATGCAACTCCGTGCTACGGAGGAACACTTTGTGTGCTACCAAACGTCACAACGAATCGGGTGATTATAAAGGAGCTCTCAGGTGTCTCCAAAGGTACATGTTGGGTTGGCGTATTTCGAGATTAGGATTTGTCACTGATTGTCGGAGAGGTATCTCGGGCCCTCTCGGTAATGCACATCACTATAAGCCTTGCAAACAATGTGACTAATGAGTTAGTTATGGATGATGCATTATATAACGAGTAAAGAAACTTGCCGGTAACGAGATTGAACAAGGTATTGAGATACTGACGATCGAATCTCGGGCAAGTAACATACCGATGACAACGGGAACAACGTATGTTGTTATGCGGTTTGACCGATAAAGATCTTCGTAGAATATGTAGGAGCCAATATGAGCATCCAGGTTCCGCTATTGGTTATTGACCGGAAACGAGTCTCAGTCATGTCTACAAAGTCCTCGAACCCGTAGGGTCCGCACGCTTAAGGTTTCGATGACAGTTATATTATGAGTTTATGAGTTTTGATGTACCGAAGGAGTTCGGAGTCCCGGATGAGATCGGGGACATGACGAGGAGTCTCGAAATGGTCGAGACGTAAAGATCGATATATTGGACGACTATATTCGGACATCGGAAAAGTTCCGAGTGATTTGGGTATTTTTCAGAGTACCAGAGAGTTACGGGAATACGTATTGGCCCTTATTGGGCCATACGGGAAAGAAGGAAAAGGGCCTCAAGGGTGGCCGCACCCCTCCCCTTGGTCCGGTCCGAATTGGACTAGGGAAGGGGGGCGCCCCCTTCCTTCCTTCTCCTTTTCCCTTCCTCTTTTCCTATTCCATATGGGAGGTGGAATCCTACTAGGACTAGGGAGTCCTAGTAGGACTCCACATTTGGCACGCCCCCTCCTAGGGCCGGCCTCCTCCTCCCTTGCTCCTTTATATACGGGGGCAGGGGGGCACCCCAAACACACAAGTTGATCTTCGTGATCGTTCTTTAGCCGTGTGCGGTGCCCCCCTCCACCATAATCCACCTCGGTCATATCGTTGTGGTGCTTAGGCGAAGCCCTGCGTCGGTAGAACATCATCATCGTCACCACGTCGTCGTGCTGACGGAACTCATCCCCGACACCCTGCTGGATCGTCATCGAGCTGAACGTGTGCTGAACTTGGAGGTGCCGTACGTTCGGTACTTGGATCGGTCGGATCGTGAAGACGTGCGACTACATCAACCGCGTTGTCATAACACTTGCACTTACGGTCTACGAGGGTACGTGGACAACACTCTCCCCTCTCGTTGCTATGCATCACCATGATCCTTGCGTGTGCGTAAGATTTTTTTTTGAAATTACTATGTTACCCAAAAGTGGCATCCGAGCCTAGGTTTTATGCGTTGATGTTATATGCACGAGTAGAACACAAGTGAGTTGTGGGCGATACAAGTCATACTGCTTACCAGCATGTCATACTTTGGTTCGGCGGTATTGTTGGATGAAGCGGCCCGGACCGACATTACCCAGACGCTTACGCGAGACTGGTTCTACCGACGTGCTTTGCACATGGTGGCTGGCGGTGTCTGTTTCTCCAACTTTAGTTGAACTGAGTGTGGCTACGCCCGGTCCTTGCGAAGGTTAAAACAACACCAACTTGACAAACTATCGTTGTGGTTTTGATGCGTAGGTAAGAACGGTTCTTGCTAAGCCCGTAGCAGCCACGTAAAACTTGCAACAACAAAGTAGAAGACGCCTAACTTGTTTTTGCAGGCATGTTGTGATGTGATATGGTCAAGACGTGATGAGATATAAGTTGTTGTATGAGATGATCATGTTTTGTTGAAGTTATCGAATGGCGTAAGCCTTATGGTTGTCTCTTTATTGCATAAGATGCAAGCGCCAAATAATTGCTTTACTTTATCGCTATGCGATAGCAATAGTTGCAAGAGCAATAGTTGGCGAGACGACCATGTGACGACACATTGATATAGATCAAGATGATGGAGATCATGGTGTCATGCCGGTGACGATGGAAATCATGACGATGCTTTGGAGATGGAGATCAAAGGCACAAGATGATGATGGCCATATCATGTCACATATTTTGATTGCATGTGATGTTTATCTTTTATACATCTTATTTTGCTTAGTTCAGCGGTAGCTTTATAAGATGATCTCTCACTAAATTATCAAGGTATAAGTGTTCTCCCTGAGTATGCACCGTTGCGAAAGTTCTTCGTCTTTGAGACACCACGTGATGATCGGGTGTGATAGGCTCTACGTTCAAATACAACGGTGCAAAACAGTTGCACACGCGAATACTCAGTTAAACTTGACGAGCCTAGCATATAATAGATATGGCCTCGGAACACGGAGACCGAAAGGTCGAGCGTGAATCATATAGTAGATATGATCAACATAGTGATGTTCACCATTGAAACTACTCCATCTCACGTGATGATCGGACATGGTTTAGTTGATATGGATCACGTGATCACTTAGAAGATTAGAGGATGTCTATCTAAGTGGGAGTTCTTAAGTTATATGATTAATTGAACTTAAATTTATCATGAACTCAGTCCCGGTAGTATTAGCATATCTATGTTGTAGATCAATAGCTCGCGCTTAGCTCCCTGCTTTATTTTTGATATGTTCCTAGAGAAAACTAAGTTGAAAATGTTAGTAGCAATGATGCGGATTGGATCCGTGATCCGAGGTTTATCCTCATTCTGCACGTAAAAATTATGTCCTTGATGCACCGCTAGGTGATGGACCTATTGCGGGAGCGTATGCGCACGTTATGAACGTTTGGCTAGCTCAATATGATGACTACTTGATAGTTTAGTGCACCATGCTTAACGGCTTAGAATCGGGACTTCAAAGACGTTTTGAACGTCATGGACCATATGAGATGTTCCAGAGTTGAAGTTAATATTTCAAGCAAATACCCGAGTTGAGAGATATGAAGTCTCCAACAAGTTCTATAGCTAAAAGATGGAGGAGAATAGCTCAAGCGGTGAGCATGTGCTCGATTGTCCGGTACTACAATCGCTTGAATCAAGTGGGAGTTAATCTTCCAGATAAGATAGTGATTGACAAAATTCTCTAGTCACCATCACCAAGTTAGTAGAACTTCGTGATGAACTATAATATGCAAGGGATAACGGAAACGATTCCCAAGCACTTCGTGATGCTGAAATCGACGAAGGTAGAAATAAAGAAAAACATCAAGTGTTGATGGTTGACAAGACCACTAGTTTCAAGAAAACGGCAAAGGGAAGAAGGGGAACTTCAAGAAGAACGGCAAGCAAGTTGCTGCTCAAGTGAAGAAGCCCAAGTCTGGTCCTAAGCCTGAGATTAAGTGCTTCTACTGCAAAGGGACTGGTCACTGGAAGTGGAACTGCCCCAAGTATTTGGCGGATAAGAAGGATGGCAAAGTGAACAAGGGTATATTTGATATACAGGTTATTGATGTGTGCCTTACTAGTGTTTATAGTAGCCCCTGAGTATTTGATACTTGTTCGGTTGCTAAAATTAGTGACTCAAACAGAGTTACTGAGAATAAACAAAGACTAGTTGAGGGTGAAGTGACGATGTGTATTGGAAGTGGTTCCAAGATTGATATGATCATCATCGCACACTCCCTATACTTTCGGGATTAGTGTTAAACCTAAATAAATGTTATTTGGCGTTTGCGTTGAGCATGAATATGATTTGATCATGTTTATTGCGTATACGCTTATTCATTTAAAGTCAAAGAATAATTGTTGTTCGCTTACATGAATAAAACCTTCGATGGTCATACACCCAATGAAAATAGTTTGTTGGATCTCGATCGTAGTAATACACATATTCATAATATTGATGCCAAAAGATGCAAAGTTGATAATGATAGTGCAACTTATTTGTGGCAATCGCCATTTGGGTCATATCGTGTAAAGCGTGAAGAAACTCCATAAAGATGGACTTTTAGAATCACTTGGTTATGAATCATTTGATGCTTGTGAACCGTGCCTTTTGGGCAAGATGACTAAAACTCCGTTCTCCGGAACAATGGAACGAGCTCTCGACTTGTTGGAAATAATACATACCGATGTATGCGATCCAATGAGTGTTGATGCTCGTGGCAAGTATCATTATTTTCGACCTTCACAGATGATTTGAGCAGATATGCGTATATCTACTTGATGAAACATAAGTCCGAAATAGTTGAAAAGTTCAAAGAATTTCAGAGTGAAGTGGAAAATCATCGTAACAAGAAAATAAAGTTTCGTGATCGATCGTGGAGATGAATATTTGAGTTACGAGTTTGGCCTTGATTAAAATAATGTGGAATAGTTTCACAAACTCATGCCACCGAACACCACAACAGAACGGTGTGTTCGAACGTCAGAATCAAGACTTTATTGGATATTGTGTGACATATGATGTCTCTTACCGATTTACCACTATCGTTTTGGGGTTATGCATTAGAGACAGCTACATTCACGTTAAATAGGGCACCATCTAAACCGCTGAGACGACACCGTATGAACTATGGTTTGGCAAGAAACCTAAGTTGTCGTTTCTTAAAGTTTGAGGTTGCAATGCTTATGTGAAAAGTTTCAACCTGATAAGCTCAAACCCAAATTGGAGAAGTGCGTCTTCATAGGATACCCAAAAGAAAATGTTGGGTACACCTTCTATCACAGATCCGAAGGCAAGACATTCGTTGCTAAGAATGGATCCTTTCTAGAGAAGGAGTTTCTCTCGAAAGAAGTGAGTGGGAGGAAAGTAGAACTTGATAAGGTAATTGTACCTTCTCCCTTATTGAAAATAGTTCATCACGAAATCTGTTCCTCGTGACTACTACACCAATTAGTGAGGAAGCTAATGATGATGATCATGTAACTTCAGATCAAGTTACTACCGAATCTCGTAGGTAAACCAGAGTGAAATCCGCACTGTGAGTGGTACGGTAATCCTGTTCGGAGGTCATGCTACTTGACCATGACGAACCCACGAACTATGAGGAAGCGATGATGAGCCCAGATTCGCAAAATGGCTTGAGGCCATGAAATCTGAGATGGGATCCATGTATGAGAACAAAGTATGGACTTTGGTTGACTTGCCGATGATCGGCAAGCCATTGAGATTAAATGGATTTTAAGAGGAAGACAGCGGCGATAGTAGTGTTACTATCTACAAAGCTAGACTTGTCGAAAAAGGTTTTGACAAAGTTCAAGGTGTTGACTACGATGAGATTTTCTCACTCGTGACGATGCTTCAAGTCTGTCCGAATCATGTTAGCAATTGCCGCATTTTATGAAATCTGGCAAATGGATAACAAAACTGCAATCCTTAATGGATTTATTAAATAAGAGTTGTATATGATGCAACCGAAGGTTTTGTCAATCCTAAAGGTGTTAACAAAATGTACAAGCTCCAATGATCCATCTATAGACTGGTGCAAGCATCTCGAGTTGGAATATATGCTTTGATGAGTTGATCAAAGCATATAGTTTTATCTGACTTTTTGTGAAGCCCTGTATTTACAAGAAAGTGAGTGGGAGCACTACAAGATTTCGATAAGTATATGTGAATGACATATTGTTGATCGGAAATAATGTAGAATTATTCAGAAAGCATAAAGGAGTGTTTGAAAGGAGTTTTTCAAAGAAAGACCTCAAGAAGCTACTTACATATTGAGCATCAAGATCTATTGAGATAGATCAAGACGCTTGATAAGTTTTTTCAATAAGTATATACCTTGTCAAGATTTTGAAGTAGTTCAAAATGGAACAGATCAAAGAAAAGTTCTTGCTGTGTTGCAAAGGTGTGAAATTGAGTAAGACTCAAATCCCGACCACGACGTAAAATAGAAAAGAGAATGAAAGTCATTCCCTATGCCTCGGTCATAGGTTCTATAAAGTATGCTATGTTGTGAACTGCACCTATTGTATACCTTGCTCGATTTTGGCAAAGGAATACAATTTTGATCTAATAGTAGATCATCGGACAACGGTCAAGAATATCCTTAGTGAGGACTAAGGAAATATTTCTCGATTATGGAGGAGATAAAAGAGCCCGTCAGAAAGAGTTACAACAAGGTAAGCTTTTACACCGATCCAGATGACTATAAGTCTCAATCTGGATACATATTGAAAGTGGAAGCAATTAGCTATAGTAGCTGCAAGAGCATTGTAGACATAGAATATTTGCAAAATACATACGGCTCTGAATATGACAGACCCGTTGACTAAGCTTCTCTCACGAGCAAAACATGATCACACCTTAGTACTCTTTGGGTGTTAATCACATAGCGAGGTGAACTAGATTATTGACTCTAGTAAACCCTTTGGGTGTTGGTCACATGACGATGTGGACTATGGGTGTTAATCATATACAGATATGAATATTGGTGTTAAATCACATGGCGATGTGAACTAGATTATTGACTCTAGTGCAAGTGGGAGACTGAAGGAAATATGCCCTAGAGGCAATAATAAGTTATTATTTATTTCCTTATTTCATGATAAATGTTTATTATTCATGCTAGAATTATATTAACCGGAAACATGATACATGTGTGAATACATAGACAAACTGAGTGTCACTAGTATGCCTCTACTTGACTAGCTCATTAATCAAAGATGGTTATATTTCCTAGCCATGGAAAAAGAGTTGTCATTTGATTAACGGGATCACATCATTAGGAGAATGATGTGATTGACCTGACCCATTCCGTTAGCTTAGCACTTGATCGTATAGTATGTTACTATTGCTTTCTTCATGACTTATACATGTTCCTATGACTATGAGATTATGCAACTCCTGCTACGGAGGAACACTTTGTGTGCTACCAAACGTCACAACGTAATCGGGTGATTATAAAGGAGCTCTCAGTGTCTCCAAAGGTACATGTTGGGTTGGCGATTTCGAGATTAGGATTTGTCACTCCGATTGTCGGAGAGGTATCTCTTAGCCCTCTCGGTAATGCACATCACTATAAGCCTTGCAAGCAATGTGACTAATGAGTTAGTTGCGGGATGATGCATTACATAACGAGTAAAGAGACTTGCCGTAACGAGATTGAACTAGGTATTGAGATACCAACGATCGAATCTCTCGCAAGTAACATACCGATGACAACGGGAACAACGTATGTTGTTATGCGGTTTGACCGATAAAGATCTTCGAGAATATGTAGGAGCCAATATGAGCATCCAGGTTCCGCTATTGGTTATTGACCGAAACGAGTCTCGGTCATGTCTACATAGTTCTCGAACCCGTAGGGTCCGCACGCTAAGGTTTCGATGATGCTTATATTATGAGTTTATGAGTTTTGATGTACGAAGGAGTTCTAAGTCCCGGATGAGATCGGGGACATGACGAGGAGTCTCGAAATGGTCGAGACATAAAGATCGATATATTGACGACTATATTCGGACATCGGAAAGGTTCCGAGTGATTCGGTATTTTTGAGTACCGAGAGTTACGGGAATACGTATTGGGCCTTATTGGGCCATACGGGAAAGAAGGAAAAGGGCCTCAAGGGTGGCCGCACCTCCCCTTGGTCCGGTCCGATTTGACTAGGGAAGGGGCGCCTTCCTTCCTTCTCCTTTTCCTTCCTCTTTTCCTATTCCATATGGGAGGTGGAATCCTACTAGGACTAGGGAGTCCTAGTAGGACTCCACATTTGGCGCGCCCCCTCCTAGGGCCGGACTCCTCCTCCCTTGCTCCTTTATATACGGGGCAGGGGGGCATCCCAAACACACAAGTTGATCTTTGTGATCGTTCCTTAGCCGTGTGCGGTGCCCCCCTCCACCATATTCCACCTCGGTCATATCGTTGTGGTGCTTAGGCGAAGCCCTGCGTCGATAGAATATCATCATCGTCACCACGCCGTCGTGCTGACGGAACTCATCCCCGACACCCTGCTGGATCGGAGTCCGGGGATCGTCATCGAGCTGAACGTGTGCTGAACTCGGAGGTGCCGTACGTTCGGTACTTGGATCGGTCGGATCGTGAAGACGTGCGACTACATCAACCGCGTTGTCATAACGCTTCCGCTTACGGTCTACGAGGGTACGTGGACAACACTCTCCCCTCTCGTTGCTATGCATCACCATGATCCTTGCGTGTGCGTAGGAATTTTTTTGAAATTACTACGTTACCCAACATCAAGATAGATCATCTTGTACTTTGTATCCATGTCACATCAATATAATCGCAGCACATGTACTTCAAGAGATCCCGAACCTGAGTAAACATCATGTCCCTCTTGTGTCATGTTACCATCAAGCTAAGATCCACAACTCAGGACCCCCTACCCGAGATCCGCTGGATTCAACCCCGACATTGGTGGCTCATACACACTCCGTTGTGTGGTCAAAACAGCTCGATGTCTCATCTTTAGATCAAGGGCAACATTGGTTGCGGGAAGACCTTCTCCAAACAGCTGTGTTCGGCGGCGTCACGCCAATTCTACTGGTCACCTCGGCCAGATCGAGTATTTCGCTCCAGGCCAAACCATCAGGTCTGAAAACATGGCATACGCTACAGATGCCCGCGACAGACTCGCGTTTTCGGGGTGGTGTCAGACCAGACCGAGGACCTCGCCGATGCCAACACGTCGATCTCAGATTCAATCTCGGATCAGGACCACGACGCGATCACTCCTCGGATTTAGCTTCGAGCTCAGAGCTGAACAATGCCTCGTCGGATCAGACGTCAAGTTTGACCAATGAAATTCCCGAGGCATTGTTAGATGAAACCTCGGCAAAACTTCAGCTAAACCCGGTATTCGGTTAAGATATGGGCGAGGCCGACAAGGCACTTCTGAACAAGATGTTAGGTCGGATTCAAGACTCGCTATCTTGAACATTCAGACCTCGGTCTACGATCAGATCTGGGAAAAGTCTGGAGGAGCTGGAATTTTTAACCCACCCTCCACCCACTTAGCCGCTATCGTCGAACACTTCAACGATGTCCTAGCATACGCCTCCGAGGAGGCAACCGATATGGATGGAGATATCGACGAGATGTCAGATACTACCTCGTTGCCTACCACCACTAATCCCGTCAAGTGGGTAGCTACCTCCACCTACGATGCCTACATGGTGGATACCCCCAAGGACGCAGGAGGAAGCATAAAAAACCAAACGTCGATGTAGGGGTCGTCGTAATGGAGGCACGGTAATGGCGAGACGAGCAATGGCAGCACCAGAAAATGATAATACCGCCAACGATAATGCCGTTCTAGACGGTAGCTGACGGGGTCTTGTACCAAGGGTGGCTAACACCCAGGAGCCTGACCTTGACAACCGCAAGGGGGCCGAGCAGGACAAAGACGCGGGGCAAACCCTAGGAGGCAAGAAGACCTTCTTGATGCCCAAGACTGGAGGGCGGCAGCACCCCAGATCGCACCTCACATGTAAACCCTAGGCCTCTCCTGTCTATATAAAGGGAGGTCTAGAGTTCCCCTTGATCATCGATCCTCAGATAGGAGAACTCTCACTAGCAATCTTATACACCATTGTAACCCCTTGCACGAGGTATCCCTCTATTATGAATCATCAAAACCAGCAAGACGTAGGGTATTACTCTTTGGAGGACCGAACCTGGATAAACCCCTAGTGTGACCTCTGATCCATGACTTCCAGCTGCGCTTGGACCCCTACTGAGGGATCTAACGAGAATTTGCTCCGTCAGGTGGCGTGTCAGGCATTGGCGGCACCGGCCGGAGACCGATCATGGATCGGATCTTCTTCCAATCCCGACGGCCTACCGCCGGGAGAAAGCCTGACCTTTGGCTCCTTGACGTTCACCGTGGATGAGGTGTGTCGGGTCGACGTCAACCCACTAGCTCGCCCCACATGCACCATCTACATTGGCAACGTCGCCTTCATCACCAACGCACACGACAACCTCCGACTGTGTCTACCACCCGTCCGACCCGGGACGCATGACGAGCTTCCGATCCCGACGGCCTCGACGACCAACCTCGCCGATCGTTTCCCGTTCGGACTAAGGAACGTGGGGGTTGTGTACCAGCACGAGCTCCGCCAACAACTCCTAAAGAAAGTGCAGCTCATTGATACGTCTCCAATATATCTATATTTTTTATTGTTCCATACTATTATAGTATCAACCTTGGATGTTTTATATGCAAATATCATTTTTTGGGACTAACCTATTAACCTAGTGTCCAGTGCCAATTGTTGGGTTTTGCTTGTTTTTGGCTTTTTCAGAAAATCATACTATGGAGTGCGAAGACATAGTTGTTTCGTAGTTTCCTTTTCTTCTTTATTGAGTCATAGGAACCATCGTACTGTTAAGTGGGGTCCAAGTGAACAAAGTCAGAGTGATTGATGTGATGCTCAACCAAAATCCTTTATCTTCGAGCGAAGACAATGAGAGAAAATCTTATCTAGAGCTGGATGAGTCAGCTTTACTTGTAGCCCAAGTAAAGCTGTCGCGTGTGTTTGAAATTCGACCGTTGGACACGTGTCGGTTCCTTAGTGACCCAGGGTCATTTCGGACATATCATGTCAGGTCGCCTCCTGGCTATAAATAGCCCACCCCCTACACCATAAATTGGTGGCTGCTCAGAGTTAGTGCACGGCTTTTGTCGTTTGAGAGCAACCCACCTCCGAAGCCTTTGAGAGAGAGATCCTTGCGAGGACAAAGACCAAAATACCCAGAGCCAAAGAGTGTTAGGCATCACTGAAGTCTTTTTGTCCGCGTGACCTAAAGACTTGTTACACTCGAGGACTATGAATCCTTCGGCCGGTTAGGCGTTGCGTTCTGAGCATCCAAGAGCCATTGTGGATCGCCAGTGAACGAAGTCTGTGAAGGTTTCGAAGTCTACCTTGAAGACTTACCAGAGTGATTGGGCGAGGACTCGGTGTCCTTAGCTCAAGGGGAATAAGGTGAAGATGCGGTCTTCTGAGTTTAATCTCAGCCTCCCTAACCAGACGTACAGTTGTCACATCAACTGGAACTGGTCTACCAAATCCTTGTCTTCACCAAGCAACTGGTTCTATCCCCAACTTCCTTTACTTTTCAGCCTGTCTTCATGAAGTCATTGCTTGTCTGTCTGATCTGATTGACTTCACTGTGTGAAGACTATTACCTGTTTGGCTTCATACTGTCTTCCATTCTGATCCATTCTACCTAGCTGCTGATAGTCTTCGTACTTTCACTATATTGCTTACTTGACTATGGCTTGTCTAGTGTAGTCTATCTTCCGCTACATATCAATAGGTTCATTCCATTTGTTTGTCTTCAAAAGACCTCATGTTTTGAAGACTTTTATAAAAATCGCCTATTTACCCCCCTCTAGTCAATAACTAGCACTTTCAATTGGTATCAAAGCAAGGTGCTCCCTTGTTCTGTGTGGTTCGGTTTAACCACCTGGAGTTTTAGCTATGTCGACTGCAGGGATAATCAAGGTGTCTGCTGCGTGCACAGTCTTCGATGGCACTGATTACCCCTACTGGAAGAATAAGATGCGCATGCATCTTGAAGCCATTGACGTCGACCTCTGGTATGTCGTCAAGACAGGCGTTCCCAAGGTCGGTGAAGGTGTCACCGCTGCTGATGTCAAGAGGTTTGCTCAACTGGACTCGACTACCAAGACCAACATCTGTGGTCATCTGACCAAAGAACAGTATGGCCGTGTGAGTGCACTGGAAACTGTGAAGCTAGTCTGGGACTGGCTGTCCAAGGTCAACGAATGCGCCTCAACTCAGAGAGACTCAAGGATTGATGTTCTTCGCAACCTGTTGTAGGGTGAAACCCTACACTACTAGGGAAAAGCCTATACACAGAATCTTACCAGCAGCGCACTTTAAAATCAGGCGCTGCTGCTATTTAGCGGCAGCTGCGGATAGCAAACGCTGCTTTGAAGGGAAATAGCGAGCGCGTCAAGACAAAACCGCCGCCATCGCTCTAATTGCCATGATCTCGCCACCTAGCTAGTTATAGCATGGCGCCTATACGTAACCCCGCCATCGCTATAGAAGGTAGCAGCAGCGCTTCAAAGAAAATCGTTATCGCTAAGATCGCCCACAAGTTTAGTCCCACCTTGCTCATGACAGGTGTTTACCACCTTAAATATGTTACTTCGAAAGTATCACAACCAGTTGGTCTTCTTGAACTCTATGTGTAAAATTTAGGTCGAATATGAGTCCTCTCCGGTTCCTACCGGAGAGGACCCATATTGACAATTCAGATTGTACACAAAAGATCATTGATGGCCAATGTATTTTGCATTGAAGTATTTTTGTATACTTACACTTAGCGAGAGCGCTTTATCCGCAAAGCGCCATCGCTAGTCCTATTAGTCAGTAGCGCGTTTCGCAAAGCGCCATCAAACGCTACATCTATCATTACCCTATCCCCACGCGGCGCCGCACGACCGTCGACCCTCTCTCTCACTCACACTCTCACTCTCGCCTTGGCCGATAACAATGATAAATGCGTGCGTGCGTGCCGTCGTCGCCATTCGTCGTCCGCACCGAGGTACTCCCTCCTTCCGTCCTCCTCCTCCTCCTCCTCGACGTCCTCCCTCGGCTGCGGCCGCCTCCCTCCTCCGCCGCCTCCTCCTCCTCTCCGCTGGCGCCCCCTCCTCCTCTCGCCGGCAGCCTCCTCCCACCGCCTCGACCTCACCGCCACCCGAGCCCACCCAGACCGCCGCCTCCCGATCCGCCCTCGCCGCCCTACCTCTTCGCCGCCCCACCCTTTCTCTCTCGCTTAGTTAGTGCTAGATGTTGTTTAGTAGTAGTAGATGTTAATTTAGGGTTCATAGATAATGATTTTAGTAGTAGTAGATGTTAATTACTAGTAGTGATGGTACTAGTTAACTAGGGCAAGTATGATTAATAGTAGTTGTAGTTGAACTACTTGAGTTGTAGTTGAACTAGTTTAGTAAGTAAATTAATAAACTAGTTGAACTAGTTGAACTAGTTGAATTAATAGAACTAATGTATTTTTAGTAAGATAATTAATATAACTAGTTGAACTACTTTACTTTTAGAAAGAACTAGTTTTTTTCTATTTATAGTAAGTTTATATTTAGTAAGAACTAGTTGAATTAATAAAACTAGTTGAACATGTCATATTTGTTGTTATTTTTTAGTTTAAGCAATTATTCAGGATGTATTAGTGATAACTTATATGGTTTTTGCTTTTGCAGAAATCAAGGAGCCCCTCCATCATCCCCGCCGTCTTCCCCGTCACCGACCCCCTCCGACATCGAGGTGAGACCAACCAAATATCCATGTATATCTTTCGTTGCTCAAATAGGATATGTGGTTGCCCAAGTGGCCGTTCATGTTCAGTTTACACCTCCGAGTGGCCTATGTTTTGCCGGAGTGTTGATTAATTTCCATTTCGCAAATTTCAGCGCCGATATGTCCTTTTTAGCAAAGGTCATGCCGGATTTTTCCGTGAATTCGCATGACTTGTGCTAGAATATGTAGGAAATATCGAGTGGCCTGGATTTTATGGAAAAATAATGATCTAATTTAGGTTTTTAGTACATATATTTAATTGTACAAGTTTAATCTTTGAATTATGAACGAGGAAATATAGTACTCGGACGACACAGTCTCCGGGGAGTGCAGTTGGTGCCACGACGATCGAGGTATGTCTGACGACAGTTCGTTGAGTCGGGCGAAGATCGGCGCTTCAACATTAAGCTCGAGGAGACCTTTGATGTTGAAACGGTACGCAACAACGACAAGAGTTTTTTTCGTAATTAAGCAGGACTTCAACTATTTCAACGTCTAATTTTCATCTTTTACAATTCGACTAGCTTATCCCATGCCATGCAAGACGCTATGTCTTGGAGAGGATGGGTTTTGAAGACCATGAAAATTTTGAAACAAAGAAAATACACCTAAGGACCCATCATGATATGGATTTTGAAGTAAATTTGTACAATGCTCAGAGCGTAACCCATTTTGGTTGCCAAAATTGGGAAACACTTTGCAAAATGTATGGTTTTTATGAGGGTATGATTGTCACCATGGATCTTGGTGATCCCGACATCGAGCAAGACAATATGGACATTTGGGTCCTTGTTGATACGCTTCGATTCTACCGCAATGTGAGTTTCTCAAACATAGTTATTAACTAATTTATATTGTTTATTTCAAAATAGTTGACAGCTTATTTCCATTGTGACTTATTTTGAATCTTCAAAGAATGTGCGAAGATGGTAGACAAAACCCACTACAGTGGTGGCTCGAATTAACTTATAAGGAGAAAAATCATCGATCGCATTTTGTACTTTCTTTGAGAATTACAATACCTATTATCGAACTCCTCCAAATTATGGTGAATACGTGCCACTAGTGCACGTGTTGAACCACGATAACTTCTATGGAGATACCCTGGTAAGATTTTTTACTGTTACGACATCCGTGCATCTTTTGCATACTTCCAAAACTAGTACATCATTGCTAACTACGAATTTATTACTATGTTTTTCAACAGAAAATCCCGATGGATTGTGTGCCTCATCTGATGTAATACAATGGTCGCCTTGAAGTTCTGAACATACAGCCAGGTCATCCTACGGATCTCACCTATGCATATCGGATTTCTAAAACCGGTGAACACATGCTAATCAAAGAATGGAAAAAATGTTTGGACATTCGCAAGGAGGTTCTTGGAAGTAACATTAAGCGGAAGGCAAGAATTGGAGACAGGATAATCTCCATTCTCCATAATGGAGAGTCAGGGGCTATCTTGTTTTTTGCTATTTTACCTTAGAGAATATAGTAGGTCCTAAGAGAATGTAGTAGGTCATATGAGGTACAATATGTTTATTATGTGATACAATGTGTTAGAGTTGATGATGAGGAGTACTTGTGATTACGACTAGTGACCAATTTGTTATGTGATGTCTCATTGATGAAAATGATGATCTTGAGGAGGTGTTATATGACAATGATGTATTATGATGATAAGTTGTTAATGATATGATAATGATGATGATATTTATTATATCATTGGGTGAAAGAACCGCGGATTAGTTTCAAGTGGATGTCCATCCACTTGAAACTAGTCCATGGTTCTTTCACCTACTCATTATGATGTAAAAACAATCTCTAAATTCCTGTTGTATGAAAACTTGTGTAAAGGTGTATGAAATACAACATGAAATAAAAATAAATAAAATACTAAATAATAGTAGTAGCGGGCAAGGAGGAGCGCTACTACTAATTACCAGCAGCGCTGCTCGAGAAGCGCTACTACTAGATCAATTTAGCGAGAGCGGGTCCAGGCGTGCTCTTGCTAAGCTTTAGCTGTAGCGCCTTATCGATGGCGCTCTGGCGCGCTCTCGATAGGCCTAAAACCCGCGCTGCTGCTAGGCTTTTCCCTAGTAGTGCTAGAGGGGATCTTTTCACACTTGGAGGGGGGAAAGAGGAAGAACATTCAAGAACACAAGGCACAAATCACTCAAACAAACCCAAATATCACATCCACTAGAGTAGCATACATGAGATCCACAAGATTACAATATCGATCCAAGGAAACAAGCACTAGGTAAAGTTCTTCCCACTCCTAGAGGAGGTGAGGTCTTGATGATGATCTACTCCCTTGGGAGGTCTTGCAATCCACAAGGATTCTTCCCAAGAGGGGTCTTGATCTCCAAGAGGAGGGGATACAAGGAGCAAAGCTCTCAATGTTTTATCTAATACTTTGGTATCCACCAAATGAGCTAGGGAAAGAGTATTTGTAAGTCTAGGGACGAAGTTGGGGGAGGTAGTGCTATAAAAGACCAAAAGACCTCAACACGAAAACAACACGGGGCAGGCCGGGCACCCGGGTCGAGGGCCGGGCACCAGGTGGTCGGGCCGGCTGGCTGAGGGGAGGGGCACCCGAGCCAAAGTGCCGGGCACCCGAGATGGTCTTGGGTGGCTTGGGGGGTGGGGTGGCCGGGCACCGGGGTGGTGGGCGAGGCCGAGCCTGTGCCGGGTACCTGTGGCCAAGATGGCTGGGCACCCGGGGTGTCAGGGGTTTGCCCTCCAGCGTCTTGAGTCAAGGGCACCGGGGTCCTTCCGTCCGGGCACCCGGGGTGTCTAGGAACTTCTCTCCTTCATCCTTCTTGACCTCTCCTTCCTTCTCTTGCTCCATGGATGCTCGAACCTTCACCTTCTCCTTCTCACGATCATCTCGTTGGTGTCCTAGAATGCATAACATGTCTTTATGAGGTAGAACCCAATTCTCATGCGAATCCGACCGAAACTCGAAGAGGAGAGAGTCAACCTCGTTCCCGATGGCGCGTGCACGTGCTCTTGTCATTGGTCCTTTAGGTGCTTGCGGTGGTGATGGAGTGTCGTCGTGGGTAGTCGAGGGATGCTCCGCATCATCTCCCCCCATTGGGAGAGATCTGTCCACGGATCGCGCTCTTCATCACCATGGTACTTGGCCAAGTCTTTGATGTTGAAGATATCGCTTACGTTGTACTTGTCACATGGAATTTCGACCTTGTAGGCATTGTCGTTGTATCGTGCAAGCACTTTGAATGGGCCATCGGCTCTCGGGAGTAGATTGGACTTGTGTTCCTTGGGGAACGGTCCTTGCGGAGATGTATCCATACTTGATCACCTGGTTGGAACACCATCGGAGACTTGTGGATGTTGAGCTTGGAGGCGAGTCGTTGTACTTGGCGCTCGATCGTGGAACGTGTTTCTTCATGCATCTTCTTGAGGTAGGTGGCTCTTGCACTCGCGTCCAAGTTTGCTCGTTCTTGAAGCGGTAGAGGAAGGATGTCCAACGGTGACAATGGATTGAAGCCGTAGACAACCTCGAAGGGGGACTTGCCGGTTGTAGAGTGTCTTGCACGGTTGTAGGCGTACTCGGCGATGGGTAAGTACTCCTCCCACTCCTTGATGTTTTTCTTGATTAACACGCGTAGGAGAGTGGCAAGCGTCTGGTTGGTGACTTCCGTTTGGCCATCGGTATGAGGATGATACGCTGTGGAGAAGAGTAGCTTGATTCCGAGCTTGGCGCATAGCGTCTTCCAAAAGTAGCTTAAGAACTTGACGTCTCGGTCCGACACAATTATCTTTGGCACGCCGTGCAACCTCAAGATTTCCCTACAAAAGAGATTTGCAACATGTGAAGCATCGTCTATCTTATTGCATGGGATAAAATGAGCCATTTTAGAGAATCGGTCCACTACAACAAATTCAGAGTCCTTGACATTTTGAGTCCTAGGTAATCCAAGCACAAAATCCATGCTAATGTCTTCCCAAGGTTGACGTGGAATAGGTAGTGGCATATGTAAACCATGGGATTGACATTGCGACTTAGCTTTGCAACATGTAGAGCACCGGTTGGTGAAGCGAGAAACACCGCGAAACATCTTGGGCCAAAAATAGTTCTTGGAGAGTGTGGCAAAAGTCTTTGTAACACCCCGGATGTAACTTTCCATATTTGTAACTCCAACTCTTGCCATTTTCGGCTATGTGCTATGGTTTTCCCTCTGTGGTTGGGTTTTTCTTCATTTTTCATTTTGTCCATGTCATGCATTTCATATCATGTCATCATGTGCATCGCATTCGCATACGTGTTTGTCTCATGATTCCGAGCATTTTCCCCGTTGTCCGTTTTGCAATCCGACACTCCTACATGCACCGGCGCACCCCTCTTGTCTCTTTTTCGTGAGCGGGTGTTAAACGTTCTCGGAATGGACCGAGACTTGCCAAGTGGCCTTGGTACATCACCGTAGACCACTGTCAAGTTTCGTGCCATTTGGAGGTCGTTTGATACTCCAACAGTTAACGGGTAACATGAAGGCCTCTTGTGTGTTGCAGCCCAACACCCCTTCAAAACAGCCCAATAACCTTCCATGCTCTCCGTCGTCGGATCACGATCGTGTGGGCGAAAACTACACCTCATTTGGACACTCCTAGCTCCTTCTACCTATAAAAATACCCCTCCCGAAATCCGGGTCATTTCCACCTAACCCTAGCCCGCGCTCCTCTCGCGCCACGGACACGTCCGGCGGAGCCGGACGCGTCATGCCGCCGCGCCCGGCGAATCGCGCGCCGCCACATGGCGGGCAGCGCCCACATCGCCGCCCGCCGCGCCAGGCCCGCGAGGCCAGCCCCAGCCCTCCCCGAGCCGGCGCCATCGCCGCGCCCGACCGCCGCTCCTCCGCCCGCCATTGTCGCCCCGCCGCCCAGCGCCACCAGCGCCCGCCGCCGTCGACCAGCGCCCGGCCGTCGTCGCCCCGCCATGGCTGCCGCCGCCGGACGCCCGCGTCCCCGGCCGCCCACGCCCCCGACCGCCGCGCCCGGCCGGCCCGACCTCGTCTCCGGCCTCCTCCGCACCAGCTCGGCGGCCGCCGCCGGCCGTCCTCGATCTGCGCGCCCGATCTAGATCCACCCTAGAGGTTGACTTTCCCCGAGCCCCGGTTTTCCTCGTCTTTTTCTGCAGATATTTTGTTGCATGTTCATCGCATCATAACTTTGCACCCGTGGCTCCGTTTTGGGCGTGTAGCATACCGAATTGTTCGACTCGACGAGTACATCATTTCATATCATTGCATCATTTACATTGGAGCTCATCTTGATGCCCGAAATGCCGTTGGAAGAGGGCTATGTGATGTTAGCTTCAGATTTTTATCAGAACATGCACTTTTGTCATTTTTGCCATGATTGATGTGTGCATCCTATGAACTTGAGTCCTACATTTGTTTTGTAATATGCCATGCCATCTTTACAGGGGTGTATGCCATGTATTTTTTTGATCTCTATGGTGACTAGCACAAGCATGCAAACTAGGCTTCATGATGTTGCTGATTTCAGCCCCTGTTCTGCTGTTATTTTTATGCCATGTAAACTTGATGCTACAGAGAGATCCATGCATATTTTGAGATACTTCATTAGGGATGTTTGAACATATGGTTATGCTATATCCATCCATGCCCTTGTTTGCAATTATGGAGTGCCATAGCTTGAGTCAATCGAGCTCTACTTTTGCAATAAAATGTTTCCTGGCAGGTTGTTTACATGTTATTCAATTTTGCCAAGGTTGTTGTAGTTGATCCGTGTATGCTATGATGTTGTTCTTGCCATGTATAGCTTCTATGCCATGTCTTCTTGATGGATGTATGCTTAGTTTATCATGTAATGCTCTGTAGTGAGTGCATCGAGCTCATGAAGATGCCTTCATAATTCTGTCAATGTCATGCCCTGTTTGCTGAATCATTATGAAACTTGCTATATTGACATGGGTGCTATTACATTTTCTGATCCCTTTTGGCTCTTGGTCAGTAAGGGACTTTTGTTCAATGCCTTGAGTAGATTCATTCCATGCCTTATTTTTCTATGTCTTGTTCCTGTAGCAGGTTGTTTGCTTGCTCTAAACATGCCTTCCTGATGTTAATTTCTGGCATGTTAGTATTTTCTCTAAGTCTGTGAAGCTGATATATTTTGCACTTTTGCCATGCTTGTTTGGACCCGTTATGATATTATTTAGCCGTAGCTCAGTGTTCATCTTTTGTCAAGCATCTTGAGTAGATCACTTCCATATGCTTTGTTGGTACGTTTGGGTGCAGTAGCTTAATTTCTTGTTGCTTGCTATGTGGCATCGTGCTGTTAATTGCAGATTTGTGCCATTCTTGTTTTGCTTGCCATTTGCAAACTGTGCATCCGATTCCGGTGATCTTTATATCGATTTCAACCGAAATCATCTCACTTTTCCAGCGGCATACTTGGTTTGCCAAGTTGATGCCTTGTTCATCATTTTCCTTCCGGAGCACGCATACGCATTACATCTCACATCTCGCATATCATGCCATGTATTGCATCATGTTGTTTGTGCATCGCCCATGATTTATTGTGGTTCCATTGCTTGTGTTCTTGCTTTGGGTAGAGCCGGAGGCGATGCGTGAACGAGGAACCTGTTGAGAACGCTTACGAGGATCAAGCTTTCGACAACTCTGAGAACTTCGCAGCAAGATGACCATACCCTCGAAATCACTTCTATCTTTGCTTGCTAGATGCTCGCTCTTTTGCTATGCCTATGCTACGTTACCTACCACTTGCTATATTATGCCACCCATATTGCCATGTCAAACCTCTAACCATCCTTTCCTAGCAAACCGTTGATTGGCTATGTTACCGCTTTGCTCGGCCCTCTTATAGCGTTGCTAGTTGCGGTGAAGATGAAGTTTGTTCCTTGTTGGAACCTGGAATTTTTTGGGATATCACAATATCTCTTATTTAATTAATGCATCTATATATTTGGTAAAGGGTGGAAGACTCGGCCTTATGCCTGGTGTTTTGTTCCTCTTGCCACCTAGTTTCCGTCATACGGTGTTATGTTCCTTGATTTAGCGTTCCTTACGGTTGGGTGATTTATGGGACCCCTTGACGATTCGCTTTGAATAAGACTCCTCCAGCAAGGCCCAACTTTGGTTTTACCATTTGCCACCTAAGCCTTTTTCCCCCGGGTTTTCGCGAGCCGAGGGTCATCTTTATTTAACCCCCGGGCCAGTGCTCCTCTCGAGTGTTGGTCCAAACTAGAGCCCTTTGCAGCGCCACCTTGGGGAAACTTGAGGCCTGGTTTTAGTTATGCGGACTGCTCATCCGGATGTGCCACGAGAACGTGATATGTGCAGCTCCTATCGGGATTTGTCGGCACAATCAGGCGGCTTTGCTGGTCTTGTTTTACCATTGTCGAAATGTCTTGTAGTCAAGGATTCGAGACTGATCGGGTCTTCCGATAGAAGGAATATCCTTTGTTGACCGTGAGAGCTTATTATGGGCTAAGTTGGGACACCCTGCAGGGTATTATCTTTCAAAGCCGTGCATGCATGTTATGAGGCAGATGGGAATTTGTTAATGTCGGTTGTAGAAAACCCGAAGTTGACCTTGATTAAAACACATCAATCGCGTGTGTAACGTGATGGTCTCTTCTCGGAGTCCGAGAAGTGAACACGATGTTGGAGTTATGTTTGGCGTAAGTAGTTTCAGGATCACTTCTTGATCGCTACTAGCTTCACGACCGTGCCTTGCTTCTCTTCTCGCTCTCTTTTGCGAGTGTAGCCACCATATATGCTAGTCGCTTGCTGCGCTCCACCTCACAACTCTGTCCTTCCTATAAGCTTAAATAGTCTTGATCTCGGGTGTGAGATTCTTTGAGTCCCGTGACTCACAGATTCTACCAAAACAGTTGCAGTGCCGACGATGCGGTGCAGGTGGCGCAACCGAGCTCAAGTGGGAGTTCGACGAGGCGTGGTCGTTACTATGTGTCTTTCACGATGATCAGAGTGGAGCCAGTTGGGACGATCGGGGATCTGTGTAGCATTTGGGGTAGTCTTCTTTTATTTTGGTTCCGTAGTCGGACCTTGAGTGTTATCTGGATGATGGATGTTTATTTATGTATTGTGTGAAGTGGCATTGTAAGCCAACTATGTATCTCTTTCCTTATGTATTACATGGGTTGTGTGAAGATTACCTCACTTGCGACATTGCTTTCAATGCGGTTATGCCTCTAAGTCGTGCTTTCGACACGAGGGAGATATAGCCGCATCGAGGGCGTTACAAGTTGGTAATCGAGCCATCCCGACTTAGGAGCCCCCGCTTGATTGTTTGTTTGGCGTTGTTGAGTCTAGAACAAAAATGTTTTGAGTCTTAGGATTATATATATCGGAGAGTAGGATTCTTTTTACTCCCAGTCCTTAAATCGCTCTGGTGAGGTCTCTGACGTAGAAGTTTTGACTCTCCTCTCCTCAAATTTCACTAAATTTTTTTTAGGATCACGCGGGTATCTTGGGATCGTTCGATGGTTTTGTGGCGAGAACATTGTTCTTGGTGCCTCGACATTTAGGGGTTGTGGCGGTGTCCCGGGAGTTGAGCTCCGAGGTGTTGTCGTCACAATTTTATCGTTGCAATTCGGAATACCGAGCTTTGCCGACATCGAAAATCTCTTTATGCAGTTGTTGGTGAGATAACCCGATAACCCGATCTTCGGGCGAGCTCGGGAGTATTGCCATGACTCATATAATGGATGCTTTTGAAGGTCGAGGTACCACGATTTCGAAGGTTTCTTGGTTATGTGTTGGTGATGGATACAATTTGGATCTAGGTATTGTTAGTTTGGGTGATATATTTTGTGTCCCTGTATCCCCAACACCAGATTGCATAACCGTAAAGTTTGGGAGTTTATAGGTGGGATTCAAGTAGCTCTTAGCATTTCTTCTCATGAGATATTTGGTTTGTGATTGGGTAATCCTTACCACTTATTTGTTCGATCATACCTTGTTATTTTTTCATCAACCCTTAATCAAGTGGCTTCTCACCTTAATGGGCGTGTGATGTTAGCTTTGGAATTCATTCGTTCATCCTTGTTCGAATGTTTATTGTGAAGACTATATGTTGCAATTTCTATCCGTTGATTCAACTTGTCTATCTGTCTATCAAAGTGCTAACGGATGTCACCCTCTTGAGGATGGCTCCATGTAGCGTTTGAATCCGGAGCGCAATGATGGGAGTCGATCGAACCCTCCACCTCCACCTCCGCCTCCGGAGGCATGGCAACTATCATGGCAGCCACCAGCGCAAATGCTCGATGATTTTGCAACTCTTGCAAGAAGCGTACCCAAGGGCAAGGCAACCAAGGAAATCAAGGCCAAGGCAACAATCAGCCGCACTTTGCTACCCTCAATTAGTTCCTCGCTAATCAGCCGAAGTCTTTCAGCTTCTGTGCCGAGGCCACAGACGTCGACGATTGGCTTGTGGACATCTGCAAACATTTTGAATGTAGCAATGTCAGACCTGAGGACTTTGTCAAGTTTGCTTCATTGCAACTCAAGGACCAAGCTGCCGAGTGGTATCAGCAATACAAAGATTCCAGAGGAGGTCGTGTAATTACCTGGGATGAGTTCCGCCGAGACTTCAAAGCTCACCACATTCCGCAAAGTGTTGTTGAGAGCAAGCGTGAGGAGTTCCGCAATCTCAAGCAAGGCGGCATGTCGTGTATCAATACAATATCCAGTTCGAGAAACTCGCCGCCGCTAAGCAAGATGTCACGATGATAAGAGTATGATCTATCAATTGGAGGTGGTCTCGAGAGAAGATCTGCAATTAGCTCTCGTGCTTTTGAGTCGGAAAAGTATGATGAATTCTACAACATGGCCTTTGAAGCAAGAAGCTGCCCAGCTCAAATGTGAGGCTTCTAAGAAGAGAATCGGGGATGCAGATTCAGTCTTCTTCTTCCTCACAAGTGGCAGTTAAGCAGCAAAAGTTCTACCTTCCTCCTCCTCCGTTTCGTCAGCCTTACCAGCAGAAGAACTCAAGTGGTCGTGGATCTTCCCACCCACCCAACCCAGCTATCGTAACAAGTCTAATTCTCAAGCTCCAAGGTCAAATGCTCCTTATCAACGTCCGCTCGAGAGGTGACTTGCAACAGATGTCGGCAGAAAGGTCACTCTGCGAACAAGTGCTTCAACCAAAGGCGCCTCCGCCTCCTCCTCCTGTGAGATCTTCCAGCAATGCAGTGGTCAAGCATAATCCAAAGCATGCCAAGGTGAATATGATGAATGCAGCGCAAGCGGAGGAATCAACTGACATGATAATGGGTAATCTTCCAGTTAATGATATTCCTGCAAAAGTTTTATTTGATACTGGTGCATCGCATTCTTTCATCTCAAGACCTTTTGTGGCTATGCATGATTTGGTTACTCAAGTATTGCCGAGACCTTTGTCTATTGTTTCTCCGGCTAGGCAAATGACTTCTCGAGTTTTGGTTCCGAATGTCGGTATCAAGAGTGGCGATTATAGATTTACGGCTAAACCAATTGTCCTTGGTGACTCGGATATTGATCTAATTCTCGGGATGGTGGCTTTCAAAGACAAAGCTCAGCTTGATTGTGCTGCCGTGGAAATTCAATTGACACACTCTTCCGAGGATGTGATCATCTATGCGCTTCGTGATGAAACCATTGGTTGTTTTCTCTCAATGAGAAGGGCGAGTTGGATGCTATCTCTCGATTCGATCGTTTGTGAGTACCAAGATGTCTTTCGGAAGAGCTTGGGTATGCCTCCTCACCGCCGAGTTGAATTAGTTATCGGTCTTGAGCACGGCATGAACCCGTTTGCAAGCGTCCATACAAGCTTGGACCTAATGAGCTGAAGGAATTGAAGAAACAGCTCAATGAACAAGAGCGTCTGGTGCGATCGGACCGAGTTCATCTCCTTGGGGTTGTGGTGTTCTTTTGTCCGAGAAGAAGGATGGCACGGACCGACGTCGTCAATTACCGTCCATTGAACAAGAAGACAATCAAGAACAAGTATCCACTTCCCAACATCAATGAGCTTTTCGAGCAACTCAAAGGTGCTAAAGTGTTCTCCAAGCTTGACCTTCGTATGGGTTATCATCAAATTTGCATTCGTGAACAAGATATTCCCAAGACAGCATTCAGAACAAGCTTTGGTTCTTATGAATATACTGTCATGTCTTTCGGCCTTGTCAATGCTCCTCCAACATTCTCTCGAATGATGAACTTCATCTTCAACCCCTACACCAATGAATTCGTCTTGGTCTATCTTGATGATATTTTGGTCTTCTCCAAGAATAAGAAGGATCATGCCAAACATTTGTGATTGGTGCTCGACAAGCTCGAGAGCATCAATTCTATCTGAAGTTTTCCAAATGTGAATTTTGGCTTGATGAAGTTCTTTACCTTGGTCATATCATCTCCGCCAAGGGCTTATTTGTTAACCCCAGAAGGTGTCCGCAGATTGTGAATTGGGAACCTCCTCGAATGTCAAGCGACTTCGCAGATTTTCTTGGACTTGCAAGCTATTGCAGAAGATTCGTTTACAACTTCTCTAAGATTGCAAAGCCTCTTTCCAACCTCCTCCGAAGCATGTTAAGTATATACGGTCTCCTGAGAGTGTGCGTTGCTTTCAATACTCTCAAAGAGAAACTCGTCACAGCTCTGTCTTAACTCCTCTGATGAATCCAAACCATTGAAGTTTTACGTGATGCTTCTCTTCAAGGTCTCGGTCTTTGTGTTGTGCGCCCTCGATGCGGCTATATCTCCCACGTGTCGAAGCACGACTTAGAGCATAACCGCATTGAAAGCAATGTCGCAAGTGAGGTAATCTTCACACAACCCATGTAATACATAAGGAAAGAGATACATAGTTGGCTTACGATCGCCACTTCACAGTACATAAATAAACATCCATCATCCAGATTACACTCAAGGTCCGACTACGGAACCAAAATAAAAGAAGACTACCCCAAATGCTACACGGATCCCGATCGCCCAAGCTGGCTCCACTCTCGATCATCGAGGAAAAGACACATAGTAACGACCACGTTCCTCGTCGAACTCCCACTTGAGCTCGGTTGCGTCATACTGCCTTGGCATCGTCGGCACTGCAACTGTTTTGGTAGAATCTGTGAGTCACGGGGACTCAACAATCTCACACCGAGATCAAGACTATTTAAGCTTATAGGAAGGGCAGAGTTGTGAGGTGGAGCTGCAGCAGCGACTAGCATATATGGTGGCTACACTGCGCAAAAGAGAGCGAGAAGAGAAGCAAGGCGCGGTCGTGAAGCTAGTAGCGATCAAGAAGTGATCCTGAAACTACTTCGTCAAACATAACTCCAACATCGTGTCCACTTCCCGGACTCCGCCGAGAAGAGACCATCACAGTTACACACGCGTTGATGTATTTTAATTAAGGTCAACTTCGGTTTTCTACAACCGGACATTAACAAATTCCCATCGCCTCATAACGCGGGCACGGCTTTGAAAGATAATACCTGCAGGGTGTCCCAACTTAGCCCATTATAAGCTCTCACGGTCAACGAAGGATATTCCTTCTACGGGAAGACCCGATCGATCTCGGAATCCCGGACTACAAGACATTTCGACAATGGTAAAACAAGACCAGCAAAGCCGCCCGATTGTGCCGACAAATCCCGATCTGAGCTGCACATATCTCGTTCTCGTGGCACATCCGGATAAGTCAAGCTACGAGTAAAACCAGGCCTCGAGTTTCCCGTGGTGGCCCGTAGGCTGCTCGGTTCAGGCCAAGACTTTCGAAGAGCACCGTCCGGGGGGTTAAAATAAAGATGACCCTCGGGCTCGCGAAAACCGAGGGAAAAGGCTTAGGTGGCAAATGGTAAAACCAATGTTGGGCCTTCTTTGGAGGAGTCTTATTCAAAGCGAACTGTCAAGGGGTCCCATAAATCACCCAACCGTAAGGAACGCGAAATCAAGGAACATAACACCGGTATGGCGGAAACTAGGGTGGCAAGAGTGGAACAAAACACGGGCATAAGGCCGAGCCTTCCACCCTTTACCAAGTATATAGATGCATTAATTAAACAATAGATATTGTGATATCCCAACAAGTAAACATGTTCCAACAAGGAACAACATCTCCGTGTTCAACAAGGAACAAACTTCATCTTCACCGCAACTAGCAACGCTATAAGAGGGCTGAGCAAAGCGGTAACATAGCCAATCAACGGTTTGCTAGGAAAGGATGGTTAGAGGTTTGACATGGCAATATGGGTGGCATGATATAGCAAGTGATAGGCATCGTAGCATAGGCATAGCAAAAGAGCGAGCATCTAGCAAGCAAAGATAGAAGTGATTTTGAGGGTATGGTCATCTTGCCTGCAAGGTTCTCAGAGTTGTCGAAAGCTTGATCCTCGTAAGCGTTCTCAACAGGTTCCTCATTCACGTACTCGTCTCCCGGCTCTACCCAAAGTAAGAACACAAACAATGGAACCACAATAAATCACGGTGCAATGCACAAGCAACATGATGCAATACATGGCATGATATGCGAGATGTGATATGCAATGCGTATGCGTGCTCCGGAAGGAAAATGATGAACCAGGCATCAACTTGGCAAACCAAGTATGCCGCTGGAAAGGTGAGATGATTTTGGTTGAAATCTATACAAAGATCACCGGAATCGGATGCACGGTTTGCAAATGACAAGCAAAACAAGAATGGCACAAATCTGCCATTAACAGCATGATGCCACTTAGCAAGCAACAATAAATTAAGCTACTGCACCCAAACATACCAACAAAGCATATGGCAGTGATCTACTCAAGATGCTTGACAAAAGATGAACACTGAGCTACGGCTAAATCACAACATAACAGGTCCAAACAAGCATGGCAAAAGTGCAAAATATATCAGCTTCACAGACTTGGTGAAAATCTGAACATGGCGTAATCAGCATCGAGGAAGCAATGTTTGAGCAAGCAAACAACATGCTACAGGAACTTATACTAGCACAACAAGGCATGGCATGAATCTACTCAAAGCATAGAACAAAATTCCTTCTGACCATGAGCCAAAAGGATCAGAAAATGTAATAGCACCCATGTCAATATAGCAAGTTTAGTTAGCGATTCAACAAGCAGGGCATGACATTGACAGAATTATGTAGGCATTTTCGCGAGCTCGATGCACTCACTACAGAGCATTTCAAGATAAACTAAGCATACATCCATCAAGAAGACATGGCATAGAAGCTATACATGGCAAGAACAACATCATAGCATACACGGATCAACTACAACAACCTTGGCAATATTGAATAACACGTAAACAATCTGCCAGGAAACATTTTATAGCAAAAGTAGAGCTTCATTGACTCAAGATATGGAACTCCATAATTGCAAACAAGGGCATGGATGGATAGATAATAACCATATGTTCAAAACATCCTTACTGAAGTATCTCAAAATAAGCATGGATCTCTCTGTAGCATCAAGTTTACATGGCATAAAAATATCAACCAAAGCAGGGCTGAAATCAGCAACATCATGAAGCCTAGTTTGCATGCTTGTGCTAGTCACCACAGAGATCACAAAAATACATGGCATACACCCCTGTAAAGATGGCATGGCATATTACAAAACACATGTAGGACTCAAGTTCATAGGATGCACACATCAATCATGGCAAAAATGACAAAAGTGCATGTTCTGATAAGAATCTGAAACTAACATCACATAGCCCTCTTCTAATAGCATTTCGGGCATCAAGATGAGCTCCAATGAAAATGATGCAATGAGATGAACTGATATACTCGTCGAGGCGAACAATTCGGTATGCTACACGCCCAAAACGGAGCCACGGGTGCAAAGTTATGGTGGGATGAAAATGCAACAAAATTTTCACAAATAATGACTTAGAGGAAATTTCAGGGGAGAAGGAAAGTCAACCGAGATCGGATCCGGGCGCGGACTTCGAGGCAGGCCGGAGCCTCGCCGGAGTTGGAGCCGGAGGGGAGGAAGACGGCCGGGAGGCGCCGCCCGACAGGATCTCGCGGATCCGGCGCTTGGCGGAGGCGAGGAGGCGACGGGAGGCGCCGGGCGCGGCGGCTTGGTCGGCGCGAGGTGACGGCGGCGAGGCGGGGCGGGTGAGGTCGAGGACGAGGCGGGCGGAGGCGGCAGGCGACGGGTCGGGCAGGCTGGGCAGGCGGGGGCTCAGCATGGGAGCCCAGCGGCCGGGCGGCGCTGGCGATGGGCGCGCCACGTGGCCGCTTCTGTGGTTGGTCCGGGGCGACGGCGGGTTTCGTCCGGCGCGGACCGGACGTGTCTGGCACGCGGAGGGAGCGGGGCTAGGGTTTCGGGATCCGGAAATTTTCGGAGGGGAGGCTATATTTATAGGTAGATGGAGCTAGGAAGCTCCAAATGTGGTGTAGTTTTCGCCCACACGATCGTGATCGAACGGCGATGGACATGGAAGTGACTTAGATGGGTTATTGGGCTGTTTTGAAGGGGTGTTGGACTGCAACCCAAAAGAGGCCTTCAGCAGTTACCGGTTAACATTTGGAGTATCAAACGAGCTCCAAATGACTCGAAACTTGACAGGTGGTCTACGGTGGTGTACCAAGGCCACTTGACAAACCTCGGTCCATTCCGAGAAAGTTTAGTACCGCTCACGGAAAAATGTAAAAGGGGCGCCGGGGACATAGGAGTGCGGATTGCAAAAGCGGACAACGGGAAAATGCTGGAATCATGAGGCGAACACGTATGCAAATGAGATGCACATGATGACATGATATGAGATGCATGACACAAACAAAATGCAAAGCGAAGACAACAACCCAACCACGGAGGGAATATCATATCACAATGCGAAAATGGCAAGAGTTGGAGTTACAGATATGGAAAGTTACATCCGGGTGTTACAACACTCCACCACTACAAGAGGATCTCGTCCCGAGTTCTAGGGTGAAAGAACTCCGGATATTCGAACGGAGGTGATCCTCTCGCTCCCGTGTGGCTTCTCGGTCGGAATGGTGTGACCACTTCACTTTCGAGAATTTGATTGACTTGTTGCGAGTCTTGCGCTCGGTTTCTTCAAGAATAGCAACGGGGTGCTCATGATAAGAGAGATCTTCTTGGAGGTCAATTTCTTCGAAGTTGATAGTGCGCTCAGGAGTCTTGAAGCACTTGCGAAGCTGTGACACATGAAACACATCATGCACGTTCGCGAAGTTGGACGGAAGCTCAAGTTGATAGGCGAGATCGCCTCTTTTGCCAATGATCTTGAAAGGACCCACGTATCTAGGGGCAAGCTTCCCTTTGATACCGAAGCGACGAGTGCCTTTCATTGGAGAGACACGGAGGTAGACATGGTCTCCGATTTCAAAAACCACATCACGGTGCTTGTCATCATAATAGCTCTTCTGGCGCGATTACGCGGCTTTGAATTCTCACGAATGACTTTGCACATTTCTTGACTTCGTGATCAATTCTTTGCCAAGAAGTTGGCGTTCACTGTCTCGGACCAATTGAGAGGAGTACGACACTTTCGCCATAGAGAATTTCGAATGGGGCCTTGCCGAACTCGCTTGGAAGCTGTTGTTGTAGGAGAACTTCGGCATATGGAAGACAATCTTCCCATTTCATACGAAGGAAATGACACAAGCCACGAGCATGTCTTCGAGGATTTGATTGACTCGCTCGACTTGGCCACTTGTTTGAGGGTGGAAAGCTGTCTTTGAAACGAATGTTGGTGCCCATGGCCTTCAAAAGAATCCCAAAACTTGGAGGTAAAGATGCTGCCACGGTCGAAGAGATCAAGCTGTGGAATGCCGTGCAAGGAGACAATCTGGAGGTGTATAACTCGCCAACCGAGCTGCTGTGATAGATTCTTTAATTGGAAGAAAATGAGCCACTTTAGTAAGCTTGTCAATGACAACGAAGATAGCATCATTTCCACGCTTGGACTTAGGAAACCAGATCCACGAAGTCCATCTCGATATGATCAAACTTCCATTCTAGAATAGCAAGAGGTTGGAGGAGACCAGCTGGTCGTTGGTGTTCTGCTTTCACCCTTCTGCAGACATCACACTCATTCACGAATTGAGCAATTTCTCGCTTCATTCGAGTCCACCAAAACGAATGCTTGAGGTCATGGTACATCTTCGTACTTCCAGGATGAATGGATAGAAGGGAATTGTGTGCCTCGTTCATAATGACTTTACGTAGATCACCCTTAGGAACCACAATCCGGTCCTTGAAGAAAAGAGTATCTTTGTCATCAACGTGGAAGCACTTGTACTTGGAAATGCCCTTGTCGATACCATGTTTCACCTTTTTCACCATGGTATCCAGGAGTTGAGCCTCACGAATTTGGTCTTCCAAAGTAGGAGAGACTATGAGGTTGGCAAGAAAGCCTTGAGGAACAACTTGAAGATTCAGCTTGCGGAAAGCTTCACAAAGGTCTGGTTGGAAGGGCTTGAGGATTAAACTGTTGCAATAAGCCTTCCCGCTCAAAGCATCTGCAATCACATTGGCCTTGCCCGGAGTATATTCAATACTTGGATTGTACTCTTGAATCATTTCAACCCATCGAGTTTGCCTAAGGTTGAGGTTGGGTTGAGTGAAGATATACTTGAGACTCTTGTGATCGGTGAATATGTCCACTTTCCTTCCCAACAAGAGATGTCTCCATGTTATTAATGCATGGACAACTGCCGCCAACTCCAGATTGTGAGTGGGGTAGTTCTTTTCGTTGGGCTTCAGCTGACGAGAGGTATAGGCCACAACTTTCTTCTCTTGCATTAACACAGCACCGAGCCCTTGAAGAGAAGCATCACAGAAAACTTCGAATGGCTTGGATTCATCAGGAGATGTCAAGACAGGAGCTGTGACGAGTTTCTCTTTGAGGGTGTTGAAAGCAACATCACACTCAGGAGACCAGGCATACTTCACATGCTTCTGGAGGAGGTTGGAAAGAGGCTTTGCAATCTTAGAGAAGTTCTCAACGAATCTTCGGCAATAGCTTGCAAGTCCAAGAAAACTGCGAAGCTGCTTGACATTCTGAGGAGGTTCCCAATTCACAACTGCGTACACCTTCTCGGGGTTAACAACGATGCCCTTGGCGGAGATGATGTGACCAAGATAAAGAACTTCATCAAGCCAGAACTCACATTTGGAAAACTTCGCATAGAATTGATGCTCTCTGAGCTTGTCGAGCACCAATCGCAAATGTTTGGCATGATCCTTCTTATTCTTGGAGAAGACCAAAATATCATCAAGATAGACCAAGACGAATTCATTGGTGTAGGGGTTGAAGATGAAGTTCATCATTCGAGAGAATGTTGGAGGAGCATTGAAAAGGCCGAAAGACATGACAGTATATTCATAAGAAACAAAGCTTGTTCTGAAAGCTGTCTTGGGAATATCTTGTTCACGAATGCGAATTTGATGATAACCCATACGAAGGTCAAGCTTGGAGAACACTTTAGCACCTTTGAGTTGCTCGAAAAGCTCATTGATGTTGGGAAGTGGATACTTGTTCTTGATAGTCTTCTTGTTCAATGGACGGTAATCGACGCAAAGTCGGTCCGTGCCATCCTTCTTCTGGACAAAAAGAACACCACAACCCCAAGGAGATGAACTCGGTCTGATCAAACCCAGACGCTCTTGTTCATCGAGCTGTTTCTTCAATTCCTTCAGATCATTAGGTCCAAGCTTGTATGGACGCTTGCAAACGGGTTCGATGCGGGCTCAAGATCGATAACGAACTCAAGCGGCGGTGAGGAGGCATACCAGGAGCTCTTACGGAAAGACATCTTGATACTCACAAGCGATGGAATCGAGAGATAGCATCCAACTCGCCCTTCTCATTGAGGAAAACAACCGAATGGTTTCATCACGGCGGCATAGATGATCGCATCCTCGAAGAGTGAGTCAATTGAATTTCCTGGCAGCACAATCAAGTGAGCTTTGTCTTTGAGAAAGCCGATCCATCCGAGAATAAGATCAACATCCGAGTCACCAAGGACAATTGGTTTAGCCAGAAATTTATAGTCGCCCATCTTGATTGTGGTATCCGAACCACCAAGCTGGAGCTCAACCGTTTACCCGAAGAAACGACATCCATGGGTTTAACCAAATGTGAAGAAGTGAATTCATGCTTGGCAAAAAACGGTCTTGACATGAAACAATGCGATGCACCAGTATCAAATAAAACTTTTGCAGGAATATCATTAATTGGAAGATTACCCATTATCACATCAGTAGATTCCTTCGCTTGCGCTGCATTCAACATATTCACCTTGGCATGCTTTGGATTATGCTTGACCACTACTTTGCTTGAAGATCTCACAGGAGGAGGAGGCGGAAGGCGCCTTTGGTTGAAGCACTTGTTCGCGTAGTGACCTTTCTGCTGACATTTGTTGCAAGTCACCTCTGAGAGCGGACGGTGATAAGGAGCATTTGACCTTGGAGCTTGAGAATTAGACTTGTTACGATAGCTTTGGGTTGGGTGGGTGGGAAGATCCATGACCACCTGAGTTCTTCTCGCGATAAGGCTGACGGAACGGAGGAGGAGGAAGGTAGAACTTTTTTGCTTAGCTGCCGCTTGAGAGGAAGAAGAAGACTGAATCGCATCCCCGATTCTCTTCTTAGAAGCCTCACATTTGAGCTGGGCAGCTTCTTGCTTGATGCCATGTTGTAGAATTCATCATACTTTTCGGCTCAAAAAGCACGAGAGCTAATTGCAGATCTTCTCCGAGGCCACCTCTGAATTGATAGATCATACTATTTTCATCAGGACGTCTTGCTTAGCGAAGTGGCGAGCTCGAACTGGATATTGTATTGATACACGACATGTTGCCTTGCTTGAGATTGCGGAACTCCTCACGCTTGCTCTCAACAACACTTTTGAATGTGGTGAGCTTTGAAGTCGATGGAACTCATCCTGTAATTACGACCTCCTCTGGAATCTTTGTATTGTCGATACCACTCGGCAGCTTGGTCCTTGAGTTGAAGCGAAGCAAACTTGACAAAGTCCTCGGTCCGACATTGCTACATTCAAAATGTTTGCAGATGTCCACAAGCCAATCGTCGGCGTCTGTGGCCTCGCACGAAGCTGAAAGACTTCGCTGATTAGCGAGGAACTGATTGAGGGTAGCAAAGTGCGGCTGGTTGTTGCCTTGGCCTTGATTTCCTTGGTTGCCTTGCCCTTGGGTGCGCTCTTGCAAGAGTTGCAAAATCATCGAGCATTTGCGTTGGTGGCTGCCATGATAGCTTGCCATGCCTCCGGGGCGGAGGTGGAGGTGGAGGGTTCGACCGACTCCCATCACTGCGATCCGGATTGAGGCGTTGGCGGAGCCATCCTGAAGAGGGTGACATCCGTTAGCACTTTGATGAGCAGATAGACAAGTTGAATCAACGGATAGAAATTGCAACATATAGTCTTCACAATAAACATTCGAGCAAGGATGAACGAATGAATTCCAAAGCTAACATAACACGTTCATTAAGGTGAGAAGCCACTTGATTAAGGGTTGATGAAAAAAATAACAAGGTATGACTGGAACAAATAAGTGGTAAGGATTACCCAATCACAAACCAAATATCTGCGGGAAGAAATGCTAAGAGCTACTTGAATCCCACCTATAAACTCCGAAACTTTACGGTTATGCAATGCGGTGTTGGGGATACAGGACACAAAATATATCACCCAAACTAACAATACCTAGATCCATTGTATCCATCCGTCAACACATAACCAAGAAACCTTGAAATCGTGTACCTCGACCTTTGAAAAGCATCCGTTATCGAGTCATGGCAATACTCGAGCTCGCCCGATCTTTGGGTTATCGGGTTATCTCACCAACAAGCTGTACAAAAGAGATTTTCGATGTCGGCAAAGCTCGGTATTCCGAACTGCAACAATAAAATTGTGGCGACAACACCTCGGAGCTCAACTCATTTGGGACACCGCCACAACCCCTAAATGTCGGGAGGCACCAAGAACAATGTTCTCGTCACAAAACCATCGGAACGATTCCAAGATACCAGCGTGATCCTAAATTTTTTAGTGAAATTTGAGGAGAGGAGAGTCAAAACTTCTCGTCATGAGACCTCACCAGAGCGACGAAGGACCGGGAGTAAAAGAATCCTACTCTCCGATATATATAATCCTAAGACTCAAAACATTTTTGTTCTAGACTCAACAACGCCACAAACAAACAAGCGGGGGCTCCTAAGTGGGGATGGCTCGATTACCAACTTGTAACGCCCTCGATGCGGCTATATCTCCCACGTGTGAAGCACGACTTAGAGGCATAACCGCATTGAAAGCAATGTCACAAGTGAGGTAATCTTCACACAACCCATGTAATACATAAGGGAAAGAGATACATAGTTGGCTTACAATGCCACTTCACACAATACATAAATAAACATCCATCATCCAGATTACACTCAAGGTCCGACTACGGAACCAAAATAAAAGAAGACTACCCCAAATGCTACAGATCCCCAATCGTCCCAACTGGCTCCACTCTCGATCATCGGGAAAAGACACATAGTAACGACCACGTTCCTCGTCGAACTCCCACTTGAGCTCGGTTTCGTCATCTGACTTGCACCGTCGGCACTGCAACTGTTTTGGTAGAATCTATGAGTCACGGGGACTCAGCAATCTCACACCATGCGAGATCAAGACTATTTAAGCTTATAGGAAGGACAGAGTTGTGAGGTGGAGCTGCAGCAAGGGACTAGCATATATGGTGGCTACACTCGCAAAAGAGAGCGAGAAGAGAAGCAAGGCACGATCGTGAAGCTAGTAGCGATCAAGAAGTGATCCTGAAACTACTTACGTCAAACATAACTCCAACACCGTGTCCACTTCCCGGACTCCGCCGAGAAGAGACCATCATGGTTACACACGCGGTTGATGTATTTTAATTAAGGTCAACCGGGTTTTCTACAACCGGACATTAACAAATTCCCATCGCCTCATAAACGCGGGCACGGCTTTGAAAGATAATACCTGCAGAGGTGTCCCAACTTAGCCCATTATAAGCTCTCACGGTCAACGAAGGATATTCCTTCTACGGGAAGACCCGATCGATCTCGAATCCCGGACTACAAGACATTTCGACAATGGTAAAACAAGACCAGCAAAGCCGCCCGATTGTGCCGACAAATCCCGATAGGAGCTGCACATATCTCGTTCTCAGGGCACATCCGGATAAGTCAAGCTACGAGTAAAACCAGGCCTCGAGTTTCCCCGTGGTGGCCCTTGCAGTTGCTCGGTTGGGCCAAGCACTCGAAGGAGCGCTGGTCCGGGGTTAAAATAAAGATGACCCTCGGGCTCGCGAAAACCCGGGGGAAAAAGGCTTAGGTGGCAAATGGTAAAACCATTATTGGGCCTTCTTTGGAGGAGTCTTATTCAAAGCGAACTGTCAAGGGGTCCCATAAATCACCCAACCGTAAGGAACGCGAAATCAAGGAACATAACACGGTATGGCGGAAACTAGGGTGGCAAAGTGGAACAAAACACCGGGCATAAGGCCGAGCCTTCCACCCTTTACCAAGTATATAGATGCATTAATTAAACAATAGATATTGTGATATCCCAACAAGTCAACATGTTCCAACCAGGAACAACATCTCCATGTTCAACAAGGAACAAACTTCATCTTCACCGCAACTAGCAGCGCTATAAGAGAAATTTGAGCAAAGCGGTAACATAGCCAATCAACGGTTTGCTAGGAAAGGATGGTTAGAGGTTTGACATGGCAATATGGGTGGCATGATATAGCAAGTGATAGGCATCGTAGCATAGGCATAGCAAAAGAGCGAGCATCTAGCAAGCAAAGATAGAAGTGATTTCGAGGGTATGGTCATCTTGCCTGCAAGGTTCTCAGAGTTGTCGAAAGCTTGATCCTCGTAAGCGTTCTCAACAGGTTCCTCGTTCACGTACTCGTCTCCCGGCTCTACCCAAAGCAAGAACACAAACAATGGAACCACAATAAATCACGGTGCAATGCACAAGCAACATGATGCAATACATGGCATGATATGCGAGATGTGATATGCAATGCGTATGCGTGCTCCGGAAGGAAAATGATGAACCAGGCATCAACTAGGAAAACCAAGTATGCTGCTGGAAAGGTGAGATGATTTCGATTGAAATCGATATAAAGATCACCGTAATCGGATGCACGGTTTGCAAATGACAAGCAAAACAAGAATGGCACAAATTTGCCATTAACAACATGATGCCACTTAGCAAGCAACAATAAATAAAGCTACTGCACCCAAACGTACCAACGAAGCATATGGTAGTGATCTATTCAAGATGCTTGACAAAAGATGAACACTGAGCTACGGCTAAATCACAACATCACAGGTCCAAACAAGCATGGCAAAAGTGCAAAATATATCAGCTTCACAGACTTGGTGAAAATACTGAACATGGCAGAATCAGCATCAGGAAGCAATGTTCAGAGCAAGCAAACAACAAGCTATAGGAACTTATAATAGCAAAACAAGGCATGGCATGAATCTACTCAGAGCATAGAACAAAAGTCCCTTACTGACCATGAGCCAAAAAGGATCATAAAATGTAATAGCACCCATATCAATATAGCAAGTTTAGTTATGATTCAAACAAGCAGGGCATGACATTGACAGAATTATGTAGGCATCTTCATGAGCTCGATGCACTCACTACAGAGCATTTCAAGATAAACTAAGCATACATCCATCCAGAAGACGTGGCATAGAAGCTATACATGGCAAGAACAACATCATAGCATACACGGATCAACTACAACAACCTTGGCAAAATTGAATAACACGTAAACAATCTACCAGGAAACATTTTATAGCAAAAGTAGAGCTCGATTGACTCAAGCTATGTCACTCCATAATTGCAAACAAGGGCATGCGTGGATAGAGCTTAACCATATGTTCAAAACATCCTTACTGAAGTATCTCAAAATAAGTATGGATCTCTCTGTAGCATCAAGTTTACATGGCATAAAAATATCAGCAAAACAGGGGCTGAAATCAGCAACATCATGAAGCCTAGTTTGCATGCTTGTGCTAGTCACCACAGAGATCACAAAAATACATGGCATACACCCATGTAAAGATGGCATGGCATATTACAAAACACATGTAGGACTCAAGTTCAGAGGATGCACACATCAATCATGGCAAAAATGACAAAAGTGCATGTTCTGATAAGAATCTGAAACTAACATCACATAGCCCTCTTCTAACAGCATTTCGGGCATCAAGATGAGCTCAAATGAAAATGATGCAATGAGATGAAATGATGTACTCGTCGAGGCGAACCATACGGTATGCTACACGGCGAAAACGGAGCCACGGGTGCAAAGTTATGGTGTGATGAAAATGCAACAAAATTATCACAAATAATGACTTCGAGGAAATTTCGGGGGAGAAGGAAAGTCAACCGAGATCGGATCCGGCGCGGACTTGAGGCAGGCGAGCCTCGCGGAGTTGGAGCCGGAGGGAGGAAGACGGCCGGGAGGCGCGGGCCGACCGGATCTCGCCGGATCCGCGCCCAGGAGGGAGGCGCAGGAGGCGCCGGGCGCGGCGGCCGGGTCGGGCGCGAGGTGGCGGCCCAGGAGGCGGCCGGGGCCAAGCGGGTCGAGGACGCCTTGGCGGAGGCGGCCGGGCGACGGGGTTGGCGCGGCTGGGCGAGCTTGGCGAGTGTGGTATGTGGCAGGCTGGGGGGCTCCGTCTTGAACTGGCGGGCAAGTGGCGGGTTTGTCCGGTGTGGACGGACGTGTCCGGCGCGTGGAGGGAGCGGGGCTAGGGTTTCGGGATCCGGAAATTTTCAGAGGGGAGGCTATATTTATAGGTAGAAGGAGCTAGGAAGCTCCAAATGAGGTGTAGTTTTCGCCCACATGATCGTGATCGAACGACGATGGACATGGAAGTGACTTAGATGGGTTATTGGGCTGTTTTGAAGGGGTGTTGGACTGCAACCCAAAAGAGGCCTTCGCGGTTACCCGGTTAACCGTTGGAGTATCAAACGAGCTCCAAATGACTCGAAACTTGATAGGTGGTCTACCGGTGGTGTACCAAGGCCACTTGACAAACCTCGGTCCATTCCGAGAAAGTTTAGTACCCGCTCACGGAAAAATGTAAAAGGGGACGCGGGGGACATAGGAGTCCGGATTGCAAAAGCGGACAACGGGAAAATGCTCGGAATCATGAGGCGAACACGTATGCAAATGAGATGCACATGATGACATGATATGAGATGCATGACATAAACAAAATGCAAAAAGAAAGACAAAAACCCAACCACGGAGGGAATATCATATCACAATGCCGAAAATGGCAAGAGTTGGAGTTACAAATATGGAAAGTTACATCCGGGGTGTTACATGTGTTAATGCAAGAGAAGAAAGTTGTGGCCTATACCTCTCGTCAGTTGAAGCCCAACGAAAATAACTACCCCACTCACGATCTTGAGTTGGCGGCAGTTGTCCATGCATTAATAACATGGAGACATCTCTTGTTGGGAAGGAAAGTGGACATATTCACCAATCACAAGAGTCTCAAGTATATCTTCACTCAACCCAACCTCAACCTCAGGCAAACTCGATGGGTCGAAATGATTCAAGAGTACAACCCAAGTATTGAATATACTCCGGGCAAGGCCAATGTCATTGCAGATGCTTTGAGCAGGAAGGCTTATTGCAACAACTTAATTCTCAAGCCCTCCAACCGGACCTTTGTGAAGCTTTCCGCAAGCTGAATCTTCAAGTTGTTCCTCAAGGCTTTCTTGCCAACCTCATAGTCTCTCCTACTTTGGAAGATCAGATTCGCGAGGCTCAACTCCTGGATACCATGGTGAAAAAGGTGAAACGTGGTATCGACAAGGGCATTTCCAAATACAAGTGCTTCCACATTGATGACAAAGATACTCTTTTCTTCGAGGACCGGATTGTGGTTCCTAAGGGTGATCTATGTAAAGTCATTATGAACGAGGCGCACAATTCCCTTCTATCCATTCATCCTGGAAGTACAAAGATGTACCATGACCTCAAGCAGTCGTATTGGTGGACTCGAATGAAGCGAGAAATTGCTCAATTCGTGAATGAATGTGATGTCTGCAGAAGGGTGAAAGCAGAACACCAACGACCAGCTGGTCTCCTCCAACCTCTTGCTATTCCAGAATGGAAGTTTGATCATATAGAGATGGACTTCGTGACTGGATTTCCTAAGTCCAAGCACGGAAACGATGCTATCTGCGTTGTCATTGACAAGCTTACAAAAGTGGCTCATTTCCTTCCTATCAAAGAGTCTATCACAGCAGCTCAGCTGGCAGAGCTATACACCTCCAGAATTGTCTCCTTGCATGGCATTCCACAATTGATCTCTTCAGACCGTGGCAGCATCTTTACCTCCAAGTTTTGGGATTCTTTTCAGAAGGCCATGGGCACCAACATTCGTTTCAAACACAGCTTTCCATGCTCAAACAAGTGGCCAAGTCGGCGAGTCAATCAAATCCTTGAAGATATGCTCGGGGCTTGTGTCATTTCCTTCGGTATGAAGTGGGAAGATTGTCTTCCATATGCCGAGTTCTCCTACAACAACATCTTCCAAGCGAGTTGGGCAAGGCCCCATTCAAAATTCTCTATGGCAGAAAGTGCCGTACTCCTCTCAATTGGTCCGAGCGGTGAGCGCCAACTTATTGGCAACAACTTGATCACGAAGCGAAGAAATGTCCAAAGTCATTCATGAGAATCTCAAAGCCGCGCAATCGCGCCGGAAAACTATTATGATGACAAGCACCGTGATGTGGCTTTTGAAATCGGAGACCATGTCTACCTCCGCGTCTCTCAATGAAAGGCACTTTCGTCGCCCGGTATCAAAGGAAGCTTGCCCCTAGATCGTGGGTCCTTTCAAGATCATTGGCAAAAAGGCGACCTCGCCTATCAACGAGCTTCCTCAACCGCAAATGTGCACGGCGTGTTTCACGTGTCACAGCTTCGCAAGTGCTTCAAGACTCTGGCGCACTATCAACGAAGAAATTGACCTCCAAGAAGATCTCTCTTATCATGAGCACCACGTTGCTATTCTTGAAGAAACCGAGCGCAAGACTCGCAACAAGTCAATCAAATTCCTGAAAGTGAAGTGGTCACACTATTCCGACCGAGAAGCCACCTGGGAGTGCGAGGATCACCTCCGTTCCGAATATCCGGAGTTCTTTCAGTCCTAGATCTCGGACGAGATCCTCTTTTAGTGGTGGAGTGTTGTAACACCCCGGATGTAACTTTCCATATTTGTAACTCCAACTCTTGCCATTTTCGGCTATGTGCTATGGTTTTCCCTCTGCGGTTGGGTTTTTCTTCATTTTGCATTTTGTCCATGTCATGCATTTCATATCATGTCATCATGTGCATCGCATTCGCATACGTGTTCGTCTCATGATTCCGAGCATTTTCCCCGTTGTCCGTTTTGCAATCCGACACTCCTACATGCACCGGCGCACCCCTCTTGTCTCTTTTTCGTGAGCGGGTGTTAAACGTTCTCGGAATGGACCGAGACTTGCCAAGTGGCCTTGGTACATCACCGGTAGACCACCTGTCAAGTTTCGTGCCATTTGGAGGTCGTTTGATACTCCAACGGTTAACTGGGTAACCGCGAAGGCCTCTTGTGTGTTGCAGCCCAACACCTCTTCAAAACAGCCCAATAACCCATCTAAGTCACTTCCATGCTCTCCGTCGTCAGATCACGATCGTGTGGGCGAAAACTACACCTCATTTGGACACTCCTAGCTCCTTCTACCTATAAAACACCCTCCCGAAATCCGGGTCATTTCCACCTAACCCTAGCCCGCTCCTCTCGCGCGCCGGACACGTCCGGACGGGCGGACGCGTCCGCCCGCCCGCGCCTGGCGAATCGCGCGCCGCCACGTGGCGGGCAGCGCCCACATCGCCGCCGGCCGCCAGTTCATGAGCCCTTGAGCCAGCCCGGCCCCGAGCCAGCGCCATCCGCCCAGCGCCTACCGCTCCTCCGCCGGCCGCCGTCGCCCCGCCGCCCCGCCACCGCGCCCGGCCGCCGTCGCCCGCCGCCTGTTGTCGCCGCCCGGACGCCCGCGTCCCCGGCCGCCGCCCGCGTCCCCGACCGCCACGCCCGGCCGGCCCGACCTCGTCTCCGGCCTCCTCCCGCACCAGCTCCGGTGAGCCGCCGCCGACCTTCCTCGATCCGCGCGCCCGATCCAGATCCACCCTAGAGGTTGACTTTCCCCGAGCCCCGGTTTTCCTCTAAGTCTTTTTCTGCAGATATTTTGTTGCATGTTCATCGCATCATAACTTTGCACCCGTGGCTCCGTTTTGTGCGTGCAGCATACCGTATTGTTCGACTCGACGAGTACATCATTTCATCTCATTGCATCATTTACATTTGAGCTCATATTGATGCCCTAAATGCTGTTGGAAGAGGGCTATGTGATGTTAGCTTCAGATTTTTATCAGAACATGCACTTCTGTCATTTTTGCCATGATTGATGTGTGCATCCTATGAACTTGAGTCCTACATGTGTTTTGTAATATGCCATGCCATCTTTACAGGGGTGTATGCCATGTATTTTCGTGATCTCTGTGGTGACTAGCACAAGCATGCAAACTAGGCTTCATGATGTTGCTGATTTCAGCCCCTGTTCTGCTGTTATTTTTATGCCATGTAAACTTGATGCTACAGAGAGATCCATGCATATTTTGAGATACTTAAGTAAGGATGTTTTGAACATATGGTTATGCTCTAACCATCCAAGCCCTTGTTTGCAATTATGGAGTGCCGTAGCTTGAGTCAATCGAGCTCTACGTTTGCTATAAAATGTTTCTTGGCAGGTTGTTTACATGTTATTCAATTTTGCCAAGGTTGTTGTAGTTGATCCGTGTATGCTATGATGTTGTTCTTGCCATGTATAGCTTCTATGCCATGTCTTCTTGATGGATATGCTTAGTTTATCATGTAATGCTCTGTAGTGAGTGCATCGAGCTCGCGAAGATGCCTTATAATCTGTCAATGTCATGCCCTGCTCTTTGAATCATTATGAAACTTGCTATATTGACATGGGTGCTATTACATTTTCTGATCCCTTTTGGCTCTTGGTCAGTAAGGGACTTTTGTTAAATGCCTTGAGTAGATTCATGTCATGCCTTATTTTGCTATGTCTTGTTCCTCTAGCAGGTTGTTTGCTTGCTCTAAACATGCCTTCCTGATGTTAATTTCTGGCATGTTAGTATTTTCTCTTAGTCTGTGAAGCTGATATATTTTGCACTTTTGCCATGCTTGTTTGGACCTGTTATGATATGATTTAGCCGTATCTCAGTGTTCATCTTTTGTCAATCATCTTGAGTAGATAACTGCCATATGCTTTGTTTGTACGTTTGGGTGCAGTAGCTTAATTTCTTGTTGCTTGCTATGTGGCATCGTGCTGTTAATGGCAGATTTGTGCCATTCTTGTTTTGCTTGCCATTTGCAAACCGTGCATCCGATTCCGGTGATCTTTATATCCATTTCAACCGAAATCATCTCACCTTTCCAGCGGCATACTTGGTTTTCCAAATTGAAGCCTGGTTCATCATTTTCCTTCCGAAGCACGCATACGCATTGCATCTCACATCTCGCATATCATGCCATGTATTGCATCATGTTGTTTGTGCATCGCCCGTGATTTATTGTGGTTCCATTGCTTGTGTTCTTGCTTTGGGTAGAGCCGGGAGACGAGTACGTGAACGAGGAACCTGTTGAGAACGCTTACGAGGATCAAGCTTTCGACAACTCTGAGAACTTTGCAGGCAAGATGACCATACCCTCGAAATCACTTCTATCTTTGCTTGCTAGATGCTCGCTCTTTTGCTATGCCTATGCTACGTTACCTACCACTTGCTATATTATGCCACCCATATTGCCATGTCAAACCTCTAACCATCCTTTCCTAGCAAACCGTTGATTGGCTATGTTACCGCTTTGCTCAGCCCCTCTTATAGCGTTGCTAGTTGCAGGTGAAGATGAAGTTTGTTCCTTGTTGGAACCTGGAATTTTTTTGGGATATCACAATATCTCTTATTTAATTAATGCATCTATATATTTGGTAAAGGGTGGAAGACTCGGCCTTATGCCTGGTGTTTTGTTCCACTCTTGCCACCCTAGTTTCCGTCATACCGGTGTTATGTTCCTTGATTTCGCGTTCCTTACGGTTGGGTGATTTGTGGGACCCCTTGACGGTTCGCTTTGAATAAGACTCCTCCAAAGAAGGCCCAACTTTGGTTTTACCATTTGCCACCTAAGCCTTTTCCCCCGGTTTTCGCGAGCCCGAGGGTCATCTTTATTTAACCGCCCGGGCCAATGCTCCTCTCGAGTGTTGGTCCAAACTAGAACCCTTTGCGGCGCCACCTTGGGGAAACTTGAGGCCTGGTTTTAGTTATGCGGACCGCTCATCCGGATGTGCCACGAGAGCGAGATATGTGCAGCTCCTATCGGGATTTGTCGGCACAATCGGGTGACTTTGCTGGTCTTGTTTTACCATTGTCGAAATGTCTTGTAGTCCGGGATTCCGAGACGATCGGGTCTTCGGTAGAAGGAATATCCTTCGTTGACCGTGAGAGCTTATTATGGGCTAAGTTGGGACACCCTGCAGGTATTATCTTTCAAAAGCCGTGCCGCGGTTATGAGGCAGATGGGAATTTGTTAATGTCGGTTGTAGAAAACCGAAGTTGACCTTGATTAAAACACATCAACGGCGTGTGTAACCGTGATGGTCTCTTCTCGGTGAGTCCGGAAGTGAACACGGTGTTGGAGTTATGTTTGGCGTAAGTAGTTTCAGGATCACTTCTTGATCGCTACTAGCTTCATGACCGTGCCTTGCTTCTCTTCTCGCTCTCTTTTGCAGTGTAGCCACCATATATGCTAGTCGCTGCTGCCGCTCCACCTCACAACTCTGTCCTTCCTATAAGCTTAAATAGTCTTGATCTCACGGGTATGAGATTGCTGAGTCCCGTGACTCACAGATTCTACCAAAACAGTTGCAGGTGCCGGCGATGCGGTGGTGGTGGAACCGAGCTCAAGTGGGAGTTCGACGAGGGCGTGGTCGTTACTATGTGTCTTTTCACGATGATCGATGAGTGGAGCCAGTTGGGACGATCGGGGATCTGTGTAGCATTTGGGGTAGTCTTCTTTTATTTTGGTTCCGTAGTCGGACCTTGAGTGTTATCTGGATGATGGATGTTTATTTATGTATTGTGTGAAGTGGCGATTGTAAGCCAACTATGTATCTCTTTCCCTTATGTATTACATGGGTTGTGTGAAGATTACCTCACTTGCGACATTGCTTTCAATGCGGTTATGCCTCTAAGTCGTGCTTCGACACGTGGGAGATATAGCCGCATCGAGGGTGTTACAGTCTTGTCGCGTCCAATGTGTCCCATGAGTCCACCTCCATGAGCCTCTTGCAAAGTAACAAACGAAGAGAAGACTCGAGAATGCATAGTTTGTTAGCTCTCATAAGATAACCATCTTTGATATAGTATCGTTCCCAAGAAGTATGCGTCACACAATTAGCATAAGGAGTAGCAAAAGTCACATCATGCTCATACAAATCTTTGATATGATCAAATCTAACAACATTCAATTCAAGTTGAGTAAGTAACATGCATTTGCGGGAAAGGGCATCCGCCGCAACGTTCTCTTTGCCCTTAATGTACTTGATCACATAGGGGAAAGATTCAAAAAATCCACTCCATTTAGCATGCCGTTTATTCAACTTTGTTTGACCTTTAAGGTACTTAAGTGTTTCATGATCGGTATGTATGACAAACTCATGTGGTCTAAGATAATGCTCCCAAACATGCAACACACGCACTAAAGCATAAATTCTTTGTCATAGATGGGATAATTGAGTTGAGCACCGGAGAATTTTTCACTAAAATATGCAATAGCTCGTTTTTCTTGCATCAAAACTCCACCAATTCCATTACCACTAGCATCACAATGGACCTCAAAAGTTTTGTCAAAGTTAGGAAAAGCAAGAACTGGAGCATGAGTAAGCAAGGATTTGAGCTCATTAAAAGCGGTTGATTGCAAAGGTCCCCAAACAAAAGGTGCATTCTCCTTACTCAAGGCATGCAAAGGTGCGGCAATAGAGCTAAAATCTTTCACAAAGCAATGATAGAAACCCGCAAGGCCAAGAAAACTATGCACTTGTTGCAAATTAGTGGGTTGGGGCGAAATTTTTTTTAGACTCATCAAAATGGACACCCTTTGAGGAAACTACGAAACCCAAGAAAACAAGCTTGTCAACTCCAAAAGTGCACTTTTTCATGTTTGCATAAAGACGTTCCTTGCAAAGAGTTTGCAAAATGGCCCTAACATGATTCACATGATCTTTGATGGATTTGCTAAAAACAAGTATGTCATCGAAGTAGACCACAACAAACACTCCAATGTAAGTATGAAGCACAAAATGCATAAGACGAATGAAAGTACCAGGAGCTTCCGATAAACCCGTAGGCATAACTAACCACTCGTACAAGTCAAATTTAGTTTTGAAAGCGGTTTTCCATTCATCTCCTTCTTGTATGCGGATTTGATAATAGCCACTTTTAAGATCAATTTTTGAGAAAATGGTGGCACCGCTAAGCTCATCGACCATATCATCAAGGCGAGGAATGGGATGCCTATAACGCACAGTGATAGCATTGATGGGTCTACAACCGGAGCACATGCAAAAACTACCATCTTGCTTGGGCACAAGTATAACCGGAACGGCACAAGGGCTTAAGCTTTCACGTACATGGCCGTTGTCGATGAGTTGTTGTACTTGCCGTTGGATCTCCTTAGTTTCTTCGGGGTTGACGCGGTAGGGAGCCTTGTTCGGAAGAGGTGCTCTGGGGATGAGGTCAATCCTATGTTCAATGCCACATAGAGGAGGGAGACCGGGAGGTAGCTCATCAGAGAAGACATCTTCGAATTCCTGCAACAAGTTAGAAAACACTAGAGGAAGAGGATTAGGAGTGTTAGTTTTTGCCACCTCATCTTTGCATAGGAGGACAAAGTGGATGACACTCGATGGGTTCTCACACACTTCTCTCATCTCTCTTTTTGTGGCTAGGAGGACTAAGTTTTTCTCTCGTGGCGAAGAGCCGCTCAATTTTGGCTTGTGGCGCTCACTTTCTTTTTGGTGGTTCACTCTCTCACTAGTATCTCCTGTTGGGGAACGTAGTAATTTCAAAAAAAATCCTACGCACATGTAGGATCATGGTGATGCATAGCAACGAGAGGGGAGAGTGTGTCCACGTACCCTCGTGAGACCAGAAGCGTTAGCACAACGCGGTTGATGTAGTCGTCGTCTTCACGATCCGACCGATCCAAGTACCGAGCATACGGCACCTCCGAGTTCAGCACACGTTCAACTCGATGGCGTCCATGAGCTCCGATCCAGCAGAGCTTCACGGAGAGTTTAAACAAGACGACGGCGTGGTGACAATGATGATGTTGCTACCGACGCAGGGCTTCGCCTAAGCACCGCTACGATATGATCGAGGTGGATTATGGTGGAGGGGGGCACCGCACAAGGCTGGGAGAGATCAACAGATCAACTTGTGTGTCTAGAGGTGCCCCCTTGCCCCCATATATAAAGGAGCAAGGGGGAGGCCGGCCAGCCCTCTATGGCGCGCCAGGAGGAGGAGTCCTCCTCCTAGTAGGAGTAGGACTCCCCTCTTTCCTACTCCTACTAGGAGGGGGAAAGGAAGGGCGAGAGGGAGAAGGAAAGGGGGGCGCCCCCCTCTCCTAGTCCAATTCGGACCAGAGGATGAGGGGCGTGCGGCCTGCCCTAGGCCAGCCCTATCTCTCTCTCCACTAAGGCCCATAAGGCCCATTATTTCTCCCGGCGGGGTTCCGGTAACCCTCCGGCACTTCGGTTTTCTCCGAAACCACCCGGAACACTTCCGGTGTCCGAATATAGTCGTCCAATATGTCGATCTTTACGTCTGGACCATTTCGAGACTCCTCGTCATGTCCGTGATCATATCCGGGACTTAGAACTACCTTTGGTACATCAAAACACAAAAACTCATAACACCGATCGTCAATGAACTTTAAGCGTGCGGACCCTACGGGTTCGAGAACTATGTAGACATGACCGAGACACGTCTCCGGTCAATAACCAATAACGGAACCTGGATGCTTATATTGGCTCCCACATATTCTATGAAGATCTTTATCGGTCAAACCGCATAACAACATACGTTATTCCCTTTGTCATCGGTATGTTACTTGCCCGAGATTCGATCGTCGGTATCTCAATACCTAGCTCAATATCGGTACCGACAAGTCTCTTTACTTGTTCAGTAATACATCATCCCGCAACTAACTCATTAGTTACAATGCTTGCAAGGCTTATAGTGATGTGTATTACTGAGTGGGCCCATAGATACCTCTCCGACAATCGGAGTGAAAAATCCTAATCTCGATATACGCCAACTCAACAAGTACCTTTGGAGACACCTGTAGAGCACCTTTATAATCACCCATTTACGTTGTGACGTTTGGTAGCAGACAAATTGTTCCTTCGGTAAACGGGAGTTGCATAATCTCATAGTCATAGGAACATGTATAAGTCATGAAGAAAGTAATAGCAACATTCTAAACGATCAAGTGCTAAGCTAACGGAATGAGTCAAGTCAATCACATCATTCTCTAATGATGTGATCCCGTTAATCAAATGACAAGTCATGTCTATGGTTAGGAAACATAACCATCTTTGATCAACGAGCTAGTCAAATAGATCCATACTAGTGACACTTTGTTTGTCTATGTATTCACGCATGTATTATGTTTCCGGTTAATACAATTCTAGCATGAATAATAAACATTTATCATGAAATAAAGGAAATAAGTAATAACTTTATTATTGCCTCTAGGGCATATTTCCTTCAGTCTCCCACTTGCACTAGAGTCAATAATCTAGTTTACACAGTAATGATTCTAACACCCATGGAGCCTTGGTGTTGATCATGTTTTGCTCGTGGAAGAGGCTTAGTCAACGGGTCTGCAACATTCAGATCCATATGTATCTTGCAAATCTCTATGTCTCCCACTTGGACTTGATCCCGGATGGAGTTGAAGCGTCTCTTGATGTGCTTGGTTCTCTTGTGAAATCTGGATTCCTTTGCCAAGGCAATTGCACCAGTATTGTCACAAAAGATTTTCATTGGTCCCAATGTACTAGGTATGACACCTAGATCGGATATGAACTCCTTCGTCTAGACTCCTTCATTTGCTGCTTCCGAAGCAGCTATGTACTCCGCTTCACATGTAGATCCCGCCACGACACTTTGTTTAGAACTGCTCCAACTGACAGTCCACCGTTCAATATAAACACGTATCCGGTTTGCGATTTAGAATCATCCGGATCAGTGTCAAAGCTTGCATCAACGTAACCATTTACGATTGAGCTCTTTGTCACCTCCATAAACGAGAAACATATCCTTAGTCCTTTTCAGGTATTTTAGGATGTTCTTGACCGCTGTCCAGTGATCCACTCCTAGATTACTTTGGTATCTCCCTGCTAAACTAATAGCAAGGCACACATCAGGTCTGGTACACAGCATTGCATACATGATAGAGCCTATGGCTGAAGCATAGGGAACATCTTTCATTTTCTCTCTATCTTGTACAGTGGTCGGGCATTGAGTCTTACTCAACTTCACACCTTGTAACACGAGGCAAGAACCCTTTCTTTGCACGATCCATTTGAACTTCTTCAAAACTTTGTCAAGGTATGTGCTTTGTGAAAGTCCAATTAAGCGCCTTGATCTATCTCTATAGATCTTGATGCCCAATATGTAAGCAGCTTCACCGAGGTCCTTCATTGAAAAACTCTTATTCAATTATCCTTTTATGCTATCCAGAAATTCTATATCATTTCCAATCAACAATATGTCATCCACATATAATATTAGAAATGCTACAGAGTTCCCAGTCACTTTCTTGTAAATACAGGCTTCTCCAAAACTCTGTATAAAACCATATGCTTTGATCACACTATCAAAACATTTATTCCAACTCCAAGAGGCTTGCACCAGTCCATAAATGGATCGCTGGAGCTTGCACACTTTGTTAGCACCTTTTGGATCGATAAAACCTTCAGGTTGCATCATATACAACTCTTCTTCCAAAAATCCATTCAGGAATGCAGTCTTTACATCCATTTGCCAAATTTCATAATCATAAAATGCGGCAATAGCTAACATGATTCATACAGACTTAAGCATCGCTACGGGTGAGAAGGTCTCATCGTAGTCAACTCCTTGAACTGTCGAAAACCTTCCGCAACAAGTCGAGCTTTGTAGATAGTAACATTACCGCGACCATCTGTCTTCTTCTTGAAGATCCATTTATTCTCGATGGCTTGCCGATCATCGGGCAAGTCAACCAAAGTCCACACTTTGTTCTCATACATGGATCCCATCTCAGATTTCATGGCCTCAAGCCATTTTGCAGATTCTGGGCTCATCATCACTTCCTCATAGTTCGTAGGTTCATAATGGTCAAGTAACATGACCTCCAGGACAGGATTACCGTACCACTCTGGTGCGGATCTTACTCTGGTTGACCTACGAGGTTCGGTAGTAACTTGATCTGAAGTTTCATGATCATCATCATTAGCTTCCTCAATAATTGGTGTAGGTGTCACAGGAACCGGTTTCTGTGATGAACTACTTTCCAATAAGGGAGCAGGTACAGTTACCTCATCAAGTTCTACTTTCCTCCCACTCACTTGTTTCGCGAGAAACTCCTTCTCTAGAAAGGATCCATTCTTAGCAACGAATGTCTTGCCTTCGGATCTGTGATAGAAGGTGTACCCAACAGTTTCCTTTGGGTATCCTATGAAGACACATTTCTCCGATTTGGGTTCGAGCTTATCAGGTTGAAGCTTTTTCACATTAGCATCACAGCCCCAAACTTTAAGAAACGAAAACTTTGGTTTATTGCCAAACCACAGTTCATAAGGTGTCATCTCAACGGATTTTGATGGTGCCCTATTTAACGTGAATGTAGCCGTCTCTAAAGCATAACCCCAAGATGATAGCGGTAAATCAGTAAGAGACATCATAGATCGCACCATATCTAGTAAAGTACGATTACGACGTTCGGACACACCATTACGTTGTGGTGTTCCGGGTGGCGTGAGTTGCGAAACTATTCCACATTGTTTCAAATGTAGACCAAACTCGTAACTCAAATATTCTCCTGCACGATCAGATCATAGAACTTTATTTTCTTGTTACGATGATTTTCCACTTCACTCTGAAATTCTTTGAACTTTTCAAATGTTTCAGATTTATGCTTCATTAAGTAGATATGCCCATATCTGCTCAAATCATCTGTGAAGGTGAGAAAATAACGATACCCGCCACGAGACTCAATATTCATTGGACCACATACATCAGTATGTATGATTTCCAACAAATCAGTTGCTCGCTCCATTGTTCCGGAGAACGGCGTTTTAGTCATCTTGCCCATGAGGCATGGTTCGCAAGTACGAAGTGATTCATAATCAAGTGATTCCAAAAGTCCATCAGTATGGAGTTTCTTCATGCGCTTTACACCAATATGACCCAAACGGCAGTGCCACAAATAAGTTGCACTATCATTATCAACTCTGCATCTTTTGGCTTCAACATTATGAATATGTGTATCACTACTATCGAGATTCAACACAAATAGACCACTCCTCAAGGGTGCATGACCATAAAAGATATTACTCATATAAAAAGAACAACCATTATTCTCAGATTTAAATGAATAACCGCCTCGCATCAAACAAGATCCAGATATAATGTTCATGCTTAACGCTGGCACCAAATAATAATTATTTAGGTCTAAAACTAATCCCGAAGGTAGATGTAGAGGTAGCATGGCGACGGCGATCACATAGACTTTGGAACCATTTCCCACGCGCATCGTCACCTCGCCCTTAGCCAGTCTTCGCTTAATCCGTAGTCCCTGTTTCGAGTTGCAAATATTAGCAGAACCAGTATTAAATACCAGTGCTCTGCGAGCTCTAGTAAGGTACACATCAATAACATGTATATCACATATACCTTTGTTCACCTTGCCATCCTTCTTATCCGCCAAATACTTGGGGCAGTTCCGCTTCAGTGACCTATCATTTTGCGGTAGAAGCACTCAGTCTCGAGCTTTGTCGGCGTTCAGGAGCGGGGTCCCAGACTTGCACTGCGCGCGCTGGCGTGGCTCAAAGGAGGCCCAGGACAACCCATCTTCATCAACATAAGCTCAAGACCCTCGCAAGGGGCCAAGCCTCGTGGGGCGGACGACCAAGAGCTTCCTCAGGCGCAGCCTCGTCAGGCTGGCTCATGAGGAGGCGGAGAGTTCAAGGCAGGGTACCTCGCGAGGTGCCCATGACGTAAGCCATGACGACCAAGGGCGCCAGTCGGGCGCCAGCCCGCGCAGCGTCCTCCTTTCCTCTTTTGTGCAAAGGGAGCAAGCGTAGGCAAGAGCATCAAGCAAAGGCATCCGTTTCGGTGCAGCAAGACCAAGACCAGCCCCAACGGCTGGAATGCAGTCATCGTGGAGCCCAAGCAGGCGTCATCACCAGAGCCTTTGGCAGGCGAGGACCAACTTTAGTCAGGATAAGTGTACCCGCTGTTCCCCTTCAAAATGGCCAATTGTTGGCGCCCTTCCCGCTCAATATTTGGGAAGAGGCCCAGGGCCTTCGTCTATATAAGTAGAGCTATCCACCATAGGAGGGGGACGGAGGATCCACCATTCGGAATCCAGAGAGAGAGAGATAGGGACCCGAGCCTCAAGCTAGGGCGACGGGACACCACTTAGCAGTTCATCGCTTCCACCAAGAACAGACCCTCGCGAGGCTGTTCTTCCCTGTACTGTTCCTCATCAGCCCAAGAGGCAATCCACACACCACACACCGGAGTAGGGTATTACACCACGATGGTGGCCTGAACCAGTATAAATCTTGCGTCTCTTGTGCTGTTCTTGTTAGTAGTTTAGGTCCCTGTGACTCGGTGAGGTACGAGATGGTGGAGGGTTGGATCTCCGCGCGCACCCCAGAGTTCGAACCTTAAGGGTCTGCCGGAACCCGAAATCCGACATTTGGCGCGCCCGGTAAGTGCGCGGAATCTGCTTTCGTCGCCTCGTTCTTCCCGACCACCGCAACCATGTCTGACGCTCGTCGGGCTTGCGCCGAGCGCCGAGCCGCCCTCGCCTCCCATGTCGCCCAGACGGCTCCCGTCGGCGGCCGTCCTCGTCGTTCCCCGTCACCTGCTGTCAACGCCGCCATCGGCCCGGCGGGGAACGAGCAGCAAGCGTCGTCCCAGCACCCGTCCATGAGGCGGGGCGGCCGCACCGCCACGCTTTCGCTCACCCCGCTGGTTCGCCACGCGCGCGCGCGGCCATGGAGGCCCGAGCTGCACTCATCGCGCCAACGAAGCTCCTGCGCTACTGCCCGTCGGCAGCGTCTACGAAGAATGGCTCGACCGCGTCGCCGAAGCTCGTCCAGGCTGGAGGCGACCTCGCGCCGTCCGTCTCGCTGCACCGCACTCCACCCTGCCGCTGGGCGATGAAGCTCAGGCGCCTCGGCCGCCTCCTCCTCAAGACGACGCCCTGGCACCAAGGCGCGCGGCCCCTGGGAGGAACCCGTTCCGCCAGGCGCCGGCGCATCAAGAGCAGAGCTGCCAAGAAGTTCCTCGCCCGCAGAAGCTGCCCGAGCGCTCCCCGCTCCAGCACGTCAAGACCCTGTGCTGCCCCCAGCCGCGGCGTAGGGAGGCCAGCTAGACCAAGCTCTCTGCCATCCAAGGCCCCCCGCGGCCACGGCGGGCTGCCGCGCCTTCACCACCGAGCTGCGCAGCATCGTGTGGCCCGCCAAGTTCAAGCCAGACTTGCCTCCACGCTACGACAGCACGGCAGACCCCACGGAGTTCCTCCAGCTCTACGAGCTGGGCATCGAGGCTATAGCGGAGATGAAAAGGTCATGGCGAACTGGTTTCCCATGACGCTCAAGGACGGAGCCTGCACGGCTCTGAATCCGCCCGAGCACGATCTCTTCTGGGCGAGATCGCACCCGCTTCATCGCCAACTTCGTGGTACTCGCGACCGGCCACCCGCTGTGGCGACATGCGCCGGATCAGCAGCAGCCGGGAAACCCTGCAAAAGTACATCGGCGCTTCAACAACGCACGCCTCAAGATCCCTGTGGTAACGGAGGAGGCCATCATCTCTGCCTTCTCCGACGGCGCGGCGCGACGTCAAGATGAAGGAGGAGCTGGCGATGCATGAAGATCTGTGCACCTCCACGAGCTGTTCAACTTGGCGACCAAGTGCGCCAGGCTGAGGAGGGCGCCTCTCCCTCCTCGAGCTGCCTGCCGCGGATCCTGAAGAGAAGAAGTCCAAGGCCAAGGACGTGAAGCACAAGGGGGCTGCCGTGCTCGCAGCCGAACCAAACACCAAGCGAGGCAGAGATCAGCCCGAATCCTCCAAGGGCAGCCGGTACTGCGTGTACCACGACCTCCACACTCACAACACCAATGAATGTCAAGAGCTCCGGCCGTCTTGAGGAAGGTCGGCAGACGCCCGAGTGCAGCCACCAGGGCTACTGGCCGAGGAGGAGGAAGGAATGCGGGGCGCTGGAAGACCGCGGCCCGCGCCAAGGGTGGCGCGACCAACCTCGCGAGGACCGCTGGCAAGACCCACCTCGCGAGGGGGGCTGGAGGGATCAGCCTCGTGAGGATCGCCCGCAAGGGAACGCAGGCCTCCCTCTGCTGCCGCCACCGCCAAGGAGAATCGAAGACCGTCATCAGGACGAGGGGGCTGGGGGCTTCCAAGAAGCGTGTGCGATCGCCTGCATCCTGGGCGGAGCTCAAGCCCCAGCCTCTCACCGCATCTTCAAGCAGTTCGCCCGTGAAGTGAATGCAGTCCTCCCCAAGCTCGAGTCCACGCGCCCTCTCAGGTGGTCGGCGTGCGCCATCACGTTCAGCTCAGCAGATCAGCTCAAGTGCGCAACCATAGCCGGAGTTCTTCCGATGCTTTGCTCCCCAATCATCAGCAATGTGCTAGTCACCAAGACCCTCATGACGGCGGAGCAGGGCTCAAAGTCCTGTCCGTGGAGACATTCAACAATCTTCAAGTGCCCTACAGTCAGCTTCAGCCAACCAAGCCTTTCTCCGGAGTCACCGACGGCTCCACGGTCCCGATCGGGCAGGTCCTCCTTCCTGTCACCTTCGGGGCCCGCGACAACTACCACACCGAGCTCATCGACTTCGGCGTCGCCCACATTCTTTGCCGTACAATGCCATCCTCGGGTACCCAGCGTTGGCCAAGTTCATGGCCGTAACCCACCATGGCTACAACATCCTCAAGATGCCAGGAAGCGGCGGGGTCATCACGGTGCCCTGCGAAGAGAGAGATGCAGTGTGCTCCCTGGAGCGAGCTTTTCAGGCCGCATCGCTGGAAGACCCAGACCACAGCAGCAGGATGCCTCCCGAGGCAGCCCCCAAGAAGAAGAAGACATTGACCGGCCCGACTCTTCAAGAGACAGGCCCCTCAGGGCCCGCACCGGGCCAGGGGGAGCCTCCTTCCATCGCATAGGAAAGCGCGCCCGGCGCCCTCCTCAGGCAGGGCTCGGGGGCTCTCCCCTGGAGGGCCGCCGACCTCGCCAGGATCTCGAGGGAGGCGCTTGGGCACCACGTGGAGGCGTGTTTCGAAGCACGTTTCCCGCAAGCAGGAGCAAGACCAGGAGGACAAAACCCCCAAGAGTTCATCAGCAAGGGCATTCAGGAGTTACAGGAGTCAAGGGTCATGAGGGGTAGCCGCCGCCTACCCGTTGTGGCCCCCCATCCAGGCGAGGATGGTGGGCTGCGCGTCTGCATCGACATACCAGGGCTCAACCAAGCCGCATCTCAAGAGCGCCTCTGGCCCTCGCGAGTGGGACGTTGCGAGGGTCCGCCCCACAGCTATGTACGCATGCCTTATGGCCTACCAAAGCGCTCTGCGCGCAGCTGCCTCATGAGGACCATCCTGGAGGCTCAAGAGGTCAGGCACGCCGCAGCCCTGGCGGAGATGGAGATGGCCCATGAGGAGCCGCCAGCGCCTCCGGAGCCTCCCGAGGCCCCCGGGCCTGGGGGCTCGTGAGGATCGGCTCCCGCAGCCCACCGAGTCTGCTACATCAACAACCCTTCATCTCCAACATCACCAGGTGACATCCTTAAATTTTACTTCCAGCTGGGAGCGCCTTTAGGGCCGCATTATTCCCAGGTCGCGTGGGTCCGTCCCTGCGGCATGTATCTCTTTTATTTCATGTCTTTAGCTTATCCTGTTGGGGGCGCCCCTCGGGGTGCATCATCCCCAAGCCGCTCGGGCCAGTCCCAGCGGCATGTATCCTTCATGCGGTTTCCTTAGGATTATGCTCTCGTTCCACCATGCCTGTTATTTGGTGCCTTCTCCTGGGTGGCGAAATCTTGCACGTTAAAGGGGGGTGCCTGAGCATCGCGACTCAGGGCTCCTACCGGCTCTCCGGCCCTCACCCTCTGGTCTTGTCCATGGCATCGCTGACTGGCTTGCCAGTGACGGTAGAGACCAGCCCGAGCCGGGACGGGGAGGACGAGTTGCGTCATCTAACCTAGCTTGCGCGTTAAAGGGGGGGTGCCTGAGCATCGCGACTCAGGGCTCCTACCGGCTCTCCGGCCTTCACCCGCTGGTCTTGTCCATGGCATCGTGACCTGGCTTGCCAGCGACGGTAGAGACCAGCCTGGGAGCCGGCACCCGAAGACGTAGAGCACCGGCATCTGGCCAATTTTGCAGGAACACACTTGAAGATAAGGCCCAGAGCCAGGTGCAGCCCGCCTTGAGGTAGGGCCTCGTGAGTCCCGCGCTGGCTCACGGGTGCCCCGACACACCTCGCGAGGCCTCTCGCGCCTCTCCAAAGCAACTAACGACAGGACTAACGATCGCCCCGGCGAGCTCTTGTTCCTTTTGTGGTGAACCTGCAGAGTCCCTCCAAGGAGCACGGAATGACCTCGCCACGCGATCTCTCGCCGGCCAAGGCACGGACCTGGCGCTGCACCAGGAAGCATTGTCCTGGCCCTCGAGATAAGTCACCCTCCAGTCCACACTGTCATCACAACACCATCCCCACACTCAATGCAACTGTGTGTTAGCAACGTCGCTCTCCTTTCTCACCGAATGATGGCCGCTTGAGCGCCAAGGGGGACCCCCTGAGCATCGCGACTCAGAGGCTCTTACCGGACCTCGGGCCGCTCACCTCCTGGCCTTGACCACGACATCGCGACTGGCATACCAGCGACAGCTGAAGCCGCCTTTGGGACTGGGACAGCCGTTAGCGAGCATCAAGCCCTCGCGAGGTCCGAAAGGAAGAAACTGAGCTAGAACGGAATGAGCATCCCCCATTGCCTCGCAATAAGGATCATATTGACAAACGAAGCTACAAATATCTTACAAGCCCCTGGGTACATTCTTGGCTCCTCGCAGAACAAAAGACGCGAATCCTAAGGAGTCCTATCTCTGTGGGACCACCGCGGCAGACGCCATCATCAACAGTGGGCCACCCGGTCCGGAGCCAACCCCATCCAGATCAGGGGTGGCGACGACCTGACGAGCTCGCCCTGCTCCGGGAGCGGCGCAGGCTCGGGGGCTCGTAGCTGTCGTCGCTCGTCTCCGGAGTCGCAAAGAGCTCGGCGGAGTCGCTGGGTCCTCCTGCGCCTTCGTCGCCTGAGAAGCTGCCAAGGGAGCGGGCGGTTGGCCTCTGTCTCACCACAGCAGGACCCCGACCACCTCTCCGGGGCAACATTCCAGCCGGCGGCCCTCCGTCAAGAGCTTGAAGGACATCACGAGCGCCGTCGTACTCCAGGTGGATCGTGAGGGCCCCTCGTCCCCCAGACCCGGCGACCTCGTCCCAGCCTCGAGTCATGAAGACCTCGCCGGGCACCACTGCAACCTCTGCCCTGGGCCGCAAAGGTGCAGCCGGGCGGCTTGCAGCCGAGTCCCAGGGGCTCCCCTGCCGGACGACGGAGGCGAAGAAAGAAGGAAGACGAATCCAAGACTTGGGAGGCGCGGCGACGCGAAGCACGAACTCCCGGCAGGAGCCCTCGGCGTGAACTCCAGGGGGGAAGACGACACACGCCGTGACCCGGCCGGCGTCGCCCGGCAGCGCCGCTCGTGGCGCCCGGCGTCACCTCCTTCGTGGCCGCCAATCTGTGCATACAAGGAAGAGGAAACCCTGGTGGCGGCTGCACGCACTGGGAGCACGGGCGCCTCAAGGCGCTCCCCGCCTCGACACCGGAGAGCAAGCCGCTTCTTCGAGGGAGCGGGTCGGGATCCTCTTGAGGAGCCTTTCCTTCTCTTCCCCTGGAGAACCGGTGGATCGGAGCCATGGCAACCAGACGAGACAAGGAAGCGGAGAAGCAGAAGGATAGACCGGAAGGGCTCACGCCGTTCCGTACTTATAGCCGGCGGAGGCCAACCGTCGGCCTCTACGATCACCAGCCATCATGCCCAACTCTGCATGCAACGACCTGTCGAATCCGGACGGTTACCAAGGCGTCGTGGGGGAGCAGGCTCCCACGTCCAATCAACCGCCACGCGGCGCCCAAGGCCGCAGGCTGTTAGGGCCCACGACGCTTCGCACTTGCCCTTTCGCCTCTCTGCACGGCCAAGGTCGGGCGCGCCGTGGCCCCGGGGGCTACTGTTGGCGTTCTGGGAACGGGGTCCCAGACTTGCTCACTGCGGCCTGCGGTGTGGCTCAAAGGAGGCCCAGACAGCCCATCTTCATCAACACAAGCTCAAGACCTCGCAAGGGCCAAGCCTCGTGGGGCGGACGACCAAGAGCTTCTCAAAGCAGCCTCGTCAGTGGGCTCATGAGGAGGCGGAGAGTTCAAGGCAGGGTACCTCGCGAGGTGCCCATGACGTAAGCCATGACGACCAAGGGCGCCGATCGAGGCGCCCGCCCACCTGGCGTCCTCCTTTCCTCTTTGGTGCAAAGGAGCAAGCGCAGAACAAGAGCATCAAGCAAAGGCATCCGTTTGGTGCAACAAGACCAAGACCAGCCCCAACGGCTGGAATGCGATCATCGTGGAGCCCAAGCGAGCGCCATCACCGAGCCTTTGGCAAAGCGAGGACCAACTTTAGTCGGGATAAGTGTATTCGCTGTTCCCCTTCAAAATGGCCAATTGTTGGCGCCCTTCCCGCTCAATATTTGGGAAGAGGCCCAGGGCCTTCGTCTATATAAGTAGAGCTAGCCACCATAGGAGGGGGACGGAGGATCCGCCATTCGGAATCCAGAGAGAGAGAGAGATAGGGACCCGAGCCTCAAGCTAGGGCGACGGGACACCACTTAGCAGTTCATCGCTTCCACCAAGAACAGACCCTCGCGAGGCTGTTCTTCCCTATACTGTTCCTCATCAGCCCAAGAGGCAATCCACACACCACACACTGGAGTAGGGTATTACACCACGATGGTGGCCTGAACCAGTATAAATCTTGCGTCTCTTGTGCTGTTCTTGTTAGTAGTTTATGTCCCTGCGACTAGGGGTGGAAAGTGGTAGCGGATAATACGAAATATCCGATATTCGTATTCGAGAAAATGCCTATTCGTATCCGAAACATCCGCATCCGAACCAAAATGGAAATGGAAATTATCCGTATCCGAATTTATTTAACAGATAAAAAATAAAATATGGCATGAGATTTTGACACAAATATGGATATGGAAGTGGATATATCCATATCCGAATAATATTATGGGAGGTAATTTTCAAAATTGTTGCCCTAGTATTCCAATTACCCAACATAAATGCCAAATAAGTGGTCAAATTTTACTCTTTGCATGATTAAACTTAGAAACTATTATGCATTACAATAGTATTTATTTATAAAACTATTTATCATTGACTTATTGTATGTCACAAGTTGATTATTTCATGTCACATAGCTATTGGTCGATATACTTAAGCAAGATGTTACTATTATTCAGATCCGCTCGAATAAAGAAAACATCCGATACGTATCCGTATTCGAATAACATCCGAGCCGCATCCGTATCCGATAACATCCGTATTCGCATTCGTATTCATTTTGAAAATATGAAAACGGAAGTGGTAAGAGCACTATCCGATCCGCATCCGATCCGTTTCCACCCCTACCTGCGACTCGGTGAGGTACGAGACGGTGGAGGGTTGGATCTCCGCGCGCACCCCAGAGTTCGAACCTTAAGGGTCTGTCGGAACCCGAAATCCGACAGGCTTAGGTCCATACTTGGGTTTCTTCTCTTGAGCAGCAACTTGTTTGCTGTTCTTCTTGAAGTTTCCCTTCTTCTTCCCTTTGCCCTTTGTAACACCCCGGATTCGATGCGCCAGGTGTCCGCCAGTTAGCCGTCTTTGCCATGTCATGTGCTTGCGTGTTGCACTTTGCCATGTCATCATCTGCATTTCATATCATGTCATCATGTGCATTTCATTTTGCATACGTGTTCGTCTCATGCATCCGAGCATTTTCCCCGTTGTCCATTTTGCAATCCGGCACTCCTATGTCTCCCGGCGCTCCCTTTTACCTCTTTTCGTGTGCGGGTGTTAAACGGTCTCGGAATGGACCGAGGTTTGTCAAGCGGCCTTGGTATAGCACCGGTAGACCGCCTGTCAAGTTTCGGATCATTTGAAGGTCGTTTGGTACTCCAACGGTTAACCGGGTAACCGCAAAAGCCCCTTTCTCCTTGCAGCCCAACACCCCTTCCAAAGTGGCCCAAAACCCAGCAAATTCCCCACCATGCTCTCGGTCGTTCGATCACGATCGTGTGGCCGAAAACCGCACCTCATTTGGAGTCTCCTAGCTCCCTCTACCTATAAATATGTGTGCACCCCCGGATTTTTCGCGCAGTCCAAAACCTACCCTAACCTTCCCCGCCGCCGCCGGACATTTCATCCCGCGACGGCCGGACATGTCCACCGCCCCGGCCACCTCACTCCGGCCAATCCGGAGCCGCCACATCACCACCGCCGCCTCCACGCCCAATGGGACGCCGCCACGTCACCGCCGTCGGCGCCCGCTTTCGCCGCCGCCGCCCGGGCCAGATCCGCCCGCCCGGGTCGGTCCGGCCTCGCCGAACCCTTCGCGTCCTCCGCCGCCCGATCCGCGCTTCGCTTCGCCCAGCGCGCCGACGCCGCGGCGCCCGGCGCGCCGTGGCTCCGCCGCCCCGCCCGCCGCCTCCGTGAAACCGCGCCGCGCTGGCCGCCGGAGACTCCGCCGCCTCGTCGCGCGCGCCTCAAGCGCCCGTCGCCTGCCGCGGCCTCCTCCGCCCTCGCGCCCTCGCCGTCCGGCGAGCCGCCGCCGCCTCGCCTCCTCCCGTCGCCTGGCGTCCCTCCGCCGCGCCACGGAGCTCCTCCGTCGCCTCCGCCGCCGCCCATCGCGGATCCGGTCGGGCCGGACCGGATCCGACGACCCCAAGCCCGGCCGCCGTCTTCCCCGTCTACTCCGGCCATCCTCCGGCGAACTCCGGCCAGATCCGCCTCGCCCCGAGATCCGTGCATGGTTGACTTCTCCCCCCCCTCCAATTCCTCCAAGTCCCCGAGTTTCAGTAATTTTCATGCATTTTTGTTGCATCATAACTCTGTCATCGTAGCTCCGTTTTGCACGTGTAATATGTCAAAATGTTCGTCTCGATGAGTAGATCATTTCATCTCATTGGATCATTTTCATTTGAGCCCATCTTGATGCCCGAAATGCTGTTGGAAGAGTGCTATGTGATGTTAGTTTCTGATTTTTATCAGAACATGCACTTTTGTCATTTTTGCCATATTTGATGTGTGCACCCTATGGACTTGAGTCCTACATGTGTTTTGTAATATGACGTGTCTTCTTTACAGTGGTGCTTGCTATGTATTTTTGTGATCAATGTGGTGACTAGCACAAGCATGCAAACTAGGTGTCTTGATGTTGCTGATTTCAGCCTGCTTTTCTTGATATTTTTATGCCATGTTAACTTGATTCTCTGAGAGATCCATGCATATTTTGAGATACTTCAGTAAGGATGTTTTGTTATGCATGTCTTGCTCTATCCATCCATGCCCTTGTTTGCAATTATGGAGTGCCATAGATTGAGTCAATCGAGCTCTACTTTTGCTATAAAATGTTTCCTGGCAGATTGTTTACATGTTATTCAATTTTGCCAAGGTTGTTGTAGTTGTTCCGGGTATGCTATGATGTTGTTCTTGCCATGTATATCTTCTATGCCATGTCTTCTTACTGTGAGTTGCCTCGCCATGCCATGTATTGCTCTGTGGTGAGTGGTTCAAGCTCACCAACATGCCTACTTATCGTTGTTCCTGCCATGTTTAAATCTGTAATATAACTTGCCATGTTTACATGGGTGCCATCTTATCTTGTGATCCTTTTTGGCTTATGGTCAGTAAGGGACTTTTGTTATATGCATTTAGTAGATTCATGCCATGCCTTTGTTTGCCATGATAAGTTCCTGTAACATGTTGTTTGATAGCTCTAAACATTGCAACTTTGATGTTATTTTACGCCAAAGCACAAGCTGTTATTATTTGCAATCTTGCCATGTGTTTTTGAGCATGTTCTAGTGATTTATGGAGATAGCTCAGTGTTCATGCTTTGTAATGCTTTACCTGTACATCATGCCCATGCCTTTTGTTATTATGTTGAGGTCCTGTAGCATGTTGTTTTGATGCTTGCATTATGCCTAGTTGCTGTTTTGGGCAGATTGTTGTCATGTCTTGTATAGGGTGTATGTGTTGAACCGTTGCTCCGTTTTGAGTGTGCTCTATATGAAACTTGCTTGATTTTGCATGTAGCTTCATATTATCATGTTGCATCCTTGGTTTGAGGTGTTTGCTTGATGTTTGAATGCATTTTGCATCAATGCCATGCTTGACTTGTTTTGCTCATATCTTCTAGGCCGTAGCTCCGAATCTAATGAACTTTATATGTAACTTGACTAGAATTTCATGTAGATCATCATGGTGCATCTTAAATTGCTGTCTAACAACTTGAACATAAAGTTATTCAGATCTGGACCAATTTCGAAATTTGCATATGAGGACTTACCGGAATTGTTCTATGTTGCTTCCGGCCTCATTTAAACTTGCTTTGATGTGTTGCTCTTGTTTGCATCATCTCTTGCCATGAGTAGCTTCATGTAGCTTTGTCATGCATCATGCTTGTTTGTGCATCATGCCTTGTTCATGTGTGGTGTGTTTACTATGTTGTGTGCTTCTTCTTGTTAGTTCCCGTTTCGTTGCGTTCGTGAGGATTCGTTCATCTACGCTTGGTTCGGCTTCATCCGTTCGTCTTCTTCATGGACTCGTTCTTCTTCTTCTTTGCGGGATTTCAGGCAAGATGACCGCTACCTGGATCTCACTACTATCATTGCTATGCTAGTTTCTTCGTTCTATCGCTATGCTGCGCTACCTATTACCCATTTATCAAGCCATCCCAAATTGCCATGTCAGCCTCTAACCTTTGCACCTTCCTATGCAAACCGTTGTTTGGCTATGTTACCGCTTTGCTCAGCCCTCTTATAGCGTTGTTAGTTGCAGGTGAAGATGAAGTTTGTTCCTTGTTGAACATGGAGATGTTGTTCCTTGTTGGAACATGTTCACTTGTTGGGATATCACAATATATCTTATTTAATTAATGCATCTATATACTTGGTAAAGGGTGGAAGGCTCGGCCTTATGCCTTGTGTTTTGTTCCACTCTTGCTGCCCTAGTTTCCGTCATATCGGTATTATGTTCCCGGATTTTGCGTCCCTAACGCGGTCGGGTGATTTATGGGACCCCTTGACAGTTCGCTTTGAATAAGACTCGCCCCAGAAGGCCCAACATTGGTTTTACCATTTGCCTCACCACCACCTATATTTTCCTTGGGAGTAATTAACCCAAGGGTCATCTTTATTTAGCCCCCGGACCGGTGCTTCTCTAAGTGCTGGCCCGAACCGAGTAGATCGGGGCCCCCTCGTGGCAACTCGAGGGTTGGTTTTACTCGTAGGATGTCTCATCCGGTGTTGCCACGAGAACGAGATATGTGCAGCTCCTATCGGGATTGTCGGCGCATCGGGCGGCTTTGCTGGTCTTGTTTTATTCTCGTCGAAATGTCTTGTAGCCGGATTCCGAGACTGATCGGGTCTTCCGGGAGAAGGAATATCCTTCGTTGATCGCGAGAGCTTATCATGGGCTGTTGGGACACCCCGCAGGTATAAACTTTCGAGAGCCGTGCCTGCGGTTATGTGGCGATGGGAATTTGTTAATATCCGTTGTAGTAAACTTGAAGCAAACTCTTCTAAAATACACCAACCGTAAAGCGAACCGTGAGTGTCTCTTTTCGGGTTGATCGAGAGGAGAACACGGTTTCTGGGTTATGTCTGACGTAAGTAGGAGTTCAGGATCACTTCTTGATCATTGCTAGTTGACGACCGTTCCTTTGTTTCTCTTCTCGCTCTCTTTCGCGTAAGTTAGCCACCATATTATGCTTAGTCGCTGCTGCAACCTCACCACTTTACCCCTTCCTTTCCCATTAAGCTTTGCTAGTCTTGATACCCATGGTAATGGGATTGTTGAGTCCTCGTGGCTCATGATTGCTACACCACCGATTGCCAGTGTGTACAGGTTTGCGATGATCATGACGTGAGAGCGATGTTTGCTTGTGTTGGAGTTCTTCTTCTGAAAGTGCGTTATATCGACTAGAGGGGGGGGGGGTGAATAGGAGATTTTTATGAATTCTTCATTGAGGAATTTGCCGGTGAGGAAATTCCTTAGCGAAGAAATACTTGCAGCGGAATAAGTACTCAGGAGTAAGCATAACAGATTACAAGCATTGTCATCATGATGAAATGAAGACAATCACAGAGTACGAAAAGCGTAAACACAGGATAACACAAGATGAAGACAAACAGATCAAGAAATTGAACGAGGAAATTGAGAAAGTCTTGATCAAAGTCTTCAAACACAGATATGAACAAACACTCAACACAAGAATGAGGAAATGAAAGGGTTGAGGAAATAGATCCAGTTATGTTGGTGAAGACAATGATTTGGTAGACCAGTTCCAACTGCTGTCTCGGCTTGTGCGTCTGGTTGGAGCGGTTGAGTATTTAAACTCGAGGACACACAGTCCCGAACACCCGATCGGCTGAAAGCACGCAGCTCAGACACCAAGTCCTCACCGTATTCTCCTTGAACTAAGGTCACGCAGACTCGTCCAATCACTCGTGGTAAGTCTTCAGCGACTTCCAAACCTTCACATACTTGGTCACTCGGTGATCCACAATTCCTCTTGGATGCTTCTAGACCTTGACGCCTAACCGTCTGGAAGAAGCACAGTCTTCAAAGGTAACAAGCGTCGGATCCACGCAGGATCAATTTCTTCAGTGATGCTCAATCACTTTGGGTTTGTTGGGGTTTGGTTTTTGGGTTTTTCCTCACTTGATGATTTTCAGCTCAAAGTCCTCAGAGGATGGGTTGCTCTCAAATGACAAGTGTCAAGTTCTCTCGGAGCAGCCAACCAACTAGTGGTTGTAGGGGGCGGCTATTTATAGCCTAGGGAGCAGCCCGACATGATAAGACATAAATGCCCTTCAATGATATGACCGTTAGGTGGATAAGATATTTGGGACAGGTGGCAAGAAGACAAAGAACGGTCGGAAATTTGAACATCAAATTCTCGGGGCTATCATGTTCCTCATGTGTAGGCAATTCAGACTGGCGAATTCCTAACTCCTCGTCGCGAACAAATTCATCAACACTGTAAGAGCTTCGCTCTCACATCAAGAAATTGACTGAATCTGTATGAGATTTCCAAAAGCTTCACTCAAGGGATTGGTAGGTGTAGGATTTTGAGTTGAGCATCAAATGGAAATTTTTCCTTAGTATTTCCTCGACCCCTTTAACAAAGACGGTGTTTCCTATGACTCAAGAAAGAGAAAATGAAACTACGAAAACAAAAGTCTTCACGCTTCATGTTCCTCAAATGAATACCAAGTCTTCAAGGTCACACCAATTTCTTCACTTTCAAAGTCTTGTAAAGTCTTCGAATATCAAAGTCTTCACTTGAAGAACTTCATTTTTAGGGGTCGACTTTCTCTGTAAATATCAAACTCCTCATAGACTTATAGACCTGTGTACACTCACAAACGCATTAGTTACTTAACCTATAAGTCTTCAATACACCAAAATCACTAAGGGGCACTAGATGCACTTACAATCTCCCCCTTTTTGGTGATTGATGACAACATAGGTTAAGTTTTCAACGGGGATAAACATATGAAGTGTAAATACTGATAATGAGGAATTTGATTGCAAGATATAGAAGAACTCCCCCTGAAGGTGTGCATAGTGAGGAATTTGCTTTTGAGGCAATGCACATTTGAAGAAATGAATCATGGAGATCTCCCCTATATCTTGTAATTCATACACGATTTAACATATAGTATGAAGAATTTGAAATGCATGATGAAATATGGTGCTTGATGTTATGCAATGTAACGCATCAAGTGTATCAGAGCCCAAAGGCTAAATCGATTAGCTATGAAGATTTTCAAGGAGCTCACGAGAATCAGAGCAAAACTACTGTAATCAGAGCATAAAGTAAGAGCATAATGCATCAAAAGTATCAAAGCACCATCGGGTTTAAGATTACAACTCGATCCAATAAAAGGTTTCAGAAGAACGAGAGTTGTAACTTAATAAAAAACTGTATATAGACAAAAACTAGACCCGCTTGAAGACTAACTCAATTTTCTCCCCCTTTGTCATCAAATGACCAAAAGGATCGAAACTGAGGACTAACGCTCTTGAAGAATTTCAAGTTGAAGACGGAGCGCCAAAGATTGTCGGGGTTGTTTGTTGAAGTAGGACCAGCAGCGGTATCTTCCAAATCTTCATTTTCATCGATTGTCGCGAGATGAAGAATAGGAGCTGGCCACCAAGGAAGGAACTTTGACCTTCTTGAATTTCTTCGAGGAGGTGCGAGACCAGTCAAATTCTTCCTTGAGTCCCATTGAAGTCAGTTCTTCTTCCTTTGTAGATATGTGAAAGAACAGCCCAAGCGCTTGAAGGTTTCATGAAGGTAGTAGTGGTTTTCTTCTTTGCATTGTGTGTTGAGGTCATGTTGTAAAGAAGAGTACCAAACCGACGCTTGACCCACTTATGATTGCGATCAACCTTCCGATGAAGACCGAGGAGTAATTCACGATCGTCATCACCACAGGTGCAGAGCTTGAGGACTTTGCTTGACCGAGGTATTCTTGGCTGAGTCATGTGTGGCGAGTCATCATTGGTGGAGTAGGATGTTGCTTTGCTAAACTGTCCATCCAATGGACGAACGCCTTCATCGATCACAGAAGGCCTTGCCCTTGTCATCACCGAGGTAATTGTCCGCTTGAGGACTTCAATCGGGGCGGATAGCTGCAGTGGTTCAAAGTATCAGCCTTGTAATTTAGTGAAGATCTTGACCTGATGAATCTCATAATCCAAGGCGCATAAGGCTTCAGCTCAAATGGTGACATGGCTATGTTTTCCAGAGTCCTCATGAAGAAATCATGGAAGTTGATGGGAACGCCATGGATGATGTTGAAAAGCATATTCTTCATGATGCCAACGACTTCTTCATCGTTTGAGTCGTGGCCCTTGATAGGACTCATAGTCTTCGTCAGAATCCGATAGACTGTCCGAGGCACATATAGTAATTCCTTGACGAGGAATTTGGTTCTTAGGGCCTGCCTTGGCTTCAAAGGCTTCATCAGCACTTGCATATAGTGATTTGAAAGTTCTTTTCTTCAGAGATACGACGTGCACCATCAAGCGGAGGATCGAGTGGTAGGGCACGAAGCAATTCACTTCTTTGGTGCCTTGTAGTGAGTGTTTTCAGTCATCCAATCTAAGACCCATGAATTTACGTCTTGGCGTCTCCGTGATGTGCGAGGTTGCATAGAATTGAAGAATTAGCTCTTCATTCCGATCCACAAATATCGGTGCAGAAATTTAGAAGTCTGCGTCGTGAAGAACACTTAGGACTGGCTCAAAGCCCGGCAGCGACTCCATATCCACATGAGGAATATGAGCATGATCAAGATTTTGTCCTTGTTGAAAAGCACCGAGGAATAGAAGTTGGCTTGGTGGCAGTCCGTAAGCGCCTCTTCCTAATGCGAGCAGAATCATAAGGATTATATTCAATGAAGAACACGTGCTCGGTAAAGAAATCTTCAGCCTTGAACTTTTGCTTGGTTGAGAATGGATTCTTTTGCTTGGGCAGAGGGGTGTCAGTGAGTTGCAACACCACCTCAGGAATCACAAGTTCAGGTTCTTCAGCCTGAGGAATTTCTTGTTCCTCAACAGTGCGATCGAGGATTAGCAGCAGCAGCAGTTTCATCAGCACTAGTGGCTGGAATTTCTTCATGCACAGAACAAGTCGGTTGATTTTCTCCAGAGTCCATCTGGACTGTTTGTGCAGGAGAGTGAGGAACTTGTGGGAGCGGGGTGAAGAGAGGAGTATTGGGATGCTGACTTTCCCAAAAGTCATCATTTATCACTGGAGTGGTGCATCCAATATCCACATCTTCATTTTCAATTTCCTCAGCACCAGCTTGAGGAATTTCATGGTCTGATGAGGAAATAACTGGGGTTGAAGGGATTGCTTCCACTTCAATTTCTTCATCAATTTTCTCTGACGAAGCAGCAGATTGATGTTCTTCATCAGATCCGATTGGGATCTCATAGTCTTCTCCAAAAGGAACAACTTCCTTTGATGGTATGGAGGAAATTGGAACAGCATCAATTGGATTTTCGAATGAGCTGGTCATTGGTTTCATTTTCTTCGCAGCCGAAGAATCTGACGCAGCTGATGCTTTCCTTTTCTTCACAGCAGCTCGTTCTGCAGCCTTGGTTTTCTTCACATCAGAAGCAGATGGAAGAATTGGAGTTGGAGTTGGCGCAGGAGGAGCTGAGGAATTTGGTTCAGTTTCTTCAGAGCAAGCGATGCGGTTCCCTGTCTTGAGTAGTTTCTTCAGCGCACCACTAGTGGGTGCCCCGGCAGTTTCTTCGGTGGCTGGGATGGGATCATCAGCCCTCGAATCAGCATTTTCTTCAGAGGTTGAACAACATCAGCGGTCTTGGCATTTTCTTCAAGAGGGCTGAGTGAGGCTCCACTGAGGAATTTCATGTTGCATCGAGGCAGCAACACTTTAGAATTTCTTCGTCAGTTGACGAATCTGGTCTTGACTCCTTGCCAATCAGCATAGTGGGTATCAAGTTTTCTTTGAGGTCTTGAATTTCAGTTTGAATTTTGAGAAGCTCCTCGTGTCATCTTGACAACGTTTTCTTGAGAACTTCTCCTTCCTGTATTGAGCCTTTTTGATTTCCCTCGCCTTCTCAAACTTCCATTTTCTTCAGCGATGAAGTGAGTCGCATATGACTTTGACCAGTGTCGATGAAGATCAGCGAGGGGTATTGGGATCATTGTGCCGTAGATCAATAAAGTCGAGTACTTTCTTCGGATCCAATAGCAAAGGGCACAGATGTACCTTTGGCTCTAGCGGCCTTCACTTGACGGTCTCGATGATTTCTTCAAGTTCTTCATCGATGCCTCATCGTCGGATGGTACATGAAATACAACTTGTTTCGTCCTTGGATGGGCCGAGGACCTCGCCCATTGTTGCCTTGATCTTCAGCTGAGCGGGCCCGATGAAGAAGTTGGAGCAGCCGAGGAACTTGCGAAATGCTCGAGGCAATTGAGAAACCAGTGGTCCTTTGACAAGTAGCCAGTGCATAGGAACCAAGGTTTTGACGGAGCTGTTGAGGACTTTGATGGAACAGCAGCAAAGTGTGAGGAATTTGCTTGGAAGGTGCTGCCTTTGAGGAACTTGGCCGTGAGGGCGCAGATGATGAAGCACTTGGCTTATTAGCAGGCTTCTTTGCATTGATTTCCTTGATTTGACCGAGACCTCGATGGCGATAGCAGTGGCAGAATCCTCATTGAATTTCTTCACAGCCTCCTTTGCTTGCTTTGCCAACTTTGCTTGGCGCTTAGCCCATTCATCGTGAAAGTCCTCACGCGCTTGGCGCTAGTGGGATCAGCTATTTGGCCAGGTGCCAAAGGAGCTCTTGGGCATGGAGGATTTAAGCGAATTTCTTCATGTATTTAGGAGTTACATATCTGTATTCCTTCCATTCCGTGCCCATCTCCGCTCAATCTTACGAATACGCACCTTGCGTTGATTTTTGCTTTCTTCATCCGAGTGCAATAGTCAGCATATATTTCCTCGTGGATTTCAAATGCTGTCATAACCTCGGTTTCTTTCCTCCTTCTGCGGCTTCTTACCGTCGCCATTTTCTTGCTTGAGGAAATTGAACAATTGAGTTCTCTCAAGAAGTGTGCAGTTTTTCTTCGAGGAATGCTGCAAATGAGTTAAGTTGATGAGAACCTAGGGATTCAGCAGCGGACATTTGTACTGTGAACAGAGTATAGGTGCGAGGAATTTGGAGAGGTCATATCGTTCTCGTAAGGTTTTTCAAAAGAACAAGTTTTGAGGATTTTGACCAGATGAGTTTTGAAGAATTTCACTAAGCGTTCTTAGTCTTAGGTTCCGAGTTGTATAGATCGAGGATCCACACAATTGAGGAATCTTGAAGAAAATCATTGCTTAGAGAAACGAATCAAGAGATTTGAGGTGTTCATATGTGTGAGGATTTGAAAATAAACACCTTTGAAGAATTTGAAGAAAATTTGAGAATCAAAGCGAGTAATAAAAGTTACTTTTAATTTGCCAAGTGAAGAACACGATTTAACCGAGAAGAACAGTTAGGAAGTTCGTCTGCTCAGATCTTCCCCGCCCTAACTTGGCAGAGGAAATCAGCTACGGCGACGGCGGAGTGAAGATTTTCCACTTGTCGGTAAGACGAAAGTACGTCGGCGAAGAGGTCAAGGCAGTGAAGCTTTTCCTCACCGGCGACGATGGAGAAGCGGCGGCGCTTAGGGTTTTGAGGAGCTCGAGCGGGAGAGAGAGTCGAGCGAGTAAAAGAGTGAGGAAGGGAGAGGGTATTTATAGACACGGTGAAAACGGATCGTCCAAGATTTAGGACTAACATGCCCTCGACTGTTTTCCTTCTCACGACATGTGTCACCCACGATTGTGTAGTGGAGATCGTGTCGATCGTGGGTGAATAAAGTAATGCATCATGGGATGCGGAACAGTTTGAGCGGTAAAATGAAGGTTTGAATAAGATTCGTTTAAAAGTTCCGTTGCAATTTCTTCATTGTCAGGACACAGTGAAGATTTTGAACGAGTTTCAAAGTAGAACGCACATGAAGAATTTGTGAATGGATTGGGTTGAGTATAGCATAGAGGAAAGGGTCCGATCACATTCACTTAGCGTAAAAAACGACTTGAAGAAATAGCCATAAGTGAATGTCAGGCGACATAAACCCATATATATATATATATATATATATATATATATATATATATATATATATATATATATATATATATATATATATATATATATATATATATATATATATATAGCCAATGAAGAAAGACGACGGAAGCAGTGAAGATTTTGCAAAGTTGAAGAATTTGAAAATCAAGAATTTCAAAACGAGGAAAAATTCAAATTGAAGATTTTCAACTTTGGTGGTGGCGTGACCCATCAGATAAGAATGATGATTTCAGACACCGCATACAATTGTCGAGGGTTACGAGAATCAAATTCTTCATTAATTTCTTCACACTTAGAGTGTTATTCTTCATTGATTGAAGAAAAACGTTTCTTCATGTGTTGCACATCTAAGTCATCAATTTTGCATAAGTGTTAGGATGTGTGTTCTTTAAAGAACATTCGAAGATTCTAAGATATTTAGCTCACACCGCAACTTGCTAAATCTCTTCTCACCCAAGGGCTTAGTGAAGATATCAGCTAGCTGTTCTTCAGTCTTCACGTGCTCGATGGAGATGTCGCCCTTCAACACATGATCACGAAGAAAATGATGACGAATTTGAATGTGCTTTGTCTTCGAGTGTTGAACTGGGTTGTGAGCAATCTTGATGGCACTCTCATTGTCACAATAGAGAGGCACATTCTTCACGTTGATGCCGTAGTCCTTGAGGGTTTGCTTCATCCATAGTAATTGAGCACAACACGAGCCAGCAGCAATGTATTCAGCTTCGCGAAGGGATGTGATACGCAGTTCTGCTTTCTTCGAGGACCAATGCACCAAAGATCGTCCGAGGAAATGACAAGTACCAGATGTTGACTTGCGATCCACACGATCACCAAAGATAGTCGAGTCGAATATCCAATGAGATCAAAAGTAGAGCCCTTGGGGTACCATAATCCTAGTGTTGGTGTGTGAGCTAGATATCAAGAATATGCTTCACAGCCTTATGGTGTGATTCCTTCGTGTAGCTTGAAATCGGGCACACATGCAAACACTAAGCATTATATCCGCCTAGATGCACATAAGTACAATAAAGAACCAATCATGGAGCGGTATACCTTGTGATCAAGTCAATACCATTTTCATCGATTGCATAGATGGCCATTTGTGGGCATAGGAATTTTGACACCTTTGCAATCTTGCATGCCGAATTTCTTCAGACATCTTTGAGGTATTTCTCCGAGATATGAATATGCCATTGTGTTGTTGATGAATTTGAAGACCTAAGAAGAATTTCAACTCTCCCATCATAGACATTTGATATTCTTCACTCATCATATAGGCAAATTCATCACTATAACGTTGGTCAAGACAGCCAAAGATAATATCATCAACATATATTTGGCACACAAACATTTCACCATCATAAGATTTAGTAAAGAGAGTAGGGTCGAGTGAACGGGTGTGAAGCCATTCTTCACGAAGAATTCCTTCAATGTATCATACCACGCCCGAGGGGCTTGCTTGAGGCCATAGAGGGCCTTATTTAGTCTCAAGACTTTGTCGATTCTTTGGATCTTCAAAACCCGGGGTTGAGCAACATATACTTCTTCCTCAAGCTTACCATTGAGGAATGCACTTTTCACATCCATTTGATATAAAGTGATATTGTGATGGTTAGCATAGGCGTAGTAATATGTGAATAGACTCAAGTCTAGCAACAGTGCAAAAGTTTCATCGAAATCAATTCCTTCAACCTGCGTGTAGCCTTGAGCTACTAGTCGTGCCTTATTCCTCACCACAAGACCATTTTCATCTTGCTTGTTGCGATAGATCCACTTTGTGCCAATGATATTATGCTTGCGAGGATCTGGACGTTTGACCAGTTCCTGACGTTGTTGAGCTCGAACTGATGTAATTCTTCTTGCATGGCCTGAATCCACTCCGGCTCCAGAAATGCTTCATCTACCTTAGTGGGCTCTGTGATAGAGACAAAAGCATAGTGCCCACAAAAGTTAGATAAATGTGAAGCTTTTGAGCGTGTGAGAGGACCTCGCGCTTTAATGTCATCGATGATCTTGTCAACTTGCACTTCTTTTGCAACGCGAGGATGAGCTGGTTGTCTTCGAGGAATTTGATCATTTTCCTCAAGACCATTTTCTTCAAAGATTATCTTCAGTGCATCACTCGACGCTCTTCGCAGACAGAATGAATTCTTTAGCAGTTTCTTCAAGAGGAATGACATCCTCGGTTGCCTTGAACCTGATAGAATCCTCGGTGCTGGTTCGTCTAACATGAAGGTAGGTGCTCTCTTTGCAGCCATTAGTTTCATCGAACCGCACATCTACAAAGGTCAACAATCTTGTGAAGTGCGATGTTGAAGACTCAGAGGTGTGCGAGTCCTTTCCGTAACCAAGCATAAAACCTTCATGTGCTTTCGTGCAAATTTAGAGTTGTGGTGAGGATCTCTAATCCAGCATTTAGCAATCAAGACTTTGAAATAACTTACATTAGGTTTCTTGTCGTTGAGGAGTTCATAGGCAGTCTTCTTGAAGAATTTGTGAAGATATACTGTTGATGATGTGGCACGCAGTGTCAATTGCTTCAATCCGTAAACGACTAGGCGTTTTGTATTCATCAAGCATAGTGCAGCCATCTCAACAAGAGTTCTGTTCTTGCGCCCACGACGCCATTTTGCCGAGGAGTATAAGGAGTAGATAACTCATGAGTAATACCAAGTTCATCAAGATAGTCATCAAGACCGAATTTTGAACTCAGTTCCATTGTCACTCCCGATGTGCTTGATCTTCACACCAAAGTTGGTTGAAGCCCTCGAGGAAAATCGCTTGAAGATTTCCTGCACTTGATTTTTGTAAGTAACAATGTGTACCCATGTGTAACGAGAGTAATCATCAACAATAACAAAGCCATATAGTGATGCTTCATTAACGATAACTGAATAATGATTGGGACCAAAGAGGTCCATGTGAAGCAATTCAAGGGACGAGTAGTGGTCATGATAGTCTTCACTGGATGCTTGGCCTTGGTCATTTTTCCAGCTTCACAGTTCGTGATAAGTGATTCTTGAGGAATTTGACATTCTCAATGCCAATGACATGCTTCTTCTTCGCAAGCGTGCAGTAAATTCCTCATGCCTGCGTGACCAAGTCGTCGATGCCATAGCCAGCCTTCTCAAGCTTTTGCAAGTAGGCACACGGCTGGTTGTGGTCCCGTAGAGAAGTCAACAATATACAAGTCTCCTCTCCTAAAGCCTTCAAGACTTTGGAATTGTCACTTCCATAATCACAACACAACGATACTTGCCAAAGATAACTACCATATCAAGATCACAAAGCATTGAGACCGACATGAGGTTATATCCTAAAGACTCAACAAGCATGACTTTGTCCATGTGCATGTCCTTAGAGATAGCAACCTTACCAAGTCCCAATACCGACTTTTGCCTTTGTCAGCAAAGATGATATGCTTCAGTTGTGACGGTGATAAGGGAGCATCCATCAATAGATTCTTGTCACCGGTCATGTGATTTGTACATCCACTATCGAGAACCCACTCGGTGGCTTTGGGTTGATCATCCTGCAGATGAATTAGTATAACTAACGATCTCATATACTTCATCGGTGAAGAATATGATATCAAGTTCATCGATGAATTTCATCATCAAGATCAATCGATAAGCAAGATGAGGACGTGTGAAATGAAAGTTCATTTCATCATGATTAGCTCAAGGTCCTTTCAGAAATTTTGTCGCCCCAAAGAAATTCTTCAGACGTTGAGGCACGCCCGAGACCCTGACCGCAGAAGAGATTAGTTCTTTTCTTCACCACCCACATCTAAAGGGTGGCAAAGAGTTCATCATTCATGCGAGCACCATATGAGAATGGTGGCATAGAAGCCAATCCATTTCGTTTCACATAAGAAGGGTTAGGTAAGCATATGAATAAGCGGAGAAATTCTTCGAGGACTTATGAACATATTGGTTTGAAGAATAATGCACATATTCATAGCCCTTAGCTCTACCTGAGACAGAGTTGTTAGCACGATGATAATCATATGAGGACTTTGATCCTTTTGAGGAATTTGATCCACGTGAGGAATTTGGTCCGTATGAGGACTTGGATCCATATGAAGAATTTGGTCCATATGAAGAATTTGATCTGGAGTTCCTATTCTTCACGTGTGGTGTCATGAGGACATTCACCTAAAGATTTTCAAGGTACTGCTTGGGAACCCAGATTTTCTTCATAGGGGAACCGTTCTGCAGATTAGTGCCAACATATCTAGCAAATACTTCACCATTCTGATTTTTGAACAGTTTATAGTTTGAGTCAAATGACTCATCAATGTAATGAGGAAATTCACATGTAAAACCAGATAAGGTAGATGGATCAACTGGAGGTCCCTTTGCAGCAATCCATGAGGTTTTGGGATACCGCTCAAAGCTTCCAAAGACGCTCCATCAAGATTGAGTTTCCTCTCAAAGGCAATACCTCTTTCCTAGGGTTCCTGTTGAGGATCTGCTTTTAAGCACATCACAAAGAGTCTGATGCCCTTTGAGGCTTTTGTACATGCCTCTGTCATGTACAATTCCTTCATCCTGCATCGTCAAGTGATACTAGCAATGTCCTCGATGAGGAATTAGTGATAGCAGAGGCAGGTGAAGAATTTGTAACATTGAAGCATTTGAACATTCAGTGAAGAATTAGCGATTCACGCTCAATGCACTTTAAGCATGGAGGAACAAATTCTTCTTGAGAAGCGCTGATTTGTTGAGCAAGTAATGAATCGCGCTCCTTCAAGATCTTCATAACTCGCTCTTAGCTTCTCAAGATCTTGCTTTTGAAGAAATTCATAAGAAAGTTTCTCATGATCGATTAGAAGAGTGTTATGATGACCTTGAAGGTTGTCAAGCCTAGACTGAAGTCTCTGAAGATTTTCAGTCAGGGCTTGAGTGCGATCCATTTCTTCACCTAACATATCATCACTCTTATCTAGCATGTTTTGAACCTTTTCAAAAGCCCTTTGTTGTTTTATAGCAATCTTAGCAAGTTTAGAGTAGCTGGGCTTGAGATCCTCATCAGATCATTTTCACTAGATTCAGAGGAGGTGAAATTGAGTACCTTGGCACCTTTTGCCATGAAGCAATAGGTGGGAGCGTAGTCATCATTTTCCTCATCAGGCTTGTCGGTGGAGTCAGTTTCTTCAGTGTTGAAGATGGACTTGCTAACATAAGCGATAGCAAGAGCCGACTAGCCACACCAGATTCGGATTCTTCTGACTCCTCCTCTTCCTCATTTTCCTCGATTCAGCTTCGAGTCCATTTCCTTGCCAATAAATGTCCGAGCCTTTTGGAGCTGCTCTTCTTGTGAGAAGAAGGTTTTGAGGATTTTGATGATGAAGATTTTGATGATTTCTTCTTCTTCTTCACGCCATCGTAACTGTAATCCTTGTGTTTCTTCTTTCTTAATTCCTTTTCCCATCGAGGACAATCTTGGATATAGTGACCAGGTTTCTTGCATTTGTGACAAAGTCTTCTTATAGTCACTAGATGAGGAATCACCGCTTCTTGAGGATTTTCCAAAGCGACCACGCCTTGAGAATTTCTGGAATTTCTTCACGAGCAAGTGCTAGCTCTCGCCAAATTCTTCAGATCTCCAAGGCTACTACCGAGTCTTCACTTTCAGATTCGGACACAGCCTTGGCCTTCGTGGCACGTGTTTTTCCATAGCCGTAACCATAGAGATCTCTTTTCAAAAGTGGAACTCGTGAGTATTTAGCCTTCGAGGATATCGCAGGATCAAGAGACTTGTAGTCAGCTCGTTCTTGTATCATCATGCGAGTATCAAATGAGGAATCAGTTTATCTTAGTAATTTCTTCACCACCTCATGGTCGGTGATGTCAGTGGCACCCAGTGCTTGAAGCTCATTTGAGATGTCAGTGAGGCGATCAAAGGTTTGTTGAACATTTTCGTTGTCGAGTCTTTTGAAGCGGTTGAAGAGATTCCGAAGAACATCAACTCGAGAGTCACGCTGAGTTGAAACACCTTCATTTACTTTGGACAGCCTGTCCTGTATGAGTTTGGCGATTCCAAAGCACTCACTCTTCCATATTGACCTTTGCTCGATGGCCACATATGATATTCTTCGCTTGAGAATCGAGTTGCTTGAATCTCTTCACATCAGCATCATTCGGAGAAGGTGTGGTGAGGAAACACCTTTTGTCACAACATACCGTAGATCGTTGTCAATTGCTTCAAGATGCATTCGCATTTTGTTCTTCCATGAGGGGTAGTCCGTCCCATCAAGGTAGGACACCTGCTGAGACCTTGATCATACTGCGGTCGACATAACTAAAACTCCGGTGGTTAAACAAAATCACACGTAACAAGGGAGTACCTTGCTCGATACCAATTGAAAGTCGTTATATCGACTAGAGGGGGGTGAATAGGCGATTTTTATGAATTCTTCATTGAGGAATTTGCCGGTGAGGAAATTCCTTAGCGAAGAAATACTTGCAGCGGAATGAGTACTCAGGAGTAAGCATAACAGATTACAAGCATTGTCATCATGATGAAATGAAGACAATCACAGAGTACAGAAAGCGTAAACACAGGATAACACAAGATGAAGACAAACAGACTGAAGAAATTGAACTGAGGAAATTGAGAAAGTCTTACACAAAGTCTTCAAACACAGATATGAACAAACACTCAACACAAGAATGAGGAAATGAAAGGGTTGAGGAAATAGAACCAGTTATGTTGGTGAAGACAATGATTTGGTAGACCAGTTCCAACTGCTGTCTCAGTTGTACGTCTGGTTGGAGCGGTTGAGTATTTAAACTCGAGGACACACAGTCCGGACACCCGATCGCCGAAAGCACGCAGCTCAGACACCAAGTCCTCACCGTATTCTCCTTGAACTAAGGTCACGCAGACCTCGTCCAATCACTGTGGTAAGTCTTCAGCGACTTCCAAACCTTCACATACTTGGTCACTCGGCGATCCACAATTCCTCTTGATGCTCTAGACCTTGACGCCTAACCGTCTGGAAGAAGCACAGTCTTCAAAGGTAACAAGCGTCCGATCCACGAGATCAATTTCTTGATGATGCTCAATCACTTTGGGTTTGTTGGGGTTTGGTTTTGGGTTTTTCCTCACTTGATGATTTTCAGCTCAAAGTCCTCGGAGGATGGGTTGCTCTCAAATGACAAGTGTCAAGTTCTCTCGAGCAGCCAACCAACTAGTGGTTGTAGGAGGCGGCTATTTATAGCCTAGGGAGCAGCTCGACATGATAAGACATAAATGCCCTTCAATGATATGACCGTTAGGTGGATAAGATATTTGGGACAGGTGGCAAGAAGATAAAGAACGGTCGGAAATTTGAACATCAAATTCCTCGGGGCTATCATGTTCCTCATGTAGGCAATTCAGCCTGGCGAATTCCTAACTCCTCGATCGAGAAAAAATTCATCAATGACCGTAAGAGCTTCGTCTCACATCAAGAAATTGACTGAACTGTATGAGATTTCAAAAGCTTCACTCAAGGGATTGGTAGGTGTAGGATTTTGAGTTGAGCATCAAATGGAAATTTTCCTTAGTATTTCCTCGACCCCTTTAACAAAGACGGTGTTTCCTATGACTCAAGAAAGAGAAAATGAAACTACGAAAACAAAAGTCTTCACGCTTCATGTTCCTCAAATGAATACCAAGTCTTCAAGGTCACACCAATTTCTTCACTTTCAAAGTCTTCGTAAAGTCTTGAGAATATCAAAGTCTTCACTTGAAGAACTTCATTTTAGGGTCGACTTTCTCTCAGAATATCAAACTCCTCATAGACTTATAGACCTGTGTACACTCACAAACGCATTAGTTACTTAACCTATAAGTCTTCAATACACCAAAATCACTAAGGGCACTAGATGCACTTACATCTTACGCTTCTTCGATCAGGGGATAGGTTCCAGTGTCGGCAGCTGGGCTAAAGGTGGTGGATGTCGTTTGAGTTTCTGTTTATGTTTCGTCCGTAGTCGGATGTTGATCTCTTTTATTTGATGTTGATGTATTCATGTGACATTGTATGTCTTGGATGTATCCCTATCTATTATGTAATGTTGATGTAATGATATCCACCTTGCAAAAGCGTTCCAATATGCGGGTCTATCCTTGGTGGGACCGTCGAGTTCCTTTTGGATAGGGTCGCATATTGGGCGTGACAAGTTGGTATCAGAGCCTCGACCGACCCTAGGAGCCCCCTTGATTGATCGGTAGTTGGCCGTTGTCGAGTCTAGAATAAAACTGATTTCTGAGTCTAGTTATATCGGAGAGTAGGAATTCTTTTTACACCTCTGCCCCTTCGTCGCTCTGGTAAGGAATCTTGACGTAGGTGTTTTGAATTACTCCTCTTCCCATTCAAATTTTTATTTAGGATCACGTGGTTAGTTTCGTGAGTTGCCCATCCTCTTTTGTCTGGTGCATCTCTCGTCAGGCCGACTCGAGTCTCTTCATCTTTGCCAAATTCAATCCTCAGTTCTTCCTCCGACGTCGTTGTTTTTCCTTGTCCGAAGTTGTCCTTGTTTTTCCCACCCGCCCACCCTTCTTCTTCTCGGAACCGGAGTCCGTAATCGAGTATCGATACTACTCGTGCGAAGTCTTTGCATTCTTTCCTCAATGACTTCAACCGGTGTTTTTTTCTCTTCAAAATATTTGTCGGTTCCCCCTCCCAAGTTGCATTTGTTTTTACCGCCCTCCCACCCTATTATTGCCGGAGTTCGAGTTTCTTCCGACCATCAATTTCATTCGTGTGGAGCCTCTTCAGTCTTCCCTCAATTATTTTAACCGGGAAATTCTCATCTCGTTCGTCATTCTTCATCTCTTTCTTTTCCGGTGGACTCAATTCAAGTTGTTCGATGTTGATCATATTCTTTTCTTGGCTCAAGTGTTTTCCTTGCTCGTTCATCTCTCGCCAGTTTATCCTTCCGGAGTGCTCAAGACATCTCAGGAGATTCGTCTGTTTTTGAATTAATTCGAGGTTGTCACCTCAGTCAAATATTTCATTTGTTCCGGTGCATCATCTATCTATTCAACAATCCTTTTCAACGGTGTTTTCTTTTAGTGGGCCCTAACCCACAGGTCTTTCCCAGGATCTTACCTGACTCTTCTAATTTTCCCGGAGTTATTCTCAATTCTTTTCAAGTGTGACGTAAGAATGGATTCCATCAGTCACATGCCTTTTCCAAGATCAATTTCAAACCATTTCATCATTGGCTCAACCTCTTTGATTTTCATTCTACCGGAGTACCTCAGTTATTTTGGTGGTGTTTATCGTCGTCCTTGAAGACCGAAGAAGATAATTTTTTTTCTCTTAAATCTTTTCCGTTCTCCCGGAGATTCGCGGTGCTAGCTCGATGTTATCCTATATAATTGTTTCTAGTCATGCAAATTCTTTTCATCCATCCGGAGTATGCCAGAAGTTGATTTCCATTTCTTTTAACCAGAGGCCGTCATTCCAGAAGAATTCTTTGTCCTCACATTTCAGCTATCGTTATCCGATTATCTCGGTGCATCCGTCAAGTGTTCTTTAATCAGCTCATGCTCTCTTTGCTCTTTTGCATCTAAATCCCCTCGAGCATATTGGTTCTTCTAATTCTGCCCGGTGATTCATTCTCTTTCATCAGTCATTTTCGAATTCTTACGATGGTTCGTTCAAGATTCCTTTTCCTTGATTATCATTTTAATCCATTCGTCTCTCAAATCTTACCGGTGGTTCATGAAGACTTTCTCAAGTTTTGTGCGATGTTTCCCCTTAATCCTTTTTCAACGAGAATAAGTATTATGCCAAATCCATTTCTTGTCATCAATTTAATTTGATGAAGGATAAGCATACAATAAATCTTATTCTTATTTCCTCAAGTTGATTAATTCCTTCCTTCGGAGTTTGTTCTTGAGGAATAAATTCTAGTTCCAAGTGTTTTCATCTTTTCTTATCCGGAGTTCAGTTTCCTCGGTCATTTCGTCGGAACCTCCATCTTAATCACCGCAACGCTCATCTTATTCTTTCTTCCTTCATTCATCTCATCATCCTTTCGTACCGGAGTTCTTCACGGTGGTTCTTCATGTTTTAATTCTTTCTTCAAGAGTTCATCAAGATTTTGTTGGTGGAGTTCAAGTATCTTTTCTTCCCGCGTCTCGAAGCGCAAGTAATTCTTCATTTTCTTGTGAAGGGGAGTTTTGTATTTCTTCGTTCTTCTCAGCTATCCAATCATTTCCGTTTGTGGCCGGCTATCACCTTATGATCTTGAGATGTTACCTATAAGACCACAGCAAGGTTATTCTTTCGTTGTTGATTTTCTCAACAAATTTCAGTTCAAACCTTCCTTCTAAATTCTTGTCATTCCATTCTTCAATTCTTCCGGAGGCTTTGCGTTGTTTATCTCGTCAAGTGTCATCCCATCTTGTGAAGTTCATGTTCTAATCCTTCCATTTTCAACCGGTGTGCTGCCTAAATCCTTTCAGTCTTATTCGTTTCTTTTATCATTCTAACCACTCCGGTTAGAACGAGTGCTGTCATACTCTATCTGATTCCGTGAGCTTTCGATTCTCGTCATTATCGTCCTTTCTCTCTTCTTCTCGTGTGCTCTCGATTCTTTGCTTCTTCTCTTGAATTCTTGTTTTACCTCATCCCTTTTCTCTTCCGTCTCGGTCCTAAGATCTCGGGACGAGATCTCTTGTTAGTGGAGGAGTGTTGTAACACCCCGGATTCGATGCGCCAGGTGTCCGCCAGTTATTCGCCGTCTTTGCCATGTCATGTGCTTGCGTGTTGCACTTTGCCATGTCATCATCTGCATTTCATATCATGTCATCATGTGCATTTCATTTTGCATACGTGTTCGTCTCATGCATCCGAGCATTTTCCCCGTTGTCCGTTTTGCAATCCGGCACTCCTATGTCTCCCGGCGCTCCCTTTTACCTCTTTTCGTGTGCGGGTGTTAAACGGTCTCGGAATGGACCGAGGTTTGTCAAGCGGCCTTGGTATAGCACCGTAGACCGCTGTCAAGTTTCGGATCATTTGAGGTCGTTTATACTCCAACGGTTAACCGGTAACCGCAAAAGCCCCTTTCTCCTTGCAGCCCAACACCCTTCCAAAGTGGCCCAAAACCCAGCAAACTCCCTCCATGCTCTTGGTCGTTCGATCACGATCGCGGGGCGAAAACCGCACCTCATTTGGAGTCTCCTAGCTCCCTCTACCTATAAATATGTGTGCACCCCAGATTTTTCGCAGTCCAAAACCTACCCTAACCTTCCCGCCGCACGGACATTTCATCCCGCTGACGGCCGGACATGTCCACCGCCCTGCCACCTCACTCCGGCCAATCCGAGCCGCCACATCACCACCGCCGCCCCACGCCCAATGGGGCGCCGCCACGTCACGCCGCCGCGGCGCCCGCTTCGCCGCCGCCGCCGGGCCCAGATCCGCCCGCCCGGGTCGGTCGAACGCTCGCCGAACCCTTCGCGTCCTCCGCCGCCCGATCCGCTTCGCTCGCCCGCTTGCGCCGCCGCCGCCGCCGCCGCCGCCCGCCGCGGTTCGCCGCGCTCGCCGCCGCCGCGGAGCCGCCGGCGTGAAACCGCCCGCGCCCTCGCCTACAAGACTCCGCCGCCTTGCCGCCTCGCCGCGCCGTCGCTGCTTGCCTCCTCCGCCCTGCGCCCTCGCCG